>OU898277.1:52025677-52720337 GCA_918026665.1 Diabrotica balteata
TACCATCAGTAACTGTAAATTTCTAAAAATAAACCATTTCTTCCGGATATATATACCAGTAAATTTTAAGAATTTTTTTGTTGCAAACAAACACTGGTAATACCGTTTACCAGTGTTTTTTGACAAATTGACATATAGAACTATAATTTAAAATGACCTTTAGTATACCTATTTAAATTATTTTAACTAAAATACCATATTTAACTTTCATTTTATCTCTCCAGAAAAGTTGCCTGTTAAAGGGTTTAAAGAAGAGTGAAGATACATTTTTAATGTATTCTCATGTAAATAAAAAATTCTGCTTGCAATTTTTTTTTTCGCAAAAATGGTACATGTTTGAAAGGCGGCTACTAGAAAATTATCTAGTGCGTCAATTGACTTAAATGCGGCCCTAGCAATGAAGCCATAACCTGTAAGATTCATTTTTTACAGAAGAAATTTGACGTTATGGGAGAATTTACGATCCAAATTGAATACAAGAGTAATTTTTACAAAACAAATCAAGACCGTTTAAAAAGTTTTGGCAAACAGCAAACGGCTGGTACGAAATTCATCAACGAAAATTTATACCCAGTTAGATTATTTTTGAAATTATTGAAAATGGGACCAAAGGTTTTGTCAGATCGACACTTTTTTACCTTTCACCCCAACTAAAAGGATGAATTTTGGTTCAAAAACTGTTTACTTGGAATTAACAACGTATCTAGGTGAACAAAAATGTCAGCTGAAAAAATTAGAATAGACACAAAAAAAATAAAATAACAAACTATTCTGATCAATCTTTAGTTGTGTAAGCTTTGTTCAAGCAAAGTGTTTCTAAAACAACTTAATTAAATTAACAGGTCACTCAAATGCATTATCTCTAAAACCATATCCAGTCACCACCAAAAGTCAGTCACCACCAAAAATTGGTCGAAAATCTCAGAAAAACGAATGAAGCTGAACCTTCGAGTTCCCAAATACTACAGATCAATAATGCACAAAATCATGCTTTGGTAGAAAAGAATGGGCAAACTACTATCTTCTTCTTCAAGTTCCACTCCTATCGGAGATTGGAAATCATTCTGGCAATTATAATTTTATTGGTTACTCGCAATTGAACTGCATTCAAACCATATCACGGAGATTGCGTAGCCACGAGATTTTACATCTTCCTACGCTTCTTCTACATTTGATTTTACCCTGCATTATATTCCTTAGTAGTTCGTACTTTTCACCTCTCATGATGTGCCCCAAGTATTCCAATTTCCTGATTTTTATGGAATTTAAAACTTCGCATTGTTTTCCTAGTTGTTCGAGAACTTGTTGTTTGTTTTGCGATCCATCCATGATATTTTCAAAATACGTCGGTAACACCACATTTCGAATGCTTCTAGGTTTTTAATGTTGGATTTTTTAAGTGTCCAAGCTTCAACTCCATACAAAAGGGTAGAGAAAATATAACATCGAACCATTCTTATCCGGAGCGATATATTGATATCGCGATTACAAAAAAGTTTTCTCATTCTATTGAAAGTTGACCGCGCAATTTCAATGCGGCATCTTATTTCTTTTGTCTGATTAGTATCTTCTGTGATCCATGCTCCAAGGTATTTGTACGAAGATATTTGTTCAATTTCTTATCATACTACTAACTTTGATACTGCTTGGTTTTCTTCAAATTGATTTTTAGTCCATAATCGTTGCAATATATATTTAGTTGTTCAGCAAGGTGTTGCAGTTCTTCTAGTGTTCCTCCAGAAGGACGGTGTCGTCAGCATATCTTATGTTATTAAGTGGCTCACCGTTTATTATAAGGCCCTCACTGATCTCGGCAAGCGTTAATTCTGAGATGGCTTCACTGCATAAATTGAATAACAAGGGTGATAAAATACACCCTTGGCGGACCCCACGGCGAATCTGGATATCCTTGGTCAGTTCGTTTTCAACTTTCACTTTTGCTGTTTGATTCCAATAGAGGTTACAGATAGTGTAATGTCTCTACTGTCTATGTTTTTATTTATTAAAATTTCTTTAAGTCGATTATGCTGCACTCTGTCAAATTCCTTCTCGAAATCAATGAAACAGGCATATACTTCCTGATTAATATCTAAGCATCTCTACGAAAGAACACTTACTGCAAACAGTGCATCTCGTGTTCCCAGTCCTTTCCTAAATCCCATTTGTGTATTACTTATGCCTTCATCTAATTTCTTATGTATTACTTGTGAATTACTTTTAAAAACAATTTCAAGACATGACTCATTAAGGCTATAGTGCGATGTTCATTGCACTCCTTGCATTGGCTTTTTTGGGAAGCAGTATGAATGTTGACTGGAGCCATTCTTTAGGTATTATACCTGTTCTATATATGGTATTGAATAGATCCAAAAGAAGATCAATAGATTCAGTATTCACAATTTTAAGTAATTCGATAGGAACTTCATCAGTCCCGGGAGATTTACCACCTTTAGCTTGTTTCATTGCATATTCAATTTCTTCTCGTATAATGTCAGGCCCAGTATCATCCTTAAATTCTTTTGGTGCTTCTGTTCTCTCTTTGTCTTCAAAAAGTTGTGCTATATATATTGTGTCCATCTCTGCATTTTTTGGTTTATATCTGTTACAAGTGCACCCCTTTCATCTCTTCGTTGCCTAGTTTAAAGTGTTTTTCTCATTCCTGTTAATTCTCTAATTCTTTTATGCATGTTAAAAAATCATATTTTTTTCTCAATTTCCTCTAGTTCTTGGCACTGCTCATGTAACATTCTCTCCTTAGCTTCTTTTATTCTCTTTTTATTAATCGATCAGTTTCATTATATTTAATTGGATTTTTTGTTTTGAATGATTTTCTTTCATTCATTAATAGTAGTATTTCTTCAGTCATCCAATCTTTATGTTTTATATTCTTTGGTTTTAAGTTTTCATTTGCTGTTTTAATTATTGCTTCTTTTATATTTTCCCATTTCTGATCAATGTTATAGCTACTTTTATTCAGTTCTTGAGCATTACGTAGATTTTCAGTAAATGTTTTTACAGTTTGTTCCTTTGTTTGTGGTTCCCTTAATCTCTTAATATCAATTCTACTTTGTGTGGGTTTTTTAACCAGTTTTAATTTGGTTCGTAATGTGACTACTATGGGGTTATGGTCTAAACCGATGTCTGCTCCAGGGTAAGTTTTGGCAGACAGTATAGAATTACGAAATCTTTGTCTAATAAGGACAAAGTCAATTTGATTTCGGATTATTCTATTTGTTGTATCACCGGGAGATTTCCATGTATACAGTCTTCTTTTTGGTAGCTTAAAAAGTGTATTAGCTATTACAAATTCTTCCGTCTGACAAAATTGTATCAATACTTCATTTCTATTTCCTAGACCATATTCCCCCACATATCCATCCACTATTCCCTGGCCAACTTTGGCATTGAAGTCGCCCATTACTATTGTAGTGTGATGTGTCTTCATTGATTTTAAGACTTGTTCCAAATCATGGCAAAACAGTTCGATATCGTCGTCATCTTTATCTGCCGTAGGAGCATAAACTTGAATAAAATTTACTATACCTTTTTTAGACCGTATTGTATTGATAATATCCTATCAGAATAAGGAGTAAAACTTATCACAGAGTAATTGACCTTTTTTTTTGCAACTAAGATAGCAACACCATAGCGATGATTGACCTCGTTGTTACCTAAATAATACATGGTTCCATTATTTGTAATTTGTTTGCCTGAACCTGGCCACTGTACGTCACTTATACCTAAAACATCAATCTGGACGTTTTCCATTTCAAGCAGTACGTTCACTAATTTACCGCTTGCATATAAACTTCTAACATTAAAGGTTGCTATTTTCAATGTCTTATGTCCACAGGGATTTCTCTGGTTTACGACCTGGGAGGCCCTGTGATCTACAGTTATTCCTAACTACTATAGCTTATAATAATTGTACATTTAATATTGTTAACAAATAAATAAGGATTATGTTTCGTTGACATGGTGCATTAATCATTGTCCGTGAAATAGTCTTGTCGAATATCATTAAAATTATTTACAGGCATAATTTTCTTCTAGTTTTATTTAAGTGTATTGCTTTTTGGCAATTTTCGCGTATGACATTTTAACAAGTCTTTTAATTCGCGAAAATTGCCCAGGCAACAAACTTTCATACCAATCAAAAATATTGACGGCAAAATTTTCTTTCTTATGATATTATATACGAAAATATCATTAATATATCTGTTTCTACTTACAACTGAAATTTTGTTGACTAAATCAATGTAATTTACCTGAAAAAAAAAAAGAAACGTGTTAATAAATCGATCAAATAATTCAAATCTATTAAATGTATTCAACATTTCAAAATAAAAAATCTGTTAAGCATATAACCCTTCAACGAAATTATAAGTAGTAATTAACTAAAAGATTTTTCATGTATAAAATAAAACAGCTTCCAAAAATATATCAGATGACCACTTGGCTCACTAAGCTGACATGGATTTTCACTATGTCTATTTTTTATCAAGCCTTCTATGCCAGAATTTCACACATACTGAATAATCCCGATAATGGAATAATTGATTTTATTTTACAAATTTCTAAAATAAAATGTTACAAAACATATCCCTTACCTGCCATACATGTATTGACCACAATAGGCCATATATAGGGAGATAGATACTCCCTTTTAACACCTCTGTTTTAAGGGACAATAAAACACATTCGTCGTGTTTTTGAGATTAAGGGGACAGTCTCATGCGATTAAAAAAAAACAGACACATTTTAAAATTAATCCTTTTGGAGATGATTAGGTAAGTCTTGAAGTACATAAAAAAATATTTAATACCGATTTTAACTTCATTGGTGTCCTGTAGATGGCGTGTAGTAAAAAGTGCGTTTTTGGTGGTAAGACACTTTGTGGGTCACCTGTAACAGATATTCAAAAAATTCAAAATGGGTTGTATTCGTGAGACTCAAAACTAGATGATAAACCTTTAAAATATGCAAATTGTATTATTTTGAAGAGTTTATACGAGTTTTTTCAAAAAGTCGAAAAATCGCTATGTTTTTGGGTGGATTTTACCCATATATAATAAAAGGGGGGGGTGGTTTTTAAATATTTTAAAGGTTTATCATCTAGTCTTTTGTATATACATTCGAAAAATTTTTGGTTTTTTAAAATCGGTTAAGAAGGTTCGGAGAAAAGTGTCTGACCAGTTTGAAAATGTTACTTTTGAGAAAAAAGCATTTAAAGTTTTTTTTTACATAATTTTCGTGAATTAAAGGCTGATAACTTTATACTCACGTTTAATCGGCCATTCCTGGTGAATATTGAGGTCCCTCTTCATCCAACAGTTGTTGTAAATGGCTTTGTAAAGCTTTTTTCTTTTTGATTTGATGTTTTATAATTAATTCATTAGTTCGACTGGAGTCTCAATTCACGCCGCGATGCTGACAGTGTAAGTGTAAAAACGGAACACACCTAGATCGCATGTCAATTTAACGAAAACGTATCTACTTATTTATAAATGTAGATATGAAAATATTTTATAACTAAAAAAATGGTTATGTTTTATTGCCAAAACGGCGTGAAAAAAAAGTTGATTTCTAAAATTAAAAATAAAAGGAATTTTAAAAATAAAATAATTATATTACACTCTTTTAATTTGAAATTATAAACAATATTTGGAATAATAAATGTATTTAAGTATAAATTTTATAACTTAAATAATACCTAATGAACACAAACAAAATTGATGTTAATAAAACATTATTTATTATCTGCACAAAACCGGACTTTCAGGAAAAATCGGTAGACGGAGCAACACTGTCGGCGTGCCATATACGCTACTACAAACCGCTGAGGAGAAGTAATAGTAATCCAGTGGAACAAATAAATTAGTTATAAAATATCGCGACGTTATAAAGAAATTTACACTGGTTAATGCAACGCAGAGAATCTTAGTATTTGTAAAAATCCTATGTTCCGGATTTTAAATTCCAAATGTGTATAGTAACTGCCAAACGTTATACTATACTATATAAAAATAAATCACTAATACATACCCAACGTATATACAACATATATACAAAAGCAAGAACAGCTGGAGCCTCGCGCTCGCCGCGCGGAGAGAAACCGGTTTTCATACGTGTGTATCTGACGTTAATAAAATAACTATAACTTATATTCTAGTGGGAATTTCTTTTTAAAATTTTAGGAAGGAGTTTTTGAATGTAAATGGAAGCGATTTATGTAAAAAAAATTTTTTTGATTTTTTGAAAGTTTCGCATGAGACTGTCCCCTTAATGTGATTTTTGGGCGTTCGATTAGATGTTTTAGAAAAACTTGACACAATAAATATATAAATTTTAGGAATCAGTGGTTCCTAAATAGGCCCAATTATTCTAAAATATTTTGAACCTACTACCACTTCCGGTTATACGAGTTTTTTTATAGTCGAGGATACGACTAGGTTTTTCTGCTCAAAATTCATTTTATATGCATGTATATGATTGAAATTTTGACAGTATAAGTATACAAAATAGATCGTTATTTTAATTATTTATCAAAATCTTCCTCTTAGATTGCAGTCTCCCTACGGAGGTTGTCAATCATAATGGCTATTTCTATTTTTGAACTTGCTGCTCTAAACAAATCAATCGATCTGCATTGATATCAATCACGTAGATAAATAAAGAGTTATATCTTTGGCCAACAG
The DNA here is from genome assembly GCA_918026665.1 of Diabrotica balteata. Taxonomy (NCBI): domain Eukaryota; kingdom Metazoa; phylum Arthropoda; class Insecta; order Coleoptera; family Chrysomelidae; genus Diabrotica; species Diabrotica balteata. The sequence continues at coordinate 52,032,376 of OU898277.1, forward strand.
ATCTTTTTCCTTGAATCTTTCCCTGTATTATGAGTCTCAATATTTCATATTTTGGTCCCCTCCTCCTGTATTCCAGTTTTCTGGTTTGTATAGTGATAATTAGTTCTGTTTCTTTACCAACCCTCTCCACTACTTCTTTATTTGTAATTCTATCAGTCCATGATATTTTTAATACTATGCAGTAGCTCTACTCGGCAGACCAGAGTTCGAAAGCCTCGATTCTTTTTAAATTGAATTTTTTTAATGTCCAAGTCTCAGCTCCATATAATAATATTGAAAATATATAACAGCGAATGGTACCACTCAAACTAATTCCAATCTAAATAATCAAAAATATTGTCTCTTAATGGTTTTCATCGTCGCGCAATAGACGAGAACAAATTGCGGTTGCGCGTTTACGTCTAGGATATACCAGATTAAGGCACTCCTACCTTTTCAAAAAGAAAAATCCACCTATATGTGATCAGTGTAACTTCCGATTAACAGTCGAACACTTTTTAAACAATTTGTAGTAAATATGACCAAGAAGGACAGCGCTACAAGATCCCGAATGCTGTACCACAGGCTCTAGGTCAAAACTGTTCCTGTGACAATATAGTGAATTATCTCAGATCCATAAGCATTTTGTACAATCTGTAGGTGTTAAACTTTGTTATTTATATTTTGTGCCGTCGCTAATAACCTTTTGGTGGATGCGACATCTTTTTTTCTAATAAAAAAAATTATTTTCTTTACGCTTAAATTAAAATTGAACTATACATCTTGTTTTATTTAGTAATAAGTTATCCTCAGTTTATATCGTGTCTTGAATTAAAGAGTAATAATTTTTTTCACTGTTAATACATCATAATATATGAATTACTCTTATTTATCTAAATAATAATCATCTACAAATTATGCTTAATTGTTTACATAATCGTTTGTAGCAAGTTAGTAGAGATCTAATCTGAGCATAACATGAGTAGTTTGAAGTGTGCTTATACAAATTCTAGATCGCTAGTTGCGTATTTAATTATGTAAAAGAGCTTATTCTAGAAAATTATTTAGATATTTTGGGTATAAGTGAAACATGGTTAAAGTAGTCAATATCCAGTGAGAATATTAATAAACCTGGCGGTAATTTTGAGCTAGTCAATAGGAATAAAAATGATACAGGTGAATGTGTAGGTATTTAGCTAAAATTTAATATAAATTATGTGCTGATGAGTTATCGAATAAAATTGAACAGATATGGTTAAAACTCTCTCTTCGATATGAAATATTAAATATTGGTGTTTTACATAATCCTTATGTAGCATTTTTTTTAAATTTTCTTTGGAGTTTTGGAAACAGTGTTATCATCAGTACTGCCATGTGTAGATCATTTACTCTGTTTGGACAACTTTAATGTTGATCTTTTAAATACCAATAATTAGTTAACACAGTTCATTACAGATGTATTAGATGATCTTGGATCAGATGGTAAATCAAGCAATTAGAATGGCCCAGTTAACATCACCTCTGCTGAATTATGGAATGGCATCTACTGAGGATAAAATTTTGTCTATTGAAGTAAAACATATCCCAGGAATAAGCGATCATAGAATGGCTGTTTTAAAATTTGGTTGTGATGTAAAACTTATACAAATAAATATATTACTACTAGGAATTTCAAAAACCTAATTTACAGTCAGTTTAAATCAAATCTGGAATCCACACCATAGAGAATAATATATGAGTTGCCAGATATATCTAGACAGTAAAGTTGATTTACTCTCTAATATCATAACTCTACTTGACATTCATGTTCCATATCAGACAAGTCTTTCTCAAAAAATTTTCAAAATTTCTCAAAAAATAGGCCCCATGATTAACTGATACCATCAGAAGAATAATGTTAGATAGGGACAAAGTACTTACTGCTTATAAGATCATTAAAAATTTAAATCAGTGGAAAAATCATATTTTTAAAAACATACATGCTCAATCTTTTAAAGATATGTGGAATAATTTAAAATATTTAGTAAATAATTGTAAAACTAAGAAAAAACTTTGAAATAAAAACGTGTGGAATGTAGATGAGATAAATAAAATCTTTATTGAAATTATAGTACCAAACATAAAAGCAGACATTGATACACAAGTATTCCATGAAAATAACTTTAATTATTCCCTTAGTTCTTTTCTTACCTTTACACCAGTATGTTAAATTAATATTTTACATATTATTAATAATATAATAAGTAAAGCTATTGGTGAAGATGGTATTAACATCATTATATCTTATATCAACCTTATATCACACATATTATTAACTTTTGCTTAACAAAATCAATTGTTTCCACTAAATGGAAACGGGCACATGTTATTCCTTTACAAAAGACTAAAATTACACAGAGCATGAATGAATTAATACCACTGCCACAGTACCACTGCTGTAAGTGTACTGCCACAATATCTTAAATTTTGGAGTTAAATATTCAGTTAGAAACGCATTTAACAAATTACATAATCCCAACGGTGCAGTCTGGTTTTAGGTGCAGATACAGCTGTCTTTCTGCTTTATTAAATATTACAGATGATCTTTTTAGAGCCTACTACCAAATCAAACTATCAATTCTTCTTCTAGACTACTCAAAAGCTTTTAATATAGTTAAACCATAATTTGATATTCTCTATTAAAATATATTGTCTAGAAGCTAGAGCAGTTGACCTAATAAAATCCTATCTTTCTAATAGATGTTAAGCAGTAAAACTTAGTCTCAAGGATCTATGTGAGGTCCAATTTTATTCTCTATATACACATTTAATTTTCCCTCTGAGTTTTTGTCCTGTTCACAATATTATTACACAGACGATACCCAACTCTGTCATTTTATCAAGATAATTGTAATAAATCAGTAAATGCAAGAAATCATGACCTTTTTTTATCTGCAGATTTTTTTAAGATCATTGTTTTAAATTGAATACATCCAAAATCCAGGGTTTTATATTTGGGAGGAATCTCCTAGGAAAATATATTTAGAAAAGTATGTCAATCGAATTATATTAGGAAATGATAATTTAATTTTATAGAAAACGTTTCGTGCAGTATTTCTGCACTTCTTCAGTTCTAATGATTGTAAAGTCATATATAGATGTCAAACAATGTCAAATGCATATGTTGAGATGTTATAAAATACATTAAATAAATACAATATAAGTTATGGTAAAAAAATACATTCAAAATTTTATTTAAAATTTATACAAACACTGAAAAGTTACCAAAATGTCACAATATGTTAACAAGAACAGTATAATATAAATACAACACTTCTATTCTATCACCGATGTACAATATCTCGAAACATGAAGCCAGGAGAAAAAGTACCTTGTTTAATTAGAGCTCAGTGAACAATTTGAAAAAACTATCTTTATTGAAAAAAGCATGGAAGTTAACTTTATTGTTAGATACACCAAAGTAATTAAAAAAAGGAACTATTTTTGATAGATAGGGATCTACTATTCCGAAAAGCAAAACAAAAAATAATAAAATGGCTTTGGAAATTAGTCTCTGTATGAAAAATTAACTGATGACAAAAATACTTATTTACAGGACAGAATAGAAAAGTCAATTTGTTTAAAATCTAATTATAAGAGTGTTGGTAATAAAATGTAATGATAACCATTGCTGGGGAACCTAGAATTAATGAATATAAATGAATTATAATGTGAAATTTGTTAAACTCATCATGTGGTTTCTTTTGGAAAGGATTTTATATCGAAGTGTGATGTATGAAGATTGCTAAAGTTCTCTTTGAAATGAATATAATATATTATAAATATATATATATATATATATATTATATATAATATATATATATATATATATATATAATATATATATAATATAAAATTAATATTTCTTGGGTTAGGTTCAATAAAGATATATTACATGTGGAACTAGATTTTATTTTCCATTGCAATTAATCAACGTTTCGGCAGGAAACCCTTGCCTTTGTCAAGATTCTAAAATGTGTATATATATAAGGACAAACAGATATTGTAAAATATGTATATATATATGACTTACCAAAACGTAAAACGTGACACAGACATTAAACGAACTGACATATAAAAGTTGATATCTGATATCTCATTGTTTACTGTCATTAGTATATAATTATTTTTATATGGGCGTATCGTTGATGTTTTTGAAAAAGGTAAGGTGGAGATATATTATGACTTTAAGAGCTTTTTATGATGTTATATTGTTATTGTTTAAATCAGATTGAAATATATTTTATTTAGGTTTTGTGTATCTTTTTTGTCATTTATTGCGTTGGTGTTTCTTTTTATTTCTATTGATTCGTATATCTCCCTTTTCTTTTTGTTTTTTTCTGTTTTTAAAATTTTAATGTTTTCAAAGTCAAATTTATGCTTCTTTCCGCTTTCATGTTTTGTGAGCGCAGTGACGTTGTTCTTGTCGTATTTGTGAGAACGAATTCTGGATTGAAGCAGTTGACTGGTTTGACCGATATAGACACCTTCACAGTTTGTACATGGTATCTCGTAAACAACATGTGATTTTTTAAGTTTTGGAGTTTGTGTTTTAAGTTTTGTGAAGTATTTATTTAAGAGGTTGTTGCCTTTGTGGGCTACTGTTATATTATGCTTTGGCTAAAAGATTTGTTAGTTGTTCGGATAAACCTTTTATATATGGAAGAGTTGTATAAGTGGTTTTGATACTGTTGGGTTTGTTGTTAGTTGTATTGTTATAAAATTTATTGAGTCTTGATTTGAAAATAGTTTCGATTAGATGTTCGGGATATGCATTCTTTAGAAGAGCATTTTTTGCTTTTTTTATTGCAGTTGGTCTGTATTCTGGATCTGTTAGTTTTATAGATTTATCAGCGAGACTTATAATTACAGACTTCTTATGGGAAAATGGATGATGGGAATTGTAGTTAAGATATCGTGAAGACCATGTTTCTTTTGTAAACCACATGGTTTTAACTGTATTGTTAATGCGATGTAAGGTGATATCCAGAAAGTTTATTTTATTATTTTGTCATCTTCGTATCATGGTCTTCACGATATCTTAACTACAATTCCCATCATCCATTTTCCATAAGAAGTCTGTAATTATAAGTCTCGCTGATAAATCTATAAAACTAACAGATCCAGAATACAGACCAACTGCAATAAAAAAAGCAAAAAATGCTCTTCTAAAGAATGCATATCCCGAACATCTAATCGAAACTATTTTCAAATCAAGACTCAATAAATTTTATAACAATACAACTAACAACAAACCCAACAGTATCAAAACCACTTATACAACTCTTCCATATATAAAAGGTTTATCCGAACAACTAACAAATCTTTTAGCCAAGCATAATATAACAGTAGCCCACAAAGGCAACAACCTCTTAAATAAATACTTCACAAAACTTAAAACACAAACTCCAAAACTTAAAAAATCACATGTTGTTTACGAGATACCATGTACAAACTGTGAAGGTGTCTATATCGGTCAAACCAGTCAACTGCTTCAATCCAGAATTCGTTCTCACAAATACGACAAGAACAACGTCACTGCGCTCACAAAACATGAAAGCGGAAAGAAGCATAAATTTGACTTTGAAAACATTAAAATTTTAAAAACAGAAAAAAACAAAAAGAAAAGGGAGATATACGAATCAATAGAAATAAAAAGAAACACCAACGCAATAAATGACAAAAAAGATACACAAAACCTAAATAAAATATATTTCAATCTGATTTAAACAATAACAATATAACATCATAAAAAGCTCTTAAAGTCATAATATATCTCCACCTTACCTTTTTCAAAAACATCAACGATACGCCCATATAAAAATAATTATATACTAATGACAGTAAACAATGAGATATCAGATATCAACTTTTATATGTCAGTTCGTTTAATGTCTGTGTCACGTTTTACGTTTTGGTAAGTCATATATATATATACATATTTTACAATATCTGTTTGTCCTTATATATATACACATTTTAGAATCTTGACAAAGGCAAGGGTTTCCTGCCGAAACGTTGATTAATTGCAATGGAAAATAAAATCTAGTTCCACATGTAATATATCTTTATTGAACCTAACCCAAGAAATATTAATTTTATATTAAATATAAATACGGTTCAAAGAAACTCAAAACTACTATATATATATATATAATATACATATACAGAGCGCTAAAGTGGATACAGCATTTATCAAACATCATTGAAATAGCTTTTTTTGATTTAAATTAGGAAATCCCAAAACACTTTAAAGTTATGAAACCGTTTTCCTATTGAACTCATTTAAGGAATGTTATATTCGAAAAGGAAATGTGAAATTTCCAATGCTTAAATTTAAATGAAAATTCTTAATTATCGCTTCATTTACACGTAATTAACTTTCGGGAAGTTCCGATACTTGACAAACGACGTTTTTACAACTTTTAAAAAATTCCAAAGAATTTCACTCGAAAAGTTTTCCTAATCTTCAAAGGAAGAGATTGGATATCGATATTGGGCACTGACGATAACCAGAATCTATAATGAAACCTATTAAAGTTTATTTTTGTATAAGAAAGCTATTTAAATAAATATTTTTTTGAGTTAAAATTTTTGCTACAAAGAATTTATTGTATGTTGAAGAAACTTTTAAAAATTAATTAAAATAATTGATATTGAAATTAATAACGCATATTTAAGTGGTTCCTAATGCTGCGAGACAATTTTAATGTTAATTGTTATTTATATCCTTTATGAAACACAAACAAACAAATAATTATAGATCAGGCGGTATCAGTTTTTAGTTGTGGTAGAAATATTAATTTCACAATGTTTTATTAAACAATTTGAAAAAATTGAAAATTTTTTTTTTCATTGCTATATCTTGGCAGCCAAGCATTTTAGAAAAATTTTGTGACAAAAAAGTTTTGCAATTAAATTTCCTTCAAGGCAAAAATAATTTCAAATTGAAAAAATAATTATTTTTGTGAAATAATTATTATTGTGAAATAAATTAGCAAAAATCATTAACAAAGGTCAAAAATCAATGTTTTTGTGTAGTATTTTCTTGTATTAAAAAAAAAAGTTAAAGAGAACCGTTGTCGGAAAAAAAGAAAGTGAAAAGAGATGTCGTCAGGAAAAAAAGGAAGCTGAAGGAAAACGTCGTCTAGAAAAAAAAAGATGAAGAGAAACGTCGTTAGGAAAAAAAGAAGCTAGAGATAAACGAAGTCAGGAAGACAGAGTCGCTAGTGAGTCTTAAACAACAAGAAGCTGAGCAGAGAAAGGACATGGTGAGGTAACGAGAACTCTTGAATATATCCTTCTAGAAATTGATAAAAACCAGATACTACTGAGAGCTAAAGGTAAAAATCAGAAGATAGCTGTCTCCTTGTCATTGGAATAATAATTAATCTTTCTCTATTTGATGTTAAGACCTCCTGGCCAGTATATAGAAGACAATTCGAAGCCGCTGCACATAATAATGGATAAACAGAGAGCAAGTATTTCCATAATAAACTGTCAAAATCCTTCCAAACATCCCAAAAGAACTATGAGAACATCATATCGGCTTTAGAACTAAGATACGGCAGCCAATATTTAAAACCAGTAAACTGGAATCAACTAAAAGTGCGTATCTAGGGCTTAAATGAATCTATGCGAGAAGAATACGGAGCGGAAGTAGAAAAGATAGCACGACTTGCTTGACCCGAAACTCCGGAAGAGTTGTTAAACTAATTCACCATCCGATGTCTTGTTAATGGTCTGAACGACGTAGATCTCCAGTAGACATTACTAGTAAGTGTACACCTACATTGGAACCGTATTTCTCCCCGATCCGATATCGGGCGACGTCGGCCGACGTCGGATTGAAAACAAACTCAAGGTATTAAATCATAGTGCCTATACTGCTTCCGTGACGAAGCAGTATAGGTACTCTGATTTAATACCTTGAGTTTGGTTTTAATCCGACGTCGGCCGACGTCGCCAGATATCGGATCTGGAGAAATACGGTTCCAATGTAGGTGTACACTAAGACGTTACCAAGTAGGACGCAGCATTGGAGTATGGAGCTGTGAAAAATTTGTCCCGCCATCAACGCAAAGTCGATCTAAATAAGAGGTGTTACTTAAAAGGAAGAAAGAAATTTAAATATGGTCCCCAGGTGTTGGCTTCTCAATTCGAGAAATATCTCAGCTCAATAGCTAATTCTTTGAAACAAGGACGTCAAGGGCGCCCAAAGTGTTACAATTGTGGATTGATCGGGCATCTTTAACGTGATTTCAGACAACATAGAACAGGGGAAAAAATCGACCCACAGGTTAGTACCACAACAGTAACCTAGTCCCAAATTCTTAATATTCACAATAAAATGAAGTAGTCATAGTTTATATGCCCGAGCTGAAAGTTATGGGAATGCCGATGACCTACCGAGAAGACCATGCGAGAAGTGCAACTGCCGATTTTGCGAGCGCCAAGAAGAACGAAGAGGCCAGATTTAACAGTTTAAATCCATAGAGAACGAAAGTAACTAATAAGCTCTAACCAAGGAAAACTTTCAGGCTGACCAGAAAAAAGGTCCAAATCCAAATCTAGTCAATGAGTAGAAGATAGATTCAGATCTAAAGATAGTCCGTAAGCAGAAGAAAGATCCAAATATAAAGCTAGTCCTTGATCAAACAAAAGATCCAGATTTAAAGCTAGACCATGAGCAGAAAAAAGATCCAGATCTTCTACTGACTTCAGTGGGACTCCCGGTGTTTGCAAGATGACGTCCTCACTCGTAAATGAAAACAAGAGTAGTACTTCAGTCAGTAGGCAGTACCCCAAGTTGTTTACCAAAGGTCATGTGTTAAGGACTTTCTTGCAGAACTTCATGATAGATGCTCCGAGGGACACTTTGGGATAAATAAGACTGTGGCTTAAGTCTGTGAGAGGTATTATTGTGTTTATTGATGGCAAAATGGTAACGAATTTCTGTTGTCATTATGGGACCATATCCAGTAACAACATCAGGAAACAAGAATTTGATGGTTGCTATGGACTACTTTTCCAAATGGCCAAAAGTATTTGCACTACTCAACCATGAAACAATCACAGTTGATAAGGCCCTGCTTTAAATGTCATTTCCTGACATGGAGTTCCTCTTCTGCTTTATTCTGACCAGGGGTGCAACTTCGAATCTGAAGCTTGGAAGATCATGATGGCTTTGCTCGGAATTGAGAATACCAGAACGACATTGCTTCATCCTCAGTCTGACGGTATTGTAGAAATACCTAACCGGACTATTACCGACTATCTGTCCCATCTCTGTTAACACGTGAAAATCAGAAAGACTGGGAAAAGCTAGTGCCTCTGTTCCTGTTAGCCTACCGAAGTTCCCAATATGAAGCAACTGGTTACACTTCAGCAATGTTATTGACTGGTCAAGAAGAGAAGTTTCGCATCGATCTCCTATATGACAATCTAATCTACTAGATGGAGAGGCCGAGCAAGAGACACTTCCAGAGTATGTTAGCGGCCTTAAATACCGACTGACTAAGGTCCACGATTTCGTCAAGAATAAGCTACAACTCACTAGTGACCGGATGAAAGTTATGTTCGATCAAAAATCCAATCTAGTTAGATTCAAGGCAAGTGATGCAGTTTGGCTTTACCAATAAACTAGAAGGAAAGGTCTAAGTCCTAAATTGCAGCATCCCTAGGAGAGACCTTACTCACTTTGTCCACAAAGTTCTCAAACTCCTTACCTGTATTTTTTGTGTTAAAGTGATGATTTGACATACCTTAGATGGAACTCTAGTACAGATGTTCGTATAAACTGTTCGGCTCTTTTGCGTAGACAGTAATTAGACAAGTGTTCCTGTGATACCCATATTATTTTTGACGAAGTTTATTTATAATTGAATGATGAATTAAATAAACGTATATTTATAATTATATATGAGATATTTATTATTTAGTGAGTTTTTTTTTTTTTTGTTGTAGGTAAGTAGTTAAATAAAATTAGTTAAACTACGTTTACTTCACTTGATTCCTTAACCCATAGAATAACGTAACAATATCATATATAAATATAAAATAAACAAAGAAGTCATCCTTTTTATTTACGACATTATGTCGTAATTAGTTAAAACAATTTCCACGTAATTCAAAGCTCTTACCGATAATAACAAAAATGAATGTTTATTCTTTACTTTCGAAAACTTAATTAAACTACCGTAATTTTTTCATAAATAAATATATATATATATAATATATATATATATATATATATATATATATACAGTGCTAGTCAAAAGTCCGTTCCCCCCCTCGTATCTTTTGAACGGTTATTGGTATAATAGTGAAATTTTGAGGAAGGTAATAAACAGACGTATGCTTCTCAACTAGTCACAACAGGTGACGTAATAGTGACAGATAACGTAACAGCGCCACTGTGACAGATAATTTTAAATGGGACCTTATGGCAAGTGATACATCGTTTGAAAGGTATTGAAAATACCTATTCAGTTATAGTAATTTTGTTTGAGTTTAAGCTAATTTAGATGAATAAATTAAATAAATACTAAAATTGTAGCTTCCCATTTAATTGATAAATATTTAATAACCAGTTCTTCTAGTAAGTGTTCAAAATGTGCTCCATCTGCTTCCTGACAGTAATGCTTCCTATTTCTAAACTCTTGCCGTACTCGTTCAAATGTGTCGGGGAAATTGCCCTACATTCTTAAACAATTCGTTCTTTGAAAATGTCAATATTGTCGGTTGCTGTAGCGTAAACTTTAGATTTTAAGTATCCCAACAGAAAAAAAAATCTAATGGTGTGAGGTCCGGTGACCGAGCTGGCCATTCTTTCGTACTTCGTCGTCCAATCCATCTACCACGATATTCCTCATCTAGGTAACGTCTTACTGCACCATAATGGTGTGCAGGGGCACCATCTTGTTGAAACGTTATTTCCAAGTTACCGAATTCATCTGGATTATCCTCTAGAATTTCAAGTATTAATGGTTCAATTACATTTTGTAACATCTCTAGATACACTTCACTGGTTAAATTAGTATTGCTAAAAACAGGCCCAACTATGTGGTTTCCCAAAATACCTGCCCAAACATTTATTATTTTTTTTTTAAATTTAGTATGTGTTTCACGAAAGACGTGAGGATATGTGTCACTCCCAATACCTCACATTGTGTAAGTGTTAAAATTTCCATTGAGAGAAAAAGTACTTTTGTCACTAAAACAAATTGTTTTTATGTAATTGGGCTGTTGGTTAATTTTATTGGACATACTTTCACAGAATTCTAGTCTTCGGTTGGGGTCATCATCTGAAAGTTGGTGCACAATGTTTAATTTGTATGGATGAAATTTGTTTTGAGCCAACACTCAGTGTACTTTGTCTTTTGACTAATTCAATTCAATTTTTTTTTTTGTCATCACTAATTGTTTGTCGACCAGACCATTTGATATCTTAAACACTACCTGTTTGTTTAAACTTCCGAAGAAGCTTTCTCAAATATAGGGGCTATCTCAGATCTCGATATAGGGCGATCGGGGTACCTCTCATTAAAAAGACGTTCCGCTGCATGGAAATTATTTTCACGTTCACCAATTATCACAGCTGCTATTTTGTCGGCTGCAGTACGTACCATTCTGCCTTTGTAAAAATTTAAACGTCTCGTTTAACAATAATTAAACTAAATAGTAACTAAGAACAACTAACTAAAAACAACTTGACTAAACTTAGATTGACCAAACTAAGTAGAAACAGAAACTAAATATTGGGCTATAAACGCTTTTGTAAACTAAAATCAACTAGAGAATTGACAAACGTCAACTTTTTTTGCCAAATAACTAAAGGCTGACGTTAGAATTAAATGCCAAATTAGAATTTTAGTATTTATTTAATTTATTCGTCAAAAGCATCTTAAATCCAAACAAAATTACGATGATTGAATAGGTATATTAAAATAATTGTAGTTTTGCATTTAATCAATAAATATTCTAACGTTCGCCTTTTGCTAATTGTCAAACAAGTTGACGTTGACGTAAAAACAATTAGAGAATTGAAAAACGTCAACTTTTTGACAAGTAACCAGAGGCGGAGGTTTTAATATTTATTAATTAAATGCGAAACTACAATTTTAGTATTTATTTAATTTATTTATCAAAATGAGATTAAACTCAAATAAAAGTATTATGACTGAATAGGTATTTTCAATGCCTTTCAAACGAGGTATCACTTGCCATAAGGTCCCATTTAAAATTATCTCACAGTGGCGCTGTAACGTCATATGTCACTATTACGTCACCTGTTATGACTAGTTGAGAAGCCTACGTCTGTTTATTACCTCCCTCCAAATTTCACTATTATAACAATATCCGTTCAAAAGATACGAGGGGGGGAACGGACTTTTGACTAGCACTGTATATATATATATTATTGTGATATTTAAAGTCTTAGTGCGCCAAGCAATTAATTAGCTAATTACTTAATTGATTAAATAAAATTATTTAAATGATATGATTATGACTCTATCACACTTTTTAATTCTCTTATCTCAGGGTTAAATTCGTGCTTCAATATCTATACTATTACATGTGAAAGGTAAGGTCCAAAGAATACCGGAATAATAAAAAACACATATGATATAACACTATATATTGAAATAAAAATAATGAAATAATTCACACTCAAATGTTTTCAATAAACAAAATCTCATATAATGATTCTCAAAATTTTGTTCTACGTACGTGAACAATCAAAATTAATGGTACAAACAATATTAATTAAAATATAAAAATTTAAAAATATTCCAACTCTCCTAATCAAAATATTTATATCCTTTCTAAATTAAGTGTAAAAATTGAGTTGTCAATAAAAGAAAAAACTGCAGAAAACAAAAGTATCTCTCTCTGATGATGAGTGGTCCAAATCCTTGTTCTTTGTAGACTATATTATCTACATTCAGCCGCTCCCTACAAGCCCTTATCTCTTGCCGTACTGCTCCACCATAGGCCGATCAGATACCAGCATATTCTAGACTAAGCCGCAGAATTAGAATTTTAAACTGTTGCGTTAGCCTTTTTGTTTTCTGTACACCGAGCTGGGAATTGAACTGACATCTCTCGTATTGAAGCAAAGCAGAAGCCAGCCGCCCAGCCCGCTTGGCTATCCGATCGACAAATTAATAATATATTGTTTATTTTAATCCCCATAGTATTTAGTACTTTATTAAACATTTATTGTACACCATTTAATAGAGCATATTAAAAATATAATATCTTTAGTAAAGTCTGTAATAATATTGAATGAATTGATTTCTGTAGCTGCAATCAAAAATTAAAATTAATTTACCGTTTTCATTACCGTTGCTTAAAGATTTAAACCATTTTAACTGTTTTTCAGTCCAATCAATTTCATTATATTTTTAAAAACCTTAGTAGACACTCGTTTAAAACTTAACGACAGATTTTCACAATGTCTACAACTTTCTTGTTTCTTTATGACTTCTTTCTCATTCTAGGCTGTCGGAGATAAGATTTTATATAATTAATGGCGCAGCATCTGTTGTTGATGGTTCATTTTATTGAGAAGCAACAAATTGTGCCTTATAGTCCAGGAATATCTTAATTTTGATATTTTTAGTAACAAAAAAGTATAAAACCGGGTGAATTAAAAACATTAAAAAATATTACTAACTCTCAAGTTACTATATTGATAGGATAACAAATACTTTCGATTTAATAGAGCCATTAAAAACATCCTAATTGGAATATAATGTAAATTAAAATGATATAATTTTACCTACATTATCTAATTTTACAAAATAGTAACCTTTTTACCTTCTACTATGCACATGAGTAAATTAGTACAACTTGACAATGGGTCTGTGGGAAATAGTCACTCCACTTAGTTGTTAGGTGTTTTCCTAGATTCTAATTTATCTTGGAGCTCTCACGTTGAATAGTGGGAAGATTTTCTGTGCACTGTTATGTTCTATGGCAACTTACTGATTTTGTCTCTCTAGATATCTTAAAACTTTACTACGTTGCTCATGTATAGTCAAATTTGCAATATTACTTAGTTTGTTGGGGAAATTTCTCGCGAATTAATGAGGTGCCTAAGTACCCTAATACCGCCTAATAAGTACCTATACAACTACTTTTATTTTTCAGATCAAAAAAAGTCGTATAATTCTTCTCTTCGAAAAAGCATGAAATGGTATAGAAAGTTGGCTGTGGGACTTATCGTTGATGCTTCTCTTATGAATGCTTTCGTATTACATCAAGAAGTAATGAGAGACAAAATGACAATAACGAAATTCAGGGAAAACATCATAAAAGGTATAAAGACATATTTCACTACCAATTTTTTACTCTCTATATGTTATGACTTTTTAACTTTGACAAAACAAGAAGGAACTGACACACAAGAAGTTTCAACTAATAATCATCCTTTGAATGACATGGAGAAATAGCAAATTTGTGCAAATTGTTACAAAGAAAATGTTGCATTTATGGATATATAAATGCAACATTTAACAACATTATATAAAAAGCAAAATATATGTCCTGCAAAATATATTTTTGCTTTGACTGTTTTTTCTAAAACATTTTGTTTCTTGAAACTAGTTTTAGGCTCTTATTGCCATATAATTTTTTCTTTCTAAATAAAAAATATGAATATCTATTTGTTTAGCTGAAAAAAAGTTTGACCATTTATAGGAACTTGTGTGTGCAACACAGAAACCAACTTTACTACCATTTTTGTATATGCTTTATAAACCTCTTTTTAATTAAACCTATTATTCAGTGGTTTGGTGCATTTACGTTACCCACCGTGGCTAAACATAAACTCTAAGCTGGTGCATAACGCATGTCCACCACGGCCACAGGGGATACTTTTTTTTGAAAATGGTGGATACGTTATATCCACCATGGCACGTTAAGTGTTAATCTGTATGTCTGTATTTTAAATTTAAACCTGCTAAGAATAAATATATGACGACTAGAAACGAATTAATCGAGAGTAGGGAATTGATGTGAAAAACCGATATTTCCTGATGTTAGCCGTAACGCCTTCTCGTGATGCTAGTTCCGTGATGCTTGTCGTAGTATTTTATTATAGAGAAAAAAGTAATACCACGCCAGCAAAGAAGCTTCGCTTCAATAATAAATGAAATAGTATTTTTTGCCCAAATGTACCTACGCCATTCTGCCAATTTTAATAAGTTAAGAGTGATATAATTACCAAAAACATTACCAGGTCATATTTGGTCCAAAAGCCATGTTTACGCCAAATACGCCAAATAATCTGATCGCAGATCGATAAAATCCAATTGATTTACTGCTTTAAAGTTCCTAAAAAGTGTAGACTAGAATAAAAGTGGTCCACATACATAAAAATTTGTTAAATTTAATAAAAACTGAATAATGACAAAGTGAAAAAAATTAAACGAAAAAAGCACAAAAAATTTTTGTTATCGAAAACAGAAAGTGCCTGAATGTAATCACTGTCAGGAACAAGGCAAAATTAAAAGAACATTTCGGCGACTACACTTTCGTCCAAAATAATGAGTGACATAAAAGAAGGTATACATTTTCGTCCAAGTCCTTAAAATTGAGGTATACAAATTCGTCTAAAGGATCAGGTAAATTTTCGTAATGCTTTTCAAAGAAGCAATTAACCCAGTAGTTCCCAACGTTGCGTAAACGCAACATTTTGAAAATTATTGTTTTTGTAATATGTTATCAATGTTATGAAGAAGTACTGAAATCATTGGAAAAATTAGAGGATCATCACGTCTAGAAATAAAAACTTTTTATTGGTAAATGATAAGAGTGCAAAATTGACTATTATATCTTGTGAGACAAATTTCAGATAGGGTTCTAAAGTGTTCTAGAATATATATGGATGGTACATTTAAATATTACCCAAAATTCTATTATCAAATGTTTACAATTCATGGATACTATTTTAGTATTCATGAATTTTGTTTATTGCCAGTTAAATTATCATCTAAATATGAAAAATGTTCCAATTTGATAAGGTCCAAATGTTAAAAGCTAACTTTAAATATTCTTCCAAAAAGATACTGTTATTGATTTTGAAAAATCAATTCATAAGGCTGTTAAATCAGTTTAGGGTCAATCTAAAATAATCGGATGTAGATTCCATCTTTCGCAGGCTTGGTGGCGTAAAATTCAACAACTTGGCTTAACAAATGATTACAAAAACAAAACTGAAGTGGAAAAATGTATTGGTCATTTCTTTGGTCTTCTTTTTCTAGATCACCAAGAAGTCGGTTTTTGATCTGATCGAAATTATGCCCGAGAGTGTCGAACTAAATGCTTTTGTTGATTATTTAGTTAAGACATATGTTGATGAAAACTCAATATTTCCACCGATACTCTGGGCTGCAAAATCATCAGAAACTACGAGAACAACCAATTCATGTGAATCTTTCCATTCACATTTACATACATCCTTTAATACAAACCTTTCGAATATAGTCTTGTTTTTAGAGGCCATTATTCAATATAAAAATGAGATCTACATTAGAATTCAAAGTATTCATAAATGTAACAGACCTAAAAACAAAAATGTAGCTCGTGAGAAATTTTTGAAAAGTAAAATAGAAAAATTTTAATGAAAAAACTATTAGTAGGCTGGAATATGTTAAATATACATCCCATTATTTTAGTTTTTAAGTAAGTTTATTATTATTTGCTATTTATATTGTAAGTTGTAAATGAAATTTACTAATCTAAGATAATAAATTTTATAACGCAGTAAGACAATTATGGGATTGATTCCCGCGAAGCTCGACCCCTGGACGAAAGTGTGTATGCAAAAATATTTGACTTGGACGAAAGTGTTATTTCTTCAGGTAAAAATTTAAGGTAAAACTAAACTCATTACGATACGGACGAAAGTGTATCTGCTCGAAAATTTTAAACACTGATTAACAACAACAACAACACTTCAGCATGACATATTTGGTCTTTGGAATAGACACGCCAGGTAAACGTCAAAATAATATTTTTGACATTTAACATATTTTGTGTTAACACAAAATTTGAACTACAATTGATAACAAGCTGTGGAATTTTTTATAGCAACACTTAGGAGGAATAATATAATTATTTAAAAGTTTTTCTAATGTGGAACATGTCGGGTACTTGTTTAGACAATACACTTGTATTTAATACTTCAGTTTATAAATAATAAGAAAATATGTAGTTATACGATACATAAATAGAAAGTAGTAATTACCAAAATGAATAAATGAATGAACTTAGAACTACAGAATTATTAGAAGCGTTTTAGACATACAATCTTAAAGTCATGTGAAAAATTATATCAAAATATAACTTTATGCAACATTAATAATGTGACAACGGAATAACAAAATAATATATAACGTTGACTGTTAAAACACATAAATTATTTTCTACCTCATTACACATTGATTGCACATAAGTACTTTCATTCATTTGCAACACGAAAGGTGATTACCAGGTCAAGTTCAAAAAAATACGATCTCACCCTGATATTACCACAGTGCAAAACCGTTTAAAAATACGGTTATAAAATAAAGCAATAAGAAGCAGTTTCTGGCAAACTTTTAACTTAATAAATTACCCCAATCGGTCTAATAGACGTTTCGGAAGGCATAAATCGGGTGCTTGGCAACGTCAACCACAATCACCCTCTTCCACTTAATTAAACACAGGAAATTTAAAAAATCAAAGCGATAACTACACGTTGAAGCTTATTTTAGCATGCATTTCATTTACCTTTCTTGAGAAAAAGCACCCTTTACCATTTTTATCACACATAAAACTAAAATCGTGAAATTGGTCGGCGCCAACTTGGATTTGCTACTCGGTTATTGATCTCGAATGACGTAGGATGCGAGTAGCACTGCGTGCGCACTTACTATACGCCGTACTATTGGCCGAAAAGTGTACGCGCCAAATCTCTTATGTCAATTCAAGTTGGGTAGTGGATTCGCGGTACATACGGCGATATAGCGTGGACATGCGAGTCTGATGGATCACCGTGGAAAATTTAATTGATGGGGATATTTTATGCGGGCGTATGTGTGTTTGTAACGTACGGGTGAGAGTGGGGGTTATAGGGATATGATAGTCTGGACGTGGATTAGACATTCATGGGAAATTTTAAAAGAGAGAAATGAATCCTCAGGTATTATGAGTAGTACAAAACGGCAAGTCGGCAAAAGAAATTGTTTAACACAGTTTCTAGACAGGATTTCCAGAGTGGAAATCCTTTTCAAAAAGGATTATTTATAAATTATTTTAAAATAATACTGTTATAATAACTAGAGACTGGATTATATACAAAATGCATGTGCATATATATGCAGCATTTTAGTGGGTTTCTTTATAAATGCATATGCTATTCCTATTTACTTAATTAAGAGCATTTAGTCACAAATTTGAAAATATTACATAAATAAAATGGTTTTCTATACATATTTAAATAATAGTTTCTTAGAATTATTCATAGCAGGTACTAGGTAAAGTAACTCCGAAATAATTTTATTACAAAAATCTCATTTTTGCAAGAAAATCGGTATACCTATACTAAACATGTAACAGTTTGACTATTGGCGGTAATTTTAGTTTCGAGAAAAAGAATATAAGTTATCTTAAAAATTTAAAGTCCATATTATTACATTAGACTCCTATTTACTAAACCGTTTTATTACAGATTCCATGTAACAAAAAATTCCAAATTTCCCAACACCTGAAAACGGCTCTCCGCCAAAATAAACTATCTAAGGACTTCAAGAAACCACGGCAGCAGCTTCTGCAAAAAAAACATTATTTAAAATCGTCGCACATCGACGGGGCAAGAAATGTTTGCGAAAGATGTATGCAATTTTTTTGTAAGTTGCAATATCCCACTGTATAAATTGGATAGCAAGGTGTGTCAAAATTTTTTAAAAACATATTGTAAAGTTGAAAATAAGTCATTACAAATACCAAGTTCTTCAACTCTTCGCAAAAAATATGTGAGGGCATCTTACAAAGACGTTATTGAAGGTAATAAAAGCCGGGTAAGAGATGAATATCTATGGATATCTGTCGACGAGACTACTGACGCCATGGGTCAACCAATTGCGAATTTAATTAATGGAGTTTTAAACAGTTCAGCTGATGACTCCCACAAGCGTATTTAATCAGCGTAAAATGTTTAGAAAAAACCCACTATGCAACAATTGCTCGATTTGTTAATGAATCTTTGACAAATTTTTTTTACCGAATCAAGTACCATCTAAAAAAATTTGCAACTAATTAGCGATGCTGCTTCCTACATAGTTAAAGCTGTTACTAGTCTTAAGATTTTTTTTCCGAATTTGATTCATTATACATGCTTAGCGCATGGTTTAAACAGGGGACAGATAAAGTTAGACTCGAGTTTCCAAATGTAAACACTTTAATCAACAATTTAAAGAAAGTATTTTTAAAAGCACCATTGCGAGTAGAAGTATATAGGGAGATGCTTCTTAATATCCCTTTGCCACCGGAACCAGTGTTGACTAGAAGGAGGACGTGGTTGAATGGTGCCATATTTCTTGCACATAATTATATTGATATCAAAAATGTTATATCAAATTTTGTTCCTTCTTATTGTATTGCTGTTCAGAAATGTCAAAATATTTTTAGTGAGAATTTTGTTCAGAATGAACTGTCCTATATAAAAGCAAAATTTGACATAATTGTTATTACAAAACTAGAGTGTAAAAAATTATCTTTAATTGATAGTATTTGCATTGTTGATTCTGTCAAAGAAAGAATAGTAAACCTTTTAGAGACAATTGGAAAAGGCTTTTCTTTATTTCGATCAATAAATAACATAATCAGTGGAAGCTTTTAACAAAGTTATTAATGTGGATCCCTCGATAGTGTTAAATTTTAGATTTGCGTCAATTACATTCTGTGATGTTGAAAGATCGTGTTCCTCATATAAACACATATTAACTGATAGAAGGCATAACATTACTCTTGAAAATATTAAACATTGTATGATTATATACTGTAACAGCAAGAACGAGGCCATTTTCTTGTAAATTTTTATTTATATTTTTTTATTAAATGTAGTAATAAATAAACACTCTCTAAGTTATACTATAATTTTATTTCTCACCAAATCTCAAGCCCTAAAAATTAAATTTTTAAATCAAGTGCATATATAAATGCATATTGCAGATAATAAAGGCATATTTGGTTACTTTTTAAGTGCATGTTGCATATATATTATAACCATTTTTTAGAGCATATTATAAAGTCTCTAATTATAACTGATTTTTGGCGGTTAACGTTTGCCAAATTAACGGCTAACTTACTTGGCTTATATTGTATTCAAATAGTCATGCTTTCAGTTAAAAATTCTGATGGTCGTATTTTGTACACTCAGAATGATATCAAATTCTGATTGTTTTGTATCTTTATGTATTATGCGTTTATGTATTGTATGTTTAGATATGTATTGTATGTTGTTTATGTATTATGCCTAATTGTAAATGATGATGAGCCTTTGAGTATCTTATTATTCCGCTAATGTTGACAGATTCTAGTTGCTAATTTTTCGTTTAGTATTGGCAACCAGAGCCTGCTGTAGTAATAGGCTATTATAAAAAAAAGCAGAAGCGTAACTTAGCACGGGGTTAAAACAAAAGATGTAGATTTTACTTTGTGAACATTTATTAAATATAATATTTAATAGTAAATGAGAACTATTACATGGCGCAGTCAGTATAAGAGCCAAAAGTATCTTATCGCAACTGGGAAAGATGGCAAAGCGGCCAAGCCAAATGGTTTTGTTTTTAAATATTATTGTACCGGAAGGAGTTGATATCTATAACATTCTCAAAATACCAGACCCAAATAAATTTTATAGTGTCACATCAGAATTGAACAAGTAATGTGCACCCAGAAAAAATATAACATGGACGTTTTGTATATATTAATAGAATTCAAGGAGCAGATGATTCTTTTGATAGTTATTTTAGTAATCGAAAAAAGTTGATACAATGCTGTGAATATGAAACTCTGGAGAAAAGAATTTTGACAGATAGCTTAGTTTTAGGAACAAATAATCTATTAGTTTAAGAAAAATGAATAAATACTTAAAAGTTAACACTTTAAACAGCAATTAAGATATGCAAAAATTCTGAAATAACAAAAAGACAGTTAGAATCTATGAGAAACAATGAAAGTTTGGAAGTCAATTTAAAAATAGACAAGAAAGTGGGAATACAAAAAGTGGGTTCAACCTTTTGTGTAAAAATTGCAAACGTAAATAGGCAGTTGCCCATTGCCCAGTGTTTGGAAAAAAATTGCTTTAAATGTGGTAAAGCAAATCAAATTGGTAATGCCTGTTTTCTGAAATCTCCAATCAGCAAAGATATAAAAAGCAAACAGTTTAAGAAAGTAGAAAACATATCAAGAACATTGACGGCAACACAACAGATGACGCCGTATACATATGTACATTCAGTGAAAGGCGTTAAATCAATCAATAGTAGAAATCGAATTCAATGGGTTGAATTAGTCAACATAATAAAGTAGAAAGCAAGGTTTAAATATCTGGGAATAAATATAACTAGTTACGGAGAGGTTGAAGTACGACAACAAAGCTTAAAACCAGGTAAAGTGGCAGGATCTCCTAATGACACAATCTGGAAGAACAAACGCCTCAGACAAGATCCGCCACCTAACGTGATTAGATCTAAATAAACATAAACGGCTGAGATACGACCTAATACATCTAAAACTATATATATAATATATATATATATATATATATAATATATATAATATATATATATATATATAATATATATATATATTATATATATATATATATATATATATATGAAATAACGAGAAGTCGAGAGACCTCTCTGATAGCAAATTTGAGGTCTCTCGACTTCTCGTTATTTCATATAGATGTCGCTGCTAGTGTACATTGGCTATTATTTTAGTTATAATGGCCAACTACTAGACTGCATTTCATTTCGGTTGAGAGAGTAGACGGTGAGACTCGCTACCGAACAGTCGCATAGAGAATCACAGTCTATTTTCCGCTCCTTTGCTCTGGTCCGAGTGACTGACAGCAAACACTTTACCCAACCCAATCCAGTCGGCGGTCAACTGAACGGTTGACGTTGACTGAATTTAATTGTATAACGAAAAATCAGGATATCTCTGATTTAGTCTTTTTTAAGACTAATACAGAAGATAAAACTGTATTTACAAACAAACTAACTAAAATTATTTCAGGTACAATTCCGATAAGGAAGGAATATCCAATACATAGGAATCTCTTTAGATCAAGAAAATTCAGGCCCACCTCAAGGAGAGGTGGACCCACCCAGGACAAGGAACAGTTACAGAGGAACGATTCCGAAGATTCAATAAACCAAATAAAAGAAGTCACGGATGAGATGGCATCAAACCACATAGAGATAATGGAAGAAGAACCTTTCCAGCAGGTAAAATGTCCAAGAAGAAACTCAAATGAGGGAATATCCGGAGCCAGACAACGTCCA
The DNA here is from genome assembly GCA_918026665.1 of Diabrotica balteata. NCBI lineage: Eukaryota > Metazoa > Arthropoda > Insecta > Coleoptera > Chrysomelidae > Diabrotica > Diabrotica balteata. Next base: position 52,054,962 of record OU898277.1, read on the forward strand.
ACTGCAAGTAGCAGTACAGGAACAGTTACTACGAAAAATCGCTACCAGATTTTAACAACAATAAACACCGAGGAAACAACCACCACTACGACAACAAAGAAGGAACGAGTACCTCCACTGGTTATTTCTGGAAAAATAACAAGTTACTCCACCCTAATAAAAGAAATGACAGAATTATTAGGGCATAAAAACTTCCAGATTTCACCAGCAGGTAAAATAGGAACAAGAGTATACCTGAAGACTACAGAAGACTACGAAAAATTGAAGCAGGACTTCATCTCAACATCGGTTGAATTCCACACATACACGAAAAAATCAGAGGTCACTAAGAAATTAGTGATGAAGGCTGCCCCTGGAATGGACCTGGATGAAGTTGAGGCAGAACTACGAGAGCAAGGTATCGTTGGTAAGGTGACGGAACTAAAAACAAGAAAACCAGGAGCTACAAGCAGCTCATACCTCCTACAAGTAGACAAGGCTCAAGACCTCAAAGAAGTTAAGAAAATTAATGGAGTCCAAAACATCAGAGTTAGGTGGGATGCCTACTCAAAACCAGCACGAGCTACTCAGTGCTTCAACTGCCAGGAGTTCGGACACTCAGCTAGGAACTGCTTCAAGGCTCCAAGGTGCATGAAATGCGCCAACAATCACCAAACGAGACATTGTCCTTTACCAAAAGGACAATTGAATAAAGTGAAGTGTTGTAACTGCCTGGAGGCACATACTTCAAACTACCCGATGTGTAGCAAACACATCGAATATTTGGACAAACAAGCAGCAAGGAGGGCCAGAAACCAGCCTCAACAGAAGACTACACCAGCACCACCACACCCATCAACATTTAGGACGACCACAAGTGGACTATCATACGCACAGGCCAGCAAAGGACAGCAGCAGCAGCAACCAACCATCAAAAGCACATGGGCGGAGATTAACCAAATAGTCAACGTCGAGAAGATGGTAGCACTACTCCAGGATATGAAAAGGGATCTACTTCAGGCAAAAACTTTTGCAGAAAAAGCAATGGTTTTCATGAAATATGAAGAAATCTACAATGAACCTTAGGCATCTCAAGATTCTACAGTTCAACATAGCTTCACTACGGCTAAGAATCAGCGAACTTCGGGAGGCAGTCATAAGACATAACCCAGATGTCATATGCCTGTCTGAAACAAGATACATGACGAACACCCAACTTCCAAGGATTACCAACTACGATGGATTTGGAAGAAGAGACGAACCAAACGACAGAGGAGTAGCCATCTATGTCAAGAACAACATAGAATGGAACCAAGTTTTGATGGAAACACGCCATTTTGAAAGTATAGGTATCAAAGTAGGTATAACTAATATCTTTTCAATTTACAGGAAACATTCAGAAGACCTAGCCTTAGAAGAATTAGATGCCCTTCTCAACTCAGCTCCAACCGTGGTCGTAGCAGGAGATTTCAACGCCAAACACACAGCATGGGGATGTATGACGGATACCGCTCCAGGAACAACACTCCTAAGATACTGCGAAGACAGAAATATGATGTTATTCGCTCCAGACGAACCAACAAGGATCAACCCTATAGGAAGACACAACAACTCAACACTGGACCTTTTCGTCACCAAAGATGTAATTATGGAAGACGTCAGAGCCTACTTCGAATGCAGTTCGGACCACAAACCAGTTATGGGAAGGATGACATCAAGAGTCGACTTGCCAAGAATAGAACCAGTGGAAAGATGGAGATGGAAAGACGCTAACTGGCCAAACTACAGAAGACAGCTCAACCAAATGGAAATGAAGAGGGAGTTCCAATCAGCAGAGGAAATAGAAGAAAAAATAGAAGAAATCACAAGAAGAATTCAACGTGCCATGGAAGCCAACATTCCAAAATCCATGACGAACAACAGAGGACTGGTCATTCCAAGAGAACTACAGGACATGATCAAGGACAGAAACAAGGCCAGAAGAGCATTCCAAAGGACAAGAAGACAGGAATTCAAGGAATACGGAGACATCCTATCCGAAGAAATAAGAGTAAGACTGAGAAGTCTTACTGAAAACCAGTGGCACAACAACATCAGAAGAGCTGAAGAAAATCATGGAAACGTATGGAAAATGCTGAAGGCAAGAAGAAGAGGTAAACAAAAGATGCCACAAATCATGGACAACGAGGGAACATACTACGACACCCAAGGAAAAGTTGATGCAATATCAAGAAAGATGGCAGCCACACACAGACAAAACCAGAACATGTCGGATGCAAGAACAAAGAGGCAAGTCGAACAGGAATACAACAGGATCAAAAGAAGGAACGAGTTCCAAATAGATGATGAAGACCATACCAGCCCAGCAGAAGTTGCCAAAATCATCAAGAAGCTGAAAGGAAGCAGAGCACCAGGACACGAAGGAATCCATAACATCACCCTCAAGGAACTTCCAAAGAAGATCATAGTACAGCTGTACTATATCTTCAAATACTGCTTGGAAAAAGGATACTTTCCGAACAACTGGAAACACGCCAAAATCATACCTCTTCTGAAGCCAAGGAAGGATGGAAGAAGACCAGAAAGCTACAGACCAATATCTCTCCTGGAGTCGATGGGAAAAATATTGGAGAAGATCATCTACAAGAGACTGGTGAAACACTCGGAAAGAAGAAGAATCATCCAAGAAGACCAGTTCGGATTCAGAAAAGGAAGAAACTGCGAACTTCAACTAGCAAGGATAATCAGCGACACGAAGATAAAATTCAACAGGAAACAGAAGACAGGATTAGCCATACTGGATATAGAAAAAGCATACGACACGGTTTGGAAGAAGGCACTAATCTTCAAGATGGACAAGGCTAGACTTCCACACTACCTCATCAACATCTGCGATATGTATCTATCTAATAGAACATTTCAAGTCTCAGCGGACCAAAAGATGTCGATGATCCAAGAAATCCAGGAAGGAATGCCTCAGGGCAGTATTTTATCTCCAATATTGTATAACATTTTTGTTTCAGACCTTCCAACAGATCCCAGGACCTCAACAGCCCTGTATGCAGACGACACAGCAGTGTATGCATCCGGAAAAGATGAAAGACGTATCATAGATGACATGGAATACCACTTGGAAAAAATCACGGACTACACAGAGAAGTGGAAAATCAAGATCAACGCAGAAAAGACGCAGTTCATCGTTTTCACCCAGGAAAAACAACCACCACGGAACGAGATCACAGTAGGAGGCAACAGAATACAGGAATCAGAGACGGTGAAATACTTAGGAGTCCACCTCGACAGAAGACTCAACTTCCGGGTGCATACACAAAAAACAAAGGTAAAAGCTAATGCAGCTAAAAAACTAATTCTGCCTTTCATTTTTAGGTCCAGTCCATTATCGAAGGCAAAGAAGATGCAACTCTACCAAGCATATGTTAGGTCGGTGATTCTGTATGCTATTCCAGTGTGGAGCTCCATTGCGGAGTCACACTGGAAAAAGTTAGAATCTACAGAAACGTCATGCTACCGAATCATCGACGGAGCAGCATGGGAGGATAGAGTTACAAACGAGACAATAAGGAACAGACTAGGATACACGCCACTGAGGGAAGTGGCTGAGAATAGAACCAGGTGGTTCTTCAACCAGGCCACTAGAAGAACACGTCAGACCAGGGACATCCTCGAGAAGAACAGGGTCCAGAGGATGTTTAGATCCACCCATAGACTGATCGACCATCTGATCAGGGTCTGATTCCAGGGATGCAGGGAAGTAGGTACGTTTGCCGATACCAGTACCTACAGAAGCAGACGAGGACACCACCCAGGAAGATCCAGGAACCGAGAGGATGAAGAAACAAGAAGCTAGCGGTGCAATGGCGGTACGCTGAGAAGAAAGAAGGCAAAAATTCTTTAAGTTTTTGAAATGTACATAGTAGTTAAGGCAATAAACGTTTTTATTTTTATTTTTATTTTTTATTTTTATTTTATTTTATTATTTATTTCGGTTGAACTTCCACAAGAGCTCCTGATGATGGGTTGAATAACCCGAAACACGTGTCGGGCTATGATGGAGTTCCTATCGAGATGAAATGCAATCTTTTACTTTCATATATATATATATATATAATATATATATATATATATATATATATATATATATATACTGTAACTTAACAATTTAAAAATAGAAAAATTACGAGTTAAAAGTCAAAACAGATATGTTATTTTTATCAGAAGTTTAGTTTGATAAATATCTGGTGTTCAAAAAATACTGAATGCCATTTAATAATTTTTTATTTTATTTGTTCCTTCTCTATTTATATCCACTTTTGTTATTTTGCTGCGTTACATAACTCCAAAGGCTCAAATGGTTTTTTAAATAAACATTTCAATTAATTTAACTCCTGTGAATTTTTTTAATGATTTCTGTTGGGAATTTATTTTTGTGTACACGATCCATTTTCATTGAAAACTGTGTCATAAAGAGCACTGGCACGTCATGTCAGTTGTCAAAACGAATGAGCGATCGTTTATATTACATTAAAAGGGTCTTCAAGCAGTGCTATACGCTATACGTTGTTTAAATGGTTGAAATAACATTTTTAAAACAGTTTTTATACGCTTTTTGTAACAATCATCAAAAATTAAAATTCGTTTTACAGACAAATAAAAAGAGTATTCAGCATGTTCAACTTCACGTTTTAAACGAGTGACAAAATCATATACTGAAGACCTATAAAAACTCAGTTTAAACTTATCGATTAATAAGAAAATATTTTAAAAATAAAAAGAAATAGGTGACATAGCTATTTGAAACGCGACAAGACACTATTTTAAAAACATATTATTAAGCCGTCCTAAAAGAAGTATGTTAACAGATTTTTCAGTATGTGATTTACTTGTGCAACAAGCTTGTACATCTATAGGCAATATAAACAAAGACAAATTGATAGATGAAAAAACAATGATATACGTGTGCCACGACAAACGAATATGAATTATAGAACTTAAAACATATAAACATAATGTGCTTTATAGATTATGAAAAGGCTTTTGACAAAGTCAAACACGATCAGCTAATAGAATGTTTGCAAAAAAAGAACCTGGATCCAAACGACATTAATACAATACGTGAACTCTACTGGAACCAAAACGCATCTGTCAGAACTGAAATGGGTGAAACTGAAACCATAAACATCCAAAGAGAAGTTAGACAAAGTTGTATACTATCACCATAATTATTCAACCTGTACTCAGAGGACATCCTTGCACATGCTCTAGATGAAGCACAAGAAGGAATAAAAGTCTATGGAAAAATCGTGAACAATATCAGGTATGCCGATGATACAGTACTGATATTGCTTGCAGTGAAAAAGGACTACAAATTCTGTTAACCAAAGTAGTACGAGAAGGAGAACTATACGGCCTTAAGGTGAATGTAAAAAAAACCAAAACAATGGCAATTTCAAAAATATACACACCAGTTATAAACATACTAGTCAACAAAAATCTAGTTAAACAAGTAAAATAGTTTAAGTATCTAGGCTGTTGGATACATGAAACCTTAGACCAAGACCAAGAGGTTAAATGTAGAATAGAACAAGCAAGAAACACCTTCTTAAAGATGCGACAGTTACTCACTACCCGTAATCTTGATTTGTCCCTACGATACCGCTTGATAAAGTGTTATGTATATAGTGTACTATTACATGGCGTGAAAGCTTGGACGTTAATAGTCAGCTCGTTACGACGCGACGTTTAGAGAGATTTGAGGTGTGGGTATTTCGTCGTATGCTGAAAATTCCATGGACCGACCGCGTTAGAAATGAAGAAGTTTTAAGGCGTATGAATAGAGAACGTGAACTCACAGAAATTGTCAACAAGCGTAAAACGTCTTATCTTGGACTCATATTTAGACACGACAGATGTAACTTCCTTCAGCTTATTATAGAAGAGAAAATAGAAGGCAGACGTGGCCCGGCGTATAGGGAAGACTTTGCAGAGGTCATCGCCAACCTTCCCCAAGAAGACGGCACCCAAAAAAGAAGAAAAACATACAAATATTTAGTCGAAAAATAAACCAGATCATTAGAACTATTTAACACAATATGTTCATTACAGTGCTCGCAGAAATCCATAACTTCTTGAAATGCTATCAGTAAGGGGACGATGAAAATAAACTTGAACATAAGAGAATACAATCTAACAACTGTATATGATGTGAATTATGGTGCACTGGTCAGTGTTAAAGATGATTTTCTTTAAAAATTTCTAGTGTAGAAGCAAAAAGCTGAAAATTCTACTGGAGAGATAATATTGCTTGTGTTAAATTTCGTGACACATTGTGCATGTTAAGTATTTTAGGCAGTATAAGCTTAAGACCTTGCACTTTTTCGACTTTACACTTCATACTCTTTGATCCTTTACGCGATAATGGGGTCATCGTCTATGGTTCCGATTCTGACGGGTTCTGAACCACTCTAAGTTAAGTCACATTCCAATGTTTACCAACTTTTGCGTCAGGGCTCATCGAATAGCAAATACAAAATAAGAAGACTTAAAAAAAGAAGATCTAGTAGCTGACGTCAGAGGGAACATATTTATCATGACTAACTGGTTCTAAATCGTGAGCATGTTGTTCAGAACTGGACTTTGACCGTCTGGCCCAAGTAGTCAATACTCTGTTATGATGCACTTCTCTTTCTTCTTAGGGTGCCTGTCCGTTTTGAAAGCTGGCGGTTATATATATATATATATATTATATATATATATATATATATATATATATATATATATATATATATATATATATATATATATATATATATATTATACATGTTTGTTTTGATATTTCCGCGGAAGCTGTATGTTCCACTTCCACTCGAACATCGACAAGAAGCAGACCATCCAGAGAGACTTGAAAATGGCAAGTGAGATCTTGCCGAAACGTCGTCAAAATGGTTTTTATCAAAACCAACAACATTTAACGCGGAGTCAAACCCTGAATACCATTGATATAATATATATATATATATATATATATATATAATATATATATATACATATATTGTCGGTTTATAACGTTCATCGATGTCCAATCTCTATCTCATTCTATCGTTGCATAGATCGTTCCCTGACTTCTTTATCAACTCCTTCTCTCCAACTTCTTCTAGGCCTTCCTGGTCTCCGCCTACCTCTTGGTTGCCATTCAAGAATTTATCTTGGTATTCTATTCTACGGCATTCTCCTTACGTGTTTGTACTATCTCAGTTGTGTCGTTTTGATGTCATCAACAATATTATGTATAATCCCCATGATTTCTCGGACTCTCTCATTTGTTATTTTGTCGCGTCTAGAGATTCCCGCCGAGCGGCGTCAGAAGTCCATATCTGTTGCTCTAAGCATTTTCTCTGGTCTGTCTTTTAGAGGCCACAATTCGCATCCATATGTTGTGATACTTTTTATTTGGTGTTGTATATTCTTCTTTTATTTTCCTTAGAGATGTTTTTATCCCACAGTACGTTGTTCAGTAAGGCTATGCCTTTGGTCCCCTGTGTATTTCGTTTTTTAATGGCTGCATCTAAGTTTTCATTCTGAGTGATCTTTACTCCTAGGTATTTGTAGTCGTCACATAGTTTGATCTCTTGATTTTCCTCTAAGACAAGGTTTTGCTGATCTCCTCCTTACTATACGCATGTACTCAGTTTTTTCCATATTTACTTCCAAACCCCACTCTGTAAACTCTTCTCATAGTTTACTTCTCAAGGTTTTCAGAGTCCTGTGCGATGATGACCTGGTCATCCGCAAAGGTACCTGGTGGTCAGGTGGTCATACCCGATACCTGATTCATTCGCTGGCAAAGTCGTGTTATAGTTAGTGTTTATTGGTGTTACAACTAGAACGCAACAAAATGGACGTTCGCTTTGAGTAAGTAATATTTTTTAATCTTATTTTTAAAGAAACCAAAAATATTTTTGAACAAGTAAGATCTAGAGACATGTGTTTAAGACATGTTTATATAATTTATCACAAAAGTACTGTATCAAATGCGGTAGAGCTTCTAATATTTGTTTGTGACCATAACGTCACACAGCGATAATATGTGATAATTAATAGGTTTTCTGTTTTTTTTTCTTTTTAGACGTGATTTTACATTACAAGAAGCATTGACCATGTTATAAGATGAAGAACATATAGGAAATGATGAAACAGTGGTGTTTATTTCTCCTCCAGATATTCATGAGGATACGGATGAAGATTCCGGCGACGAAGACGATGGTGGTTTAGTTGACAATTTGTCTCATAGACAGTTATTAACGCCAGCTGAAGTTCGAATAAATCGTATCAAAAATATGGAACAAGGATACAAAGACTCTGTAGATGAAATAAAGATAACAGAACCTGATGAACAGGTAAGTCAAATAAATAAGGGAAAAAATAAAAAATGTAGAACTTCTAAAAAACCTGAAATCAAGCAATGGATAGAGGGAGATTAGATACATAATAAAAATTTAAAAACGGGAGTAAATCTGAAAGTTATGAATTTTACGACATGAGCCCATTAGAACTATTCGAACTATTTTTTGACAACGATATGTTTAAACATATTTACAAGAAACAAAAAAATATGCTGTGTTCAAGAATTTTCCAGATCCAAATCTCTCCATTGATGAATTAAAATGTGATTTCGGAATTTTAATTTTATCCGGCTACCATCCCTTACCGGGCAGAACATATTATTGGGATCAACAGGATGACATGGCAGTACACATGGTGAAAAATTCTATGTGCAGGAATAGATTTGATCAAATCATGAAATGTATACATTTTGCCGATAACAGCAGAACTGGAAGGACTGATAAAATGTGGAAGCTACGTCCCATTATAGAAAAGGTGGAAATGAAATGTCTTAAGTACTTTCAACCAACCCAGCACATGAATTATGATGAATCAATGATCAAGTATTTTAGGAAACATAGCTGTAAACAGTTTATCAAAGGTAAGCCAATACGCTTTGGCTATAAAACTTGGTGTTTGAATTCTGAAGACAGGTATTTGATTCATTTTTAAACAGATTTTAACTGATAACAGTTATGTAGAAAAATTTGGAAGTGCAACAGCTCCTTTACTTCAAATGCTCAACGATCTACGAAATAAGATGCCAAATTACCATATTTATACTGATAATCTATTTACGAGTTTCAATTTATTTGCAGAATTAAAACTAAAGGGATATGACTGTACTGGAACAATAAGACAAAATAGAGTTCCTAAGTGTTGCCCTTTGCCGGACAACAAAGTAATGGCTACTAAAACTAGAGGTTCTGGTTGATTATGCTATATCTAAAAATGACGGAATTCTCTTGGTCAAATTTTCTGGATAATGCTGTAGTTACGGCTGCATCAACTTGCTACAGCATCAGTCCTCAAAGTTACGTCAAGAGATACTCTAAGCAACAGAAGAAAATTATTCGAGTACAAAGGTCTTTGATTATTGCAAAATATAATACATTCATGGGTGGCACGGATAGAATGGATGAAAATGTGGCACGATACAGAATTGGCATCAGAAGTTAAAAGTGGTATTGGCCTCTTTTTACTTGGCTTGTTGACGTATGCCTACATACTGCATGGGTGCTTTATAAGAACTCCTCAAAGGAAAGAAAAAAACACCTTATATAGTTTCCCGCCGAGAAATTGCACAGATGTATTTGCGGAAATATGGAGTACCGCCTATACGTCCTGGTAAGCCTTCAGTTAGCAGAAATAGTCTGTCCATAAATAGAGTGTCCGACAATCTACGATATGACAAAATTGACAATCTTGTTGTTCCAGTTCCTAATGGCAAAAGACGTAGGTGTGCAGGAGAAGGATGTTCTTCTGTGATACGTACATAGTGTAAAAATGTAATTTAGGACTTTCATTGAGTGTTTTGAAGTTTTTCATAATTTTTGATTATGTTGATAGGATAATAATCTTATACAAAAGATATTAAATTTTTACGATCGAGTTTGCCCCCCTAACCAAGGGAAGTTTTGGGGGAAGCCTTAAGGTAAAATTAGTAAACTTTTTTACATCTTTTTAGGGATCTCAAAATTAATATTCTCAGAAAAAAATTAAATAAACAGAATTTAACACTTACCATGCATTACATATTTATAAAGATATCAGCATTTAACTTACCCATGAAATTCAATAAAGTCTTTTCAATATTTAATGCCAGTTAACCATACTAACTTCAATATCTTGTATAGTTTTTCTCGCTAATTTTACTAAAGAGTTAAAAAAAACGCAAATAATTAAACGTCACACTGATCTCAAACGACATTTAAGCACTAATTTTATTAATAAAATGACTTTAAAACGTTATTGTATAATTTACTACAATACGTTGTGATATCTTGCCATGTATCTCTAGTCCAGACTGGTTAGACAAAAAAAAGGCCCAATCTTATATTGCGAGCTGCCCAAAGTTTTTAGGAGGGGTCAATAGTAGTGTAAATTGAAAATCGCCACTAGATCCAACCGATGCGTTAGCCGCCATCTTGAATTTTAAAATAAAAAAGGACAACCCTTTTTGCTCAATACCTCCACCATTTTCAACTTTTTACCGAAAATGTTACCGACTGAAATTATTACAAATAAAATTCCCTATAGTTTATTTTTTAATGGAGTTAAGGAGAAAAATGGCGAAAGAAGGGAAGCATAATTATTGAATTATCTTAAATTTGAATTTTTACAAATTTATTCTCCAGAAACACCTTGAAAGAATATTTAGGAGCTCTATATAACACAACACAAGCTAAAAAGCAATCTAGTTTTTAGACCTCAGATATTACGCAAAAACTAAAGTAGTTAAAGCGAAATGTCCTTTATTTTAATATTGTTCTGCAACTATTTTCCTACGGCATTTAAAAGTAATTGCCTTTCTTAATATGGAATATAAGCTAGACAAACTCGGTGAGCATCATTTGCTAACAGATGAAGCACCACATAACAGAACATAACCGTCCGTGGCAAATTAATCGTTTTTAACAAATAGCGGACAAAATTTAATGACATTTGCTAGAGATTTTTGAATGTAAAATCGTAATGCTTCCGACAGCGAAATAAAACACAAAATAAACAAATCTGCAGCTACTGCGAGATGTCTAGTTAAATTGTCTAAAGAAATACAGATATGACACAGGGGGTTTCATCCCGTACGTGAGTATGTATTATATTATTAGATATGATATACCATAGTATATTAGGTACGAAAAGAACGAAAAGCAAATTGAGATTGATAAGATTAAACTTTGAGAACTATAGCTACTAGTAAAGACTATCAATTATAAGTAAGAAACAAATAAATTAGGTGTGAAATGGATAACATAGAGGGTGGAGATAACGTTATTTTAAGTACAAACATATAAAATGGATAAGTAAAAATAATTTTTGGTCTATGTTTGACCAGCAAACGAGAAAGACGTGTTTTAGGCACTCATTTATCGTGCTAGTTACATAGTAATTATTAAAGTAAATTTAAAAGTAATTAAGTATAAATCTTGAAAGTAAAAGTGATTTGTATACTGAATATTGGAATCGTAAGTGGATAAAATATACCACGTAGTATTGTAATCCCAAATAGAATCAAGCTATTATATTTACCACTATAGAGAATTGTATAATTAATACAATTCTACCATATAAAAACCTAGTAGATAAATTCATAGTAGAAACAAAGAAGATAATAATAAATGGAAATATACTAGAACCAAGAAGATTAATATCTCCGTCAGTCCGCTTAATTCTGTCCAATGCATGTCCAAGCATACCTTCAAACTTAATAATGGATGAATTAATAAAACTAGGTTTAAATATTCTCTCAGACATATCATACCTACGGATAGGAGCAACTAATCCTGCCTTCAGTCATATTGTAAGATTCCGAAGACAAATTTTCGTTTCACCTTTTTCAGAAACCTTTGTACTACCTGAATCTTTTATCATCGAATTGGAACAAACATCATACCGCATATTTATAGCCCAAAACGAAACATGTTTTAAATGCAAATTAACTGCACACCAGGCAACTTATTGTTAAATATTTCACCTTCTAACCATCCTCACAATGATAGTACAATGTAAACAGAAATGGGACAAAATTCATCAATAAATCATACTCAACAAGATAATCTACAAAATACTCCCACAATCTCAAATACCACTCCCTCCACATTTACTACGTCTTCTCAAACCACATTACAAACAGTAACAATCACAAATTTGTCAATAAACCAAACCCAACAATGCTCACTACAAAATACATCTATACATTTGATCACTTCTTCAGTTAATACTACAATCGCAACATCTACATCGTCTGAGTCATCCTCTAATACCCAAAAACATAAATCAACCTTACTCGAAACAAGTCAACACTTACCTCCAAATCAAAATACACATATAAATTCTCACGAACCCCAGATAACTTCGAACAAAGCAACCGGAAAAAGAACCCTAGAAGATGCAATCACGTCACCCGCCTTGAAAACTTTGAAAAACCTAAGCTTTGTTTAAAGAAAAAACCAAAACTGATGACAAAAACTTAAGAGATGAGATACCAAATCTTCAAACATTACTAGAACCAATTATAGAATATGTAAAAAGGGAAAAGCAATTGCTTAGCTTCGATCAGGTAGTGGATCTTTTCGAAAATATACAAGGATCAAAAGACTTGTCAGCGTAACAAATTGTACTAGAACATATTATGCAGTTATAAGTTTCTAACGGAATTACATCCATACTACATCGACAAAAAAATAAAAACCAAAAGCACTAAATTAATACTAAAACTTGGCAAGCACATAGGTTTACTCTCTGCAGTGTAACTTTATTGTCTAAAGAAGATTCCGACTCATCGGTAAATAATTCCTCTAAAGAGTAATAAGATCACTGTTGACTTCATGTTTGTTCCATCACATTCAGGTATACAAGGAAATGAAGAAGCAGAATGCTTAGCATCCTTTCAGGACCCATCTTATAAGGTTTCTCTATGACTTCAAGTCATAAATAAAATATAAAGTGTTCAGTGCGTGGCAAAATAAGTGAAGTGCATTACCATAGAAACTCAAGGAAATCAAACAATTAGGGAAACTGTGGCTCCAACTCACAGCAAATAAACACGACCAAGTAGGAATAACAGGTTTGCGACTAGGACACATTAATCTAACACATAAACAGCTCTTTACGCGAATGTGCCGCCAATGTATAAAATTTGTCAAGTAACACTCTCCACGAAGTATATACTAACTCATTGTAAAACATATGAAGCAGCAATAAAAAAGCACACTATCCCAAATAATACAAAGGAAGCCTTAGAAAAAAACAATAACAATAAAAACACAATAAGTTATATTAATGGAAAAAGACTGTAAGACTTGTACACACTTCTAAATAGGTCTAACTGGTAAGCAGGTTTTGTATGTTTTCAATAAAATTGATAGTGTGTAACATTCACACACTGTGAAGATTGCTAAGTCGAGCGAAGCCGAGACTTAGAACACAGGTCCAGGAATGTGGCTTTTCCTACGAGGTAAACATACTATTTTTCCGCAAATCGTTTAAAATTCGCCAGATATTGATTGATTTAAAAAAAAACGCGATAATTTTATTCCCAAATAAATGGTGCTTTGAAATTCCTAATAAAATTACTTTTGTTACTATGGAAACGTATTGAGGTTGAATTGTCAAACTTGACGCTTATGTATGTAGAACACTAACAACTGTACGGAAATATCATTTCCTTACAGTAGGAAATGACATTTCCTTACAGTAAGGAAGTCCTGACTTTTTCTTCAAGAAATTTTGACAGGAATGTCAAGATTTCCTGGCGATTTGCGGAAAAATAATTTATTAATTAAGCTGAGTATACTTTCGACATAATAAATGTCATCATCAGAGCTATCCTAAAATAACGTTAAGTTAAGTAAATTTTTTATAAAATACAATGACAGAAAAAACTTACGTCAATTAGGCAATAAATACTTCACAGAAGGAAAATTGTGGACAAACGACATATTAAAAAACAAAGATCGGGCTCTGTAGGCCACAGATCTTGGGTCTAACCCTTATACATAGTATAATTCACATCAAAAATTTTTTATAAAACATGGTTACCACATACAGCAACGACAACAGCTGTTTTTGACTTACATTTTTGAAGTCAAATGAAAGAGGAAGCTCGGATATACGGAAATAAATCCGAGAGCGACCTCTGTATTTAAAATTATTAATTGAAAATTGAAAATGTCCAAACTGACGTCTGAAGGTTATTGATTATTACTTTTAGTTACTATAGAATTTTGAATTTAAATATTTTAAATTGATAAGTCAACGTGAAAATTTAAAATATACATTTATCAATATTATCAAAAAACAAAACTTTAAAGTTTGACCAAGTAGAAGAAAGTAGATGAAAACCAACCAAGGAGAAGTATCATTTGCTAAGTTAAGAGTTCAATAGCTATTATTGATTATCAATATTATTAATAAAATAAATAATGAAGAAGAAAAATATCAAACATTCTCTACTTAGATGAAATCAATGAAAGAAAATTCAAGAAATTCTCTCTTTTAAATCTCTTTTAAAATAAAGGTCAAAGCTTGATGAAATGATGGTTAATGTTATACTAAATGTATTATTAAAGAAACTTCTTTAAGATTGGATCAAACTTACAATTTAAGTTAATTTGAGTGTTGACACAGTTCTGAGGATTCCTTTTCATTTCTCTACTGATTTCAAGATCTTCTAGTAAATTCATTTTTATATAATTATTATTGGGGTATACTGTTGACAATACTTTCTCTGAATCAAAACTCTTTTCAAAAAGTTTTATATTGGTTCAGATATGTGGATGATGTGTTAGCTATCATAGATGGAAATTCCTCAGATGCAGACAATATCCTAGTTTCACTTAACAACTTACATCCAGCTATAAAATTCACCTTAGAAACAGAATCCAACAATTCTATTAATTTTCTAGACTTAACATTAACTAGAATAGATAACAAATTAAATTTTTCAGTCTTTAGAAAACCAACTCAGACTGACCATACCATCCCTAGATCTTCTAATCATCCTTTTCAACAGAAAATGGCCTCCTTTTATTGCTATATCCATCGTTTACTTAGCTTACCTCTGTCAGATTCAAATTTTAAATCAGAATTAGAAATTATTAAACAACTTGCTTATAGTAACGGTTATACCCCTACTTTGGTTGATAACATACTCAACAAATTAAGGAATAAAAGGAATAGATCACTAGCATACAACACTGTCCATAACATTTCTAACTCGACAGTTATTTATCGATCAATATCGTACATAGGTTATCCCTCAGATAATATAGCCAGAATCTTAAAAAACATCCCTAATCTAAAACTTTCTTTCAAAGTTAAAGAAAATATCAAATCTATTTTTTCCCACACTAAAGACAAAATCAACAAATCGTCAAAAAGTGGTATTTATAAATTATCCTGTGGTGAATGCCCGGTGACCTATGTGGGTAGAACAATGCGACCTTTGGATATACGCATTAAAGAACATCTGTCTAAGATTGATAAATCTAGTTTTGGGAATCATATACATGCTTCAAAGCATGGCTTTAGTCCTCATAGAGATAGCAAGATCCTACACAGTATACCCAATAATAATTGTATAAAAATGAATTTACTAGAAGATCTTGAAATCAGTAGAGAAATGAAAAGGAATCCTCAGAACTGTGTCAACACTCAAATTAACTTAAATTGTAAGTTTGATCCAATCTTTAAGAAGTTTCTTTAATAATACATTTAGTATAAAATTAACCATCATTTGATCAAGCTTTGACCTTTAATTTAAAAGAGATTTAAAAGAGAGAATTTCTTAAATTTTCTTTCATTGATTTCATCTAAGTAGAGAATGTTTGATATTTTTCTTTTTCATTATTTATTTTATTAATAATATTGATAATCAATAATAGCTATTGAACTCTTAACTTAGCAAATGATACTTCTCCTTGGTTGGTTTTCATCTACTTTCTTCTACTTGGTCAAACTTTAAAGTTTTGTTTTTTGATAATATTGATTAATGTATATTTTAAATCTTCACGTTAACTTATCAATTTAAAATATTTAAATTTAAAATTCTATAGTAACTAAAAGTAATAATCAATAACCTTCAGACGTCAGTTTAGACATTTTCAATTTTCAATTAATAATTTTAAATACAGAGGTCGCTCTCGGATTTATTTCCGTATATCCGAGCTTCCTCTTTCATTTTACTTCAAAAATGTAAGTCAAAAACAGCTGTTGTCGTTGCTGTATGTGGTAACCATGTTTTATAAAAAATTTTTGATGTGAATTATACATATGTATAAGGGTTAGACCCAAGATCTGTGGCCTACAGAGCCCAATATTTGTTTTTTAATATGTCGTTTGTCCACAATTTTCCTTCTATGAAGTATTTATTGCCTAATTGACGTAAGTTTTTTCTGTCATTGTATTTTATATAAAAAATTTACTTAACTTAACGTTATTTTAGGATAGCTCTGATGATGACATTTATTATGTCGAAAGTATACTCAGCTTAATTAATAAATTATTTTACACACTATCAATTTTATTGAAAACATACAAAACCTGCTTACCAGTTAGAGTTATATTAATGACTCAGGACTGTATCAATTATTGTAATTTTTTCTAACTTTACCTGCATTATATTTTTTAGGTAGCTAATAACCCTTGTGGTTACAGCGTAAATAATTTTAAAAAAAATCCAGGTAGTTTTAAAAACAAACCCGCTCGCATACCATCAGAAACATCTCTTAAAACATTGAGAGATAAGTGGAAATCTACGTCGCAGAAAAGCATCTTTCGAAGAATAAATAGACCGACGGTCTAAATAAGGAAAAGACTATGTTATTATTATTTTTACAAAGGCATGGAACTTCTTAGTAAATTATCCGTCATTATACTCATTTTATACTAAGTGTTTTAATGAATAATAAAAATAATCCATTGTCCCTTTAAATAGTAACTAGTTTCTATAACGCCAGCTTCGAATCTCCCCTTGTCTACGGTTATCTTGATGCCGGGCCAAGACTTTATCTTTACGACGGTCACGCATTTGCCCCACTTTATTTTCTTACTTCCTACAATATTGATAGCCGTTTTCGATTTCGAACGATAGAAAATCTTTACACTTTCCTAGAACGGGACTATTCCGGGGTATTAGGAATAATTTACGATTTAATAATTGGTTTTACTGTTTAACGAAAAACCGATTGGAAACTTCGTGATACCATTGTATATACAGAGTAAGTAAAAGTTTATAGTCGGTATGGTAAAATTTAACAGGATATCTAACACAGATATAAAATCATATTTTTCGGCGAATAGACAAAGATAACAATTATATTTCCCTTGGTTTCCCCTCCATATTTCTCATGGGCGCACATTGCTCATTGATGAGACGATTAGTTCCGATCAGAGATATTTTACATATCTCTGGTTCCGATTCTAATATATCTTAGAAACTAGAGGTGGGTCGTTGACATTTTTATCGGAACCGTTTTCGTAGACTGTAACTAGTTGATTGTTTACCGTTAGTTTTACATAAGTGAGTATACAAACAAACATATTCGCTATTATCGTTAATGTGTATAAGTATTGAAGTGAAAGAAAACTAACGAAAGATTTTTATTAACTTGAAAAATAAATTAAAACAATACAAAAACATTTACATTACACATTATTAAATCGCGAATCGTCTAAATTGACATTTAAAAACATAAGTTTGTCCACTTTTCTTGTTAACCGTGTTTTTCTTTTATTTAAAATTAAACCAGATTCTGAACATGTTTTCACAAGAAATAGATTTTGTTACAATACTACAATATTTTGATGAATATAGTAGTTCAGTTACGATATACATGTCTATGGTTTTTCCATCACTTGTAATGGACAGTTCCAATCTCCGTTTGAAATTTTTGTGGGTAATATATCATTAGACACATACATGTCGACTTCTTGTATATCTCTCGATACAGGTGTATGTTTAGATGAGTCATGTTCAATTAATTCATCAAAAATACACTATGGACTTAAGTCATCTTTATCAGTTTCTTTTTCTTTTACTGTTTGTCAAGTTGGTGTCAAGTGGAGCTGTCGCAAGGCATTGTAAAGAAATACTTGGGGCCTAAAACCAAAAATGACCCTTTTGTCATATAAAAAACGATTAAATATCAGCCTGGCCTCTTACGTATATGTGGCCAAAAACATAACAAACAAGAGCTAACGCCAAGCTGCAAAAAGTGGAGCAGCTAGCTTGTCTGGGAATTACAGGAGCAATGTCAGCATGCTGTACTGCATGTCTAGAGGTGATGCTGATCCTTCCTTCCTTGCATTTTGCATAAGAAGGGAGGCAGTAATTATCGTCTTAAAACTGCGACAGATACAAATAGTAAAACCTGCAGATCTGTTGGCCACCTCAAATCTGAAAGAATTCCATTGGATTCGAATAGGCTGACAGATGCCATTTCAGTCAAATTTGACTTCGAAATGCCCTTTGAAGTGGTCACACCAGTGAGTCGCCACCAAATGGGTAAAGAAGTTAAACCAGATGGAAGAAGGTTCACTCATATAGTATACGCATGGATCTAAGACAGATGAAAGCGTAGAAGTGGGAGGGACTGGGCCCAATTTCAGGCTATCCAAATGTCTTGGAAAACTCCCTAACTATCTTTCATGGAGAAATATATGCTATAGACATTAGTGCCCAAAAATGTCTCAATCCAAGACAATCGATCTCAAAAAAAGGCATTCAAGCCGCCTTAAAATCTTCAATGTTATTTACTTGTAAATCAAATTTGGTTTTGAAATGTAAACAATCTCTTAAAAGGATAGTGGAATGCAACAAAGAACTTTAGTGTGGGTGCCAGCTCACAAGGAAATTGCAGGAAATGGGGATGCTGAGAGCCTCGCCAAAGAAGAGGCTAATACTTAATACCAATATCCAGAACCCTTCTGTGGACTATCCAAAAGCCACATTAGAGAGAAACTCCGGACCTGGAAACCCAATCAACTAAATTACACTGGTCTAACACACCAGGACAAAGGCAAGCAAAAGTAAAAAATTTAAACTTTTTTTTTAAAATTTGTTAAAATATAATATAAAATTTATTTACCGTTTATTACCTTATTACCATTATTACCTTATATTTATGTTTAATTACTTCATTTTGATTATTACTATATTTCATTATAATGGAGTTGAAGCTTAGCTTTTTTATGGTCTTTGCACAAAGCAATGGTTTTTAATTTATTTCATTTTATTTGTATTCGATTCAATTGGATTGGATTTTATTTAATTTAATTTGATTTTATTGAATTTTATCTAATTTTATTTATTTTGTTTAATTTTATTCATTTTATGTTAAATTATGTTATTTTATTTAATTTTATCTAATTGTGTTTAATTTTATTTAATTTTAATTAAATTATTTTATATTTGAATTGAATTGAATTTGAATATTTGAGATGTCATCGAAAAATCTCGAAATATCAGAAAATGTATATACATAGGAAGTTGATAGTTTGAATAACAGTAGTATTTGAGTTTTTGAAGCCAATAGTTGTCATTGTGTTAAAGTGGTAATGTTGTTAGTGTTTGAAATAAAGTATTTTAAATCAGTGTAGCAATATGTTTTTCACATATTATGCCTGCAAACCTTTTTGAGTACGCCACATACATTTTTATATTTGGTAGAATGTGTAAAATATGCTTCAATACAGCCGTAGTTTACCGTTTGCTACTTCTGATCCTATTAAATAACTAAACACAAATATACAGGTGAGTCATGAGGAACTTTACATACTTCTACCATATGTAGAGTCCCTCAGGGAGCATATCATGTGGCCACTAAAAAATGTCAACTCCTCTTCTTTATTAATTAACAGGGTGATTTGTGTAATTGACCATTTATTTCATTTTACTATAGTGGTTTATACGGCTCATTTGATTTTTTTAATTTTTGCATGATACAGTACACTACTATCAAGCATTCGACTGGTATTAGCTAAACTAAAAATTCCAGGACTGGCTTTGGAAAAATTAATTTAGGATTCGTATTAAATATTACACCCTGTATATATATTTTTTAAAATGCAATAAGTGATTTTCAAACTACATAAATAGCCAATGAAAACGACATATTCGACAATGTTGTCGAACTTTTATTAAATTTTTAGTGAACGATCAAATCTTACCAAAAATAGAACAACCATAATGAAGTTTCAAATTATAAGGTAATTAATTTAAACAAATGTTATAAATTTCAAACATTTTAATTGAAATTATAAACTGAGACTGCACAACAAAAAACAGTAACTACTAATAATAACGAGAACAATTAATAAAAAAACTAAAAATATGTACATAGTTATGATAAACCCATAAATTAGAACTGGAAAAGATACAATAATGGTAACAAAAATAAAATAATTCAAAATAGATTTTTGAAATGGAACCCTGCGCCTGTACACATTTTTGTTGCTGAATTGTTAATTGACGTATTGAATTACAGATACTCTGGGGATCGTTTCTAATAGTATTACAACAATGTATAATTCTATCAATTAATTGTTGTCGGTTATTAATATTCACTGCGTAAACTAGTTGCTTCAATCGTCCCCAAATATGGAAATCAACCGGATTATAATCAGGGGATCTTGAAGGCTACGAAATAGGACCTGCACGTCTTATCCACCTGTTGCCATAAACATTATTGAGATGTTGTCTCACTGCCAGTATAAAGTGTGGGGGTGCCCCATCATGTTGAAAATACATCCCTCGGATAGCAACATGTCGCGTTGGCAAGCAAATTTGGCAAAATATTTTGTAGAAAGTTCAAATAGACCTGCCCTGTTAAAGGACCATCAAAAAAGTGAGGACCTACTAATTGGTTATTTATGACACCAATCCACACGTTAACCGAAAAACCTTAACTGAGAAAGACGTTCTCGAATAACATGGGATTTTCTTCTGCCCACACATGTGATTTCGTGAATTATTTATCCCGTCTCATGGTAAATGGGCTTCATCTGTAAATAGTGTCCTGTGTAGCGTTGGTCGATTATTGTTAATCCATCTACAAAATTCCAACCTATCGATCTCATCTCCAGCATGTAGTCGCTGAACCATTTGAATGTGATATGGATATAGATTATTTTTTTGTAAGACTCTACTTACTTTTGATTGAGTAACATTGAGTTCTCGACTTACTTGTCTAGTGCTTATTGCAGGGTTCATAGTAACGGCGTCCATAATGTCATCTTCCTGCGCTTCATCTACATGTCGCTCTGATGTTCCACTAGGAAACGTGCCATTTTCTCGCAAATAATTAAAAACTGACCCAAATGTTGGATGCTAGGGAGTTCGACGATTAGGAAATCTCCTGCGATATTCTTTACTAGCAGCCCTACACATTCCCATTACAGAATCCATAAACAAATATTATGTCTGCATATTCTGTGTTCGAAAACTGATGTGGAATTTTGAACGAAAGTAACAATAAGCTCTACCAAAACTAACACAATGTACTTAACGTAGATATCACAGAAGAAATTGTGTATTCTTGTACACATAAATAACAATTGATAATGACAATAATGACAATGGGTATAAAATATCAAAAAACGTCGCAAACGGTCAACGCCAACCTTCATTTTAAACTTTTTTAGATTTAGTTTTTATTTAGTACAGTATATGCAATGTATTATTATTTGACATAAAATTTTAATCATTTACAATCAACAAAAACTAACACATACAAGAGGTTTGACTTTTTAATCAATTACGATCTATGAGTAAAAATTTAAAATTGAAAAACAATTGATTCTATCGTAGAGATAATACAAAGTGACAGTAAAGATGTTAATTTTCTACATATTAGATTATGTTGTAGGAAACTCATTTTAATTAAAACGTTTGAAATTTATAACATTTGTTTAAATTAATACCTTATAATTTGATACTTCATTATGGTTGTTCTATTTTTGGTAAGATTTGATCGTTCACTAAAAATTTAGTAAAAGTGCGACAACATTGTCGCATATGTCGTTGTCATTGGCTATGTATGTAGTTTGAAAATCACTTATTGCATTTTAAAAAAATATGTATACAGGGTGTAATATTTAATACGAATTCCTAAATTAATTTTTCCAAAGCCAGTCCTGAATTTTTTTAGTTTAGCTAATACCAGTCGAATGCTTACTAGTAGTGTATCTATATCATGCAAAAATTAAAAAAATCAAATGAGCCGTATAAAAACTACAGTAAAATGAAATAAATGGTCAATTACACAAATCACCCTGTTAGTTAATAAAGAAGAGGAGTTGACATTTTTTAGTGGCCACATGATATGCTCCCTGAGGGACTCTACATATGGTAGAAGTATGTAAAGTTCCTCATAACTCACCCTGTATATTCAATATATTCATCTATTTTAACATATATACATAAATTTTATAAAATATTGGTTTTGGTTTTCTTGGTATTTCTGCAAATTGCTACTAGCTTTAAAATATGAGAAAGCTGAAAGCTTGTAGTGAGTTTTCTATTTCTTATTATATATGTAGCTTGCAAAAATAAGTTTATGTATCGTATTCGCTGAACGAAGGAGAAAATGGAAACCTATAAAATAAGTAAAGCTTAGGAATAAAATATGTTATTTTATTTTTCTCGGTGTTCTATTATTTTGTTGAACGTCAATTAGTAATATATTCAAATTGCTTTGCAAGTGACCTAGGACATTTTAATAATCAAAGTAGGACGATAAAAATTAAGATAAAAAATATTTTACTTTAATTGTATTTAATAATATAGTACAAATTATATTTAAGTACTATTTAAATGGGATCATATGGCCAGCAATGCAATATATAAAAGTTCTTGGATCACTCAATATATTTCGACTGTTTAATGCTTGATGTTTAATGTATAATTTAATGACGCCAACAATATTTTGACGCCAAGAAAAAACTTTTAAATGGGACGTCACTTATATTAGCTATTGTATGTATGTTTATATGTGTTGTATTAAATAACCATTGACCAAATTGACTATTAAACCATTGACCGAAATTTATACCCACAACGCGTTGTGAATTTCGTTTATTTCTCACATCGCGTTTCGGGTATTTTTGACGTGCACAGAACGGGTTGAGGATATGTTGCGAAGACCCATAATGCAAAACTACGAAGACCGTCGGACACACGACGATTTTTCACGTTATGGGTAATACAAATACGCACAAAGCGAAACTAATTTTATTTTAAAAATGTAAATAGAAATACGTTAATATAAATGGTGGCTATAAAAGATGTAAATGATCTAAATAAAAATACAAATAAGAGGTTAGATCTTTGTAAATTTGTATATTTAAAATTAAGCTTACAGTTTAAAAAATTAAGTTTTCCATAATGGTTGCAAATCTCCTTCTTTAAAATGTTTAGTTGAAAGGTGTTCCTCAAGGTGGCTGGAACATTTTCTGGAGTTTTGATTCTGCAAAAGGTTGGAAAAACTTTGTAGTTGATACATTGTGAGATGAACCATATATCCAACTTGAGAGGTCTCTCTTCCCGTCTCTCTTCAGAGGTTGGCGTAGGATTTAGATAGGCGATTCAGATCCAATTGGGTCGCGCTACTCGCAAAACAGCGGCTTTGAATATCTAGGTCAATGTTTTGCCCAGCCAACGTCGAAGATTCTTAAGACAAGTATTTTGTCTTCTTTTTGTTAATCTAATGTTTCCATAATGATCAATCGAAGTATTTCTTATCTACCTCCCCCATTACATGTAGTCCAATATACGTTAGTTTACTCTCTTTGATCGTTAGCATCAGTTCTTTGTTTTTGTTTATTTTGTTAACAACTTTAGTGTTTGTTGTGGAGCATTGCAGCATTAAAGCATTAAAGCATTAGAAATTTGGATTCATAGACTAATGCTGAAGAAACCTTGGACAGTAAGAAAAACTAATGAAGAAGTAGTTAGGAGTAGTTTAGGTCAACAAAACTTAGAAAATATCCAGTCTGTTAAACACCGGAAAATTACTTATCTGTGACATATAATGAAGAGTCCATATAGAAAATCACAACTGATCCTTTAAGTCAAATAAACTAGACTCAGATATCAAATGCAGGACAATTATTTCATGTAGCCGAAAATCTAGAAACCTTCGCAATGGTAATAGTCAAAATTGGATTGTTCTGATATGGTATGTAAATAAAAAGAAGAAGATGCTACGTACAACTAAAATAAAGATACTAAGAGTAATATCAGTGAAAACAAAAAGCGACGAAATAAGAAACAACAAATAAATACAAGATGCAGTAGCCAAAGATTAAGAGAATGACACAATCATGTTAAAAGGATGAACGAGCATACCAAGAATTGTAATAAAAGGAAAACCAGCTAACAGCTGACCACCGAGCAGACAACCAAATAGGAGAGGTAGCTGACAGTCTACCTCTCAATAAATTTTTCATCAACGGAGTTGTCAGATCTACATCAAATACAAAAAAAAAAGAAGAAGATCATTTAGTTAACTAAGTTAAAGTAAAACCCAATGACTAACTTTTATCGGGTAATTTATTAAACAAACAACAATATTCAAAATAACCTTCAGAGCGACATAGTTTTATATGTTTTATAAAGAAATTAATTTAAAAATTCCTCAATCCATCCAAATTCCATCCAAGTAGTTTCAAATGATATTTAAGTTAAAGTAATAATAGAAATTAAAAGTGCAATACCAAGTATATAAAGGATGAGAGAATAATGAATTTTTCAAGGTCTCTTTCAGAAATAAATATTTTATTTTAAACCTATAAATTTTATTATATATTTTATTATATATATATATATATATATATATTATATATATATATATATATATAAAGCTATATGTTTAATAATTACAAAATAGGTATTATAAATTCTATAAAAATAAAAAAAGATGCAATCCCATATTGGTAATATTGTCTGCACAAATATTGATTAGAGCTTGTATTAATTTGTTCTTCAGCTTCTCCAACACTTAACTGCGATTCGTTTATCTAATGCTATGATTTTAGATCGTTATCCTTAAGTCCGTAGTAGCCATCTCGTTGCGATAATTTAATTCGTTAAAATTAACAACTCCATAAATCATGGTTAAACTCCATCTCCAACTTGCTCTAATTGTTGATATAATTAATATTCATCCTTCTAAATTAAATATAGCTTTATAGGTTTTAGTAATTATTACGGATCACAGCTATGTGACAATCATGCAATCCTAATAAATTTTTAAAAAATTCATTCAATAGTATAGACGACAAATATTTTTAAATAGTTTTCGTGGTTTAAAAATAATTTCAGTATAATAATAATAATAAAGTTATTATTAGGGCCGTAATGTTTTTTCATTTTGTTTTTATATATATTAACGTGTACTAACCTATGGTTACTAGCACGAGTTACAATTTACGGATTACATGGTTATAAGATATAAATTACAAAATAATATATTTATTTTTTAACATGACAATAAAAAACAAAAAAAAAAACAAATAAAAAAGTAATATCACTCTCTTGATTTGGTCTGTACTGTTCAGAACCTCTTTGGAGATAGTACTGTTGTCGAGCTGTTGGCGTATTTTGGCATTAAAAGGACATTTAATAAGTATATTATTATAAGTAGAATGACAAGATACTCAATATGATGGAACAATGGAAACAATTTAAAAACAATGACAACGATAAACACAGAGAGATAATTCACGAGATCAGGAAGATGATAAAGCAAGTAAAAGAAATATACTTTGAAGAAAAATGCAAAGAGATCGAAGACCTTCGAAATAAATATGATCTGTTTAATCTACACAAGAAAGTTAAAGAACTGGCAGCACTAAGAAAACAAAATCCCGCTAGTTCAATTCTAGGTAGACACTGAACTACTATAACACATGCGGACGAGAAAGTACAAAGAGGCAGAATATATCGACGAATTGTTCGATTATGAAAGAGGAGATCTGGAGCACATAGAACTTACGTCAGAAGAAATAGGTTCATATATTACAAAAAGAAGAAATTTTACACGCATTTAAAACAATGAAGGGAGGAAAAAGCCCTGGATCTGACATGCTTCCTATAGAATGCCTAAAAATTCTACTTTATAGTTCATGCGTATTACCCAAAGAGTGGTTAACGTCGATTTTTATTTGTATTTCTAAAAAGAAAAACGCAAGAGAGTGCAGCGATTACCGCGTCATAAGCTTAAGAAGAGACCCTGAAAAACGCTCTTGATGGTAAGACAGCTAGAATAAAGGTAAATGGAGTTTCCATTAACAACATTAGATATGCGGACGACACTGTGATCTTAGCCGAAAATATTGAAGTATTTTAAAGACTAGTGACCAGAATAGCGGAGTATGGAATAGAGTATGGCCTAACACGGAGAAGCTTACTACAAGAAAATAAAAGAAATACAACTGAATACAAAACCCTTAATGCAGTAATAAGAAGACATATAAAACAAGATCTCAAACGGCATCAAGAAAAACGAATCGAAAAGATTATAGAAGAAAATAGAAACTTAAGATCTATCAAGTCCCACCTAGAGAGAAATAAAATCATAGAGATGGAAAATAAACAAGGTGTAATAGAAAAAAGCAGAACCTAAATATCTAAGACAACAAATGAATATTATAGTGACTTCTACAGCTCTAAAAACAGTCCACCTGATACAACTCAACAAAACCTGAAAAAGAAAATAATGAATGTAAACTCTGAAATATTACCCCCCATAACCGGAGAAGAAATAGGAAAAGCAATTACAGATATGAAAAGAAATAAGGCTCCAGGAGACGATGAAATTCTAATTGAAATGTTAAAAGAATGAGGGAAAAAGATAAAATACTACCTAAAGATACTTTTCAATAAATGTTTGTTTGAAGGACAAATACCGCAAGAGTGGAACAAGGCAAATACAATTCTGATATATAAGAAAGGATACAGATCAAAATTAGCTAACTATAGACCAATATCTCTCTTGTCACAAATACTATAAAACTTTCACTAAGGTGATCACAACTAGACTAAACAACAAATTTGATGCATACCAACCAGTTAGCGGGCAGGATTTAGAAAGGGGTATAGCACAACTGACTACCTTCACACTCTTAAAATATTGATAGAAAAGACCAACGAATACAACCTTCCAATATACCTAGCGTTTGTTGACTATGAAAAAGCGTTTGACAGCATAAAACTATTGGCAGTGGGAGAAGCGCAAGTTAATTGCCGAATAGATTCACGGTACAGAATGTTAATCCACAATATATATCAAAATGCCACTATGGGAATTCAGCTAGACAGAGATTTGCAAACTCCATTAATTAGAATTTGTAGAGGTGTCAGACAAGGGGATACAATCTCACCCAAACTATTTACTCTGGCGTTGGAAGACATTTTTAAATCTATAGACTGGGACATTAAAGGGATTTGTATAAACGGGAAATATTTAAATCATCTAAGATTCGCCGATGATTTACTCCTGATAGCAAGAACTATGGAACAACTACGAATAATAATTTCAAACCTAGAAAAAACATTCTTCTCAAGAGAAGGACTAAAAATGAATCTAAAGAAAACTAAAATAATGACTAATAGAGAAGACAGATCAGTAATTACCATAGGTGGAACAGAATAGAACACGTCCAAGTTAGGACAAGCTATCAGAGCAGACAAAAGTAACCAGACTAAAGAAATAACCAGAAGAATAAGAATGGGGTGGGAATTCAGAAAACTCTCTTATACTATCAAAAACCAAAAAATACCTTTAAAATTAAGAACGAAGGTATTTAATGCATGCGTCTTACCTATTCTGACATATGGTGCCCAGACGTGAACGTGTACCAAGAGCAACTTAGATAGAATAAAAAAAACTCAAAGAGCTATGGAAAGACAAATGTTGGGAATATCGTTGAGAGATAAAAGAGGAACGAGTGGATAAGATGCAAAACCGAAACAACAGACGCTGTCGAACATGCATTGAAATTAAAATGGAAATGGGCTGGACATAATGAAAGATATCAGGATGGAAGATGGAATGAATAAATTGGCCGCTGGAGACCATATACTGCAAAAAGGTCAAGAGGTTGACCGCAAATGAAATGGAAAGATGACATTGAGCAAAGCGCAGGTCCAATGTGGAAAAGACAAACAGAAGACAGAGACAAATTGAGACAAATGGGAGAGGCCTATATTCAACACATGAATAGATTTTGGGCTATAGACAGATAGATAGATGGCCTAACAATGAATGTCAAGAAGACGAAATTTATGAGAATATCTAAAACTCAAAAAAATAACGAGAAAACGAGAATCTTATAATAAACGGAACCAATGTCAAACAAGTGGACAAATATGCATATCTGGGAACAATAAGTAACTTCATAAATAAATATATTCAGAAGATCAAAATCAGAATGTTAAAGGTTAGAGCAAATTTCAGCAAAATGAGAAGAGTGCTATGTAGAAGAGATTTAAAGTTGGAACTAAAAGTTAGGTTGGCCAGGTGCTATGTGTTTTCGACTTTATTTTATGGAATGGAATCTTAGACCTTGAATGCGACATCAATAAAAAAACTAAAATCATTTAAGCTGTGGGTGTATAGAAGAAATATGTAATATTGTGAAAAGAACACGTTACAAACAAAGAGGGTCTGAGAAGGATGAATAAAGAAATAGAAATTTTAAAGACAATTAAAACCAGAAAATTGTAATATCTCGGATATATTACACGTGGAGAGAAAACACACCTTGCTCCAACTGATTATGCAGGGAAAGAGTCAAGGAAAGAGAAGCATAGGGGAGCGTAGAATATCATGGCTGCGCAACCTGAGAGAGTGGTACGAATGTACATTAAATGAACTTTTCAGAGCAGCCGTCTCAAAAGTCCGAATAGTTATGATGATTGCCGACCTCCACCGCAGAGATGGCACTTAAAGAAGAAGAATAAGTATATGTCTGATTCGGAGAGTCGTATAATAGTTCTGACATTTGGTTGTTCAGATGATGTCATCAGATAGCCATGTTTTAGACGGGCATGTCCTTTAGGCAATCTTTGTACGATTGTCATATTTTTCCGGGATAAACTGGGATAGGTAAGTAGTTTCACTGAGGGTTTAATTTCATGTAGCACCAAAGTATCTTTATTTCAGTCAATTTGCAAGGTCGCTTTTTCAGTCTAGCTTTTAGATCGTTGCAGATTTCTATATTGATAATGGTGTCCATGGATGATGCGGCTTTTTTAGCAAGATAATCGGCTTTTTTGGTACCACTAATCCCGACATGGAATGGTATGCATGATATGTGTCATAAATATCTTGGACGAGAGGATGGTTGCTGGATCTAGCATTATTGAAATATACAGAGGATAGTGAATCAGTGCATATGTGTGTATTTAGGTATTGTTGAGCATATTTCAAAGCACATGAGATAGATAATAATTTACAAGTATGGATACTACACGAAGGAGGAATTTTATAAAGTTCGATAGGATGTTGTACAGTGGTTACAGAATATTTAACACCACTTTCATTTTGTACATGCGCTTTTTGTGTCGTCATAATCTTCATTGTTTTCCATCAGAACAGTATTCTGATTAGCCAAATTATTTTCCATGGCACAGGCAACTTTTTAAATTTATTAATTTCTTAAAAATACTTTGCCAGATTTCTATCAAAATAATTTAAACTATATACTGACACAACTAACAAAAGTTGTACCATATTAGAAGGATTTTATACAATAAATTGAAACAACTTTAAATATGTCTGTTATCATTAGAATAAAAAAATGCCCACCACTGACATAATCAGTTTATAACTGAACCGCCCAAATGAAACCGTTCGGTACTAAACTGACCCAATTAGAAATCTAGGCACAAGAGTGTTTAATTTCAAGGTATATTAGTATTAAATTAATAGAGGGCACTATGATCGTTTTATGACTAAAACTCAAAATTTTTAAGAATTTGAGTTGTGCCACTTCATTACTAAAGGTGAGTTTTGTCCATGTTGGTTACAAAAAAATAGTTTCTTTATTAATATAAAATTAGAATATTATTATTTCAGCGTATAACAATTATTAATAAAAAGAGGTCCTCATATTTTACACACTCAAATTCTATTCATTTCCCAAACTAATAATTGGCGAAAAACTATTGTATAAATGTGGTGCATTCACCAAAAATTATTACGCCAAATACTTTCAAAATAAAATTCTTAAAAAAGCTATACGTACGTCCGCTCCATTGATTTTTCCTTTTATAATCAGTTTTTCCAATACTCCCATTCTTGTTGTTATATGACCAAACTATCTAAGGTATGATTGATCTACTCTGTTTTTGATGGACAACCAGGATAATTAAGGAATCGTATATAGACAGCAAAATTCATCAATTTGAATCATATTAATATTATCTATATCACACAATTTTATCCTATCTCTGATGAAATGTAAAAATGTATCTACTTAATTAAATATATTTTTCACATTCTAATAATTTGGCAATTCTTACTATTTATTATAGTGTAAATTTGCATTAGTAAACTGCTGATATAATATCGGAATAAAGCTATACACATTTCCCTATAGTTTTTAGCAAACTCGTATTTTGAAATTAACTTAAATCGCCATCGATAAAAAGTTCTTTAAATTCATGTTTCTTTATATAGAGGTGGCTAAAAAGTTTACTTCGAGTCTCACAACGTCCGATGATGATTGTAAAACCATCAATAGGTACATTTAGGAAAATGATGAGATTTAAATTGAAAACGCCCCATTATCGTATGAGTTAATTATTTTCGGAGGTAAAGATGCAAAGGGTTGATTTTGTCCTTCAGTTCTTTATCGTTTAAAAATTAATTCATTTTCATCCTTACTACCTTATAAAAACAACTCTACAGATATCTTGTTTCAATAAAAGGATATATATTTTTTTAAATACATATTTTTTTAAGGTTAACTGTATCAAATGTACCACTTAAGTTTACATTATACGAATTGGTAAAAAAACTGTGTTTTTTTGTAAAATTTATTTTACTATTTATTTTTAATTAAAAACATTAATTGTCCCATCTACTAATCAAAAAGTAAACTACATACAAGTACTCCAATTAAGTTCCTTGTTATTTAAGACTGCGACAAGAATGAATTCTTTGGCTTTATTTGATAACATATCTGGTGTAATTCCTTAAATGTCTGTAAGAGTTATCTCACTGAAGGATAATGTGGATTTGCTTCGTCCTGATAACACCAAATAGTAAAGTCTAGTCGACCGTATACTTTTCCTAGTTTCCAAAATTTTTGTTCACTCTAGTTCTGATACCACCATCGCACTTTTTAAATAATTTACATCAGGGTAATATTTTACTATGTTTAATAGAAATTAATTACAATTTTAGTTTTTTCTTCTTCTTATAGTGCCGTGCACCTATAGTGCGTTGGCGAATTATTTTAAGGCTAGACGTCTGTCTTTTGCGGCATGTAAAAGATCGCCAGTGTTATTTATGTCTGTCCAGTTTTTTATGTTCCGTAGCCACGATATTTGTTTGCAACCCACTTCTCTCTTGCATTTAATCTTTCCCTGGATGATTAGTTGAGGGATTGCGTATTTTTTTTCTCTTAGAATATGGCCGAGGTATCCAATTTTTTGTACTTTGATCAAATTGAGTAGTTCTCAGTATTTACCTTTCTTAAGATTTCCTCGTTTCTCACCCTATCTGTCCATGATATGCGGAACATTGTTCGCAACGTCCACATTTTTGAATTTTAGTTTATCATTTAGTTTAGTTTATTTTCACGTTTCAATTTTAAATTTGGAAATCGTTTTGTTAAAAAATGTTCGCATATTCCAAAGTAGAAATCAAAGCCTCAGAATAAACGTATTTTTACTGAAATTGTGCTTAATTCTACATAAAAATAGCTTCACATCAAAAGGATAATAATTTTTAGGGCTTTTATCCTTAACTTATTGCTTTTTAACGTATAATCTTAATGGACTACCTTAGTCTGGTATCCCAATGGGCGGAGATTTTAAAAATATTTTCAATCATTTCTAATTTGTATATTTGTTCCATAAGAAGTTGGAAATACTGGTTTTTTAATTGATGGGAAAATAAATAAGGACTTTTGGTTATGAAAATTCTGTACGATTGGTATTATTTGTTGTTCGTGAATTTCTGAGGTAAGAATATGAAAGTAAAAAAAAATATTTCGGTATATTTAAGAATTCTTTAAAATGTCTTTGAAAGTAGATAAGTTTGTAAAGACCTATAAGTCGATACCACGAATTCCCGCAGTAGTTGGAGGTACAATTAGATCAAATGAAATATTAAGTACTCAGTGGAGCCAAAGAAATCTGGAGAAAGGTAAAAGCACTGAATTCAGAAAAGAATTCTTTACTACGAATTTCAAAAAGAATATGAAAGTATTAAGATATTTATATATATATATATATATATATATATATATATATATATATATTATATATATATATATCCGGTTTTTTAGGCGTTACACCCGTCCGATAGGGATCTATGGAGGAGTATCACCGAGACGCAAGCCCTTATCTCTTGCCGTACTGCTTCACCATAGGCCGATCAGATCCCAGCATATTCTAGTCTAAGCCGCAGATTCATCTAGAATTTTAAACTGCTGCGTTAGACTTTTTGTTTTCTGTACACCGAGCTGGGGCTCGATCCCACATTCACTGAACCATTCGACAGTGAAGCGAATGAGAGGCAGCCGCACAGCCCGCTGAGCTATCTGACCGGTATTAAGATATTTACTTATTTTAATTATTTATTTTTAGATTATGACATTCTATGACTAAAACTTTAATTTTTTTACTACATTTTAAGGTATTTTGTTTTTGTTTTAATTAAAGTTAAATTAAAATGAAAAGTTAAGTTTAAAAATAAATTAATAAATAATTGAATTTATTTACGAAGTTGAAAAATATTTAAATTAATGCTTTTTATTCTTTTTTCGTTGCCAGTGGTTTTATCCTGTTAAATACTAAACATATTCGTTTTCTCGTAGTTTAAGTTTTAATATAACATTATTTGTAAATATTTCTATCAAATTTTTATATTAAGTGTTTTTTTTATATTATTTATTATATATTATATCATTTTTTTTTTATTGAGTTTAATGCGTCGACAACTAATGGTCATTGGCATGGTACAGTGAAATTTTTACAGTCAGGTAGTGTGTAGTGTGTGTGTATGTGTAGATTAATTGTCTTGATACTTAGCAAAGTCGACGTCATTGTCTTTGCTAAGAAACGCTTATTGTATCCGAACGTCTGCGGTCCCTCCGGTGAGTACCGATCGCACAAGGATAGAAATTATGTTCATTCTTTAATTTTTAATAAACAAAAATTTCTCTACCCAGGTGGGATTCGAACTCACGACCTTTAGGTTTAAAGGTAGGCGCTCTTACCACTGAGCCACAGAGGGGGTTATTATATTATTTTATATAATACTTTTTTAATGTAATAGTTTTAAAGTTTATTTTTAGATCTGGGCATATAGTGGCTAGTAAACATGTGTTGAAGATATCCAGTGTTACTGAATTTTGCATTAATGATAACAAAACTATATTATTTATTTAAATTACGAGAAAACTAATATATTTAGTCTTTTAGTAGATAAATTCACTAGCACTTAAAAAACAATAAAACATTAATTTTAATATTTTGTAACTTTGTAATTAAATTTAATGATTTATTCACAGATTCACAAATAACTAATAATACCTATCACACAGAATGAATGTTCATAACCAACAGTTCTTGTTTATTCTTTAAGCAAATAAAAAACACAGAAAAAATTAGAAAAATGTAGTAGAAAAAATGTTCTGAATTTCAAAAGGAAATTTTAATAAAATTTGGAGAAATAAGGCTAGTATTCTAAGTCATTCTACTATTAAAATACATAGAAAAACCTCAGGAAAGAATTTAGAAAATAAAGAAACTTTATAAGGAAAAACTATATAAACAGTAGCAAGAAAATACAAATGCAGTCATACATTTGATATCTGAGTCTATTTACAAATGTTTTTAACCAAGAAACCTATTTTTCCACAACCTTTCTCTTCTACAGCATTATATTTTACCTTTAAGGATCAATTGTAATATTCCTTATCTATTTCCTCTTATTATATGTTCAAGAAACGCATTTTTCGATGTTTAATAGTATTTAGCAATCTTAGTACTTCCTTATTGGTTTTTCTTGTCGTCGAAGGTATCTTCAGCATCCGTGTATGAATCAATATGTGAATACTTCAATTCTATGCATACTTTATTCTTTTGCAGACTTCTACTCCATACCAAAGTATAGACTAAGTATTACACATAACCATTCTTTGTCTTAGTTCTAGACATGGTTATTGCAAAAAAATTTTTGATTTTTATAAAAGTAGTTTAAGTCATTGCTATTCTGCGTTTTGATTTTATGTATGGATCTAGTCAATCCGTTATCACATTTCTCAAATATGAAATTTCTAAATTTTTTCAACTTGAACTTCGTTTAATTAAAGCTCTGCTTCTGGATGTCGGTTACGACCAAGTACTAAAAATTTGGTTTTGTTTGAGTTTATTGTAATGCACATTATATCTCCTACTCCATGAATATGATTAAGCAGAATTTGGAAACCTTTTCTGAAATGATTACTGTATCGTAATTTCTCTTTTTAATTTGTTTTGATTTACAATTATTTGGTTTTTACTGTCAACTAGTATATACGAAACTCGTTTTTTAAATATTTTGCTTATTTCTTTGCTTTTTTGTGCACAATAAATAAGTCGTGCCTCGATATTACATCCACCATTTTGTCGCATCTTTCTTTGGCTAATTATATCTCCCTTTTAATTCTTCTTTGTAAATGCCTATATTTTGTTTTATTTGACTTTAGAATTCGACGTTATTCTATCAATTTTAAGATCATTTCTGTCATCAATTTATTTTTCTTGATTAAGTTACTTCTATAATCATTGTTTGTGGAGATTTCGTTAACTTCATTTTTAAGTTCATTCCACATTTTTTCTGGATCTTTTAGTTATTCTTCAAATCTATTTGAAGGAAAACCCAGGGCTGCTGCAATTATCAAATGGGGTTTTTCAAGTAAATAGTCGTTGCTTGGGTAGTGTATACCAGGTATTTGCAATAAGTATGTCAACTAAATGTTGTTCCCATTCTTTCACGAGAACTTCCGGGACATGTTGTGGATGTCTTAGTGACTAACTATCCTTCAAGCGCCTTCCGAGTGAATCCCAAATGTGTTTAATGAGATTTAAATCTGGACTCCTCGCTGGCCTTTCCATGACCGGAATATTGTGGATAGTCAAATAATTTTGCACTACCCTGGTCAAGTGCGGTCTCGCATTATCTTGTTAAAGGATAAATTCTGGACCAATATTTTCAGAAAATGGGACAACACGTGGTTTAAAAATTTCGTTAACGTATTGCTTTGTGGTAATCGTTCTTTGCCTAGTAACTACTAGGCCAGAGCGGCTATTTAAAGTTATCCCACACCAAATCATAACTTAACCTTCTAAAAAGGCTGAGTTTCATGAATTATGGAATATACAAAGCACCCGCCTGGTCTTCTGTAGACTCTAAAAGATCCATCAATATGATTTAAAAGAAATCGTGGCTCATCAGTAAACGTCACGTTACTCCATCGTGCCTGGTTCAATTTATATATATATATATATATATATATATATATATATATATATATATATATATATTATATATATATATCCTTCTACAAACAAGCGTCTGGCTCCAGGATGTGCAGAGATCAAAGGAGGTACTCTATCTAGCCTTTTTACACTCAACTCATGTTTATTAAGCTTATTACGTATAGTTTTTATATTTCTCTTGTTACGTATCTTCTACTAACTCATTTTGTAGCGTTTGACGATCGCTGATGGCCCATAGTTGTAAAAGTCGATTTTATCCAGCTGTAATAGCACTTGCACGATGCGTATAAGGTTGTCTTCTAATAACTATATACATTTTATGTCTGATGCAAGCGTTGTTTATCGCAGCAGAACAAATATTTAATATTTCTGCTGTACATCGTTTTGAGTAACCTTCTTGAAATAAAGTTATTGCTCTAGTAATTTGAATCTCTGTTAGGTACAGTCTGCACCTTCGGAGCCTTGCAAGCACATCGAAATTCATCGTTAATTCTTAAAAAATTGAACGTTAATATTCACAAAAATGTAATTATGGAATAAATTTGATTCCAAAATGTTATCAAGTTTTGCTTTTTTATTGAATAGCAAAAAAAAGAAAAACGAAGATAGAAACTATATGTATTTACTGGGTGGACGTACATATTTAAGTTCCTACCTAAAGCAAAAAACCATTTACATTAAATTAAGTTAGTGACTCCTTTTTCGTTTTTATCAATGTTTAATATACTACTGTCCTTTTTACAAGTCTGACTCTGGCCATCTAAATTGAATAATTCCTAAAAGGTATATTTTCATTCTTTTCATTTCTTAAATTGAATTGTGACGTTTTCCAGTCGCAAATAGATTCCAAAGTTCTAGGCATTCCATGTGCATATTCTCAAATTAGATTTTGTTTTTTCTACAATTTCTTCACGAAGTTTTTGCATGTTTACGACCTAAAAGGCCTCATGGTGTAAATATGTTTTTCCTCTCATGCCGATTCTTGGCCTTCGCTTTCCATGAATTTACCTTTTGCAATTAATGTATCAATTTTAAGGTAATTTTGTTGGGTAATAGTAGCAAAAGCTAAAGCAAAAACCTGTACAAATCTACACAGTCAACATAAACCAGAGAAATCGAAACAAGCAAAGATATATAAAATAGCCAAACGTAGAGCAAGAAAGCAAAAGATTTTGATCAGATTAGATGTATCAGAGATAGATGTAATATAACATTAGTTTACGGAAAGGATATCAAAAAACGACGGAAAAAGTAATTGTAAGTTGATGGTTAAAAGTAAGTTTGTTAAATGAACATTCTGGCAGTAAGCTAGTTGAGGAAACGGACATAACAACAGTAATGGTCACCAAACTAACAAACGCGAAAGTTGTTCATGAGCAAGGATCCATAGTTTTATTGTATAAGTTAGAGATTGTGTTAACGTTTTTTGTATCGATTTTTTTAAGTGTTTGTTTTTAAACAATTTTATAAACTTTGGTTTCATAACAATAAAACAATTTATTGTTATATTGTTTAGTAAATGGTTTGTTGATCTTGTTTTGTTCTATTTGTTGGTTTTAAATTGTGGTTGTGGATGTGGAATTAGTCTACACAGTATTTGTTATAACCTAATTTCTCTCATGACATTTTTGCTTGCTTCTTATTTGCTAGATTTAAAAAAAAAGTAAAAAACAATATTTAATTATAATTTATTCGTACCACTGTTTCAAATTAAGCGAATTTATTTATATATCAATATTTTATACTCCATTCGCTTAGCTCGGGCATATTTTGACAGATTCATTGTCGGAAACCTACAACACAACAATTACTACTTCTCAGTATTAATAGCTTAAGTAAACTACTATACTTTACAACAGTATACAAAAAGAAATTCGACGTAAAACACGAGAAGCAAAGAGTCAACATCTAGCCAAACAGTGTCATGACATTGAAGAACTTGAAAAAAGATACGACACGTTTAACATGTATAAAAAGTCACAAAAGCGGCTGGTATCTTCAATAAGAAACAAACTGCATTGCTACAGGATGAAAATGGTAAACTACTATTTGAGGTAGAGGACAAACTTAAAGAATGGGAAAATTACGTCACGAACCTATTCGAAGACGATAGGAGTAGTTCACCTCCCGATATTACTAACTGCGACATACCCCTAATAACACTCTCTGAGGTTATAAAAGCCACACAATCATCAAAATATAGCAGAGCGACTGGTCCTGATGAAATTCTAACTGAAATATATAAGCTTATAAATTATATCAATGTTTTAGAGGTATAACTTTGTTTTTCAATACCATTTATACCAGCGGACAACTACCTAATGGTTGGTCTAATTCATTGTTTATAGCTCTACCTAAGAAGAAAACAGCAAAAACCTGTGCTGATTATAGAACCATCAGTTTGTTAAACCACCTATTGAAATTTTTTCTGAAGGTAATACATGGTCGTATCTACAATAAATGCGAGGAATACCTGGATGACACTCAGTTTGGTTTAGCCATCGTGTTCATCGTGTTAAGCACTCTATATTGATCGAAGCTCTAAAAGACATTAGCTTGGACGGCAGAGATGTTCGAATAATTGCAAATTTATATTGGAATCAAACAACATCAGTTTTGGTAGATGCTGTGGAATCACAGGCTCTCAATATTAAAAGAGGAGTACGGCAGGGATGCCTTTTGTCACCCCTGCTTTTTAACGTTTACTCTAAAAGAATTTTCAGAATAGCACTTTCTGAAAAACAAGAAGGAATACTTGTGAACGGCAAAGTCATCAATAATTTGCGATATGCGGACGATACAGTACTTCTAGCTTCTAGTCGTTTACCTTGGACAGCAATTAATTTGTAACGCAGGCTAGAGCTGCTTTTAGAAGGATGTCTAAGGTGTTATGTAACAGAGACCTAAAATT
The DNA here is from genome assembly GCA_918026665.1 of Diabrotica balteata. Taxonomy (NCBI): domain Eukaryota; kingdom Metazoa; phylum Arthropoda; class Insecta; order Coleoptera; family Chrysomelidae; genus Diabrotica; species Diabrotica balteata. The sequence continues at coordinate 52,093,694 of OU898277.1, forward strand.
GGCATTGAGGATCCGCCTACTTCGCTGCTACGTATTCTCGGTCTTACTTTATGGTGTCGAGTCCTGGACTGTGAATAAAATCGATCTAAACCGCCTTGAGGCTTTCGAAATGTGGTGCTATAGAAAATTTTAAAAGTTTCCTGGGTGGAGAAGATTCGAAACTCCACAATACTAGAACGTCTCAGCAAGACTACTGAGATCATAAAAAGTATCAAGCTGAGAAAGCTGGAATATTTCGGACATGTAATGAGAGGTCCCAAATATAGGTTGCTACAAAATATCATGCAAGGAAAAATAGCAGGCAAACGCAGTCCAGGACGAAGAAGAACCTCATGGTTAAAGAACTTGCGAGATTGGTATGGTGTTGATACAAGCATGCTATTTAGGGTGGCAGTGAATAAAATTAAGATAGTTATGATGGTAACCTACTTTTTGAAAAGACATGGTACATGAAGAAGAAGAAACTACTATTGCAGACTTCTTTCTTTGAAGAATTATTTTAAATAGTGGAAGTGTATACTAAACCTATCAAATTTTGGGTAGTATATATTTTAAAAAATATATTTTAGTTGTTATAATTTAACATAACTATTTATTATATGGTGCAGATAAATAAATATTAATTGTCGGTAATTCACAAAGTTCTATATTATTTACTATTTAGTTAGTTTACTATTAATATTGGATATGAGTACGTGTGCTTGGTTTTCCAGCCACTTGTCAAACTGTCACACTGTCAAAAAGTAACTAACTTCGCAAAAAAATAATTACTAAATTCACTAGACAGTTCGAACTGGGAATAGAGAACCGAGTATACTTAATTGTATATTTTAATATATTTATTATAACCCTCACAAAACAAATCAGTTTAAACCATCTTCTTGAGTTAATAAATAGTCTTCTGTAACGACTCTGTTATATTTCTCTCCTTTCTGGATAACTTATTTCAGTGTAAGTATAGCATCGTTTGTTGACCTTTCTGGCCTAAAGCCATTTTGATAATCTACCAGGATCTTTTCTCTGTCGACTTTCATATTCTGCTTGATGAGGTTTGCCAGTATTTTATATGAGGCATTTAGTATTTTTATAGCTGTATAGCTTTTGCTCGTTTATCCCCGTTATCGTTTACAAAATATATGTTCTATTTATTTTCTTATTGAGTCATATAGTTTTTTTTAACTTATATTGGCAAAGATTCACTTGTAGAAATTAAAAATTGTCCCAAAGTAATAGCGTACTTCGGAAATAAAAAAAACGGTTGTACCAATTTTAGGTTATGTTTGCTAAATTATTCAGATAATATTTCTTTGATAACTGTTTAATATAAACAAAATTAAGAAAGTTTTTTGGTTTTAAAGTAACGGTTTAGGATTAAACTTGAGAGGTCGCTTATACATAATGCAGTAAATGCAATAAACGCAGATGTCGCTATATACATAATGAATAAGAAAGTATGCATAAATAAGATTGTCAAGAAAGAGGGGCACGTGTTAATTAAAATAGGAAGCCTAGCTATTATTGCCTACTATATCTCTCCGAATATCAGCCTGATGTGCTACAAAGAACAGGTCGAGAATATCATAATGACATCACAAACATATCGGGATTTTATACTTGCTGGCGACGTGAACGCCAAATCAATCATATGAGAGTCCCCCAGAAATGATCATAGAGGGGAGATGTGGAATGATTGGATATTCGCAAATGACCTAGTAGTGCTAAATAATGGAAAACCCGCATTTGTGAGAGGTGAGAGTCAAAGTCACATAGATATTACCCTTGTTAATGAAAGTTATGCCAGAAAGATTGCGGGCTGGAAGGTGTTGGAGGATAATCTCTACACTTTTCACAGATACATAGTCTTTGAAACTGGCATCAAGGTATCGAAGATCGGTCGGAAAAAAGTAACCTTCAATAAAGAAGCTTATACGAGGCAGATAAGTAACCTACAAGAAGACGACATTACCGAATTCCAAGATTTCAGACAGAAAATTATTAATGCATACACTTCAAGTAGCTCCACCGAAAACGTCACGTATACAGTACCATACTGGTGGAACGATGAGATCTAGAGCAAGAGAACCGAATGTTTTAGACTCGGACGTACGGCACAAAGGTATAGGACGCCACAACACACTGAAAATTACAAGCGAGCTAAAAAAGGATTGGGCAGAGAAATTAAACGGGCGAAGCACTCCTGCTGGCATAACCTATGCACAGCACTAGAAGTTGATGTATGGGGCGAAGCTTATAGAATTGCCACAAAAACATTAAGAACAGAGACCCCATATAGCCTTTGTGCAAAAAAACGGAAGGAAATAGCTAATACTCTATTTCCTGCTAAGCCCCCAAAACAGTTCACTCAAAATAACGTCAACGTTCGACCTGTTGATTTTTCGGCTGAAGAAATAGCAATAGCGACAAAAAGTATTAAATTAGGAAGAGCAGCTAATCCTGATTGTGTGCCTCCTGAGGCGATAAAGATCGTCATAGAGAAAAATCCTGAGATGGTTCGGAGGATCTTCAATGAACTCCTCCAGAAGCAAATATTTCCCATAATGATTAAACAGGCAAGACTGACGTTAATACTTAAACCGGCAGGATCCCGAGACTGCCAACTCATACAGGCCGATCTACCTTCTAGACAGCCTGGGGAAATTTTATGAAAATCTCATTAAAAATCGCCCAGAAGATGAATTACAGATAAATGGAAGTATATCTGACAAACAATACGGATTCAGAAAATCTAGATCATCCATCGATGCGGTAAAAGAAATAACTGACTGTAAAAAGGACGAGAAAGAAATGGGCTGCCCTCGTGATGTTTGACGTGAGAAACGCATTCAACTCAGCCAATTGGAGTCACATTATCACCTCACTGGAAAAAGCAAACGTGTCAGATTATTTGATCAATATAATTAAGGACTACCTCAATGAAAGGTGAAGAACATAGGGGATTTTATTTCTCCCCCTGAATATGTTGCTAACTGCTTATTGAAGCAGTACCTTCGATTTTGGTTCTATGTAGTTATAATAAAATAAAATTGGTTACCTTATATTTTGGCGATCACACTCTCGTAATTACTTTAAATTACACTTAATAATTAAAACTATATTTTTTTTTATATAACACAAAATCCTTTGTGGAGAAATGAGCGATTTATTTTAAAAGTGACAAATATTAGAGAGTTATTAAAATTGACAAATATTAGAGTAATGTCAGAAATTATAGAATGACTGTTGTCGACGTCATAAAAGGTTAAGAAGGGAATTTCTCGCAATTATGTGCAGCAAATAGAAACAGCATCTGTCTTGCATTATCGGCAATTCGACCTATGAATTTTTTTAGGTTGCGTTATGCAACATAGTCCCCCCCTTGATGTGAACGCATCAAAAAGAAAAAAAAAAATGTTTATGTACAATTTGAAGAAAGGTATAACTAAAACTAACAAACTATTAATATTCTTGAAGGTGAGTCATAGGAAGAGGACACAGTTTAGCAATAGAGCGAACATATAAGCCTTCAGGAGTTCTGACCTTAACAACTCTTACCTTGTTGTCCTTTCCCGGATATGTCTCAACTACCCGTGCTATAGGCCATTTGAGAGGAGGCGAGTTTTCGTCCTTAAGCAAGACGAGATCACCAGGCTTTATGCCTACCTGAGGAGTGAACCATTTAGGTCTATTTTGCAGCCTATTAAGATAATCGCGGGTCCAAACCTTCCACATATGCTGCTGAATTCTTGTGCATTTATTCCACAAAGACAATTTATTTTCTTGAATATCAGAAAGATCTGATTCAGGATAAGACATTAAATTAGATCCAATAAGGAAGTGTCCGGGAGTAAGAAAGGAAAAATCGGAAGGGTCATCTGAGAGCGCACAGATAGGGCGTGAATTGAGCACTGCCTCGATCTGCGAAAGTACAGTGGATAGTTCTTCGAAAGTAAAATTGGAGTTACCCATTATTCTTACGAGATGGTATTTGAAGCTCTTTATGGCAGCTTCCCAAATACCACCGTGGTGTGGTGAGCGTGGAGGGATAAACTTCCATTGAATTTGACACGAAGTAGCGAAAGAGCGAATAGATTCAGAGGTATCACCTTTAAGAAGCAACTCATAAAGTTCTTTCAATTGGTTTTTCGCACCTAGAAAGTTTGTGCCATTATCGCTGAAAATGATATTCGGATTACCCCTTCGGGCGATAAACCTTTTCAGAGTCAATAAGAACGCTTCAGTAGAAAGACTGGAAATTAATTCCACATGCACGGCGCGAGTAGCTAAACATACAAACACTGCCATATAGGCCTTAGTAAGGGGAGCTCTCTTGAGTTTAGAGGTCTTGATGGGAAACGGACCACCAAAATCAACTCCAACATTTATAAATGGACGTGCAATTTGAACTCTTTCCCTCGGGAGATTAGCCATGATTTGAGACGCGACTTGTGCGTTAAAACGGTAACAAGTGAGACAATTTTGTATTATACGTTTGATTTGTCGAAGACCATCAAGAGGCCAGAATTTCAATCTAACATTAGACAGTGTATTTTGAGGGCCTGAATGTAGAAGTCTTCGATGTTCTCGGGTAAGTAATAAATTGACAATATGTGATTTTGAGGGTAACAGTAGAGGAAATTTCTGATCATAAGGAACATCTGAAAGGAGAAGACGACCGCCTACTCGTATCATTTGAGACGAATCTAGAAAGGGATTCAATTTACAAATAGACTTATCTTTAAGCAGACGATTATCCATTAAAAATTGGATTTCCGAACTGAAGAAATGTGACTGGGTCAATTTGATGATCATTAACTCAGAACTAGAGAGTTCATGTGGAGTGAGAGGACCTGTACGTCTATGAGACTTAGCTCTTACATTGTGAATAAAACGAAGGCAGTATGCAAAAACTCTCTGAAGTCGAGTGAAACATGAAAATTTGCAGAGGGCATCATATACTTGTGAATCTGGTTTTCTGATCAGATGAGTAACCCTTTTGAGTTCAGGCAGTTCATCAACATTAATACTCGAAGGACCATTAGATACAAAGAGGTTGAAATCAAAGTGTGGATCTGACAAAAATTGAGGACCATTAAACCAAAAATCACAATCAAGCAACTGCAAGGGTGTAGCACCACGAGATAATATATCCGCGGGATTGTCTTTCGATCGTACATGTCTCCATGTATGGTTGGAAGTGAGTTCTTGAATTTGAGTTACTCTATTGGATACAAAGGTAGACCAACGAGAAGGGTGTGATTTAATCCATGCGAGGACGATTTCTGAATCTGTCCATAAATTGACAGAATTTATCTGAGATTGGGATGGAATCAAGACAGAAAGAATCTTCGTAACAAGATTAGAGAGTAATAATGCTCCTAGAAGTTCTAATCGAGGAAGAGTCACAACTTTTACAGGACTAACACGACTCTTTGAGGAGATTAGATTGCAAGATATAAAGCCATTTTCATGTGACGTTCTTAAATAAACACAAGCACCATACGCGCTAAGACTTGCATCCGAAAACCCATGTATTTGAGTACTTGTTACATTGCTAGAATTTTGCAGCAACCTAGGAATCTTGAGATTGGAGATGTGAGGAAGTGTTTGTAAAAATAGATTCCATTCGGTAAGCAATTTTGGACTGAGAGGGTCATCCCAATTCGACCTTTCTAACCAAATCTTTCTCATAATTAATTTGGCAGATACCACTAAAGGGTTAATCAATCCTATAGGGTCATAAATGGAAGCGATTAAAGAGAGAACTTCTCTTTTTGTATATGTATCCTTAACGGTAACCTTTGGCACAAGAACTGAAAAATGATCGGAGTGAAAATTCCAACATAGGCCGAGAATTTTGTTCGTGTGATTTTCAGGATTGATTACATAACTAGCTTCATTAGAGATATGAGAAATACCTGCGAGAAATTCAGGTGAGTTTGCACACCATTTATGAAGCGAGAAGCAAGCGAGGTTTAAACATTCCGTTAATTGACGATGAATTTCGAAGAGTGTTTCGAAATCGTTACAGCCATAAAGCACATCATCGATATAACAGCAATTTAAAAGAGCTTCACTAGCCAAAGGAAATTTGTCGGAATTGTTTTGAGCTAATTCCTTAAGACATCTAGTGCTAAGAAACCCGGAGTTATTTAATCCATAAGTGATAGTTTCGAGTTGAAGACATTTCAAATCCTCTTGAGGTGAATCACGCCACAAAATGTTCAACAGAAAAACCTGTTCGGGATTTACTCGAATTTGTCTGTACATATGACGTAGATCTGCTACAATACAGTATTTAAATAATCTAAAATTTATCAAAATATCGAATAATTCGCGTTGTACCGTATAACCAGGAAGCATTATGTCATTAAGACTTAGATTTGAGGTAGTTTTCATACTGCCATCAAAGACGACACGCAACTTATTTGTTACGCTATCCTTTAAAACGCAATGGTGAGGAATAAAATATTTTAAATCAGAGTGAATATTTCGAGTGGAGAGAGGCACATATCTGCAATGTCCAAGTGCAATATATTCATGAATAAATTGTTTATACTGTACATATAATTGATCTGACTTGATCAGTTTCTGTTCGAGGTTTAGGAATCGCTTCTTTGCGAGGAAAAACGATTCGCCCAATTTTTTATATTCGTTGGGAGATTTGAAAGGGAGATCTACTTGGAATCTACCAGATGATAATATTTTAAGTGACGATTTAAAAATGTCTTCGGCCTGTTGCTCCGAAGGAGTTAGGATTTTTGGAGTACAAGTAAAAGACGAGATTTCTTCTACTTCCCAAAACGACCGTACGAGTGAATCGGTATTTTGAGCTTGAACGAACAAGGATACTTCATTTCGAGGTTGAGTATTTTCTTGAATGTTAAGTATGGAATATGAGTCAATTAACCCAGAGGATTGAGGTACATTTCCACCTACAAGATATCCGAGATGAGTATTTGTTAAGGTAGGAAGATTAGGGCCTAATTTTATTAACCCATAAGTGAGTAAGTCGAAATAAACATCTGCTCCAAGCAACATTTGAACTTCGGCAGGAGTACAAAATTCTGGATCAGCCAGGTGAATGTTTGGTGGAATTTTGAGGGCATTAAAATCCAATGTAATTTGAGGGTGCTTACAAGTGATGGTTGGGAGAATCGCACAAGAGAGTGTAAAATGTTTTGTGGGATTGACATTTGAGAAAATATTTAAATCCACCATTTTATTCGACGTCGAACAGATTTCGGATATCCCAGAAATGTGAAGACTTTTTGTGTAAGGAATACATTTCAAGCGACTTGCTAATTTCTCAGTGATAAACGAAAGCTGACTAGCTGAGTCTGTAAGGCAGCGAACCTTAACGGGATTATTATGAGAATCATAAATTGTAACACATGCTGTTTGGAGTAGAACCTCCTTTTTGCCTGAGAGTGCAGAGAGAGATGATGCTCGGTAGACATCATTAGACTGACATTGATTTGCTATTCGTGGAATTGCAGGAGAACTTGAAGTTTCGCCTTGAGTATTGGGATCACGAGATACATTAGAGTGAGTACGAGAATTTGAAGTATCATGTATATTGTGAGTCTGGCGAGTATTTTGAGAATTACGATTTCCTTGTGAGTCTTGAGAGTGACGAGTATTTTGGAAGTGAGTGTTTCTAGTGGGTAGACTACAAGAATCTTGATTTGTTCTTGAAATGAACCGAGAACTATTTGAGTTATGATTAGAAGCGTTAGAGAAATGGAGCAATGTGTGATGTCTCCTGTTACATTTGGCGCAATTCGACGAAGAGGTACATGAGCTTGCTGAATGACCACTAGCCAAGCAGTTGAGACACGCTTTCTTTGCCTTGACCGTTTGAAAACGGTCATCTTCAGACATATTTAAGAATTCCTGGCAAGTGTATATTTTATGAGAGTTATTTTGACATAAGAAACATTTAAAATACTGATTATTACTACTATACTGCAAATTATTGCTAACTGTGTTAAGAGAAGTAAAACGAGAAAGTTGTTTTTGTTTCGGAGAATGGGAATACTCAGGAGCAAGATTTTCGAGAATTTTGCATTTTCTTTCAATAAATTCAAGGAACTCCAATAAACTTGGGAGTTTGTTTATATTACGATCGGTTTCAAATGATCTTTTAGTATTATAGTCTAATTTTTGAGTAAAGAGATTGATGAGAATTAAATCAGTGAGTTGATTCGAGATGTTGAGGTTTTCTAAGGCGGCGAGATGGCTTTTAATTTGAGTTAAGAAATCCCTTAGAACATGTGCATTGGGTTTTGTAATGAGTGGAGCATTTAATAAACTGTTCAAATGGCTGTTTACTATTAAATATTTATTTTCAAATCTATCGCATAAATTTTTTATTGCAATTTCGAAATTGGAATCAATTATTTCTAGATTGTCAATTAACTTTAACGGTTCATTCCTTAACACTGATTTGAGATAAATAAGTTTTTGAGCATTAGATAACTGTTTATCATTTGTTATTAATTTGGTAAAAACTTCAAAAAAACTGGGCCATTCTGATATTTCGCCCGAGAAAAAAGGTATTTTTAATTCTGGCAACTTTACATTTTGAATTGTGCTGACAGATGGTGTTACATTTGTTACAATAGGTTGAGTTTCAACTGGTTTTGCAGATAATTGCGTGATTTTCTCGTGCAAATATGAGTCTAAATTATAATACTGTTCTTCAACTATGTCCCTATCTGAACAATATTTATCAAAATCTTCTAATTCAAGTTCCTCTTGTAAGTTGAGATACTTGCGATAAGTTTCATTTAATACATTTTTGCGTGCAATATATTGACCGCAATCTAAAACTACATTTTGGTTTTTTGAGACAAATGTTTGAATTCTAGTAATACAAGCTTTAGTATGCCCTCTTAACTTTATAATTTTTGCAACATCAGTCATTTTGAGCGTGAGAAAAAATAATACAAATTTTAAATATAACAAGAGATACTTAGTATTAAGAACTAAATAATATTACCATAAAAATCTACTTATAAGCACTGCGAATCTAAAAATAAAATAAAATAACATGCGACGATACAAAAAACCAATTCGTAAAAGTTACAATAAGTGACCAAACCGCACAGTCCAACCGCGACCGAAACATAAAACTTCTTATCCCTTCAAAGTGACGAAACCAAACCTTCCGGACGGCGCCAATACGAAGAACCTTGGATCGTGGAACCGCCAAAACTGCGATGTGTGAATATGAGAGAATAAAAACTATGTCTTTTCTTTGCGAAGAAATGAGGAAACGAGTGATTTTTTACGAATAATGTGAGAGAATCTTGAGAATTCTTGCGTGAAAGCGTCTTTGTAGAGACGAGAAATGATCGCCTTCGTGGTTTATCAATGAAAAATCCAGCTTCCAGCTTTACAAAGACGGGAACAGCTGCTGTATCCGGCTCGTTAGGATCATGACGAACATAGGGGGATTTTATTTCTCCCCCTGAATATGTTGCTAACTGCTTATTGAAGCAGTACCTTCGATTTTGGTTCTATGTAGTTATAATAAAATAAAATTGGTTACCTTATATTTTGGCGATCACACTCTCGTAATTACTTTAAATTACACTTAATAATTAAAACTATATTTTTTTTTATATAACACAAAATCCTTTGTGGAGAAATGAGCGATTTATTTTAAAAGTGACAAATATTAGAGAGTTATTAAAATTGACAAATATTAGAGTAATGTCAGAAATTATAGAATGACTGTTGTCGACGTCATAAAAGGTTAAGAAGGGAATTTCTCGCAATTATGTGCAGCAAATAGAAACAGCATCTGTCTTGCATTATCGGCAATTCGACCTATGAATTTTTTAGGTTGCGTTATGCAACAAAAGGTATGTCCAAGTGGCAAAACCTAAAGACCTGAAAACATCAGCAAGCGTACTGCAAAGATCGACATAATTAAGCAAATTATAAAGAAAAAGGAGACGCTAGAAGGAGCGAGACAGGAACAGGGTGGATGAGGTAACAAATTATACAATACGCTGTCATAAGTGCTTTACAACTCGGCTGCATGACGGAATAGACGGCACATTTACAGCCAGATCTGTAATTATATTACGTACGTAGTTTTTTACGACCTCATGCCTTTTTTTATTTCACATTCCTTCCTTGTCAGGCTAAACACACCTGCACCTTTTAGGACCCAATATTTTGTTTCCACACAATACCGTCGCTGCATACCATTTTAAGTGCTTCTTATCGTTTTTAGGTAAGAACTCTTTTACAATTTTCTCCTAAATTTTCAGACTGCACAAGGCATCTCAATGTTTCGTTCACCGATTGAACTCGTCCGGGGGTGCCTTGTCCGAAGAAGAAGTGGTTTTAGTTGGTAGGCGACTGGTCAGGGGTGCATGTGGCGCATATAACCCATACTTTGGATACTATGTCCTAGCATGTGCTCCTTTCCGGATCGAATCCAACAGTACTAGGGACATCTTTCCCTAGTCGGTTTAGAACCTTTCCACCTCAGTCCAAAAAAAAAAGGATTAAACTTGAGAGGTCGCTGGTTAAATTATATTGGATAAATAATTATAAAGAAAAAATGCAATATGTGTTTGTACATAAAATAAGCGAAAATAGCAACTATAAATTGTGAATAAAGTATGAAATCAACTGGTTTACTCATTATCGTTGGTTATACAAAGAACATAGACTTACCATGTATTCGTACCAGGCTGAAGAGTGGGTCGCGATGCCGACGCTAGCGTGGCCGAGGTTACAGCACAAGATCGGTCAATGATGCATTTCTTTCACTGTCTTACGAAGAAGTGTAGTGCGTTGAAATGGTCAGAGCTAAGGAACCCTCTGAAGTGGTGATCCGAGAGGGTGTACCAATAAATAATTCTATTGTCGAACGATTTTGAATGGCGATAGTTTAAAGTTAATTGCTACAGTAATACGACACTTTACACTTGTGTGTATATTTTTGACTCATACAAAAGAGAAGCCAAATTCTCCGTACTTTAAACATGATAAATGAGATAGCCAGTTTAAATTTTACGAAATAACAGGAAATAATATATTTTAAAAAAGTCGTTAGAATGCAGCATTGAATTAGATCACATTACAGTACCATAACAAAAAAATATTAACTGAAAAAAGATAAAAAGAATTCGTAGGTACATACTTTCTCAAACAGTAACACAAACAGTATTACTCCAGTCGTCAAAGACGAAAATGCCACTTAACCTCTAAAAATCATACAAATCAGATATATTTTGCTAATATTGTCATTGTTATATTTTTTTACACTGACCCGTTCTCTCAGAAATAACGCTTAAAGCGACCGGCTCATAACATATTATGTATCAACTTGACGGTAGAAATTCGATATCTTTTAATTAGAGTGTCCTATTGACAAAAATTAAACTGCGTTTCAAAGGCAAAGAGTGCAGCTTTCGTACCCAATTTTCGAATGTTGCCGCAAATGAAGCAAGTTTTTATAAAAGTGGTAAATAAATGAACGTTCCATGATTTCTGCGAATTTTTGCGATCCTCATAATCTCGTCTATTGGTATTAATATTGGTGGATAAATTAGAAGTGGTAATGAAAACCTGTAAGGACTTAAACCCTGGACCAGATAATATACCCACTATTTTTCTAAAACACCCCACCTACTTTTCTAAAGATTACTTACCAAGCATCTACAACTTCTTCTTCTTCTTCTACTTTTTGTAGATCTTTCGATCTGTTTCATTCTGAAGCTGCCTCTGGTTAATTTCTTGGGAGGTAGATTGCCAACTATCCCTCAATCTTTTAAGTGGTCTTCCGGGGGGTCTTGAACCGAACGGATTGTTTTCTAGGGCAATTTTTGGGAGTCTATTCTCATCCATTCATTTTACATGGTTGTACCACATCCTCTTGCGCTGCCTTCCCCATCTTACAATATCTTGAATTTTGCACTGCTCTCTAATGTTTGTATTTCTCACTCTGTATCTTCTTGTTTTCCCCATTATTGTTCTTAGGGTTTTCATTTCGGCAACCCTTAGCATCTGTTTCGTTTTGTTGGTATCTTCGCGCACTTCTATGCCATATGTCATGATCGGTCGTATGCAAGTCTTATAGATTCTAATTTTACTATCTGTGCGCATATACGGATTTGACCAGACTATCTCCCGCAGACATCCTGACAGTGCAGATGCTTTGTTGATCTGACTCCTCAGGTCCTTTACTGGGTCGTGGGTGCTTGATATATCTATGCCCAGATATCTGAATTGCATCACCTGTTCTATGGGGTTGTCCTCAACCACTAACTTACATCTGAGCGGATCTTTTGCTATTGTCATACATTTAGTTTTGTTGGTAGAGATGTTCATATTTAGTAGTCGGCTTGTTTGAAAGAACTGAAAGAGCTGCCTTTGGAGATCATCTTCTGATTCGGCAATAATTGCTGCATCGTCTGCGTAACACACAATACCAATTCTTTTGTTGACCATTCTATATCCGAAATTAAGAGATGTTACTTTGTTGATAATTTTGCCCATGAGAAGATTAAACAAGAAGGGGCTTAAACTGTCGCCTTGTCTAATTTCTCCCGGTGTTGGAATTCTTCTTCTTCTTCTTCAGCCTGTTTGCATCCACTCCTGGACAAAGGCCTCCCCATGAGTTCTCCACTCTTCCCTGTTTTGTGCTATTTGGTGCCAGTTTCTCCCCATTTTTGCTTTGATGTCGTCTAGCCATCGTTTTTGTGGTCTTCCTCTACTCCGACTGTGTTCGCGTGGTCTCCAATGTACAATGTTTTTCGTCCATCTGTCGTTGTTTTGCCGTGCCACGTGCCCTACCCAGTTCCATTTCATTTGTGCAATTCTTCCAATTACATCTTCCACCTTCGTCCTGCTTCGTATGTCCTCGTTTCGTATATGTTCTCTCAGTGATACTCCCAACATAGCTCGTTCGATGGCCCTCTGTGTTGTTCTTAATCTGTTGGCTGACAACTCTGTAAGTGTCATGGTCTCCATTCCATAAGTCATAACCGGTAGAATACAACTGTTGAATACCCTTTTCTTTAGATTTATTGGTATCTTTTTGTTCTTCAACACATCACTGAGTCTGCCTACTGCTGCCCAAGTCATTCGGATTCTTCTAGTTATCTCTGCTGTTTGATTCTGTTTGCCTAGTTTGATGGTGTGACCTAGGTATATATACTCTTCGACACTTTCGATCTCACTTCCATCTAAGTCGATTGTGATATTTTGATTTGTCATTACTTTTGTTTTATTTAAATTCATTTTTAAACCGATTTTTTCAGATTCTTGTTTAAGCTCCTTCAGCATGTAGATTAGTTCCTCTGTATTGTTGCTTATGAGTACTATGTCATCGGCAAATCTTAGGTGGCTTAAAAACCTGCCATCAATTTTAATTCCGAGTTGTTCCCAATTTAACTTCTTGAACACATCTTCTAATGCAAGAGTAAATAATTTTGGAGATATGGTGTCTCCCTGTCGAACACCTCTTTCTGATCTTATTTTGTTTGTTGTTAGGCCTTCTGCTACATTTATTTGCATAGTTGCATTGTCGTATATGTATTTTAGGAGCATTCTATATCTGGAATCTATCCTTGCGTTGTTCATTCCGTCTAATACCGCCCAGAATTCTATGGAATCGAATGCCTTATTGTAATCCACAAATGCCAAATGAAGAGGTTCATTGTATTCGTTACATTTTTCAATAAGTGTCCTTATTGTCTGTAGGTGTTCTATTGTACTATAACCTTTGCGGAAACCCGCTTGTTCAACAGGCTGGTAACTATCAAATTTGTTTGATAGTCTGTTGGTAATTATTTTGGTAAGCAGTTTGTATGGATGTGGTAACAGGCTTATTGGTCTGTAATTTTCGAGTTTGTGTTTGTCTCCTTTCTTGTGTAGTAAAAGTACCTGCGCGTTTTGCCAAGAGGTTGGAATAGCACCCCCGAATAGGCACTTGTTCAGTAAGATTTTAACTGCCTCCATAGTAGTTTGACCTCCAGCTGTAATCATCTCTTTTGTTATTCCGTCGTCTCCAGGAGATTTTCCATTTTTCATTTGCTTTAAGGCATTTACAACTTCCTCGGTAGTAATTTCTGGTAGTGTTTCAGATCCTACATTTAGTATTCTTCGTTCCGTATCATGGGTTTCAGGTTTTGCTACGCTGGACGAGTATAATTCTGTATAATAATCTTCGACAATGTTTATTATCTGATTTTTGTCGTTTCTAATGATTCCATTTTTATCCTTTATTTGGTGTATTTGTTGTCGGCCTTTGCTATTTAGCGTTTTTAACACTTTCATATTCTTGTTTTTCTCTATAATGTTTTCGATTTTTTCGGTGTTGTTGTCCCTGATGTCTTGTCTAATTCTTGTTCTTATTGCCTTATTAAGTTCCTTATATTCTGGTGAATTTCGATCCATGCGGCTTCTGTCCCTAATCATCTGTTGTGTTTCTGTCTTCAATTTATTATCTTTCGGTTTCGGCATCGTATGGGTTTTTTTGATCGCAGAGATTATACTCGTTCTTATCGTTTCTTCCAAATTATTTATGTCTTTTTCTTTTAGCTGTTCCATTGGCTCTAGACTAGACTCAAGATATTTCTGGTAGTTGGTACTGTTTTGCCCAAGCTCTTTAGTAGTTAGGGTTCGTTTTTGCAAGATTAGTTTGTTTCTTTCTAATTTGTTATCGATTATTATTTTTGCTCTTACTAATCTATGATCACTTCCCAGACTGAATCTGTTGAGCACCGCTACATCTTTTATTATCTGTTTCTGGTTGACTAATATGTAATCGATTTCATTTTTGGTTTTCCCGTCTGGGCTTATCCAGGTCCACCGTCTATTATCTGGTTTACTAAAAAATGTATTCATACAAAATAGATTTTGTTCCTGTGTGTATGTTAGTAACCGTTCTCCTCTTTCATTTGTAGTTCCTAGCCCATATATTCCTCTATTTGGTATGTTGCCGGTGTTGTGCTTCCCTACTTTGGCGTTAAAGTCTCCCATGATTATTTTAAAATGAGCTCTTTCTGTCATTGCTTTAGAAATATCTTCATAGAATTTCTCTATTTCTTCATCTGTGGATTGACTAGTGGGAGCGTATACTTGAATTATTTGGATGCTGTACCTTTCTGATAGTTTAAGAACGATGTAAATGACCCTCTCCGAGATTGCAGCAGATTTTGTGACCAGATGTTTGAGTCTTTTGTGGATCAATAGTGCTACACCGCCGACATGTGTATTGTACTCATTATGGAATTGGTAGAACATGTGTCCAGAATGGAGTATTGTACATTGTTCTCCTGGCAGTCTCGTTTCGCTTAGACCAAGGACATCCCACTTGATCTTAGTTAGTTCTTCTTCCAGTTCTTCCATTCGTTCGGGTGATTTGAGGGTTCTGGCATTGAAACTAGCAATATAGATATGTTGCTTTCGGTGTTTTAATGAGTTTTTGCCTCCCCCAGATTCCATGAGGCTGACCTCCTTAGAGGTGTGGGATTGAGCATCCACCTGGGGACCAAATCCTCTTGTTTTAAAACTCATTTGGGGTGAGTTAGCCATAACTCGCCACGCTGGCAAGACGGGTTGGCGAGTGTGGTGGGGATATAGGGAAGGAATTTGGGGTTTAGGGTAGGATAATACTGGGGTTTGGACCTGTTTTCCTCTAAGCGGGGAGTGGAGGAAAAACTAGGAGCTCGCGTGGGCAGGGACGCTATTTCCCTGAAGTAAGTCTACCCTCTATCGGGATCATAGAGGGGTACCTACCCGCTACCCTAGGTGTTGGAATATTTTCAGTAAATTCGTCTCCTGCTCTAACTTTGGTTACGTTGTTGTTATTTATCTTTGTTAGTTATCTTTGTTTAGTATCTTTGTTATACTGGTCAGTGTTTCATTTTTTATTAATATATTTAGAAATGTCTCCTAGGCGAACTCTGTCAAATGCCTTCGTCAAATCAATGAAGCAAATATACGCTGGCATGTCGAATTCTATAGCTTTTTCTTTTATTTGTTTTATTATAAATACTGCGTCTATTATAGACCGCCCTTTTGTAAAACCTTGTTGTTCTTCAGCATTAGTGATTTGCTTTTCCAATTTGTCCTTGAGAATACCCGTGAAAAGTTTTATTGTTGTATTTAAGAGGGTTATTCCCCTATAATTTTGTGGGCAGATTTTTGTCCTTTTTTAAATATGGGGATTGTGATACTATTATGCCATTCCTCTGGTGTTTCTGTTTTGTTTAATATTTTGTTAAATAGTTGTGCCAGTTTACTTGCAAGTTCCGGGCCTCCATATTTTAAAAGTTCATTGGGTATACCATCCGTTCCCGGTGATTTTCTGTTTTTTAGCTTTTTGATCTTTGCTTCAACTTCTTCGTCATTGATTGTAGCACTTACATCTGTTTCGCCTTCGTTTATATTCAGCGTTTCTTCAGCATCATATAGCTCTTTAAAATTCTGTTGCCATGCCTCTATAGGTACTTCTTTGGTCTGCTTGAACTCGTTAACTGGTTTTTTTCCTGTTGCGGAGCATTTTCCATACTTTCTTTGTGGTATTTTTCCATACTTTCCATACTCTTCAAGTGGATTTGGCCCAATCTTCTCTTTTGATTGATCTACAACTTAATCCTCTAAAAAAATTTTATTCCAAAATCCTAGAGAACTTCAATAATTATTTCTATATCTAAACAAAGTAAATCAAAATCATATCCCCAAACATACAAACCAATATCTCTATCAATATTACTTGTAGTATGAACAAAATGCTAAAGAAAATAATACATAGCGGGCTCATGTGGTATCTCAAAGAAATTTATCATACCAAACAAAGTGGCTTCCGAAAACATTGTTCTACTATAGACGAATACATCACGACTATTTCGCAATTAATCAACACTGTATCGAAATATTTGTCGAAATTATTAAAGCCTTTGAGTCAGTATAGAATCACTTAATTAAAAAAAAAATGAAAAATTAGAGGTAACATACTCATATAAACTTATTAAAACTAGACAGTTTCACATCAGAGTAGAAAGGCGATATTTCTGAACAAGAAATAAAGAAAATGGTATATCACAGAGCTCGAACCCTAGCACTACTCTGTTTCTTGTAGCTATAAACTCTCTTACTGCGAAAATTAAAGACCCTGTAAAAGCCAGCTATATTCAGATAATTTGGTTATACTTTGTAAAACGAAAAAAATAACAGCATTTATAACTATGTCGAAAAAACCATAAATAATATTGAGGAATGGTTATTCACAACGGGACTTCTTAATAGCCTCAAAACTTAGTTTTCTTTAAGTTTAATACCCTCAAAACCAAAGCAACGTGTTTTATGAAAAGTACCTAAATGAAACCGAAAAACTTAGGTTTAAATATGTAAACGAAGTTAGATTTCTTGGTATAATCTTTGACCAAAAACGAACTTAAAAGATACATTTAGAATATTTAAAAAGGATATGTCCGCCTGAAATAAATTTGCTACAATTACTTGCAAACACCAAAAAATGGGATGCCGACTCTTCTACATTACTATACAATATATATAAAAGCCGTAGTACATTCCAAAGTTGTCTACAGCTCAATAGTTTACAACTCCTTAAAAAAACGTAGGAAAAAACGTTCCTTGGGGAATTTCCTATACTGGGAGATTAAAGAAATCACACTAGCGTTTAGAAGACAATATCTTAATCTTTCTTTTGCTGCTGCAGTATCATCTAATAAAGATAATCCAGTTATGCACAACGTATTCGCTGACTGCTTTAAAAGTTATTTTCAAACTTCAAATCGAACTAGTCACCCTTTCTATTACCGCCTACAATCTTACTTCTTAAAAATAGGGATCCATTTTCCAGACATCTACGATATCTACTCGATTTCAATTGAAACCCTTACTTTTTGGACAATTCGTCTTCTTTCTACTAATATCAGCTTATTGCGCTTAAACAAATCAGAAACGTTAGCAAGTCACAGTAATCAAGATTTTTTTAGAATATTAAGCAGGTATGGTAGCTGTTTAAAAGTATGTACCGATGCTTCCAAAAACGAAAAAAGAAAACGGGGCAGCAATCCACTCACCCAATCACCGTCATATACAACAACGTTCTCTGTAGAACTATTTGCCACACTAAAAGTCTAAAAGTAGAATTTGCTTATAGGAGGATAGAAGGGGCGAATGAACAATTACTGGACTTGGAGATAGGGTAAGCAAAAAAATTGAAAGATTTTCGAACGGCTACTTGTGTTTTGGTTGAAGAGCAAGGACTTGCATAAGGATTCCTTTTTTTTTGGGAGGACTAGAAGAACTAACTTCGAAAAAGAAATTAAGAAATACTTACAGAGATTTCCTAGGCAACACTATACAAGGATATATCTAAACTATTTAAAATTAGGACTTTATTTAAAAAATCTTCTTGCTGATTAGAAAGATAGGTTAAGGGGTTATCAATCCTTAGATTTGAACAAAAAACATTGTCCTATAAACTTCATACCTGCCATTTAAAAGACACAAAATAGAGAATGGAAAAATCCTGGAAGAAATCAAATGAAAATAGCAAATTTGGGATTCAGGTTATCCTGGACAATATGTGATTCATTAAACTCGGTTGCTTATTTTTAACTTAAACCCATGTCGGCCTACTAGCCTTCAGGACGCTGTTATCAACTCCCTTCACACAGGATACAGCTCCCAACAAACGGTGATTAACTTACATTACAAAAATCGCAATACTGCATTTTGAGCTTAAATCATATTCTTCTAACTAAAACTCGTGGAATTAAGGGAAAATTTGCCGGTTTTTCAAAACTTTACGAAAACGAACCTTACTACTCAGTCGCTGCCTTTGCTTTCTTTTTTCTCGTGTCAAAATCGTTTATTCTCGTACCAGATCTTAAATCGTGGCCAATCGGATCCCTCTGCTGCGATGGTTTATATTCGAAAATGAACCTTAAAACGCCAGGTCTTTAAATTTTTGTGGAAACTTATTTAAATTAAAACGCATTAAATTTAGGCGAGGTCAAATTGGACAATTACGCCAATTACAATAAATATTTAGAAAGTAGCAAAAACATTTAGAAGTAAACAATATCATAGAGGACCATATCAAATAAATTTTTATATATTTAATATTCGCTATTTAAAGAAAACATATGCTACAAAAGCAATAGTTCTGAAAGTTAACAAAAATAAAAAGATAAATAATAATATTACAGATCCACTCAGCTCAATGGCAATAACTATCTCTAATGTGACCATTCACTACTCGTTTTCATAAAAAAGGAACTAAAACATACTGAGAATATGAATATTGGGTACCGTCGCGTACTGGAATTGAAGTTAAAGACAAAATAGCATAAAATGCACTCACTAACCCATACTAATACAATATGGTAGGATACATGGAAGAATTCCCCAACCAAGTTGTACGAAGTTGATATAAACCATCATAAAATCCTAAAATTAACCAAAAGAAGAACACAATTAGCCTTCACTCGCCTGTGGCTTGGTCATACTCGGTTAACACACGACTACCTACTAAAACGTGCTGATAAACCTGTGTTTGGCGTATGTAAAAGTATCTGAACGGCTAAACATTGTTTACTGCAGTGTCCCAAATATGATGTGCAACGAAAAATTTATAACATACCACCAACATTAAATATATGTCGCCTTCCTCAAATACTTCTTCTTCTTAACATGCCATACACCAAAGTGCGTAGGCGACTATCTCATTACTAGAATTCTGTTCTTGGCGGCGTGACACAGCTCACCTGTCGTGTGTATTCCTGTCCATTCTTTAATATTCCTTAACCAGGATAATTGTTTGCGGCCGGCTCCTCTCCTACCTTCGATCTTCCCTTGTAGGATTAACTGTGGTATTTTATATTTTGCTCCTCTTTCCGTTCTCTTTCCACGCCGGCTCTATTAAGGACGTCATCGTTTCGAACTCTATCCACCCAAGGTATGCGCATCATTCTTCTCAATGACCACATTTCAAATGCTTCAAGTTTGTTGATAGATGTTTTTTTCAAAGTCCACGTTTCCATGCCATAAAGCAAGATGGACCATATGTAGCACTTGACCATTCTGTAGCGTATTTCGAAGTTTAGGTGATGATTACATAGGAGCGGTCTGAATTTCACAAAAGCTTGCATTGCCATTTGTATTCGGGTTTTTATCTCGTGTTGTGGATCCGATTGGTCATTGATTGCGGTGCCAAGGTATTTAAAAGTTTTTCACGCGATTTATACGATTGTCACCTATGCATTATCGGGTTTTCTGGAGGGTTTCTGCTAATGACCATATATTTCGTTTTCAAATGTTGATTTTGAGGCCATATTTTTTACCTATGCTACTCACCCTATCAAGTAATAACTGCTGATCTTCCAAATTATCAGTTATAATCACTGTGTCGTCCGCATAGCGTAGGTTGCTAATTGGTATGCCGTTCACCTTAATGCCTAATTCCGTATCTTCTAATGCATCCGCAACATATTTTCAACATATAAATTAAAAAGCATCGGAGAGAGTATGCAGCCTTGGCGGACACCTTTCCGGATTTCAAATTCATCCGTATATTGGTCTTGATCAATCCTCATCTTTGCCATTTGGTTCCAGTATAGATTCTGAATAATTCTGATCTCCTTCTGGTCAATATTGACCCTATGTAGTAGTTCTATCATGATGTCATGTTTAACATTGTCAAATGCCTTCTCGTAGTCGATGAAGGTGAGATAGACATATTTTCGTTGATCTAAGCAGTTTTGTATTAAGGTGTTCAAACATAAAATTGCCTCTCTTGTTCCTAGTCCTCCTTAAATCCGAATTGTGTAGACCCGCTAAGTTCTTCTAGTATCTTGTAAATTCCTGAGTGTAATATCCTAAGGAAGAGTTTCAACAAGTGACTCATTAAACTGATTAAGCGGTGTTCATTGCATTTTGTGGCATTAGCTGTTTTTGGGATCATCACAAAGGATGACTGCAGCCATTCTCGCGGAATGTAACCAGTATCATAAATTCTATTGAACAGCCTTACCAAGATTTCGATATTCTTCTCATCTAGTAGTTTTATTGCTTCTATATTAATTTCATCTGGACCTGTTGCTTTATGCATATTTGTGGTTCTAACTGCATATTCTATTTCACTTCGCATTATTGATGGCCCTGATAAGTTTTCGGAAGGAAGTTTGCGCGTTGGTTGTGTTGGTCTTTCGTCATTAAAAAGGCTTTCTGCGTATTCTTTCCACGCCATTGCTATCTCCTCTTCTGACTTTATGTATTCGTTTCTGTCGTTGCGTATTCTTGTTCTGTGGTGGCTTTTGTGTATATTCGATATTTCTTTGATCTTCTTTTGTAGTCCAAAACTATCTCCTTTTTCCTGCAATTGTTCTATTTCGTTGCACCTTTCCACCATCCAACGTTCTTTTGCTTTCTTAATTTTCTGATGGATTTCTTTGTGTATCTGTTTGTATTTGTCTTGATTACGTTGTTGTTTATGTTGCCTTCGCTTTTCCATTAGGTCCATAATTTCGTCCGTCATCCATTCGTTATGCTTTCTCTTTCTGATCTGTGTTTTAACTTCCCTGTTTACTGCCAGAATCGTTCCTTTAATATCATTGACCATCTCTTCGATATCATCATTTTGTTCTATAACTCGCATTCTTTCATTAATTTGATTCGCATAACTCTTCTTTAGATTTTCGTCTCTCATCAGTTCTCTTGTATTTATAGGTGTGCTGGTATTTGTATTTGTTCTCTTAATTTTTGCTAGTTTTAACGTCACATCTGCTATTAGCGGATTATGATCGGATGCAATATCAGCACCTGGATATGCTGCGATTCTTTTGATAGCGTTACGAAATCTTCTGTTTATTAAAACGTAGTCAATTTGGTTTCTAATTATTCGATTTGGACGGTCTCCTGGTGATCTCCAGGTATATAACTTACGAAGTGGGAGCTGAAACCATGTATTCATGACGACAAAACCGTTCTCCTGGCAGAATTCACACAGCAGGTCGCCTCTTTCATTTCTTACTCCAAGGCCGTACTCTCCAATTATGTCTTCATATCTTCCTTTACCCAACTTGGCGTTAAAGTTGCCCATTATTATGTTTATGTCCTCTTTCTGTGTAAGTCTTATTGCTTTTTCCAGATCTTTATAGAACTTAGTTATTTCTTCTTCTGACTTATCTGCTGTTGCTTAAATACTGCAAGCTGGTATCTACAGAAAACCTAATATTTTACTTTGTATTGATTGAGGGCTATTTTTAATTATCTATTGCTATGGTTAATATTCTATTATTCAGTTCTAATTCTGTATCACAATTCATACACGCTAATAACCCTGCGTGGTTGATGCGTCATGTAAGGAAAGCAAAGTACCTCTTAAATTTGAACCAGATTCTCTATAGCACACACATGTATAATGCATTTAGAACAAATTGGGAAATAAAATAATTTTAAAATCCTTTGTATGATTCGTAGTTTAAATGGATGTATGCCTGGTTTTTCACTATTATATCTCTTTTTATGAAAATTTGACAAAACCGATTTATTTCATAAACCTTTTCATTTTGTAATCTCTCTGCCTATTTTTTATAATAATTTTAATGAGGTTTTGTTTCAGCGAGCGGTCACAAAAGGCGAGCGAGTCCGTGAAAATCCAAATAATTAAAAGTTTTCCAGAGCTCTGAAAAACCGCACAACGCGGACGTGGACATATAAATTCGAAAAGGTTTTGCAAAATAAGTTCAGGAATTATAATAATATAAAACAAAGTTTACAACATAACTAAAGCATTAAAGTTGTAGTTTACATAATTTAAAAGATTTTAATACTTTATTTTTATAATAAAACTCCTCGCAGTCTCTTTTTTAACTTTTTTTAATACGTCTAATCTTTTAGAAATAAATTCCTCTAATTGTATTTATAGACGAGAGAACTAACGATTTTCTCATGATACTCGTTGATACAGATATCTAATAAGTGCTTTTAATAAATTTGGTAATAACAATACGTAATATATAAACAATATATATATATATATATATATATATATATATATATATATATATATATATATATATATATATATATACAGATTGAACGAAATAAATTCGGAACATAGGAATATAATGTATTTCGGCTCAATTCTGCTGTAGGTGGTTGGCCAACAAAATATTGTCAAATAGTTATATTATAAAAATCTAATACTTCAGCGGGCTGCTGGATTCTGAACTGAAATTGAAAGCTACACATAAACCTACGATTTTAATATGCTGTCAAACCAGTTATAGTCCAGGAAATGAAGCATTTCACCTCGCAATTTTTTCGTGCTGCGTGGGTTGACTTGAAATTTAACAGAAGGTAGGTAATAGCCTAAGGATCAAAATCTATATCGAACCAAAGTGCGCCAAAGCCTAGGGGGTGGTTGCCACCCCATCTCCGGGGTGAAATTTATTTTACGTTTTAACTACAGGTTTCGATCAAAAAAGTGATTCTTGACAAAAAATGTACTATACATTTTTTTTATAAAATGATATTTTTCAAGTTATTCGCGATTGAAAGTAACAACTTTTAGACGAAAAAAATCCACGTTTTTAATCGATTTTTCGCGAATAATTCGAAAATGGTGCATTATATCAAAAAAGTTGTAGAAAACAAATTTGTAGCTTTTAAAAAGACAAATACAATTCATTTTTTAAAATGTTTTTGCGATATAATAGGAACCGAAATACGGCCTATCAATGTTCAGCGGTTTTCTTCAAATGCCAAATTTGAAAGATTCAAAGTCAGATATCGGGAAAATGATGCATTTTTGGAAGAAAACTCACAAAACCATTTTTTAAGAGCATAAACAAACCTATCATAAAAAAAGACTCTAGTTCAAAAATTGAGTGAGTTCTAATGAAAATAAGGTCAATACCTCATTTTTTACGAAAAAATCGATGAAAACAACCCCCTAACCACCCCCATAATTAAAATCGATCTTCACCCTTCTGCAATTCCCTTTGTACATGTATTGTTAATACGTCCAAGAAGGTTGACCCATTTAAAATGCTTAGTTTTAGAAAAAGTACAGCTTAAAGCGAGAAACGATTTACAATTTCATATTTTTTACCCTTCTTTTTTTAAATGTGCCCGAAAATACTGATAATATGAAAAAAATAAAAATTACCAAATTGTAGCTTTTTTAATGACTAAAATTATCCTTTATTTAGATTTGTTGTACAATGAATATTTGGCGAGATATAGCCGTTTAAAGCATCGATTTACGATCAAGCACCATCTTTTTCGGCCCTTTAAACTCACCCCATTTAAAAACCAAGGGTTCCAAAAAGATTTAATTCACAGATCCTTGTAGCTCTTAAAAACCTCTACAAATCGTTTTTAAAGAAACACTCTATCGTTAAAAATTAAAGGAAATACGTTAAAAAAACAGTTAATTTTTTTCCGGAAAATTCCATTAGTATAGTACAGTACATTTCGGAGCATAATAATCTACAAAACCGGTATATTAGCTGGTGGGGCGTTATACATTCGAAATTGTAAGCGTTCTTATTTTGAAATCCCGTACAATAGAATAAAACATCTGCTCATGTGTCTATGGCTTGGCATTAAAAATATCAGAGCAACAGATTGGGAATGGTATTCCAAAGATGGTTTGTTATTACCCGTACGCATGAACAAACAACCTGAACCCGATGAACTTTTGAAAATTACTTTGCCAATGCAAAAAAGGATGCGGCGTTTCATGTGGGTGCAGAAAAGTTGGTTTATACTGTAACTCTACTTGTTCTGGGTGCTCAGGTGAAGGGTGCAATAACAGTCCACCAATAATTGAAGAAGATGAGGATGACATAGATCACGATGAAGATGTAATTGATGACGAATAAAATTAATATTATAATTGTTTTACCTATAAATGTAAATATTTCCAACTATTTATGTAAATGTATAAGAATATATTTATGGTGCCTTTTTATGTTGATAAATTTTTTTGTATTTAATTCTACTTTTTTCAATTTATATCTTATAAATTAGTTTATAAAAACTGCAATGTTGTAAAGGGTGATTTTCAAAAGTTGAAAAGTTGCAAAATTTTGGCAAAAAATTGTTTTCACCTATAGCACTCATAACAATTGATTGTTAATATGTTATTTTATAATTTTTGACAATTAGGGGTAGTTTTCACCCCTAAGAACAATCAGGGTTCGTCGACATGACATAAACTATAAAGCAGCGGGTGAATTGAGCTTAAATCCAAATTTTTATCCAAATCGATCCAAGGCGAAATCATTTTTTTAGAATTAGTAATTTTTTACATTAATCTCTAACAAGGGTTGCTTTTTAAGGGTTGAAATATGATGGAACTCTATTCAAAAGTATAAAATAATTATTATTTAACTAATTCAAACCAAATCTTACCCATATTCAGGTTTAATATGTTATTTTATAATTTTTGACAATTAGGGGTAGTTTTCACCCCTAAAACCCATTAGCGCACTTCGGTTCGATATAGATTTTGATCCTTGGGCTATCACCTACGTTCTGTTAAAATTTCAACTGGATAAATGCAGGACGAAAAAATTGCGAAGTTTTAACTTTTTTCGATCTTCATTTCCTGAACTATTATCGCTTGCTTAGACAAACCCGTCATACGCAAACAACATTGTTACGAGACAGATAGTTGAACGATATTTTATACAATGTCTATACCCAGGTATGGATTTATTTTTGTCCAAGTTTTATATTGGTCCTCTATTTCAAATGCAGTTCAAACAGACATGTATTAAATTGTATGTTCCGTTTTAATTTGGTTCAATCTGTATATATATATATATATATATATATATATATTATATATATATATATATATATATATATATAATTATATATAAACAATATATATATATATATATATATATATATAAACAATATATATATATATATATATATATATATATATATATATATATAATATATATATAATATATATATATATACAATCTATGATCGCTATTGTTTGTGAATACTAAAAGTGAAGAACGGTATTTTATATGGCAAACTGACAAAATTAAAAGATTTGTAAAGTTGTTTTTGTAAATTAGTTCCTTAAATATTGCAAAAGTAGCTTCAAAACTCGATTTTTTAAAAATGATCAACAGATATTTTAAAAATGCATAAAAAACTTTCGCATTTTCACAATTTCGCGTGAAAATAAGGTCAATATCACAAATATTCAGCTTTAAAATTTTCAAAAAGTTTATTTTATAATTATTGCAAAATTATAATTGTTTATTTTAAAAAGCTTGTATCTACAACGTTATTATGCGTAAACTATTGGGTCTACATGTTTTTATGTCTATAGCAGCAAATTGAAGAGAAGGGCTTATTTTATCAAATTAAATTATTTAGCGAATAAAAATAAACTATGGTAAATATTGTCAAATAGGTTTGCAAAAAAACTGTGATTTTGAGCTTATAAACAATTAAAATAGCAGACGCAATATCATGAAAATTAATTTTTTATTCGGCATGTTGGCATTTTTACACGGATTCAAAACAAAAACACATTGTTCTACAACTCCTAACCCTTCCATAGGCAGTGGGAAGTATATTTCCCACCAAATTATATCACGTCTACAGACACTGTACATCGATTTTCCCATTGCTTGAGGCTGCTGCCACCTAGTAGTGATATCAGTGAACCTATAAAAAATTACTTTGAAGCTGAGGTACAGATATTTACATTACCATTCATACTTATGTTTAAACGTACGCTGTTTTTGACGGTTTTTTTTTTGTACGGTTATGTTCTAGTTGTGAAACTATTTACACGAAAATTAAGGTAAGTGCTAAGCATTTAAGTAATATTTTCCTATTCTTTTTTAACTTTTATACAGACATTCATATAAAGACAAAGATAATAGAACGTATTTAACGTATGCTAAATCTATATTTGTTAGTGGGTTATATGCTTTCCACCACCCATTATTGTTGTTCATTTTTATTATTTTATATAAAAAATGTGGGATTTAGATAATCCCAGAGATGCTGAGGCTACATTAGCTTATTTATTTTATTTACCTGACAATAAAGAACATTCAGAAAAAGAAGCAAATGAAGATGATTTCAAAGAACTTGAAAATTTGGAAGACAACGGATCAAATTTTTCTGTTGTAAATACAGCCTGTTTGGAATCATCACATGCTCAATATTAAGGTAATTTTTTTCTCCCTACATATCCGTTACATTTTTAACCATATGTATCAGAAGATAGTGAAGGTGAAGAAAATGATGAAGGATGGGTTCAAAACAGATTTTTTTGACTACCTTGCACTTGATTTTCCAAAGATGCCAATTTTATATACGATTTTAATATTGAAGACAAAAAAATCGATTGTTTCGCCAAAATTTTTGATTTACATATTCGTGATACGATAGTTTATCAGACTAATCTATATGCAAAGCAGAATTGGCCTAGAAGAGCCAATAAGACAAATCAACCTGGCACATCTAATAGTCGGCAAGATACAAATCTAGAAGAAGTGAAGGTCGTAATTGGAGTAATGATTGTAATGTAAATTACATACACTTCCTCAGATTTCCAAATTAATGATCCACTTATCCATATTGAGGCATATCAGTAGTTTCGCAAGTATTTGGATCTAAGAGATACATAAAACTAATTGAAAATTTACACTTAAACAACAATGAAAACGCAGTATCTCGAGGAAAACCTAGATATGATAATTTACCTGAGGTGAGACCACTTATGGAGAAAGTAAACAGTACAGTTCAATCTACGTATAACCACTAGTTTTACTTAGCTGTTGATAAATCGATGATAGCGTTCAAGGGCAGATCATCACTTAAATAATACATGCCCATGAAGCCTGACAAACGAGGCTATAAATTATGGTGTTTGGCAGATTCAATTACAGGCTATATATACAAATTTTCATATTTACACTGGAAAGTCGTCAGACAATGAAGGCGCAAAAAACCTAGGTCAATGAATTATTATAAACCTTTCTAGTCTAACAAGCAAGGAATGTTTGATAGCCTTTGATAATTTTTTTTTTCATTCTCTCCTCTTATGAAAAATTATTGAGTGATGAGATTTTTGCTGTTGTATGGTGAGATCACACAGAGAGGGGTTCTCAGATATGTATAAAAGTAAAACAAAGATGTACTATGGATAATTAGTGTTTAGTACAAAACAAAACATAGTTACAATGAAGTGGATGAATAATAAACCAGTCAACATCTTGAGCAACTGTTTCTCTCCACGATATATAGATTTTGCCAGCCGTAAAAATAAAAACGGCTCCACAACAAATATGTCATACCCTAAAGCTGTATTTATATATCGATGTCATAATTCATTATCACGAAAACCATTGAAAATATCTGCCAAATGGTGGTTCAGAATTTTCCACATATAGTCGATATGACTATAGTTCATTCGTTTATACTAATGAAGATAAGTAGATGAAAGAAACTCGGCCAACTATCATTTGGCGTAAATTTAGCAAAACGGTTGATTTCGGGCTTTACTTTAAAGAAGTGAGATTAGTAAAAGTTGGTAGACATATGCCAAGTAAAAAGAAAAATTACAGGCTATATAGGATGTGCAGTACTAAGCAAAATGAGAAAAAGACTCAGTATATCTGCACCTACTGCAATCTACCATTAAGCATAACACCCTGTTTTAAGAAATTTTATGGTCAATGGGATGTATTTTCTCGTTTAGGCATACATAAATAAAGTAAAATTAGTTTGAAATGTTCATTAATTTAAAATTTACATTATTTTACGCATGGGCACTGGGAAGTATTATTCCCACCATCCTAATAAAATAGTGGGGGGGGCAAAATGTTTTTTGACACTATGAATCATTAGAAGTAGTTATATAATTGTTAACCAGTCAAAGAAAATTGTTTAAAACTATTTAATTTGTTCACCCCCATGAAAGGATTAAAACCTGAGTTAGCCCTTTTTTTCAAAATTTTACCGAGACTTTGTTTATAAACAATAAACAATCTAAAAAACCCCATTTGAAAGATTTAGAGTTTAAACTTGAAAAAAATTTAAAATGATTCCTTTAAAATAAGTCATCCATGATGCACCAAAGATAAAGGGTTTAACTCTTTGAAGTACACTGATACATTTTTTGTACCACTAAAAATTAGTCCCATGTTGCACATGGTCCATAAAACCTATCACCTAACAAAATAAATTTATCGTTCGCTAAAATGTACTACTAAACTGAACCGCCTAATAAACATGTTTAAATCACGTGCCAGAAATATTTCCCATAAATTTGTGTCTTTAGATATCAGTTGCAATTCTAATAACTTCTAGTGCACGGGTCTGTAAAACAAGTTTCGATATCGTGATTTTCTTATTAAAAAGTAGGTATTGTTTGTTGTTTATTATATTATTTTAGATTAGTAGTGTATTTACTTAATCACTGGAACATAAAACAATACTATTTTTTATACAAACTTTATATTTTTGAATATATACGGCAATCCAAAATACGTACCAACGTGCAGCTAGGTAATGTTTTTCCTTTCTAGTAATAAATGGCGTCCAGTAATAATTGCAGGGAGCCTTTACCTCTCATGTTAGTAGAGATGATAGAGGAATAATTGTACCGGGAACTTAAAGAAATTCCTAGTGATCAAGAATCAGACATTGATGATGATTCAGGTGAGGACGAGACGTTTGAACCACCGAGTGATGAGTTTGTACAAAATAATGACGATGTGTCTAGTGAGGAAGATGTGTTGAGTGAAGAGGATGTTCCTTTGCCGGCGAATTTTGCGAAAGGTCCTAATCAAAAAAAGACAATTTTATGGTCTACAAAGAATATAAAAAAATACTACCAGTAAAAGATCGTACTGATCAACAAGGATTATGCCAGGAATTGTTACAAAAAGAAGACATCTTGCTTACCCCTTACAATTTTCTCAATCTGTTTATATCTGATGATATTTTAGATAAAATTACTTTTCAAAGTAACCTATTACGATCAAAGATTGATTACGGGTCAATGGTTTACGCTTCTGTCAAGAAAACATTACTTGCTCAGCTCGAAACTATACAGAATACAGGATTAAGAATAGCCACAGGAGCTTTTTGTACCAGCCCAATTGAAAGTCTACAATGTTTTACTGGCGAACCACCTTTGAAATTCAGGAGAACATATCTATCGTTAGCTTATGCTTCAAATATTCAATCAATAAAGTCACATCCCGCTCTTCATAACACAATTGAGGACCGTTTTAAAAATATTTATGTTAAAAAAAACTCGAACAGATCCTCCATTCTACGAGAGAATTCGAAGGTTTTTATCCTCTTATAACATTCAATTTCCAAACTTCTTTAGTAAGCCGACTACGGCTGCATTTCCACCATGGACAATACCCCCTTTACAATGCGATCTAACTCTTACCACATACAATAAATTTAAAACTCCTCACAAATTAATAAACCAAGAATCACTTAACAAACTCTCCTGTTTTTCTGATTATTATCACATCTATACAGATGCATCCAAATCCACTGATGGTGTAGGATCAGCAATTGTCACCTCCAAATTCCACATTGCAATTCAAACTATCACCTACTAGCAGTATTCTCTCTGGAGAACTGTACTCGATTCTACAAGCATTAGTTCACATAAACAACCACAATATCTCAAAAACCCTGATAATTACTGACTCTCTTAGTGCATTACATTCAATCCAACAGCTCTATACCAGTAACCCTATCGTTCACCTAATACAACATCAATTACACCTTATAAACCAGGCAAAACAGCAAATTCGTTTTTTCTGAGTTCAATCGTGAAGGAAATAAAAGTATTTATTGGTCTAAATCTGCTAATGGGTATAAAACCACTGCATAATGATTATTGGAGTGAAAATAAAGATCTTCATGATGACTATATCTGTAATTCATGCTTGTAAATAGATTTGGTTGGCTGCTAAGTTATATTCATCTAAATGACAACAACCTAATGCCAAAAGGGGAGAGAATGGATATGATAAGCTGTATAAAGTCCGGCCTTTTCTCAATGAAGTGAAGAACAATTTTCAAAAATACTACAAACTAACAGCTAATATAACCATCCATGAGTCTATGATAAAATATAAAGGTAGAAGTGTATTAAAACAGTATATGCCCAAAAAACCAATAAAAAGGGACAACAAGATTTGGACACTCGCTGATAAAAATGGCTATCTATATAATTTTGATAAAAACAGATGACTATGTAGAACACTCTTTAGACGAAAAAGTAGTTCTAAGGTTGGCAGAGAACTTGAAGCAAAAAAACATGTTCTATTTTTTGATAATTTCTTTAATTCAAATTACATTATGACTTTCAAACAAAACTAAAAGACCTCGGATTTTATTCATGTGGAACAGTTATGTCAAACAGGAAGCATTTGCCAAATGTACATTACGTGAAGATAAGCAAGGTGAGTATGATTATCTTGCATGTAGTGATGGAATAACTTTTATTAAATAGAAGGATAGGAGGTCTGTTTATATTCTTTCTAATTTTCATGATCCTACCCAGACAAGTTGTGTACAATGAAGACAAAAAGATGGATCGAAAATGTCTGTTCCATGTCCTACGGCTTTGGTTGATTATAATCTTAACATGAATTTTGTAGACAGGTTTGACCAGATGAAGTCTTCTGGATTGGATATGAAAAGCAAAAAATGGTAGATGAGAATTTTTTTTCCATTTTCTAGACTGTTCTGTTGCAAACGCCTTCATTTTACATAAGATATGCGGTCTACAAAAATATCTCTAAAAGACTTTCGAAGAAGAGTAATAGATGGATTATTGGCGGAGGAATATGTGAAATTAACTGCAGCTAATTCGGAAGAAAGTAGTAGGGTACCAATAAATAAACGACAAAGAAAGTTACCTGAAGAAAAAAGATTTACGTCTTCAGAACACCAGCCAATACGGTCAACAAGAAGGTGTGTCCGATGCAGTACTAAAGCACAGCAAATCCGTACTGAATGGACTTGTACCATTCGTAAGGTTCCTTTATGCCCTAACAAAACAAAATATTGTTTCCAACAATATCATTAAAAATTATAATTTTTTTTATCTGAAAATAAAGATTTTTAAAACCATATTCTTTATTTCTAATAAACAAAGAAAATACTGTTGCTACAAAGTGATACAACTGTTGTACCACCCTATATATGTCAAAGTAACAGGTTTTTTTATGTTTTTTTTTTAATTTTTGTAGATTACCAAGTCCAACTTGAACACAAAAAATGTTTCCTATTTAAAACTTTATTTTGTGGGCAACTAGGGTCTAGAATATTAACAGACTTCTGTGCCTCAAAGAGTTAAAAGCAAAGCAATTATAATTATCCAGAAAACTAAATTCATAAATAAAAATTTATAAAAGTCGGAATGTCTCCTGTTCTAGTAAATGAAAACTGATGTTGTTTATTGTAATTTAGGGTATATTGTGGCATAGATTATAAAAATTCACTTAGATTATTTGTAATTGTTTATTTAACAAAGCAATCTGTTAAACAATTTAATATAAATATTTATTTTGCAAAAATTGACTTATCTTTTATTATTATTATTATTGTATTTATTTATTTTTTTTATTATTTTATTAGTATTAGTAGGAAAGGTTATAAAATAATAAGAAACGTAAATGTTTATGTATTATAGTTCTAACTAATGTAATGTAAGCGTAGCAAGTGAGTGAGAAGTTGGAATAAAGGGATAATGGAACAATAAGTAGCATAAAAAAGATAATAATTATTCGAGATAATTATTATATATTCCAAATTAAATAAGGGATAATTAATACAGTTAACTTATACATTTAAATTATACAAAGTATAACAATTGACCTAGTTATGGCATTGTTTGATAATTGTTTAAACGTATAAACAGCACGAAACTATTAACAACAACAGCCGTGACCCAAATAGGCGCATAACGCCAAAACTGCAACTCAGCGAACCTACGACCTTGGTACTAGAACCGGCGTTGAAAGTACGACCACAATAAAACAGAAAAAAACGACGGTAGCCGGACAGTCGGTGATTTTCCGGGGGCCGGGTATCTTCTGGCAGAATTCGCGTGTAGTCCGGTTATTGTGGCAGCTCGAAAGTTCGCAACCCTCAACTGACCGAGTTCCAGAAGACTGAACGTGTCGTGGTTGAAGCCCTAATATACACATAAGGTAACAGATTTCTTTATACTAACCTGTGTAATTATATTAGTACAACTGTCAACTCTTCACTATCTTGCTACATCGTCTCCCGACGCGCAGAATAACGTGTTAACGATTGTATTAGTAACTTCAGGGTAGATTCAATATATTGTTGACTCTAATTTGGTTTTTTTTTAATGTTCCTTCCGTCCGACTCACTAGAGACTAGGAGAACTCGAGATTCTGCGTATGCATATCTCCGGCTTCAAAAGTAAGCCCATAACCTCTACTCTTCACAGGACCTGAGACCTAGGAGTCCTTACCCCTATCCCGAAATCCCTTATCTTCTCGTAAATCCACGAAGACGAGCCAGCCCTCCAGACCAGTGTGACCAGTATTCCTTGCAGCCGCTCGCAGGGTTAGCATCCCTTGAGGATCTATTGTGTATTTCATTTGGTGACAGCGTTTCCATTACCCTCATATAACGCTCCAATTACCCATTATTCTTTTACACTAATATATTTTAACCATAAATTTTACAAAAAAATTAATTTTTTATTTCAAAATCAATTCTATACTTATGTTAATTTATGTTACTTATGTTAATTTTTCTTGAAGTATTATAAATTACTTTTCCAAAATTACAAATTATTTTAAAAGTTCAATATTATGGCGAATTATTTTGGCGCCTTTCTTCTGCTTGATATTCAAAGTTCTTGCATGGATTTTTTGGACCATTAGGTAGTTTAAATTATTATAGACTATTACATACTAAAATAACAATAATAAGTATCTTAGTGTTATAACCAAGGCTTACATTTTTCAAGGCTATTCTGTGTCAATTCAAAGAAAAATAAGAATTTGAACAAATAAATATACGAAGACATAGTAAAAAGGCGAAATGATTCGCCTTTCTACTATGCCAACATCTCTGATGACAACATTCAGTCGATTTCCATTGAACCGTAATAACAAGAAAAAAAAGTTTAGCAATTAAATAATATCTCGTTTCTTATATAATTTATCGAGAAAACGTTTTAAAAAAAAATAACCATCGAATTTCAGTAGCATTTTGCAGTCTTCTAACAAGCTTTCGTATCCCACAAACGTGAGCCTCACACACGCGGCGGAAAAATAAATAGAATGTCATGGTGACCACTTTGATGTTGGAAAACGCAAACGGTTTCGTTGGCAGCTAGAGAGAAGTTCTTGCCCGACAGTCATTTGTATTTTCCTTTTATTTGTTGGTAGTTCGTGAGTTGCAGAGTGTGTATGAGTTGGTCTCGGAGTTTTACAGTAGCGTAGTAAGGAAAAAAGTTTACGAAACCATCATAATCTGCGAAAAATACCTAATATATTTCTAGTGTAGTCATTATCGCGACAATGAATAGATTGAGTAGAATCATTAAATTTGATGATATTTAAAACACTAAAAATGATGAGCGAAAAAACTTTACAATGAAATAAAGACTTCTAATATAAATGGTATGTACTTACACACTCCACACATACAGAGTGGCCCAAAAGTCTGGAAACGGCCAATTACCTCGTAAATTGTTAGTTATAATTGTACAAAATTTGAGGTACATCTATTTTGGGATACGGAGATTCCATATTTGATATTTGCAATGTTGCCAGATTTTCCGTTTCTCTTATATTATTAGTAACTTTGGTTTTTTAAATGCATCACCCTGCATATTTAGTCATTATTGGAATTTTCTATTCAATACGAGTTTAACCATATGTAACACTTATGATTTTATGTAGTCTGAAAGGTCTTAAATACATAAAACACAAGTCTGGCAACGCCTAATTGTTTCAATAAATTTTTTAATTCTAATTATTTTCAACTACATTAAAACGTAACAATTGATAGATTAGAACATTTTTTAACAATAGTTACGTTATTAAGTGTTCAAAATGTGCTCAATTTATGAGTTGACAGTACCCTAATCGATGGTAGAATGCGTCTATCACATTTCTCCATGATAGTCTAGAAACAATTCGAGATTCATCGATAATTCGTTGCCTTAGCTTTGCAAGACTTGCTAGTTAAGTTTTGTAAACTGAAATTTTTCAAGTATTTTGATAAAAATATTTTTTATAATTAAAATCGGGTAAACGTGAAGGCCATTCAATTCTACTTTGTCTACCAATTTATCTTACTTACTTACTCCATGGCGTTACAACCCTTCGTGGGTTTTAGCCGACTCGACAACATGCCTCCACTGTTTTTTATCTTGAGCAACCTCCATCCAATTCTCCACGCCCATAGTGCTTAGGTCTCCTGCTATATTATCTCGCCACCGGAGACGAGGGCGTCCGCGTGGTCTATATCCAGTTGGGACTTCCTCCCACACCAGTCTTACTGTTCGTTCGTCAGAATGTCTTCTGAGGTGTCCTGCCCATTGGAGTCTTCTGGACTTTATTTCTTTTATGATGTTGGCGTCTGGGTAAAGTTCTTCAAGCTCTTTATTAGTTCTTATCCTATATTATCCTGATGCTTCATCAAGCACCGGACCAAAGATCTTCCTTAGGATTTTTCTTTCCCAAACACGTAGTCTCTATTCATTTGCCTTTGTCATCGTCCACGTTTCGCTTCCATACATCACAACGGGTCGTATGATTGTTTTATAGACCTGTATCTTCGTACCTCGTGTTCGTTGTTTTGATTTTATAAGGTTTTGGAGGGCAAAAATACCTCTGTTACCGGCCTGAATCCTGTTGTTTATTTCTTGTGATCCGTTATTGTCTTCAGTTATTGTTGTTCCAAGATACTTGAATTCTCTAACGCGCTCAAAGTTAAAGTCATCAATGGTAATGTTCTGACCGATTCTGTCCTACCAATTTATCGTCCGGGAAATATTTCATCTAAATTACGCCGAACATTTACACCAACTATCTGACGTTAAATTTTTTTCTCGATAAAAATGGCCCAATTGACTGAGTACCTACTATACCTGACGATACATTTAATTTTTGTGGTCTTTGAGTATGATTTTCACGCATTCAGTGTGAATTTGCGTCACTCCAGTGCCTTAAATTGTGTTGATTTACACTTCAACACAGTGTAATGATTGCTTCATCGGAAAACATATTCTGTTAACGAAATTTTAATAATTTTCAATTTTATTCATCATTACCTCAGTAAACTCTAATCTAAGATCGAAGTCATCTTCACTTAATTCTTGCAATAAGTTTATTTTGTATGGTTTAAACTTATTTTTACGTAATATACGTAAGACTGAAGAACGACCTACATCATGTACTTGCGCAACCCTGCCTGAGTATGTATGTGGATCTTCATCAAAACTTTTGTCTTTCCATCTGTCTTTACCTTCTTCAGATTTCTCAAATCGCTTTACAGTTTTTTGTACCGTCGCCTTATGAATAGGAGAACGGTTTAAAGAACGGCATTTTAGAGAAGCAATTTAAATTAAACCACAAAAATTAAATGATCACAGACCACAAAAATTAAATGTATGATCAGGTATAGTATGTGCTTAGTCAATTTGGTCATTTTTTATCGAAGGAAATTTAACGTCAGATAGTTGGTGTAAATGTTCGGCGTTATCTAGATGAGATATTTTCCGTACGATAAATTGGTAGACAAGGTAGAATTGAATGACCTCCACGTTCACCCGATTTCAATCCTAAAGATTATTTTTTTAGGGATACTTGAAAAATTCAGTTTACAAAACTTAACCAGCCAAGTCTTGCAGAGCAAAGGCAACGAATTATCGAGTAATCTCAAATAATTTTTAGACAATCATGGAGAAATGTGGTAGACGCATTCTATTATCGATTAGGGTACTGTCAACTCACAAATTGAGCACATTTTGAACACTTAATAACGTAACTATTGTTAAAAAAATGTCCTAATCTATCAATTATTATGTTTTAATGTACTTTAGTATCAAAAAATATTAGTATCAAAAAATTTATTGAAACAATTAGGCGTTGGCAGACTTCTGTTTTATGTATTTAAGACCTTCCAGACTATAAAAAATCATAAGTGTTACATATAGTTGAACTCGTATTGAATAGAAGATTCTAATAATGACTGAATATACGGGGTGATGCATTTGAAAAACCAAAGTTACTGATAATATCACATCAATTGCAAATATCAAATATGGAATCTCCGTATCCCAATATAGGTATACCTACGTGCAATTTTGTACAATTATAACTAGCAATTTACGAGATAATTGGCCGTTTCCAGACTTTTGGGCCACTCTGTATATATCCACATCCACACTCCGCTGTCTTTCTTTCTCCTCTTTTTTTTGATCACTGCATGGATAAAGTTGTGTATATGATCCAACCTGATTTACTTTCAATCATTATTCCAATAATATCCCTAAATTCACACTTGTCTCTCTCTCTTTATTTTGTTCCTGTCTAGTATCCATCTGCTGCAATCTAACATCTATGTGTCACAGGGTCCGAGTGTCCACAGTATAGGCATTCAATTGTGTCAGCCTTTCCGAACCTAGAGAGTAGGTCCTAAAACACCCGTGACCTGTGAGCACCTGCGTCAGGAAATAATCCAGTGGCCTGTGGCCACAGTCCATCCAATTTCTTATGTTCAATATCAGCATTTTTGTTCACTGTGTTGTTCCACACATCATCCGTGTTGTTCTATCTTTCAATTGACCTTTCTCTTTCTTGTCTTCTTTTCGGCCACAGTAAGGTTTGGGCCTCTTCTTTCATAGAGCTCTTTTCTTTCCACCGCCAAAACATGCAACGGAACACATTCAGTGATGGTCCATAAGGCTGACGCAGACACAGTCTTGTAGGCGCATGCCACGCGCAACAGACTTGTTCTGTCCACTTGTGTCATGAGCCTCCTGTAGGCAGTTATCTCTACAGCCTCGCTCCAGACTGGTGCCGCGTAGAGGACGATCGACTGTACAACACCGTGTCAAACCCTTCTCCTTCAGATTTGGTTCCCTTAATGTTGGGCATCACCCTCCCCAACGCAGTCGGACTATTCGCAGCAACAAGACGCAAAGAATGACTAATCTGGTGCAAAATCGAAATATTGTTGTTGATAGAAGGGATATTGTGCATACTACATCGTATAAGTTCCTAGGACATGAAATTCGGTTGTTCAGAGATAACCAGATACTTAAGCTCCCACGTCGCATAGGATTATCCTGGGCAGCGTTCGGTAAATTAAACTGTGTATTTAAATCGGATCTACCCTTATGCCTTAAAATGAAAATCTTTGACATGATATGTTTTACCTGTACTCACTTATGAAGAGGAAACATTAACACTCACACAAAAGGTAATAAGTAAGATTCGCGTGACTCAGAGGACTATGGAGCGGCAGATGTTGGATGTCTCTCTGAGATACTGAATCCCAAAAAAAGAAATACGTCGTAGAACAAAAACAAGAGACGCCATCAAAAAAATCGCGTCGATGAAATGGAATTGGGCAGGACACATCGCCAGATTATCAGACAACTGTTTGACAAAACGGATTTTCGAGTGAAGATCACGACAAGAAGCAATACGTAGCAGAGGATGCCCACCAACTAGATGGATTTACGTCCTGTATCGTGTTAGTAATAACTGAATGCAAGCCACACAATACAAAGACAGACTGAAAAGAGCTGAGAGAGACCTATGTCCAGAAGTAGACGCATACAGGTTAGTTATGATGACGAACCGGTTAACAGTAAATTTATTTTTTTCCTAAATATGTTTAGAAATTGACTAATAACAAGTGTTGGTTGGAATATTTTATTTTTGGTAAAACTTGTTTTAAAACTTATTTTCTATTTATTTATATTTTTTATTTAAGTACTATTTACTTTGTATATACAGGGTGTTTCAAAAAGTATGTCATAAATTAAATCACGCATTCCGGGGACAAAAATAATTTGATTGAATCCAACTTACCTTAGTACAAAAGTGTACACAAAAAAGTTACAGCCCTTTGAAGTTAAAAAATAAAAATTGTTTTTTTTTTGGCATTATCTCCTAAACTACTTGACATTTTGTAATAAAAATGGATACGTTACTTTCATGTTCTGAAAGCATTTTTCATACAAAAGAAACAAAAAATCTAAGCATACAGAAAAATTTTAAGGGGATGTGCAGCCCTAAATCCTCCCAAACTTTTGAGTACGTTAAATCAAATGAATTTTGTGGCATCATTAGTTTGACACATATATGTTTTTAACATGTTTTAAAAACATAACATATTATGTTTTTAAAACTGTTTTGCTTCTTATCACTTTTTCGAAAAACTAGTTTTTTCCTAGTTGGTAATAAAATTACAATTAGTTTCTACGGATACAATAATTACAAACAGTTCTATCAATAATAGTCAATAATTTGAAGGTAAGGTATTGTGTGAATAAGATTAATATTTAAGATTTTGATATCAATGGCCTACACATTTCAGGAAGTGCCAGATATGCATTTAACTTTAAGTAATTTGGATCACGTTAAATTATGATTTCAATAAACTATCGCGAATATCGTAGGTAAATGTCAAGAAAATGGTGCAGCAGTTGCAAGGCGTTATGAAGTAAAATACCCCAATCGAAATACACCCATAGACGATTATTTCTGACCATTGATCGTCGTTTACGGGAAACGGGTACATTCCAACCGCAGGTTGCTGGCAATAGTGGTCGTCCAATAATGGATGCACCTGATAAAGATATTTTAGAAACGATTGAAGAAGTCCCTGAAACAAGTACAAGGGTAATATCTGCTCATCTAAATGTTCCTTGCGTAAGGGTTTGGAGGCGTTTAAAGGATCAGTTGCTGAAACCCTTTCACTTAACAACGGTTCAAGAGTTATTGGTTGAAGATTATCCTAAAAGGATTGGATTTTGTGATTGGTTGTTATTGGAAAACACTCGAAATGTTAATTTTATTAGAAATATTTTGTTTATCGACGAGGCTACCTTCAGTAGAAATGGAATAACAAACCATCATAACGAGCACATTTGAGCCGACGAAAATCCTCACGCCAAAAATCGACTCATCACCAAAGGACTTTCAAAGTTAATGTTTGGGCAGGAATTGTGCATAATAATCTAATAGGCCCAGTATTTCTTACCAACAATTTAAAAGCTGATAATTATTTGCAGTTCTTGGGAAACGATTAACAAAAGTATTTGGAAGAAACAAGATGGAAGGAAAGAAACAAAAAAAGATCCACAAAACCATAAGAACGAAAATTCGAGAAGCCAAAGAAAAATGGTTTTCCAACGAATGCAGGGAAATAGAACAATACGAACGAAAATACGACAGTTACAATATGCACAAAAAAATAAAATCGATGACAAACAAGAGAAAATTCAATAAGTCACCCAACAGCATAAAAGATAGCGATGGAAATCTTATCTCGGAGCCATCAACGATCTTAAAAACATGGAAATCATATATAGAAAAATTATTTGCATCTAACAGGACTGATGATCACCTATATGGAGAAGGAGAAACAGGACCTTCAATTCTTAAATCGGAGATAGAAGATGCCATTGCAGCACTAAAAAACAATAAGTCAGCAGGTCCGGACAATGTACCCTGCGAAATATTAAAGATCCTATGTAAATCAGACAAACAGTTCCTTGACAATCTAGTTGTACTTTTTTACAACATATATAATAGCGGTAAAATCCCGGAGAACTGGCTACAGTCAACATTTATTACAATCCCGAAGAAACCAACTGCCCAGATTTGTGATGACTACCGGCTCATAAGCTTGATCAATCATGTCACT
Organism: Diabrotica balteata; assembly: GCA_918026665.1. Taxonomy (NCBI): domain Eukaryota; kingdom Metazoa; phylum Arthropoda; class Insecta; order Coleoptera; family Chrysomelidae; genus Diabrotica; species Diabrotica balteata. The sequence goes on from OU898277.1 coordinate 52,134,668, forward strand.
AAAGCGTTCACTAAGATCATTCACAGAAGAATATATGATAAATGTGAGTCAAATATTGATAGATCGCAGTTTGGTTTTCGGAAAGCACTTGGAACTAGAGAAGCAATTTTCGCTCTCCAGGTGCTTATACAACGGTGTAGAGACGTTGATAAAGACGTGTATCTGTGCTTTGTAGATTTTAGAAAAGCATTTGACAATGTCAATCATGAACAATTGATAGGTATTCTGCGAAAGACAGGTATTGACGACAAGGACATTCGAATTGTGGCAAACCTATACTGGGGTCAAACAGCAAGAGCGAAAATTGGCAACGAACTCACTGAAAGCGTGCAGATCAAAAGGGGTGTCCGTCAGGGGTGTATATTATCCCCACTCCTATTCAATATGTATTCCGAGGAAATATTTAACAAATGTATGGAAAATGCAAATGAGGGCATTAAAATAAACGGCGAGTTAACGAACAATATAAGATACGCCGACGACACGGTGATCCTTGCCAGTACCATAGACGAATTACAACAAGTAATGGAAAGACTTTATTCAGTTAGTGAGGAATACGGCCTGAGCCTCAACTTCAAGAAGACAAAGTGGATGCTGATAAGCAAAAAGCAACAACCTGCTCGACAATTACGGATAAGTAACATATTAATTGACCATGTAGAATCTTATGTGTACCTTGGCACCAACGTAAATGCAAAATGGGAACAGACCATAGAAATTAAGGCGAGAATAGAACGAGCTAGAGCAGCATTTAGCAATATGAAAAAGCTTCTCATAAGCAAGGATTTGTCTCTTCCCCTAAAACTACGTATAGTTAAATGCTACATTTTTTCCGATCTTGCTGTATGGCGTGGAGGCCTGGACGCTGACGGAGACGCTAACGAGAAAACTAGAAGCATTCGAAATGTGGGTGTACCGACGCATTCTTCGTATATCCTGGACCGAACATGTCACCAACATAGAGGTACTCCAAAGAATCGGAAAGGAGAAAGAAATCGTGAATACAATTAAACAAAGAAAGCTTGAATATCTAGGCCACATATTGAGACACGATAAGTACCGTCTGCTACAATTGATTGTCCAGGGAAAAATAGACAGTAAGCGAGGGCCAGGCAGGAGAAGACACTCGTGGCTCCAAAATCTGCGGAAGTGGTTCGGGCTCACATCGGTCGAACTATTCAGAAGCGCCGTAAACAAGATCAAAATTGCCATGTTAATAGCCAACGTTCGCAACGGACAGGGCACTTGAAGAAGAAGAAGATTTGGAAGAAGTGAATATTGCAATAAAGCAAAATATGTGGTTTCTACAAGATGACGCTCCACCGCATTACAGTAATGAACTCCTGGAATACCTTTGCAGGCAGTATCCTGATCCGTGGAATTGGAAGGAGCGTGATGCACCTATTTCTTGGCCACCCAGAAGTCCAAGTCTTAGCCCCATTGACTTTTAATTTTGGAAGTTTATGAAAAAGAAAATGTATTTTGTAACAATAGAGGACGAACAACAATTGGGGTTAGAATAATTGAAGCTGCAAATCAATGTGTATTAAAGAAAATGGGGGTCATTTTGAACATTTATTGTAATATCATATCTATAGAGGTTATAGACATTTTTTGTACTTGTTAATTCATTTAAGCCATTTATTTAGTGGCGCGTAATTTTTTAAAGGTTAACGAAAAGGACCGTAACTTAACAAAAACTGTTAAAAAAAAAGATTAAAAAAATTTAAAATAATGTGTTAAACTAATCATGCCACAAAATTCATTTGATTTGAACGTACTCAAAAGTTTGGGAGGATTTAGGGCTGCACACCCCCCTTAAAGTTTTTCTGTGTGCTTAGATTTTGTTTCTTGTTTATGAAAAGTGCTTTAAGAACAAGAAAGTAACGCGTCCATTTTTATTACAAAATGTCAAGTAGTATAGGAGATAATGCAAAAAAACAAATTTTATTTTTTAACTTTAATGGGCTGTAACTTTTTTTGTGTACACTTTTGTACTAAGGTAAGTTAGATTCAATCAATTTATTTTTGTCCCCGGAATGCGTGATTTATGACATACCTTTTTGAAACACCCTGTATATTTAGTATGTATTTTATCAGTTAAAAAGAAATATTATATTATGTTTCTTTCTACTACCCACATCTTGTTTATTATTTGGACAAGAAAGATCTGGATTTTCTCACAAATGTAAAAGTATAAAAGATCTTTTTCGTCTATTCTTTGATAAAAAGTAAAATGCGTAGAAATTTTAGCCTTAACAGATATTTACAAAGTGGTTTTACCATCTGTCGAAATATGTAACAAAAAAATGAATTATGTTGAATTAATCGTCTTGGTGAACATTTTTCTAGACACGAAATCAATATTAAGAACAGTAAAGCGGCGCATACATCCATACCGAAAACATACCCTAGCAACTCATATATCAAACCAACTCGAATGCGCCCATATTAATGCTTCAAAAATAAATAATAACCACAGTTTCAAAGGCTCAGAACTCAGAGTTTGAGTTTAGTGTGGGCTTATACAAAAGGGTCATCTATTTGATGTCGACGAGACTTTCTTACGTTATGAATTTAATGCTGAAATGTTTTGAAGTTTTGCGGTGATACTAAAGATTCGTTGAAATAGAAGGATATTAATTACTTAGTTTTGCGATGTTTGGGATTTAGATGTGTTCGAAAACCGCACTATTAATTATATCGCTGTGGTTTATGCTACATTTGAGTGGTTTCTTTCGTAAAGGAATATTTAAAAAATATACAAAGTATTCGGATAGTAATCTTTAATTAGATAAGGGAATTTAAATGCTCAAATATTATCAAATAGTTGTCTTAAATTTAGTTCAATTATAATTATTATCAAGGTTTTGAGCTTCGTCTTTAACCTAATCAATCAGTCTAACTATCCCCTCAGACCAGTTTTCTTCTTCTTCTTCTTCTTTATAAGCAATTCTTCCTGTTTATTGGCGGATTAATACCTCTATGGAAGGTTGTTACTTCATATTTTGCGCGGTCGTCCGATACTTCTTCAGCCGTTTCCAGTAGCCTTTGCACTGTGGCTATGTCAGGTTTTGTTTCTAAGGTGTATGTTATTATTGATCTTACACTTGCTTTATAAAGTCTTGACTTCATCTCAGTGTCAATGTGTCTGTTTTGCCATATAGTGTTATTAAGGTATCCTGCTAGTCTATCTGCTTTTTGTACTTGATCTCTCACTTCTGTGTCCAGATCTCCATAGCTAGACAATGTAATTCCCAGGTATTTTATTTCCATTACTTGTTCAATACTGATGCCATTAATTTCAATTTTACATCTGGTTGGTTCTTTGCTGACTACTAGTCTTTTAGTTTTCTGAGATAAGATTGCCATAATAAATTCTTTTGCTCTTGTATTAAATCTGTGGACCAGTCTTTGCAGACTATCTTTATCTTGGGCTATCAATATTACGTCGTCTGCGTAACAGAGTATTTTGATTTCTTTGTTTTCCATTCTGTATCCTCTTTCTTTGTTAACGTTTTTGAAGATTTCATCCATGATCAAATTGACGAGCATGGGGCTCAAATAATCCCCTTGTCTTATTCCGCTGCCTGTTTCTATAGGTTCTTTAAGTTGTCCATCTATTCTGACTGCCATTTTGTTATTTTGGTAGGTAAAATGTTTCTATGCTGCATAAAATGTAGATGTTTCTCATCTTAACTTTTAAGAACATGTAATATGACAGAAATTTAAACTAACAAAATTTAACAAGTTTTTACCCAAATATTTTAGCCCGTTTGAGAGAGCTACAGAAACTTAGTTTCCTAGTGGATTTTGGTAGATGTTATCGAGAGTTTTTTAATTTTTTGTTAATATTTAGGGGAACTTCTCTATTGTACAGAAGATGAATTACATCTTTGAGTCTTACTCTGTTAAACGCTTTCTTTAAGTCAATCAGACAAGGTTCTAGGTTTAGGCTTTAGGTTTTCAAGACAAGTTTTCTGAACAGGTTAATAAATTTTTGAGTAAATAAAGAAGAATACCTTTTCATAAAAAATAATTTGTAAAGATGGATATTGTCTACATCACTATAACGTCATAAAAAAGATGATCATATTTCTTAGTTTAGTTATTAAAAATATGTTTTATAATTGTAACTTGTAACGTCAAAAAAATCTTTAATTATTTCTCTTGGAATATTTCTCACGATATTAATTCTGTAATATTAAAGAAATCCCGTTAAATATTTATTTTAAACCACTCTTGATAACATTTAAAAAAACACCGCTATATTCCGACCAAATATCGTTATTAACCACCCAGGGTTAAATATTCAAGCGCACAGTGGGACGAACTGTTGAAAACGTGGCCAAAAGTCCCGGAAACAAAGTTGTTTATTGAGATTTTCGACTAGCAAGTTGTCGACAAGGAGGTTGGCTATTGAATTCCGGTCATAGAAATATCCGGCCAATTAATTTTCAAATCCGACTTTGATCGTTACGACAAAACGTTATTAGTTTATAACGTTTTTTTTTTTCTTTTTCGTTTTCTATTAGGGCAAAATCCGTGTCACAAAGCGCGAAACTGTGGCCGCTTACCAAAATTCTTTGCTGTATAGAATTATATACGCAATTAGAAACCAAAACCATTAACACAAAAAAAAATAAAATATTTTCATTTTATCCACCACAGTTGTCGCTCTAAATAATAATGTCCTTCTTGTTAGTAAAGCCATAATTTTGTTTGCGCCACGTCTGGAGAACCCTTCGTGCCACAGAAACATAGAGGAATTATTTGTGTCTCGTACATGTATTCCAAACCTAAAATAGAAAGGTTGTGACAAGTAGAACATATTTGAGTGAACTAACGTTGGCACAAACATGACCTGTTCCAGATCCACAGATAAGCAGCAAACCTTGCAGGTTGTTGTGTACTTGAGTAGTTTCTCTTGCGTTTTCGGGTTCCTTTTGGTGAAGTTCTAGTTCACATTTTGACTCATGGCTACTAACTTTGTTTATACAGATTTTACAGTAAAATTTGATACAGGTGTGACATGTATCCACTCGAGGTCGTCGAAAAAACAAATTTGGAAATTCGCATTTGAAAATAAATATATAAAATATACAAGTTACTTAGTATCTGGATATCACTTTTGATAAGTTTTGAACAGTCTATTAATATTCAAGTCTGGTCTTAAGTATTCTTTATCTCTTCCCTCGTATAATGGCCAACATCGCGGGGTATTGAATTAATGTGCTTTTTTATATTATAGCGATTATCTTCAGAATATCTTCATTTTTTATGAGAACTCCTATTATCTGAGAAAAAATTTTCCCCAAGTTTATTTTTATTTACAAGAAGTTCCAGTTTTTTCCTTATTACAGCAAAGGAATTCATAAAAATACATTCTTACACACTTGAACAAAGGCTCCATCTTCATTGGGTAGGGTGTAGCTTACTGTTGTTTGATGTCTACACTATCTTCTGGATTGTCATAAAAACTAGAGTCATCACAACTCTCAACCAAAATATACTGAGATATTTTGGACGTATAACTAGAAGAAGAAAAGGCATCGAGCGAATGATAGTTGAAGGTAACGTTGTAACGATAATATTTTGCCTACCACAGGGGGCATTAATACGAGAGATAGAAAATTGGGGGAAAAACTATTGGGGGTGGAGATAGGGCAAGCAAAATAATCGCTACTGATGCGAACGGCACTCAGGGTTTAGTAGGAGAGCTGGGGTCGTGGATAAGTAAAAGATAAGGGCATTGGAATTGGGCAACTACAAAAAAATGAAATAAAGGGCTCTTGGGATAAACAAAATAAAAATAAACAAGAAAACACCTCAAGGAATTTAATATAGGGCGCCACTTGAGGTGCCTAATTATGCCTATTACAACCACTAGTTGTAACTAGGGAAATAATTAGAAAACAAAATCAAAACATAAAAAACATATCTTTTTCAAATAAACTCAAAAAGGGTTAGGCTCAAAAAAATAAATAAAAAGTTAAGACAACAAAATTTAACATTTATTTATGTGTCACCACAAACAGTTACATGTAGAAATACAAAATTCAAAAACTTACATGTGTCATCCATTAACAAATTCCATTGCTACAAAACTTACAAAATTTGCATGGAAAAACTTACAATTTTTTTTTTTTAAACAAAACAAAGTAAAATCAAAAAATAATAAAACGAGCTGTCATAAATTAACAATAAATTTAAAAAAAAAAACTAAACACATAAATTGACAGCTCAACTCAAAACCCAAAATTTACAATTTTAAATGTCAACGAAAGCAATTATAATTTTATAAAAGAATGTCTGTCTTTAGTTTAAAATTTGAACAAAATGTTACCTTAATTCACATGATCACACTTAAGTTTCTGAAACCATAACTGGAACCTGGAACTGAGCGCTCCACTCTCTCTGCATCACGAAAACCTCCATCTCCAAACTGCCAAAAGCCTTGGATAAAAACAGGAATAAAAAAAAACAAAACGAGGATGTCCTCCAATCCTCACTCAAAACATTAATAATTGAAGCATTTACTGCCACAAAACCAATAACAAACTGCTACATATTCTTCATAACAAAAGACGAAAACAGAACACTTTACAAATTCGACGTGAATTTGGACATAACGCTGAACCACTCTTGAAAGCTGCTCCAACGAGAGTGACGAAATTCTATTAAAATTGAACGCATACATACAAACGCTGACATAACAAGACACCACGAAACGACGTACATATCCTTTTGCCACGCATTAAAATTACGGCTTCTGATAAAACAAGAATTCGCAGAGGCAGTTAAAATAAATAAAGAACTCTAAAATGGTTTATTTCAACTTGGCCGACCTAAGAAAGAAATGAAAAGATATTTGGGTTTAAATACGTACGAAATATTTTTAGATCTATCAAAAATATATAAGGGGATTTTAATATTTCGTATACGAGGGGACTTCAATATACTTCAAAGAATCAATGAAATTGAAAATGCTACAACGTAGCGGGTAAAAGATCCAGAGGACGATCTTCAATACGATGGTCGGACCAAATAAAGGAGATGACTGGTTACTCATTCTCCGAAGCATCACAACACGCACAAGAGAGAGATAACTGAACAGAAATAGTCAAACAAATTACATGACGCCACTACATCCTTACGAAGGAGAAAAAATTGAGGAGTAGGATCTCCTTGAAGCTCCATGGTTCCATAGATATCATGTTAACGCCTCCTAGTCCACAGAAGCTGTATAAGACCCATCAGATAAGTACCTTCATTTTTAATGTTCTCTCGATATTTATATAACTCGATATAACTATATTTCTCGATATAATTTTTAAACAAGGATTTTTTTCAGCGATAATTGATAGTTGTACAATTAAATTTGCACTTACAAATTACCTAAAAATATTAAATATACAAAGTAAGACATGATATGTTATCTTACAAACCTCCTGTATTGGCAACGGCCTTGCTGCTATATCTTTACGTTTTCTAGTTTTATATGCTTTGTGTTTGTTTCTTGCAAAAGCTCCCAGCACCAGTACTTCTTTAGGTTTTCACTTTACTCATTGCAACACAATATATACTTTAATCACAACAAAATTAATAAAGCAACAGGCAAGGCACATAACCCTGACGCCATCTTCCAGTCCCTATACAAAATTCACTATTAGAAATGGTACCTAGCGCCTTTGTTAGAAGGTAGAGCATGGCACATAAAACCTTTTCATGGCAATAACTCAAAATTAAAGGTTTTGGCACTTGGCACCTTTAAAACTTCCAGTCTTCAATTCCAATGAAAGTAAAATACTATGAAATATTTTTTTAAATTTTTTCAATTTTTTTTGTCATTTATTGTGGACCATTTACTTAGTTTTATTTTGTATACATTGTGTTTTTTTAATCAAATATTTAAAAGAAGGTGTCCGATTTTTTGTGATAATTGTTTTTGCTCATCTCTATTTTGTTGTTTTGTGTACGTCTTTCGCGTGTTTCTCACCTCCCCAAACGACTCCTCCCATCATCTACACCAATTAAGCAACGGAGCCTCCGAGTTTCATTCCAGTACCTTAGCACAACACATTCTTACTTTTGATCGCCAACCAGATTATAAACAGGTGAAAATTCTTTGTACAGAAAGCAATCATATCAAGAGAAGTTTCCTAGAACTGTGCCACAATTTCCTTAATCCCCCCTTCATGAATAAACGTACTGACATCGACAACCATAATTTATTCGTTTCTTTCCAACATCAAATGAGGAATTTGTCGACGCTCTTTTGCTTCCAGACTGTTTCATCTCCATTCCCTTTGATCATTTATCATCACATCTTTGTTACCTATCAACCTTCTTTTTATTCCCCATTAGTACTTCCTTATATCTAATCTTTATACATTTATACTGATTCATTCCTAATTTACATTAAACCTTTACTTATTTTGTATTCCATATTCTCCTTCCTTGACTTAATCGCCGTAATAAATTTTAGATTTCAAACTTACTTCACTACATATTGGTTTTGTAATCATTTCTACTGATAAAATTTATTTTCTTCAGCGTCCTCTGCCTTGCTGGTTTGCGCTCTTGTTGTATTGGACCTGCTTATCTCATACTCCCATAAGTTGTCTCAACGCACAACCAGGAAAGACACACAACTACTTTAAACAAAATACCGGTAACTTGACTTTGTTTTCCGGTTAGAATTATGAGTTTGAGATGCGCCCTAAAATGAAGTATAAAATATGTTTTTAAATGTAAGCTTTATTATTATAACAGTTCTGTGTCGGTGTGTTTTGTCAAATTTTTTGTTTTATCTCTACACTTTACTGTTAATAAGTTTTTTTACGTACAATGTGACGGGTTTTTTATAGTACTTTGCAGTAGTATTTATTAATTTCTTTCACTTTTAAAGTAAACTTTTTCATATGGTTATATATGAATGCTACTACATATGAACATTTTGCTACTATTCAATGCTACTATTTTAACTTTAATATTTCGACCACGGTTACTAAGAGAATGGTGTGTTTACACCTTAACATTCTTCACTCACCATTCGTAAGTTATTTTCCATGTTTTACATTCTTGCTTACCACCATTGTATTCTTTTAGATTGAACTGATAAAGCTTGAAACGTCGTCAAATATAGGAATGGATCTGTGATTTCCTTTTATTATTTCTCCTTTGACCGATATCCTCGTGACCAAAAGATTTATTTTTTTTTGAACTTACTCATTGTATACATATCTTGTTCTTCGCGTACCGTATCAGAACTAGCCGACGTTGGCGATCATCATTGCGAAGGCTTCTCGATCTTCTGCAATATGGATTAATTGTCCTGCATTTGGTATCTGAGTCCATTCACGAATGTTTTTTAACCAAGAAACTTGTTTTCTTCCTTCACCTCTACGGCCCTCTATTTTGCCTTTAAGGATTAGTTGTAAAATTTTATATCGACTTCCCCTTACTATATGTCCCAAATAAGACATTTTTCGATGTTTAACAGTCTTTGGCAGTTCTCTGTCTTTGTTGACGCTCCTTAGTACTTCTTCATTAGTTTTTTTACTGTCCAAGGTATCTTTAGCATTCGGTTATGAACCCACATTTCCAATGCTTTAATTTTGTTTATGATCGATACTTTTAGCGTCCACACTTCTGCACTATACAAAAGTACAGACTAAATGTAACACTTAACCATTCTTTGCCCTAGTTCTAAACAGAGATGGTTATTGCAAAGAAATGACTTCATTTTCATAAAAGTAGTTCTAGTCATTGCTATTCTACGTTTTATTTCTATGTCTGGATCTGGTTGGTCCATTATCACAGTTCCCAAATATGTCATTTTGTGAACTTTCTCAACTTGGACTCCGTTCAATTGAAGCTTTGCATCGGGATGTGGGTCACGACTAAACACTAAAAATTTGGTTTTGTTTGAGTTGATTTTAATGCCCATTTCCTCTCCTACCTCGTGAATACGATCAAGCAGAATTTAAAGACCTTCAATATTATCTAATAGAATTACATTAAGTAGTTCCCTGTTGATTTTTATTCCATATGGTTGTCTCTCAAGTGCCTTTTTAAATAGCTGGTCCAAGTAAACATTAATTTAAAAGAATTTGTACCTAAAAATATACAAACATCTTTATCAGAAATCAGATTAGATCAAATTATTCAATTTTTTTATGTTAATTTTCTACTTTGATACCTGTTATTGGTTTTTCCCTGCTCATTTCACATTTCCATTTTACTCACTGCAAAATTATTCAGTTTATAGAGAATGCATTAACGCTTCATTCTAAATTCACTTTCCTCGATAAATGTTCTCTTGATTTATTCAAAATCGATTAATCTATGCATAATTTTTGACATAGATAAAGCGGCTAAAACAGTATTACCATTTAAATAGCTTCTGAAATCTGCGGATGATTCGCCAATCTATTTAAATTATTTACAATATTGAGAGACCCAATGGTCACAATGGCATTTATGTAGTGGTTAATAAAAGAAATAAAATGGTAAATAAATAAGTGTTAAAATATAGCATTCATTAAGTTTAATATTATCGATAACCATATTAAAATTACCAATAGCGATATATTGCAATGTGAGATGTTATTAATTTAATGAGTGCCATCAAATGTTACCTATTGACATACGCTTTATATGCTAATGACTTAATCTCAATCTCTATACCTAATTTGTACTTCAGTATTGCTTTAGAATTGCTTCTACAGTAGTAAAATTACAAATCAAAAACAGGATGGAATGTTAACTCAACAAATTCCCTTCGTGTCAGAGAACAAGCACCATCAACAGAATTTCAGAAATTATCGGTTTTTTTAATGTCTTGTCCTAATACAGAATATATACTTACAGATATATAGACTTGCTTACGAATTTATTGTGTATATGATTAAGTCACACCAAGTCTTTCAAATGAATTTAAAAAATTGCTAAATTTTTCCCATTCTTATTCTAGTATTTTTATCATTGCTTCTTCTTTTTCTATTTCCTTTTCTCCTTCTTTTATATAATTTTTGTTTTCTTTCCTTAGTTTTTGTGTTTTAATCATTTTCTTGTATTTTTAATTCTTGTCTTCTGTACTTTTTATTTCTGTTCCTTTGCTGTTAAATGTAGATTCCAGTAGGTAGAAGTCAATACCTATTTCATAGCTTCTTCTCACCGTAATGTCTCTTATTCAGCTCCTTTTTACTGTTTGCACTATAGCATAGTCAATAATTTATTGTTCGTTTCGTGATATGACTTCTCTTGTAACACTGCCTGGAGTGATTGCGGGTGGACTGAGAAGATCTGCGGTTACCACAGCCGGTCCCAAGCCCGAATAAAATGTGGAGGGTGATTGGCAAGGTTAGCAACCTACCAATTGTAAAAACAAATACTGCTTAAAGAAACAATGTACAGCCTTGGACCCGGATTGATACTATGAAGACGACTACGACAAGAAATAAGGACAAGTGAAAAACATCCAAAACACAGATGAGAATTACTACTTGAAATATCGATTATATCTTTGTCCACGGGTGTTATTAAATGTATATTTATGTTGGTCTTTGTTGTTTATTCTTAGTTCGATATTCGAGCAGAAGTTGATCATCAGTTCTCCATTGCCTATTCCATATTACCTGATTGCCTATTCGAGCCTTAAAATCCCCCAATATTATCATCTTTCCTCTGACTTGATCTACAACTTGTTGTAATTGGTCGTAAAACACTTTCCTTGTTGTTTGAAGCTTGTTATTTTCTGGGCCGTATACTCCGATGATGTTCAGGTCTTCCTTCTCCATTCTTATATTTACTGTTACTATTTTTTCTGATTACATCCAAAATCCAGATGAGAATTTACTACTTGGAATATCAGATCACTCAACTCAATGGACCGAGAAATAACCCAAGTGCTGAAAGAGAAAGAAATAGACATTTGTGCTCTTCAGGAAACAAAAAAGAAATGAAAAGGTTAATCAAAATTAGGTGAATACATATTAATCTACAGTGGAGTAGCAAAATAAAACAGGGCCAAAGAAGGCCTTGTAGCCTTATTAATACACCAAAAGTACCAAAATCGCATCAAAGAGTGTCGATACATATCAGAAAAAATAGTAACAGTAAATATAAGAATGGAGAAGGAAGACCTGAACATCATCGGAGTATACGGCCCAGAAAATAACAAGCCTCAAACAACAAGGAAAGTGTTTTACGACCAATTACAACAAGTTGTAGATCAAGTCAGAGGAAAGATGATAATATTGGGGATTTTAAGGCTCGAATAGGCAATCAGGTAATATGGAATAGGCAATGGAGAACTGATGATCAACTTCTGCTCGAATATCGAACTAAGAATAAACAACAAAGACCAACATAAATATACATTTAATAACACCCGTGGACAAAGATATAATCGATATTTCAAGTAGTAGTTCTCATCTGGGTTTTTAATGTTTTTCACTTGTCCTTATTTCTTGTCGTAGTCGTCTTTATAGTATCAATCCGGGTCCAAGGCTGTACATTGTTTCTTTAAGCAGTATTTGTTTTTACAATTGGTAGGTTGCTAACCTTGCCAATCACCCTCCACATTTTATCCGGGCTTGGGACCGGCTGTGTTAACCGCAGACCTTCTCAGTCCACTCGCAATCACTCCAGGCAGTGTTACAAGAAAAGTCATATCACGAAACGAACAATAAATTATTGACTATGCTATAGTGCAAGAAGTAAAAAGGAGCTGAATAAGAGACATTACGGTGAGAAGAAGCTATGAAATAGGTATTGATCTCTACCTACTGGAATCTACATTTAATAGCAAAGGAATAGAAATAAAAAATACAGATGACAAGAACTAAAAATACAAGAAATTGATTAAAATACAAAAACTAAGAAAATAAAACAAAAATCAGATAAAAGGAGGAGAAAAGGAAATAGGCAAAGAAGACAGAAAGTAACGTGTCCATTTTTATTACAAAATCTCAAGTAGTGTATGAGCAAAAAAACAATTTTTATTTTGTAACTTCAAAAGGCTGTAACTTTTTTTGTGTACACTTTCGTACCAAGGTAAGTTGGATTCAATCAATTTATTTTTGTCCCCAGAATGCTTGATTTAATATATGACTTACCTTTTTAAAACAGCCTGTATATTTCGTATGGATTTTATCAGTTAAAAAAAATATTATATTATGTTTCTTTCTACTACCCACATCTTGTTAATTATTTTGACAAGAAAGATCTGGATTTTCTCACAAACGTAAAAGTATAAAAGATCTTTTTCGTCTATTCTTTGATAAAAAGTAAAATGCGTAGAAATTTTAGCCTTAACAGATATTTACAAAGTGGTTTTACCATCTGTTGAAATATGTAACAAAAAAAATGAATTATGTTGAATTAATCGTCTTAGTGAACATTTTTCTCGACACGAAATCAATATTAAGAACAGTAAAGCGGCGCATACATCCATACCGAAGAACTTCAAAGGGCTGTAACTTTTTTTGTGTACACTTTTGTACTGAGGTAATTTGGATTCAATCAATAAATTTTTGTCTCCGGAATGCGTGATTGAATTTATGACATACCTTTTTTAAAAACCCTGTATAAAAGATATGATCTAATACAAAACTGCCTTCAGATACGAATCAAATACAAACGAAACCAATGCTTTATAGTTTATTCGTCTTCCGGGTTTGGACCGTGTCATTTGTGAGTGACCCAAAAGTGGGTTCATCTCGACGTTTCGCTACAATTGTATGTAGCTTCTTCAGGAGAACAAAGAAAAGGAAAAAAGAAAACAAAAGAACAGGAAGATGGGTAGTTAGCAACGGTAACTCAGTTACTCAACGCAACCAGAGGCGAATACTAACTACCAAGATGGGCATTTGGTCACAGTAACTCAACTACTCAACGCAGCCAGAGGTGAAAACCAAATGCCAGGACAGGGATTCACGTCCAACAGCTCAGAACACTAACGCGTCGAGAGGCGGGGAGTGAATCCGACGATTACTCCGCTACCGCTCTATTTATAGTCGCGGTGCCTGTCGTGTCGGGACGTATCGGCACACTTCGTGGCGCGAACGTCAAGAAGCGCGCGCTGGCCAATCATGTGGCTGCATAGTGGTGGCGGGACCGGACCGTGGCTCTAGACTGAGATTCCAGATGGGAGACAAGTAGTATCCTTCCTCTCGATTGATATTATGGGGATTTTTTCGGATCTCTAGAGATTCGCGGATTTTCCTGGAATAAAAGAAGGGGCTCTTAGAAATAATATGGGTTTTTTCGAACAATATGGAATGACCGGTTTCTTGGCAGTGTTCGGCAACTGCAGAATGGGAGAAAAGACCTGATCGAATGCATCTTTGATGCTCTTGAATCCGAGTTTTGACGGAACGACCAGTTTCGCCAATATACACATGTCCACATGAACAAGGAATAGAATAGACACCACAGGAAGATAGGGGCGGTAATGAGTCCTTAGGAGAGGGTAGATACTGTGAGATTTTCTTGGGTGGTCGAAAAGTAGTCCTGATACCTTCTTTGCGAAGAATTTTGCCAATCCTATCAGTGACATTTCGAATATACGGAAGAAAAGCCACAGGAGTATTACTCGAAGATTCTGAATTTGTTGTCCTAGGGTGTAAAGGGGGATGTAGATGTCGGTGTGTAATATTTTGAATTGTGGACTTGGAGTAACCATTGGCGACAAGGGTTTTTTGCAGATGGCCAAGTTCTTCTCTAAGGTTGTCGGGTTCAGAAATCGAAATGGCCCGATGGATGAGAGAGTTGATCACAGAATTCTTTTGGGCAGGATGGTGGTGTGATGAAGCATGTAGGTAACGATTCGTGTGAGTCTTTTTTCTATAAACAGAGTGACCCAATCGGCCATTGGGCTTGGAGGTGACTAACACATCGAGAAAGGGAAGGGACCGATTATTTTCTACTTCCATTGTGAATTTTATACTCGGATGTTGTGAGTTAAGATGATCTAGGAAGGAAGAAAGGGTATGTTGACCATGGGGCCAGATGATAAATGTATCATCAAACGTAGCGGAACCAGACTTTTGGTTTTAAGGGGTAAGATTCTAGGGCTAAAGACTCAAAGGCTTCCATGAAAATGTCAGCAATGACAGGGGAAAGGGGAGAACCCATTGGTGTTCCAGATATTTGTTTGTAGAAATTGCCTCTAAAAGAAAAATATGTTGAAAGGAGGCATTTTTCGGCAAGATCTGCCAAAACCAAAGACTTGTTATCATTGGTCAAGTGATCTCGCAGAACAACTAGAGAGTCATGTATGGGGATATTGGTAAATAGGGATGATACATCGAAACTGACGAGAATATCTTGGGGATCGACTGTGAGAGAGGAGATTAAGGTGATGAAATGTGTGGAATTTCGGACATAAGAAGAGGTACGACCAGTATAGGTCTTAAACTGATTGGACAAGTACTTAGCGAGTTTGTAGGTAGGGGAGTTAATCGTAGTCACAATGGGACGAAGAGGTACGTTATCTTTATGGATTTTCGGAAGACCATAAATTCTGGGGCAGATGGAGTTTTTTGGAACTATGGACTTCTTAACATCATCGGAAAGATCGGATTGTTCTCGACGCGTTAGTGTTCTGAGCTGTTGGACGTGAATCCCTGTCCTGGCATTTGGTTTTCACCTCTGGCTGCGTTGAGTAGTTGAGTTACTGTGACCAAATGCCCATCTTGGTAGTTAGTATTCGCCTCTGGTTGCGTTGAGCAACTGAGTTACCGTTGCTAACTACCCATCTTCCTGTTCTTTTGTTTTCTTTTTTCCTTTTCTTTGTTCTCCTGAAGAAGCTACATACAATTGTAGCGAAACGTCGAGATGAACCCACTTTTGGGTCACTCACAAATGACACGGTCCAAACCCGGAAGACGAATAAACTATAATTCTGACTCTGGCCGTGGAAGCCTACGATTTCATGAAACCAATGCTATATTAATATATAAAATGATATTCTTTTTATTAGATTTTATTACTACTGCAGCCAACAAATCTTTTAAAATTATCAAATACTCAGTAAAATCTTTCAAAACTCCACCATGGTGGGATGATGAATGTCTCACAGTATCGAATGCGAGGAAAAATTCTTTTAAAATGTATAAATCCAATCTTACCCTTTCAAACTTTATTGAATATAAGAGGAATGAAGCTATATGTAAACGCACTTTCCGTTCAAAAGCCAAATCTAGTTGGGCTCGATTTTGTTCCTCACTTAGTAGGCAAACTTCACCCTCAGAGCTTTGGAAAAGGGTAAACAAAATTCAAGGTAAGAAAAAGTACACCGCTAATAATAAAGACATAATAGAAAGTCTTTTTACAAAAATCTCTCCAGATTATGTCCATCTACCAGTATTTATGCCGAGTATCTCCACTAATGATCACTTTTTACTAACCCCCATTTCAGCTGACGAACTTAAAGCAAATATTATGAGTTCTAAAAATACAGCTCCTGGTATTGACAGCATTAACTACAGCATGCTTTTAAACCTGCCAGTAATTTCCATACATTATCTGTGCAAAATATACAACTATATTTTACTTAAGAAATACATTTTTGGCTATAATATCTTTATTTGAAACATTTGGCAACCGCGCAATCAGGTATTTGTGTGGACGTGTCTCCTACGTTTTCTGTTAGTATACCACGAACATTCGTGAGGTGCAGTGGTCTGTAAGAGAGATTTAGATAAGTGGGGTCTCGCTGTGACCCGATTGGGCATTTAGAGGCACCAGAATATTTTTATTATTTTTAACATTTTTCGTCAGTTTACATTGAAAAATGGACCGTAAGAGAATGAAAATGACAATAAGCGACCAAGAACATGAAAAAATTATCCGAAATATAGAAGAAGGGATATCAGACTCCGATTTCGACTATGAGATTACCGACGAATCAGATAGCGAAGAGCAAGATGTTTTTGAGGAAAATGTTTCGGAAACTGAGGACAATTTAGAAGTCAACAGTGACGAGGAATCAGATGCAGAACCTACCGAAGTGGACGATAATATTAGTGAGGTTAGTGGTCCAACATATACATCCAAATCTGGAATGCCGTGGAATAGCCTACCTTTCGTGAGATCCAAGAGGCAACAAAAAAATATTATAAATGTACATCCAGGCTTAACAAACTATAGTAAAAATTCCAACACGTTTTTAGACTATTTCAATTTATTTTTGACCGAAGAGATGAAGAATGTCATATGCCTTTATACTAATGAAGAAGCTGTTAGGCGTTATCAAGAGTGGAACGAAAAACATCCGAATAACAAAAAAGAGTAGACGGTACTTACCAACAATGAACTGGATAGCTTTTTAGGAGTACTTATCAAAGCTGGTGCTTTAAGGTGTGGGAAAGAATCGACACGAGAGATATGGTCTACAGACACCTCAATACGCCGGTCATTTTTTACAGCCGCATTAGCTAGGAACCGATTTGAAGAATTATCGAGTTTCTTGAGGTTTGATGACAAAGTGACCAGGGTGGAGCGGAAGGAACAGGATAAGTTAGCGGCGATACGAGTAATTTGGGACATGTTCGTCTCTAACTGTGACAAAGCCTTTGAACCATACGAACATATAACCGTTGATGAACAGTTAGTGAGTTTTTAGCCTAAATGCCTATATTTTATACATTGAAAAAAATCCTGATTGGAAGAAAAATAATTTTTCACGAAGACGTATTTTCCTGTTACAATTAGGGGCTGAGCTTGCTCGAAACAACATGGAAAAAAGAGCGAAATATATAAAACATAAAGCCTATGTAAAATCTGCTCTAAAAGATTGTGGCATACCAATGGTAAACCCAACTACCGAAGTTGCAACTCAATCCGTCCATTCAGCTAAGAAACGTGCTCGTTGTTACCAGTGTCCGCGAAACTGACAGAAAAGTGAATACCGTTTGCTCTTTTTGCAAAAAATTTATATGCCAGGTGCACAGAATAGAAGAAAAAACTATTGTATGTAAAAATTGCAACTAAAAGTTATATGCTTATATTATTATTTAATTTTAATTTTGTTCGAATTGAAAAGAATTTGTTTCTAGAAAAGCCGTTAATTTTGTATGAAAAATGAATAAAAATTATTCAAATATGCTTAAAATTATTTTTAACCGTGTTTTCCTTTTAGTCAGTGCTAAATGACGTTACTAAATTGGAAATTTTAGTGGGGTCCCTAGGAGACCCCACATGGGCATTTATGGTTATTTTCATATCACAAGCATTTAAGGGTTAAAGGAGACAACTGTGATTCTCTTAAACAATGCTTGGTTATTCCTATATCCAAAGTAAATCAGCGTACTGCCCCAAGACCTATCTCTCTTATGTATTGTTTGCTTAAAACATTTGAACGAATTATGAAGAGCAGATTAGAATGGTGGTGTGAAAACAAAAATATTTTCCCAGTTAGTCAATATGGTTTTCGTAGAAATAAAGGGACTATGGATTGTGTGTCTTAATTAACGACTGATATTCAGTTATCCTACTCAAATAATAATTATCTATCTGCCATATTTCTTGATATTTCAGGAGCTTATGATAACGTCAATTTAAATCTATTATTCGAAAAACTAAAGCACATAGGTATTCCACCTTTGTGTTCATATGTGTTAGTAAAACTATTTCTTAATAGACAGGTATTCATTCGATGTAATGGTAGATTGATTGGCCCGAGAGTAGTGCTTCAAGGTCTACCACAAGGCTCTGTCCTTAGCCCCCTGTTGTTTAATCTATACACTGTAGATCTTCACAGTATAGGCATTAAATGCAATATATTACAATATGCGAACGACTTCTGCTTTTACACTGTGAATAATTTATACCAACAAAGTATTAACACAATAAAAACTATTATGTGTGACGCAAGAGAGTATTTCTTTAAACAAGGGTTTGAGCTTACTACGAAGAAATCAGCTATGGTATTTTTTACGCGACATCGTTTACCAGTTATATCCAGCATTATGTTTAACAGCCTAAGTATACCCGTTCACAATCACTACACTTATCTTGGTATTGCATTGGACACCAAGTTAACATGGGACGAACACATTAACGAGTGCTTAATGAAATGTGAGAAAAGTCTAAATATTCTTAAAGTAGTTAATCGCTATCGATGGGGTGCCGACCCTAAGATTAACTTAATGTTTTATCGTGCATACACCAGATCCATTCTCGACTATGGATGCTTTTTATACGGATCTGCCACAAATAGTCGTCTTAAAAAACTAGACCGCCTTCAGTATAAGGCTCTGCGATTAGTTTTAGGGGCGCTCAAATCTACACCTACAGAGAATCTTCTAGCCGAATCTATGGAACCTCCCTTACATTTAAGACGACTATTTTTAGCTGAAAAATTTATTCTTAAATGCCATTCTTACAATCAAACTGAGCTACTACAAAAAATATATGATATTTCTGTTTCTAATCTAGTCGACAAATGGTGGCAAAACAGAAATTCTCCTATTCTGGCAGTGGCATATCCTAACGTTTCTCAGCGTCTAAACACTCCGTGTGAAATAACTTTCTTTCAATCGAATTTCAATGTTTCTTATGCCAAAGTTAATGTTTGGTTCCCCAATTTTGACAATGAGAATACAGTTGATTTTCAGCATCAGATAGCCAAGCTTAATAATCCATGCAGGATCTTCACGGATGGTTCTAAATCAAGATTGGAGTCGGCTGTGCTGTATATATTCCGGATCACAAAGAATCCCTAATGTTCAAGTTAGATAAACAATGCTCTATATACTCTGCAGAAATGTTCGCAATTCATAAAGCTCTAGAATGGGCTGTCAACAAAAAAATGTTTAACCACCAAGTAGTAATTATATCAGATTCAATGTCTGCGTTATTAGCTTTAGAAAACTCACGTAAACATTTATATAAAAATAGTCTTGTCGTTAAAATTTTAGAAAACCAACTTAAGCTGCTGGAAGAACATACTACTGTACATTTCGTCTGGGTAAAGGGACACTTTGGTATTTCCGGTAACCTCAAAGCAGATTTTTATGCTAAAGAGGCAATCTTAAAAGGATCAGATATAACTTGGCTAGATAGAAGCGATCTAACAGCCACTTGCAAGAAAAGTCTAAAACAAAATTGGGAAATTGAATGGTTTGCTTTCTGTAATCGAAGTAATAATCTTTATACAAAAATTCATCCAGTTTTACCTACTGAGCCGTTTGCCGTAAGAAGTTACCCCAATAGAAATATTTATTCCATGTTTGTTAGATGTCTCTTTAACCATGCCACTGTCAAGACATACCTCTATAGACTAAATCTATCCGAATCAGAACTTTGTGATTGCAATGGTTATGCTGATGATATTAATCATTGGTTGTTTGGATGCAAGCATAATGACGATGCAATTAAATATTTGATGCACACTCTGGCTCAAGAACAAATACCTTTACCACAAAACCAAACTTCTCTTTTATACTTGTCTCGACGAAACTATAAAATACAACAAATTATTTGGGAATTTTTAAAAAGGAGTAAGAGAAAAATCTAACTTGGATGAATGAGTCGGCTTGAATGTGTTTAGCAATTATTGTTTTTCGTATTTATTCTTATGTAATATTAGGTACTTCCCTGTAAAATACGAACATTGTTATTTAAAAAATTAAAAAATATATATGTATATAAAAAGGAAAAAAATAACAGAGAAAAAAAAAGAAAAAAAAAAAGAAAAAAAAATAATAATATAAATAAAATAAAAAAATATATATAAATAAAAAATCATATTTAAAAAATAAAAAAAATTAAAATTAAAAAAAAATAAAAAAACAGAAAAAAAAACAGTCACAAAGAAGGCCTAAACCTCCGAGGTGTTGAACCGGGTTTATGTCTTAGCGCTGTGACAATTATTAATTATTAGCATTTAGTATTATTTGTATATTTTTTATTTGTAAATTAATTTAAGTTGGTTAGGGTCCTGAATGAAGAGTTTAAATAGAGGTCAATTTAATGCTTCCACTTCCTTTTTGTATTTTTTTTTTATTTTTATTTAACAATACCTATATGTGTATGTGCGTGCATAAGTGTGTATATGTGCGCATGTGTATACAGTATTTAATATTGTAGCAAACAGTATTTATTATAATATCGTGGCTGAATGGATCAATAATACAAAGCCATTAAAAAAAATACAAAACTGAAATTATTTTATCTGCATAAGTCAATGTTATAAATTGTTTAGTAAAATCTATTTTTCTATCTAAGTGTGCCCTTTAGTCCATTGCCCTTATTTTGCTCAAATCATCGCCATGCCTCATAGAGCGTAACGAAGTGTAAAAAGTGCAAACGCCCAGAGAAATAAATCTTTAACCCTGACGAAAACTTTCAATCAACCCCTTCCAGAAAGACAAAGTACTCGTCATTGATACGAACCTTAAGATTACTTAGATATAATTAAGAAATTGCGAGGTAAACCATAATGTATTATCTGCAGTGACAGCTCAAATGATCGTTAATTGAGATACGTTGCGGAATGGCAGACCATTTTGTGATACGGATCTATGATAAATACGGTATTATGTAAAGATAGAAAATATTCTTTAGTTAGTTTGATAATTACATACTGATTACATATCTAGAAACATTTTAAACTAAATTGCTGAAATGTATATAAATAAAATATATAAATATAGAAAAAAAACTTTTATTATATTGGAAAATACATGATTGCCATCTGCTAAGCAGTGCGCTGAAGTTTACTACTTAAAGAAAGTACTAATAAAAAATGACTTCAAAATGACTTTATAATCGCAATAACACGACATCTCTATTATAAATGTAGATCTGTAAAAATCTTTGAAGTCATTGAAAATTGTCTAAAACAAGTACCAAACAATATATCTTACAATCTTAAGATACTCTATTTTACAAAGTTTAGATTACTGTACTGAGACCTCCCCATTTATAAGGCGGCAGCTACTATTTTCTTAATTCTGTAAAGGTTTCAGAAAATTACAATAACCCTTCCTAATTAAAAATGTTTATACCAATCCGCTTTGGTTGCGGATCCTTGATTATTCTTTTTCTTCTTTGTAATTTTCTATCTTATTTTTGAGTTTTTCCCAGCTTTCCTCGAAGTTATCCGAGGTTAAACGAGTTTCTCATTTTCTAATTTGTTTTTGTTTTTACGATTGGTAGGTTGCTAACCTTAGCTACTCAATCCACCCCGCAACAACCTTCTCTTGATCTTCTATGCAGACGACGCAATACGACTCCCTCAAAGTGAAGATAATTTACAACGTATGCTGCATCAATTTAATATAACCACCGAGAAATTTAACATGTTAATTTTCCCAACAAACACAAAATGCATAATTACAACAGCAAATTTACTAAGATGTTAATTGGAGCTGGAAGGTCAGATAATAGAACAAGTGATGGAGTTTAAATATCCAGGCATCACATTATCTGGTTAGGGAAAGCTCGAAACCAAAGTGGAAGATGAAGTGAATAGAGCAAACAGAGCCGTAGGCTGCCTAAATGAAACAATGTGGAGAAATAGAAATATCGGGAAAGAAATGAAAGGTAGAATTTACAAAACAGTCATCAGACCAATAATAACATACGCGATAGAAACAAGACATGACACAGAGAGGAAAAAAAGGATGTTAGAAACAGCAGAGATAGAAAACACTTAGAAAAATTAATGGTAAGACACTATGGGACAGAGCTAAAAGTACAGATATAGGACATAGATGCAAGGTGGAGAATATCAAAAACTGGGAAAGAAATAAAAGTGTAGAATGGATCGATCAGATAAGCCGAATGAGAACAAATAAAGTAGTAAAGACGGCAAGGGACGGTTCCCCAATAGGAAGACGATCAATAGGAAGACCACGAAAACAATGTAGTGACAACTTACTGGAGGCACATCGAAAAACAGACAGAGTCGTGTCTATATAAAAAGAAGAAGAAGAAGAAGTAATTTTCTATCGACCATTTTTGGACATAATCCTCTCCCAACTCGTTCCATCGATTTTTTTCCTGAGCAATGTATTTCCAATTTGTTCCGGCTATTTTTATTTATATCATCGATCTACTCTCATCTGTGGTCTTCGCCTTAATCGTCTAACTTTTTAGAGTCTTCAATGTTATACTGTAGCATTTCAACATTGATCTATTTATCTAACAGTGTAGCCTGCGAAGCTCCATTTGATATCTTTAACTTTTATTTTGGACCTTTTTAGTCTTTCTTCTTCCTATCTGAGTCGTATACCTAGCATAGCTCTTTCCATTACTCTTTCTGTTGTAGCGAGTTTGTTTATATTTGGCTTAGTTAGGATGTAAGTTTGACATACATATGTCATAAAGGACAACATGCACTGTTTGAATACTTTGCTCCTTAAGTATTAAGGTATTTGGTGGTTCTTAGTCAGTATCCAACTTTTTTCGAAGCTCATCTTGCTTTTTTAGTAATTTCCGCACTTTGGTCCTCTTTGTCAAGTTTCGGAATTTGGCATAGGCCGATAATATCTTGAACTTGTTCTCATTGCCATTTATAGTTATACGTTTGGGGTCATATAATTGAAAATTCTTTTCAGTTACTTTGGTAATAACATGCTGATGCCTTAGTTAGAGATTATTGTTAATGCTTTTTATTATGTTTTTCAAAATTATTCTACTTATTTTGGGATCTAATTTATCTATTGCCCTACCAAATACGTCCTCGAAATTTTCTCGCCTACTAATTTTTCTAGCATGTTGCTAGAAATTTATAATACTCATTTCTTCATTCGGATATATTTTTTTTCAAAATTCGGTGGGTTATATTGTATTTTGTATTTAAGGCGGAGCTTAAACACTTGGAAGCCTTTGAGATGTGTTTATATAAACGAGTGCTACGAATAACTGGGTCGACAGAATTAGAAATGACGAGGTCCTTAGACGCTTGAATCAAACAACACAACTAATAGTCAATAGACAATATAATAAAGAGACGCAATCTGGAAAACTTTTGTCACACTATGAAAAACCCTGAAAAATA
This sequence comes from Diabrotica balteata, assembly GCA_918026665.1. Lineage (NCBI taxonomy): Eukaryota > Metazoa > Arthropoda > Insecta > Coleoptera > Chrysomelidae > Diabrotica > Diabrotica balteata. Next base: position 52,158,687 of record OU898277.1, read on the forward strand.
TGAACTTTTACCTTTGATTATTCAGAGAAAGGTCCAATGTATACGTGGCTCTGATAGAAGTAAAGTATCATGGCTGAAAAACCTAAGATAATTGTAAGGAAAATCGAGTACATTATTATTTAAAGCTGATGTTAATAATGTCACGATAGAGAATATGGTAACGAACATGATATCCAACGATCGATAACAATCATGGAACTAGCAGAAGGTGATCTATTTATCTTGAACTAATGTGGATGTTTGAAATAATTAAATTTTTTTTAAATATAATATATGGTTAGCACAAAAAAGACAGATTTAAATTATTTTAAATTTTTGTATAAATTATCGTCAACACTAGTCAATTCTGCAAATAATGCTGTCCATTTTACGAGATTTTAAGAAGTTTGTTTGATCGGCGCATTTACTGTTACAACCTGTCTCAAAACATGTCATTTTTTAACAGTTGTACTTTGGTTAATGGTGGTTGTTTGGCGATCCATCCATATGGTGAGGTACGCTGATCCAAAAATTATCTTCTTAACACTTACTAACACTGTTATATTAATCACCTCCAATTGCAGTTCATCTTTGCTGCCAACTCTCACTAGCTATCTCAACTCATTTGGTGTTAGTTGTTCAGGATCATTATATGGCAGGTACCCTGATCCCAGAGTTGTCTATTTCATACTCACTCTCTGTGTGATTTTTATCTTTACTATCAATAAATCACTAGAACAAAAAGTCATCAAGAGCAGTATTTTAATGTGTTGTTTGACTCTTATATAGGTCATTTTGGCAGACGGACTATATATAATCTCTCCACCAATATATGATAGGCCTCTATTTCAAAACTATATCAAAGATAGTAAAAGTAAGTTCTGCCGAAGCTACCTGACTATGTTGGGGAATCAAAGGCTCTGATTTGGCGAGTCATCTGATGGTTTTAAAAGATACTTTTTAAGTTTGATATGTCTTAAAAAGAGCAGCCCTTAATGCTTTGTCAGAGACCTTGTCTATCAAAAAGACTAGGATTTGTCGTTCCCTTGATCGTCCAACTTTCCAGTCTTTTATCTATAATAATAACTATCTCTTTCTAACTCTCTAAATATCTAATAACCAGTCTTTAGTCTTATTGTCTAAATTTTTTTCTTGGTCCAGTTCATTATAATTGGTTCATCAGTCCTTGGCCCTCCAGAGGTCTCTCCATATCAGTAGTTCATTTTTTTGTATACGTTTGGAAATCGTTTTTCAAATACAAAACTGTAATAAATTTAAAAGAAAAATTTTTGTTGCTTGGTAAAAATTTATTTCAATAATCTGATTTTATCTGACTTATTTAACATTTTGACATATGTTATATACATTTTAAAGTAAATGATTTTAAAATCATATTGCCAATATTTTTGGGTTGGATTACATGAAATCTTCAACTTAAGAATATCCGCCAAAAAAATCATAACTCTGCATAAAGCAGAGCCCATTGCTAGACCAAATTATTATTTATCTCCATTATTATTATTATATTTATGGAAGACGTCAAAACAAATATTATTTCTAAACAAAATTTAAAACCCACAGTATGGTGGATATATCTATAGATGGTGTGTTTCAATATGGCCTCTAGGACCAGAGATGTTGGACACATTCCTAAATAATATAAATGATAAAGAAGCAACAGTAACGTTTACCATGGAAAAGTAATATAATAACACACTACCTGTAATCGATGTTTTGATGACTATAATACTTAGGTGTATAGAAACCCAACACACACTACCAGATATATAAATTACAAATCAAATCACATCAATGTTGAATAAGGAATCATTAAATATATGATAGAGCCAAAATTACTTGTTGAAACATAAAATCGTTCTTGGAAGTAAAACATTTGTTAACATCTGTTTTATAACAAAACTAGAATGTGGCCCAATTCTAACGCATCGATTCTGATTCTACGTATGATGTTCTACTAAAATGCTTTTTGTTTTGTCACACCAGAACACAAAGAACCACATTAAAAAATGGGCAACTTATATGATTATAAGTAGAAAAACAATAAATAAAAATGTTCCCTATGTTAGTTTTAATAATTAAGAAGTCAGTCCTTTGAACCAAAAGCAAATAAACATCCTGTATTTTAATGCTGCTGTATAAAGCAGGTACAAAATTATGCTATTATTGACAAAATTTCAGCTCAAACAGTTGGTAATTCTGTTTTGTTTGTTGTCTAAAGTTTAAAAGTTTTCAAAATGATATTACGTTTGTAGTACTGCAACCATAATGTCGCTCTATGTGTAAAATCAAGCTGATACTCACAGTTGGTTAACTACTAATGCTAGTTTGTATTTCTAGCCAACGGCTTATTTATACGTTTGAAATTTTCAGTATTAAAGCAGAAATTACACACGTCTGATAGCTCAATATTGGTGTTTGCTAAATAGTATCATTTTTTGTTAAATATAGATCAGCTGAAAGCCTCTAGGGATGTACACCTTTTATATAGATAAAATTATGAACATTTACTCTTAATTTTATTGTGATTTATGTTAAAATTGCAGCCTAGTAAGCTTGTAAACCATGGCAGATATAGTTTAACGATAAGTAAATATTTAAATGATATTAATATTGCATATAATGTGTTTATTTGTTTTTACAATACAAATTTAATTTTCTTTTCGTTGGTCATTGGGAAGAATTCACATATATTGCGGGAATCACATACTTAAAACAAACGTCCGTGGAAAAAAGTGATTCAGCAAATGTCGCCGTAGAAAAGATGAAAAAAATATGAGAGCTCGCCTAAATTTACTTTATCTTCCAATACTGACAAACGGATGTGAATCGAATGTGACGAAAAGCAGGAAGAAGAAAGATAGACGCCACTGAAATGTTCTTTTGGAGACAAATATTAGGATTTCTGTGAACGGACCATAAAACAAATAATGCAATTTTAAATGGGCTAAAGGTCAACAAACCGCTCTCCAGCAAAGTCCATCTGCAACAATTAAAATACTTTGGACATGTTATGAGAGTAGGCACAGAAAACATGGAAAGACTTAATATCCAAGAAAAGGTTCTTCTTAGGGTGCCTGTCCGTTCCGAACGTTGGTGATCATTCTGGCTATGATGACTTTGTTGGTTGCTATACGGAATAGCTGCGTTGAGATCTTTCTATACCGTGCTCTCAGGTTAGCAACCCAGGATATTCTTCTTCGTCCTGGGACCCTTTTTCATTTAATTTTACCTTGCAAAATGCATTGGAGTAACTCGTATCTGCCTCAATTTCTCATTATAGGTCCCAAGTACTGCAGATTACGGCCCTTCACGATGTTCACCAAATCCGGGTTGTGTTTATTCTCCGCAGTACTTCTTCATTGGTGACTTTATACATGGTATATTCAGGATCCTTCTGTATAACCATAGCTCAAAAGCCTGAAGTTTTGATAGAGTTTTCGCCTTTAGTGTCCACGTTTCTACTCGTACAGAAGCATTGAGTATACGTAACATTTAAGGAGCCTTATTTTTGTTTCTAGGGTGAGGTCATGGCTCTTGAACACAGAGTTCATAGTCAAGAATGTACTTTTTGCCTTTCCGATGCGACATTTAATCTCTTGGGTATTGTCCCACAACTCATTGATTATAATTCCCAAATGGTTGTACTGTGAGATACGTTCAATTCTCATTTGGTTCACATACAGATTTGCTCCAGTTATGATTTCCTTGCTGATGATCATTAGCTTGGTTTTGCTGGTGTTTATATCCAGTCCATACGTTTTACTTGTTTCCGTTATTTTGTTCATTAAGTATTGCAGCCCTTCTATGGTATTGAAAAACATTATTGTATCATCTGCATACCACAGGCTCCGTTTGACTCCTGCTTGACTCTTTATTGAGATGCCTTTATCAATATTTTTAGAGTCTCTTGCCTTTTAGAGCCAAATTATAGAAAGATACTGGCTACTGTCAACATTTGTAATGATACTAAAAACAAAATAATCGCTAAACAATGTAGAAGATCATCGCACTATTAGTCTAATAAGTCATGTACTTAAAAGTTTCTTAAGAATACTACACTGGAGAGTTTACAACAAAATAGAAGAACAACTAAGCGAAACACAGTTTGGTTGTAGAAACAACCTTGGATTTAGTTTGCAGGTTTTGGTTTAAAGATGTACAGATATAGAACAACGAGTATATATGTGTTTTATCGACTTCAAAAAGGCCTTTAAGCTGGTCACTCACGACAAACTGATAGGTGTCTTGAAACAGGTGGAATTGGTAAAAGATATCCGTTTGATTAATAATTTGTATTGGCATCAATGTGCAAACATACGAACTGGTCAGAATACGACGAGAGCTGTGGAAATACGACGTAAAGTTAGGCAGGGGTGTATTTTATCGCCGCTACTTTTTAATATTTACTCCGAATTTATTTCAAAGAAGCCTGTGATAAGATGTGTTGAATATCGGCTAAAGCCTAATACTTCTAAGACAAAACTTGTGCTTGTCAGCAAAACAGAGTTACAACCAATGAACATCAGAGCATCTGGAATAGAGTTAGAAAGAATCCACAACATCAGTCATTTGGGCACCAATGTTATTGATAACTGGGATATAAACTAAGAAATAAGAATTCGCATTAAAAAAGCTGTCTTCTATAAACTAAAGAAAATTCTGATTAATAAAGATATTACATTAAACTTTAAAATCAGATTAATACGCTCCTACATACTCTTCACATTACTGTATGGCATGGACAGCTGGACACTTACAGCAATACTAATGAAAAAACTTTGGGGCCTTTGAAGATGTAGATTTACCGACGAATATTGCAAATAAATTGGGTTGATCGAATAACAAATGAAATAGTTTTACACCAAATGAAAAAGAGCACAGAAATAACAAAAACAATAAAAAGTTGAAAGTTACAATATTTCGGCCATGTAATGAGACATCCTTCTGAGGTATAACCTTCTACACCTCATAATACATAGCAATATCGCCGGAAGAAGAGGCGCCGAAAAAAAAACATACTAGCTCCAAAATCTCCGAGCTGCTGTTTCAAGTTGCTGTAAATAAAGTTATTATTGCCAATATGATCGAACAACATACGATAATCGGACAGGTTACTAAAAGAAGAAGATGTTGCAAAAATAAATTTAATCAATAATTTTTATTTATTTTTAATTTTTGATGCCCAAAAAAAATTAATTATTACCGATTCCATTAAAATCTGCGATTGAAAGGTACATCACATGCTGTCGATTTTACCGTATATAACTTTTTTTCTACAAAAGCTGAACTAGATGATTGATGAGAATTCGATTTTACGTAGGATCAGAAATATACAAGAATCCAAAAAATATGTAAACACACATAAAGGGTGTTGTTATATAAAACACAATTGCTGTTAAATAATAAAACAAAATTACTCTGTTGTTAAAAATCAAAAAGTCTGTTGTTCGATATTCCTTTGTGAGTAATTGAGCTTCTGATTATATTGTGGGAAAATACATGCAAAAATATTAGTAGGACTTGTCTCCATTTACACAAATTAAAATTAACAAAATTTCTGGTTTTATATAACTGATTATTGACAGTTAAAATATAGAAAGGGTTAATCGATTTTAATACATGGGATACCCTAAAGGAAGAATTAGTTGCAACTAACCTAACCTAAGAGTTTTAACACTTTCTCGGAAACAGAAATTAATCCGGAGTATGGAGAACCAATTAGGAAAGTCTTTGCGAAATGTTCGCCGTAGATATAATGTTTCACGAATGACCGTAAGCAGAACAATTTCTATAAATAATTTAAAACGATATGAAAGAAAAAGAAAAGCTCCAAAGTACACATCAGCTCAGTTACAAAAAGTTGCTAGATGTTGCCGTGCATTGAAACGTATTCATTTTCCTGGTAAAATTCTCATTATTGATGATGAAAAGTATTTTACTTTATCCAATTCCGAAATGAAGGCAACGACGGATTTTATACACGCAATGTACAAGATACACCGTATGAAGTTGGGTTTAAAGGAAAAGTAAAATTTGTCTATACAATTTTGGTATGGTGTGCAATCTCAGAAGCTGGTGTTTGTTGGGCGTGTTCAGCGATGAAGCTTTCAATGCTGACAATTACGTTGACAAGTGTTTTACAAGGTTGTCTTATCAACGTTAGGACTGTTTCTTTCAGTTTTTGGTTGTCACGTGCTATCAATTCTAGATGGTCCGCGTATTCTATGATTTGTGTTAAACTTTTAATAATTGTCCTTTTTTTAGCTCTGAGTTTCTGATTAATCCTTATAGTATGATATTAAATAAGGCCGTTGGCAAACAATCTTCTTGTCTTCCGCCCCGTGTAATATTGTTGTCGTTTGTTTGTTCTTCTGTTGTTTTAACTCTGGCAATGAGTCCTTCATTGTCATCCTAGTCAGCCTTATTAACTTTGCTAGCATTTTCATTCTTTTCATTTCTTTTAATAACTGTCTGTATATGCTATGCTGGAAGTCTATGAACAGTATGTGTAGTCATATAGCTTTTAATAGTTTGCGTTAGTACATATATCTAAAAATGATTAAGATTTCCGTTTCACTGCTACATTTTTCAATAAATTTACATATTGATTTGGTAAGAGTAAAAGAAATGTTTTGTTTATAGATGATAAGAAGGTTCATAGAAATTTTATTAGAAAAGATAATTTTAAACATGAAAGATTTGATACCTTCCAGATTAAGGCCTACAGTATTTATCTTAGCTTTTATAAAGAAGACATTATGAAGTAACACATACTCCCAGGTTCCTAAAATTCGCATTATTCTGAACCTAGTTTCCGTAGAACTCTTCTTGAAGCCATTTTTTTTCGCCAAACTTTACGCACTATTCATGATTTCCAAAGACATGATTACTTACTTACTTACTCCGTGGCGTTACAACCCTTCGTGAGTTTTAGCCGACTCGACAACATGCCTCCACTGTTTTCTGTCTTGAGCAATCTCCATCCAATTCTCCACACCCATAGTGCTTAGGTCTCCAGCTATATTATCTCGCCACCGGAGACGAGGGCGTCCGCGTGGTCTCCTTCCAGTTGGGACTTCCTCCCACACCAGTCTTACTGTTCATTCGTCAGAATGTCTTCTAAAGTGTCCTGCCCATTGGAGTCTTCTGGACTTTATTTTTTTTAAGATGCTGGCGTCTGGGTAAAGTTCTTCGAGCTTTTTGTTCGTTCTTATCCTATATTGTCCTGGTGCTTCATCCAGCATAGGACCAAAGACCTTCCTTAGGATTTTTCTTTCCCGAACACATATTCTCTCTTCGTTTGCTTTTGTTATCGTCCACTTTTACTTCCATACATCACAACGGGTCATATGATTGTTTTACAGACCTGTATCTTCGTACGTCGTGTTAGTTGTTTCGATTTTATAAGGTTTTGGAGTGCAAAAAGACATCTGTTGCCGGCCTGAATCCTGTTGTTTATTTCTTGTGATCCGTTATTGTATATTATAAAGACATGATTGATCAGATTCAAAAATTCAAAATTCTGTTTGGTTTTCCTGCTTTATACTTGGAAAAAAGTAGTTTTTTTAAAATATTTCGAAAAAGAAAATAGAAGTTTGCTCAAAATTTGTCAAAATACTTCTAGTGGTCACATTTATTTTATGTATCGCCGATTTGTTTGAAGTGTTTTGAGGCCGAATGTAATGCTATCTATCGATGATAAATATTATTGACGTTTCAAATGGAGCCACATATCTATAACACAATTTGATGGCAGCAGTTCTAAATATAATTCTTGTTTAACGCGATTTTTCATATGTTTGGGAAAAAATATTTAATGTTTTATTGCAAATATTTTCCATTTTTATAGTTTTATATATGTTGTTGTTGGTTTTCCCGCTTAATACTTGGAAAAAGTAGTTCTTTTTTAATTCTTCGAAAACGAAAGCATGAAGTTTACTCAAAATTTGTCAAAATGTTTCTAATGGTCACATATATCTTATCAGTTTTTTTTATTTTTTGAATGTTTAGATTGTCTTTTGGAGGTTGCAGATCAATCTTAAGAAAGAAGTTTAAGAAAAATTAAGAAATTATTATTCTGTAATAAATTCCAAATTATCAAACATTGCAACACATATAAATATTTAGGTATGATCATCACAAAAGAAGGCAATGTAGACGATACAATTGAGGACAAAAACAACCAAGCAAAAAAAGAAATTTCCCTTCTCAATAGTATCCTTTGGGATTAATAAATCTCTAGTAATGACAAACACAATATATTGTTATGATATGTAAAATAGAGAAAAATATTGGTTTGATTAAAATATTTCAAAGTTCAAAAACATTAAAATAATTCAGATAAGTAGGATAATAACCAACAAACATTTCGAAGAAAGAAAGTTTTTAAATTTTTGGATTACCTGTATTAAACAAAATGTAAGCTATGCATAAATTATTTCCTTTGTTATACTATACTTGAGTGACCCGCATAATTTTAAGTGAAATCCAAAGAACAATTGAACCGGGTTTTCCAAATACATTAACGCAGTGATTAAAGACAATAGAAGAGATTTTAGAAAGAGGTTTTTGTTAGTTTTTAAGAATTGTAGAAAAATATTATTTGTAAATAAGTTTTAGGAAATTTTATAATTATATGTAAAAAGTTGTTTGTTATCGAAATGAAAAAATGGGGAAATTGTGACGAGTTTGATTGGCGGAGATTGAAAAAGGTGGGATAGGTATGTAGGAATGAAAGTTTAGCCAGATTTCAGAGTGAGAAAAGATGGTCAGTTAGTTTCCAAGGGTGCAAGGCGAACGGCCGTTGTTTTCGGGTAGTTTCCCAGAGGTAGGAAGCAGTAGCAGTGAAAGTTTGTGAGTTTTCGTGTAGTTAGTGTATCTGACAGAAGCTGCTCCAGTAAAATATTGTAAGTCATATTTTTCTACTTATATTCCAAGAGTCACTGTTCAGGCCAACGAGAGATTCAGTTTATCGTAAAGAAAAGATATTCCAAGAGTCATTTTTCACTCAGGCCAACGAGAGATTCAGTTTATTGAGAGAAGAAGAAGCTAGCATAATTTGAACGATTCGTGCATTTGAAGGAGATCATTAAGGACGAGATACTTGCAATAATTTATTGTTAGATTGCTGATTACTTAGGGAGCGGCCACGAGTAAATAGTATAGTCTACAAATAACAAGGATTTGGACCACTCATCATCAGAGAGAGATAGTTTTGTTTTCTGCAGTTTTTCTTTCATTGATAACACAATTTTTACACTTAATTTAGAAAGGATATAAATATTTTGATTAGGAGATTTAGAGTAATATTTGGATTTTGAGATTTCAACTAATATTGTTTGTACCATTAATTTTGGTATAAGAACGTCTCCCAAAACAAGTCTTAATGTGGACCGATCACGCTAGAAAAAAAAGAGGAAGACCCTGCCTTAGTTAGAGAGAAGGAATCAATTGAGAAATGAAAGAAAAAATCATAGAAGATTTATGGATGGATCGAGCGGAGTGGCAACTGGGTATCGAAAAAGACGTAGGAGAACGTTTTAACATCGAACTATATATATATATAATATATATATATATATATATATATATATATATATAATATATATATATATATTATATATATATATATATTATATATATATATATATATATATATTATATATATATATATATATATATATATTGTGTGGTTCTCATATTGTACTTTTTTAGATGAACTGATGATGCTTTCAAAACTCGAAAGCGAAACGTCTTCAAAATAGATAAAGTAGCCTATCAACTTTGTCTTTTATTTCTCCACCTAGAGACCGATATAAGAACCCACCACTCGTCTGAGTGATCCTTATATATATATATATATATAATATATATATATATATATATATATATATATATATAAATTCCGAATAAACAAGAATTATTATGAAGCATGAAAGTAGGAGAAATATAAATTAAAATAGTAGAAAATCTGATAAAAACTAATAAAAAGGATTTGTATCCTTTTATTCCAATTTATTTAAGAAACAATTTAAATACGTACATATTTAGCGTATTAAGCATTACCAGTAATCTACACAGATACAAAATACATAAATTTAAAAAAAAACCCACTTCCAGTTTGAAAAATATTCACAAATATTTGAAACGTTTAAACTTTATCCACAAATTGGTTAAACTGACATCATGACCTCTTAAAATTTCTCGCCACCTACACGTCCTCCGGGATATTGTGAGAAATGATCCCCTTCCATCTTCATTAGTCAACCTTTTATCTCTCCCGGATTTTCGTTTGACCTTTTGTTTCACAGGAATAAGTTGAATAAATTATGAAGAAGCAAAATATAAAAAATATCGATCGGATTTTTGATGTTGGAGAATGTAAACATTTATAGCTACAACTAAAAAATGTACATAATTGTGATTTGTCTCATTAGAACTAAATGATGTTTGTTTGATAATAACTAACACATTGGTGAGTGTATATTAGTGATATCCACTTTTAATAAAAGTCACAAATAGGAAACAATGGTATATAAAACAGAAACACAAAAAAATTATTTAAAATCTTGGCCGACAAATTGATTATCAATATCAATGAAAAGTTATTTCTTCACTCTAAAGTCTAATGATTCAGCAAATAATTGGCAACTACAATTGCATTTTCTTGTGTCTTCATAGCTCTTTAAAATTTAGTTTGTTTCTTTTTGATCTCTGTTTCTTTCAAGACTCTTAAGGCATCTTTCTGTTGTTCTCTGCGCTTATTGACACAGGCAGTTTATATGTGTGATCTTGTTAAGTCGCTGTTTTCGATTAATATTTTATGTTCATTTATTCTGACACTTAGTGGTTTTGCAGTTTATCCAATGTAAAAATTGTTTCATTCAAATGGTATTTTATAGATTCAGTTCTTTGATTTATCTTGTGTGTTGTTAGGTTAGGTTTGAGATAGAATAGGCAGAATAAATCTTAATAGATGATCGCCAACATTCATCATGGATGGTTAAATGTCATAGATAGTCACGAAAGTATCTAGATATATCGTCGGATCACTTGCCAGTCTTAATATCACTGTCCAATAAAACCAAGACAAACAGCCATAACCATAACATATAACCATAAAAAAACTAGGCAGAACTTAAAGAACATTGAGATGAACAAATCAATGTGCAAATTCCTTTAAAAACGCCACAGGCAATAGAAGATGCAGCATAAGAATTTATAATAGCTATACAGAAAACAGCGTGTTGGCTGTAATCACCAATTACTACACTAAACCCCGAAAAAATTTTGACCCTACAGTTAAACAAAAAATACTAGAAAAAAGGCAGCAACGAAAAAATGGCAGTTATTAAGATGCTCAAGCGATAAAGCAAAACAAAAAGAAAGCCGCAGCCTTTGCTGAACATCCAGGAAAAGTTTTTGAACCAAACGAACTAGATCTCAACGACAGTTATAGCGAGATTTATAAATTCCTAGAATCCCCGATTGAACAGACTTACCGATTAAAAACTTCATTTACGCTTACTGAAATAAGAAATACAATTATGAAAAATATAAAACCAAAAAAGCCTCAGTGTTTGATCTGATAACAGGCAAGTTATTGCAACAATATACAATAAAAGGATACAAACATCTGCTGCGCATTTTCTCAGCCATCATAAGAATAGGCTACTAAGTCAATGGAAAATTTCACTAATTATCTTAAAAAAAACCTAGAAAAAAAACTAAAAGACCTAAAATCCTATAGACCTATAAATTTGCTGCCGATTCTATTAAAGGTATTCGAAAAGCTTCTATTGATAAGATTGATTCCAATCTTAGAAAAAATTAAACTTTTTCTGGACCACCAATTCGGCTTTAGGTTAAATCGATGAGACAATCGAAGAGGTCCACAGAATAGTAAAAAATAAGGTTTGGCATGAAGGCCTACTTTATAAAATAAAGAATTAACTGCCGTATCCTTTCTTTTCTCTCCTTAAATCCTACCTATCAAATATATACTGCCTGGTGAAGCAGCACAATGAATACACTCAGCTCCACTCTATAAAAGCAGGTGTGCACAAGGAAGCGTACTAGGATCTATTTTATTCCTAATGTTCGTGCAGACCTTCCATCCAGCAGTAACTTGACGACAGAAGTTGCTTCTTTTGCAGACGACACCGCAATGCAAAAGCATCATAAAATTTCCAAAAAAAATGACTAAAAAAATGGCAAATTGGAGTAAATGAGACCAAGTCAGCACATGTAACATTCACAATGAGACGAGGTGACTGTCCTCCAGCCACAATCAGTGGCAAGCAATCAAGTAGGACAAAAGACACAAAATACTTAGGTATTTTTATCTTAGGATTAGGTAAGACTGTAGTAACTGAAATTTTCCACATGAATGATGATCTCTTTCCCAGGAAAGAATCGTATCTCAGTAAATATAGTTACGCAACCAATGTGTCGTACGTGTAACGCGTATCGGTATTGACGGGGACGACTGAGTTTAGAGGTGGTTATGTTCAAAAGTTTAGTTTTGTTATAACTGCCATAATGTGTTCCAGAATTTCCTCTATTTATTCTATTACTTAGAGCTCTTTTGAAGGTTGATTTCTAATCGACTTTATTTAAAATAATAACAAAATAACATCAAAGAAAAAACCTAGTTATTTTTTTACTGTAAAATATTGTTGTAAGTATTGTAAAAGAAAGCAAATACAAAAAGAGGAATGAGGATCATAGTGACCACGAGACTGATAATAACCTGAATATTCTACAGGTTGGTTTAAATTCTACATGATAGATAATACGTATTTACCTTTTTTGTGTTTAATTTCAGTAAGCTTAGAAGAGAATGAAAGAATGAAATAATTTAGAAGGAAAGCGATGAGGAACCATTTCATGCAGACTCTGATACTGACCCAGATTACACTCCGACAGAGGAGGAAAACATTCCTGGAGTAATAATTGACCCTCATAAGAATATAACAGAGGCAACCACAAATAGAAAGAAAAGAAAGCAGGGGCAATATATATAGAGTAAGTAGGAAAAGAATCAGAATCGTTGAAAAATATAAAACTAGCCTAAATCTTGGACTTGAACATGAAAATGGCAAAGGTATGAAAATTAAGAAGACAGAAAAATGACGACAGACATGTAAACACATGTAGACTCAAATGTGGTACCAAAATATCTAGAGAAGATAGAGACCTTATTTGTTTTAATGAATTTTGAAAGTTAAAAGATCAAACAAAAAAGTGGGATTTTATTGCTCATCATATGAGACAGATTGCTAAAAAACAAGTAAATATTAGTGCAGAACAACGGTCTTGAAGAAATTACGCTAGAGGATATTAGTTCTACATTGGCAATGAAGAACAACGTGTTTGCAAATCTATATTTTGGAAACCCTTAACGTTTCAGAATCTTAAATCACTAGGTCATTAGAAATCTGAAAGATGGATCATTAGAGAAAGATAAACGTGGAAAACGCATTAACAAACCACATAAACTATCACCATAGTTTATAGACAACGTAAAAAATCACATAAATCAGTTTCATGTAGTATCTTTCACTATACTCGTAAGAATACGACAAAAATGTACCTTGAAGAAGGACTAAATATCCAGAAAATGTACCGATTTTACAAGTATTGTGAACAAAATAACGTCACTATACTTGCCACGTCACGCCAGTACAGAGATATTTTCAATTAACAGTTTAATATTGGGTTTGCTCTCTTTTTAATATGGCTGGAGATGTTGAAAAATCAAAATTGCTCGAAAAATACGAGTTCCGTATAAAAAACAAGGAAGTTATCAGAAACTTAAAATAGATAGAGAAACAGCTTGCACTAAATAATACGTGCTTTACCGTCAAAAGGTTTTAGCTACCCCTTTATCTAACGTAAGTGATTTTTATTACAAAAGCAAATACTCTACATGTAACTTTACAGGTTATGTTGTTGGAAATAATCAGGGTTACTGCTATGTCTGGCATGAGCAGATGGCTAAAGAGGTCCAAATGAAACTGTCAGTTGCCTCTGGAGATTTTTAGATCTCAATGCAAAACATACTGTTAAAACTATAATTAATAAAATAATAATATATGGTAAAATAATAATTATGGGGGACAAAATAGGAATCATCTTGTGTTTTCGATGTTTGCTTTTGCTGTTATACATTTTCACATTGAAATTGTTCACAGATTTCTGGAAAAAGGTCAGACTCAGAACGAGAGTGACAGTATGCACGCTGTTATCGAAAACGTAAAGAATAGACAATCGGATGTATATGTGCCAGAACAGTGGGTTACATTAATTAGAACGGCTAATACTAAAGGAAGAGTTTTATGATATTACGGAATATATCCCAAGATATTTTTTTTTAACTGTAAACAACTGACTGATACCGAGAATTGGAAAGTTGACAACGAAAAAACATCAATAAGAGTTAGCAAAATATGAAAAATAATATCTTCGCATAAACACCAAAATTCCATAATATTTAAGTACGACTTCAATGATGGTTTTAAAGGTGTTAGGTGACATAAAATTAAATCCAAAATGCAGATAACAGCCTTCCATTACCATTAAATTTTCACCGAAACTGTATGTTGCACCATTACCAATTAAAGAAAAAAAAACTAAAAAAATTACTGTGGCTGTGAATTTAGCAAAATACTCACAATGTGCCATAGATTTTATAAAAATCCTAATTCAAAGAATTATATACCTCCTAAATTCGAGCTCGAAGTTGATTTAGTTGAGAGCGAAGAATAGTCAGAGGAGGAAAATTTAAGTAAAATACAAAACTGCAAATTAGATCAGTACTTCTTCAAAATATATTTTATATAAATAAAGTTAAGAAACTTAACGGACTAGGACAGAAAATATGATAACGACAAAGGTGAGAAAAAGGACGACGAACTGGAAAACGAAAAATATAATGAGAGTGGCGACATGGAACTAAAAAGCCAAATAACGAGATCAGAATAGAAAAGAGTGAGAATATCAATAGATACTGCGCTCTACAGGAAACAAAGAGGAAAGGTAAAGGACAGACGCGGCTTAGAGAATATTTACTAATATATAGTGGGGTTCCGAAACAAGAAAGAGCAAAGGAAGGTGTAGCAATAATGATCAAAACAAAATATAAAGGTCAATTAAAGAGTGCCAGTACATATCTCAGAGAATACTTTTAGTAAAAATTAGGGCGAACAGCAAAATTATTAACATAATAGGGATATATGCACCAGAAGACTGCAAACCTGACAGCGATAAAGAAGAACTCTATGATGGGCTACAAACATTAGTAGAAAGAGAAGTGAAGCAAGATGAATTACTTATATTATTGGAGGATTGCAATGCCAGAATAGGAGACGAAGTAATACCAGGAATAAAACAAAGGTTTAACGAAAGAGTTATTAATGAAAACGGAAAGAGAATGGTGGAATTCTGTACATCAAACGAGCTGAGAATAACCAACACATTTTTTGATCATAAAATTCAACACAAATACACGTTTGAAAATACAAGAGGATATAGATCAATGATAGATTATGTGG
Source organism: Diabrotica balteata (assembly GCA_918026665.1). NCBI lineage: Eukaryota > Metazoa > Arthropoda > Insecta > Coleoptera > Chrysomelidae > Diabrotica > Diabrotica balteata. The sequence goes on from OU898277.1 coordinate 52,174,241, forward strand.
TCTTCTTCTTCTTCTTCTTCTTCTTCAGCCTATGTTCGTCCACTGCTGGACATAGGCCTCTTCCATTTGCTTCCATCGATTTCTACTTTTGGCAATTCTCATCAACTGCTTGCCCGCGACTTGTTTGATATCGTCTGTCCACCTCTTCTGCGGTCTGCCTACTCCTCGCCTGTTCTCTCTTGGTCTCCAGTTTGTTAATCTTTGTGTCCATTTTTCGGGATTATCTCGGGCAACGTGTCCGACCCATTGCCACTTGAGCCTTGCAATACGTTCTGAGACATCCGTAATTTTTGTTCTTTCACGAATGACGTTATTTCGAATTCTGTCTCTCAAACTAATCCCTAGCATGGCCCTCTCCATTGCTTTTTGGGTTGTACTGAGCTGCTCTAAAGTTTTCTTTGTGAAGGCCATGGTCTCCAGTCCATATGTAGTTACAGGCAAGATACATTTGTCATAAACTCTACGTTTTAGACACATTGGTATATCTTTATTCTTCAAAATAAAGCTTAATTTGCCGAAAGCTCCCCAAGACAGTTGTATGCGTCTTTTAATTTCGGCTATTTGATTTTCTTTACCGATTTTAATTATGTGGTCACAAACAGAAATATTCACCATAAACAGATAGTGGATGTGAGAAGTTTGACGTCACCAATGTGGGAAGCGATCACTATTTGGTACTTGGTAAAATTAGATTCAATGAAAGATGGAAAGAGAAGCTTAAACAAACCAATTTAGAGAAAATAAAAAAAACTTGAAAATTTAAGAGGTGACTCCATAAAATCATTATATCAAAAAAGGCTAGAACAGAAACTACAAATCGAGAATATCGAAAATGCAAGCAATGTAGAGACTAGCTAGAAAAAACTTAAAAAAGATATTCTGGATGCTACCCAAGAAGCCCTTGGAACGGAAAATATTAAACAAAAAGTGGTCAACGAAAACACCATGGTTTACACTAGAGGTTAAACAAAAATGTCACTAAAAAAGAAAGCTTTCCTAACAAATAAGTCAGAAAAAAACGAATGAATCATATGAAGAATATAAAAAAATAAGAACTGAAACTCATCAATTGGTAAGAAAAACAAAAACAGATTACTAGGAAAGATTGACAAAAAGACTTGAGATGGATTTCTATGGACAACAGAAACAAGTATGGCGCTTTATAAGACAACAAAGAAGCGAAATGAAAGAACTAGTTGAAATAGAACACATACAAGAGGATACATGGGTGGCCTTCCTGACAGAAATGTTTAAAAAACAAAACGAAGAACCTTTACCAGAAACTCCAAATATAATAACTGAGGAAAAGACCGAAATCTCCCAAAATGATGTGAAAGAAGAAATAAACAAATTAAAAAACAGAAAGTCACCAGGAGAAGATCAAATACCAAATGAACTCTTTAAATATGGAGGTGATTACCTTGTAAAACAACTGCAACTTCTTATTAATAAAATTATCACCACGAACAGAATACCAGATGAATGGAGGAGAGCGATCATGGTGATGTTCTTCAAAAAAGGAGATAAGAAAGACCCCAATAATTATCGAGCAATAAATCTTTTAAATATAACACTTAAATTGACAACAAGAATAATAGTGACAAAAATAAATAAACGAATATCTCTGCAAGAGGAACAGCAAGGATTTCGGACAGGAAGATCATGCACGGATGCAGTTTTTGTAATAAGACAAATAAAAGAAAAGTCGCTGGAATACAACAAACCAGCATATATTTGTCTGATAGATTTGAAGAAAGCGTTTGATAGAGTGAGAATTCGAGACGCGATACAGTTATTATTTGAAAAGGAAATATCACTGGATTTGGTAAAAACCATTGAGAATATATACAAAGATAACATAGGTATGGTAAGATGTAAAGGAAAACTACCGCAAAGTATCAAATATGAAACTGGTATTAGACAAGGAGATTTGCTGAGCCCATTAATATTTAATCTGATAATGGAAAAGAGGATATCGAATGGGAGAAAAGGAAGTAAGGATAATATCGCCGACGAAGCCATAATAATAGCCGAAAATGAAAACGACCTACAAAGAACCGAGAATGGAACCGGAACGGAATCGGAACCGAGATGATGTAAACTAGTCGTAAATAACAAAATAATAGAACAAGTGATGGAAACTGAATACTTGGGAATAAAACTGTCAAACTATGGAAAAGTGGAAGAAGTACAAAAACAAGTGAACATGGCAAACAGAGCAGCAGGATGCCTCAACAACACAATCTGGAGAAACAAGTACCTCACAACGGAAACGAAAATCAGGATATATAAATCAACAATAAGACCGATAATGACGTACACAGCGAAAACAAGAGCAGATAGTGCGAAAACACAAAGACTGCTGGAAACAACAGAAATGAAAGTCTTACGAAAAATAACAAACCAAACTCTAAGAGACAGAGTAAGAAGTGAGGAAATATGAGCGAGATGTGGTATAGAGAAAATAAACGCGTGAACCAAAAGAAGAAAAGTGGAATGGAATGAACACATCGAAAGAATGACAGAAAATAGAATAGTACGAATAGCAAGAGACAAATCGCCAAATGGAAGAAGATCATTGGGACGACCGAGGAAAAGATAGTCAGACAACGTTAATTGAGGCAAAAAGTCGAATTAATACAGGCAAAGTAGGAAGAAGAAGAAGAAAGTTAAGAAACAAATATTTCTGGTAGGGGAGAGGGGGGCAAGTTGTTACATAATTGATTCTATTATTTATTTGGGCAATAGTAGATCTTTTATATGAAAATTAAAATCGGATTAAGGTAGTTGATACATTGACACAAATAATATTAATTTTAATTTATTTAAAAAATCATATTTAACATTTTGTTATTATCAATTTAACTCAACTTGTAAATTGTAACAACATACCCCACTATGAGGCAAATTGTTACAGTCCATGGGGTAAGATGTTACAATAGAAAAAAAATTCTAAAAACTTCCCACAACATTATTTAGTGGTCACAGAAAGAACCTTTGCTTAGCTACAAAAAATAATATAAACATAACACAAAATGAAATAAAATAAAAAATGAAAATCTGAACAAACCTGTTTACAAGAATGTTAAACTAGTCACTATCGGACGAGCAGTGAATACAAATATAAAAATCATCGTCTTTTCCACAAGCAATATGTGCCCACTTTTGACACACAATGCACCGAATCCATTCTTCGTTTTTGGACTTCGAAAATGGAGCTAAACATACCAGACACATCCTCATCCTCTTCCGAGCTTTCAGAATCTGATTTTTTGAAGGTGTTTTTGGTAATGACGGTTCGTGTCTTACATTTTTTAACAGTAGTTTTTACCTTGTTCTGGATTCACCTGATATGTTTCTTTTGGTTGCCCGCACATTTTTTTTTCTTTGTCTTGTCTTTTCTTCCTCCTCAAAAGCTGATTTAATGGGAGTATCAGTCAAAACAGCGAAAGTTCTTTTCTTCCGACCCCTTTGGATTTCCTTGGCATTGCTTTTGGATAAGGCTTCAACTCCTGTGGCGTTATATGAGTAGGTGAATCGACAGGTTCATTTATCGCCAAGTTAAAATCTGTGCTTGTAGGAGGGTACTGTTGGGAAGGAGTTATATGTGTTTCGGTACCAATAGGTGCCGGATCTATGACTACTGTTGCGTTTATATTTTCTGTTATTGGTCTATTTGTTACCTCTGCAGGCAAGAATTCATCATCTTGAAAAATGTCTCTGTTGTATGGCCAAATTCCTGTCACACTAAATCCTTTTTGTATATTGAGAGGTGTAACAGCAAGAGGAAATGAATCTTTAAGAACGATAGGTAAGTATATCGTAAATGTTCATTACTTTACCGGGATTAGATCTTAACCATGCATCTGCAGCACTATTAAAATATCTTTTAAGTGGGCCAAATATTGTCCTATCAAGCGGCTGCAACTTTTGTGATGTATGTGGCGGGAAACTTAAAAGAACCACTCCATTTTCTTTGCAAAAATTCATCACCGGAATAGACAAATGAGACTCGTGATTATCTAATACCATCAAAACGTTTCATAAACAACAAAAAGTTATCACATGTCATCCATCCAGAGGAATGAGACGCACCTACACAACCAGGAGGTCCATTGGCTACCATAACATCTTTGAATTTCTTTCTCGGAAATATTTAAAATGGAGGTACAAAATTTCCAGTGACACTGTGACACATTATGACGATTAAACGCGGTAGCTCGACCCATACTAGTAGCTTCAGGTGTCCGGACTGATAAAGTTCGATGCCTCTTCAAAAATCCATATAGCCAGTCTCTGGAAGCTATTTCATTAACCTTCCAATTTTCCGGAACAGATATTTGGTTGTCTGTTGCATATTGAAATGCAAATTTTCTCAAATCAGAAGTTGTAAGAGCGTAATAAATTTTAGCAGAATGCCTCAGTATATTCGGCAAGTTCCTCTTCTTCAGCATTGTTAAATATTTTTCTGGCCGTTGCGTAGCCGACTAAGTTCTTGTTACTGTTTTCAGCACCTAAGTTTGATTTTCTTTTCATATAGCGGTACAATGTCATAAAATTAACTCCATAGCGAGTAGCAGCATCCCTAATTGACAGTGTTCTTGTAAAACCGATTGCGCCGCCCTTTCAAATTGTTCGGTTGGAATAATAGCCCTTGTGGTTTTCTTAGTATACGTTCGCACCATGTTAAGCTATCTGAAAACAACCAAAACAATTTCATGATAAAAAAATTTAATAAAACCTAATCTGTGTTTCTAACATGCTTTGCGAAAATAAATGTAGGTAGGTATGCTATTCATTACAAACAAATTACTATCTACAAAATATGTCTGATCATAATATTGTAGAAATCATAAATTATGGTAACCATATTGTAGGTATTTCGATATATTCTTACATTAACGTGTTCGGGGCAAGTTGTTACAGTAACAACCTGGCCCCAGATTATTGTAACAACTGGCCCCACGTGTACGAAATGAGGTTAAGTCAAAGTTTTTTGGTAAATATTGAGAATCAATTACTAACAATAGCATGCCAATAACGAGAAATATATACGCTTCAAAACTATATAATACACATATTTATACTACTTACCAATTTCTCACAAATAAAAACAAAAGTCACCTGACAAACGGTACAGTTTTAGACCCGAAACCACATTCTAAGCAATAACACTATGATGGATGTCTGACTTGAGTATCATCCGTTCACAGATGACGGGTCGGTTGACCCAACTTTCCATAAAATATCGGCAACTCATGATACTTGCTGCGTTTTAAAATAATTGTGTAACAACTTGCCGTGTAACAACTTGCCCCCCTCTCCCCTATTTATTACTTTAAAAATATATCCATTGAAAACTATAGTAACTCATTCAAAAGTCACTTATGACCATTTCTGCCTTAAATTTGTTTTTATTCTATCATAATTAAAAATACACTTAATGCATATAAAAATATCCATTTTATAGGTTAATGAATTTTGGTAACGATTTAGATATATTTTTATACTTATCTCAATTACATAAAAAATGAGATACTACAGTCTTCGTACGACCAGTCGATATGGTATTCAGCTATTAGGCACCGCTAGCAATTCTAATATTGTAATTCTCCACGCTTCCAGAATAAAGTGTTAAGGTCTATAGTAAATGCTCCGTGGTATGTTACATCCTCCTCTATAGAAAAAGATCTGGAAGTGCCTTCGGTAAAAGAAGTTGTAACAAGTTAGTGACAAATATGGTGTACGGATAAAAGTGGATCCCAATGTACTTGCGAAGTGAGTATTCGATGGCAATAATGAATAACTTCATTATTGCCATCGAATAACCACTTCGCAAGTACATTGAAAACCAAATAATCTACCAAAGAGATTTAATGTATACGCAAAATCATTTAATGTTTAATTATGTGATATGTAGTTGTGATTTTGTTTTATTTTATTGCTTTTTATTTTAGATATTTTAATATTATTTACAGTATAATTAAAAGGAACTCTCCACTGAAAGAGGCTCCTACACGCTATATAAACAAACAAATTGCTTATTTTTTATTATTTTTAAATAACTTGTAATTTTATTTGAAGTTAATAAAAAAATATAAATAAAGCATAAAAACTTGCTTCAACTGCTAGTTGAAATATCTACATTTAATAAGAATAAATAAAGAAACAAGACGATTACGATTCCTTGCGTATGCATTTATATATTCAGAATTAAGAGGGATAGAGGAGTAACACCTCTCAAAAAAAAACAGGGTTCAGCTGAGCCGGCTGATAGCACCCTGTGAGAGTCCCTGCCTGGGGTACAGGTGAAAACCGGTCAACGGTCTCGAGAGCAGAGAATGGCTGGAAAAGTCACAATGGTCGAGAGGGCGGAAGAACCAACAGCGTCTGATCCAGAATGGGCGGCTGAAGAAAAGGTCCTCCAAATGGGGGTTGTGGCGTTAGAAATTAGCAACCTAACACACAGAAAAACGTAAGGGTAAGAAGAAACGAAAATCGCAAGAAGCAAATACGGAAACACATCCCCGGGTGAAAATCCACACCTCATGATAGAGGAAGCCCCATCGGATAGGGAGGGGCAATGTTGCGAAGTTATCGGAAAACCCAGTCAAAATCAAAACAAAGAAAAGATAGAACATTCATATGTGCAATGTGGAATATACAAGGATTGAACAAAAAGGCGACGGAAGTTATCAAGGAGTTTAGAGAAAGCAACATCGACATACTAGTAACAACAGAAACCAAAAAAAAAGAAATGGAACGGAAACAATAGAAGACCATATCCACTGCTGGAGCGGATTTAATAAAGAATGTAGAGCAAAGGCAGGAGTGGGAATACTAATCAAAATTAAGTGGAAAAACAGGGTTAGGACATGGGAGCCAATCAACGAGAGAATAATTAAAATGCATATAGACATATACGGTAAAGAAACAGTGACACTCGGAGTATATGCACCAACAGACGATTCCCTGAGAGTAGAAAAAGAACATTTACGACCAACATCAAATAGAGCTAATTAAGAAGAACGTGGAGATAATAATAACAGGAAACCTTAACGGCAGAACCGGAAGGAAAGAAAACGATAAAGTAGTGGGGAGATTTGGAGAGGATGAACAAAATGATAACGGAGAACGTCTGATTGAATTATGCGAACTAAACAACCTAAAAATCACCAACGGATTCTTCAGACATAAAAATATTTATAAATATACATGGACGCAAGAAGAACGAAAGCGAAACGTAATAGACTACATAATAATCAAACCAGATACACAATAAAGATCAAAGATGTGCGAGTCAGAAGAGGAGCAGAATGTGGAACGGACCATAAACTACTGACAGCAAAAATGGGCATTAATTGGAAACATAACAAGACCCCATCTACAGAAGAACCGTTGAACACTATAAGAGAAAAACAATACAATATAGAACTACTCCAAGAACAATCAATAAGAGAACTATACAACAACGTCTAGACCAAAAATTAATAGAATTTAGATACGGCAACATCGAAGAAATATACGAGCATATAAAGGCGAGTATAAAACAAGCAGCATTCGAAAGCCTTGGAGAAAAAGAACATATAACAAATAAACAGCACTATTATGAAATAAATGAACCAACAAAAGAATAATTGAAGAAAAAAAGCAACTATACAGAAAATGGCTGACTACAAACAACGACGAAGTTTATAAAGAATATAGAGAAAAAGATAGAGAAGTGAAAAAACAAACAACACAACAAAATAATGAAGAATGGGAAAGAACCTCAACAATCAAAAATAAGAAAGCACCGGGACCTGGAGGCATCTCACTGAGCTTATAAAATACGGATCAAAGAAATTACACCGGATAATACAATGGATATTTCAGAAAACCATAAATGGAGAACAGCTCTCAAAGGAATGGACGGAGGCATATTTGACATCTATATTTAAGAAAGGATATAGATGCGAAAACTACAGAGGAATAAGCGTAATATCATCAATAGAAAGATTATATGGGAAGATACTGCGAGAGGCAATGTATAAATTATAAATACAGACGGAACTTGTAGACGCTACAAAAGCTCTGTATAAAGATAATAAAGTGTCCATTAAAGTGAAAACAAGAATTATAAGAGACTTCATCACAACAAAAGGGCTCCTACAGGGTTGTTCCACATCTCCAACCCTATTCAAAATATACTGAGAGAAAGCCTTGACCTAATGGAAAAGAAACATGCGAAGGCATGGGAGTACCGGTACGGAACGAATACCTATATACGTTAAGTTTTGCAGACAATCAAGAAATGACTGCACAAGACCAGGACGACCTCGGCTATATGGTGAAGAAACTACAAGAAGAAGATACCAAGGCTGGCCTAGATATTAACCTTGAGAAAACAGAGTACCTATCTACAAGTGAAGAAGAAATAGAAGATCTACAGATTGATGATAACGTAAAAATCAAAGGAAAGGATAAATCCAAATACTTGGGGTTTAAAATCACGAAAAAGGCAACAACAGAGGATTACACAAAGATTAGGACAAACAAGAACAGCAATCCGACAACTTATGGTGGGATAGACACCTAAATATGATGACAAAAACACAAATTTATAAAACATTAGTGCGAAATATATTACATATGGGCTGAAAATTGGATTATAAATAACAAAGAACAGCAGTAAGATAGTAGCAACAGAGTAACAAGAATGGATAGGATAGGAGAAGTAATGACGAAATAAAGCAAAGAAACATCTATAGAAACAGACATACTAACATATATGGAACAAAAAAACTAAAGTGGTATGGACATGTAAAAAGAACTAGCGACAGTAGACGGATAAAGAAAATAACCGAATGGAGCCCCATAGAAAGGAGGAAAAGAGGACGACGCAAAGATCCTGGAGGAACGAAGTAGACGACGCCATAAGTAAGAGGCCTAAACGATGGAGAATGGAACAACAGAGATATATATAATATATATATATATATATATATATATATATATATATATAAAGAGAGAGAGAGAGAGAGAGAGAGAGAAGTTTAATATATTTGCAGATTCTGAGATATACATGAGTATATTTTGCAAACAAAATAAGGAACGATACACGAATATAGTCATGGATGGTATTCGCCTTATTTTAAATCATGTAAAAACTGTCAAAAACTGTAAAAACACCAAGTATAGACCATTCATTCCTTTTAGCCTTCTGCCGTCCATGTTTGGAAATAGGCCTCTCCCAATTCCTTCCATTGGTCTCTATCCTGAGCAATATATTTCCAATACCAACCATTCATTACTCATTAGTATTATAATTAATTCCCGTTTTCTAGTACGCGTCACATAATATAATATAATGATATTTTACATCAATATCTATCCAACGGAATGAAAACGCAAAATACCTTTTCGTATAAAAACTAGTGCTGTTAAATTATACCCATGGCTGATTTTAATTAAATGAATGTGAGTTTCACACAGCCTTAATGAAACGGATATATTTCAAATTAAAAGCTTTTTGAACTCTTAATGGCGGTTATAGAAAATGTTTGTGCTTGGTTAATGAAATTTGCTGTAACCATGTTTCCACTTTTATCAAACTCTGATTAAATCGCATTAAATAATATCAGTGTAGCTAAATTTAAATAAAAATCTAGTAGTTGTTCGAATGAGTATTCAGATTAGTATGAATATGAATTCACATTATTTGAATAATACATAATAATGGTCTTTTAAAATATTGTTAAAACATTAAAAGTCCACGTAACAAAGTTTGAGTAGTATAGCTCTATTCTAAATGTGCTTATATATATATTATATATATATATATATATATATTATATATATATATATATATATATCTTCTTCTTCTTTTATCTTCTTCTTATTTTTAGATAGTTCTCGTTCCATCGTTTTCGTGGTCTTCCTACTGATCGTCTTCCTATTGGGGAACCGTCTCTTGCCGTCTTTACTATACTATTTGTTGTCATTTGGCTTATATGATCGTTTCATTCTACTCTTCTATTTCTTACCCAGTTCTTGATGTTCTCTACCTTGCATCTACGTCGTATATCTGTATTTCTAAATCTGTCCAATAGTGTGTTACCATCAATTTTCGTAAGTTTTTTCATCTATGCTGTTTCTAATATCCTTATTTGTCCTTTCTGTATCAGATCTTGTTTCTGCCGCGTATGTCATTATTGGTCTGATGACTGTTTTGTAAATTCTGCTTTTCGTTTCTTTCCCGATATTTTTATTTCTCCACATTGTTTCATTCAGGCAGCCTGTGGCTCTGTTTGCTCTATTGACTTGATCTTTCACTTCCGTTTTGAGCTTTCCGTAGCTAGATAATGTGATGCCTAGGTATTTAAACTCCATCACTTGTTCTATTATCTGACCTTCCAGCTCCTATTTACATTTTAGTTTGCTGTTGTAACCTTGCATTTTGTCTTTTTGGGGAAATTAACATGTTAAATTTTCTGTCGGTTATATTAAATGGGTGCAGCATACGTTGTACATCATCTTCACCTTGAGAGAGTAGTATTACGTCGTCTACATAGCAGATTATTTTTAAGTTGTTTTTCTCCTATTTGGTATCCTTTTTTAGTTCTAACTTTTTTTATTATTTTCATCTATAATCAGGTTGAACAATAGAGGACTCAGGGAATCTCTCTGTCTCATACCATTGCCAACTTTAATAGGATCGGTTAGTTCTTTTTCTACTTTTACTTTTATTGTGTTGTTTTGGTAGATATTTTCGATCGTTTTGATTATTCCGAGAAGTATCTCTCTCGCGTACAGTAAGTGGATAACGTCTTTTAATTTGATCCGGTCTAATGCCTTCTTCAGGTCCATGAAACACAATATGCCACTTTGTTGTATTCTTATGATTTCTCTTACACTTGCTTTATTAGCGTAGAAAATATTCTACAGGGTGTTTGAGAAATTCGGTCATATCAGATTTCTGTGATATGGTGATCCTTATGTGATCCTTACAGGAAAAGAATGAAGGAGCACATTTCTGGAATGAAGAATTCTTCCTTTGATGAAACTGAATTTTTCGAAGGGTATGTTCAGTTTAAGGACTATATAGGATTAACAAAAGCTATGGAAGCTTTTAAAAAATATGAAGCTAGTCCATAAAGATGATGATGCCACTTTAGAAGTCAATATTAAAGTGGATTTTGATAGAAGTAAACATCTTAGTGATGCTTCTATTAAAAGGAGAGAGATTGTTAGAGATCGATTGTAGAAGAAGGTTAGAGAACAAGAGGAAAAGGAGCGAGAAGAATTTGAAGAGAAGAAGAGAACAGAGGAAATCAAAAGGTTGCTTTATTTTTTAGATAGTAACAGCTCTATTTATTAATAATTTCTAAAGATTAGGTGCCCATTTAACATTTAGAGTTAGATACACAAACACACAACACACACACACACACACAACACACACACACACACACACACACACACACCACACACACACACACACACACACACACACACACACACACACACTCTGCCTACTCCTCAGTGTCAACCACCCGTGTTACCCTGAATAGCTACTTTTATATCCTCAGTATGCGTGGTAACGGTATTTATGAAAACAGTGAGCGAGATCGGTTGGCGCGGGGGGTTGCTGAAGCAGCAGTCGCCATGTTGCCGGCAGTATTTTAGTGTTATCGCTTGTGTTTAAGCTGTCAGGGCGTTTATCGATTTTCGATAGCTTCACAAATAATTATATGAATATATACAATATTGTCCCACTAAGTTGTAACCATAAGGAAAACTTTTTATTATTAATTTTACGAAAAAAAAATTATTCTTCATAAAAAGTTCTGCATGTTCTAAATTCTAGAATACAATCATCAGATATTAAATTTTATTAATAGTTATACGAGGTATGTAAAACAAAATAGAATTTCGCGCAAGAGTAAAGTACTTAATAGGGACAATAGGTCCCCTCTAACTCCCCTTGGACGAGACAGCAAAAATCAAAGGGCATATCAAAATCCTTTTCTTTCAATGTGTGAATTATATTTGGTCCAAATGGCTTGTATTTATTTAGTTTCAAAATTCTTGCTATTGTATTTTTACTTACAGTTTATTGCATCAACGAATTCCTCTTGCGCAATGAGAGTTTTGGTTTTTCTGATCACAGACATCATTATTTTAAACTGTGTATTCTCAATGTCAACCAGGTTTTTGCCTTGTTCATTAAAATAATTTTTTATACTTCCAGTACTCTTAAATTTATTTACTATTCATAATTATATAGCGTCAGTGCATGATCTTCCCGACCTAAAATCTTTTGCTAGTGTTATAATTTCATTCAGTTTATTTATTTTCACTTTGGTTGTTAATTTTAGTGTTGTGTTAATTCCTCTGTTATTTTCGGGTCCGATTTGTCTCCCTTTTTGAAGAGAGATATTAGGATGCTAGGATTGCCTTAACCTCTTCCTCCTCAGTATTTATTTTTTCGTTTGTCGTCACCTCTTGTGTCGGTGGTTCATTATCGTCATTTTTAGCAAATAGGAATCTAAGGTAGTCTATCCATGTTTCCTTCTAAATGTGTTTCGTTTTTATTAGTTCCTTCATCCCTTTTCTTTATCCTCTATCCTCTATCCTAATGCAGTGGTTTCTCGTTGCCTTCTGCATTCTTCTGCAGTTGACCAGTCAGTTAATTACATTTATTTTGTTACATTTTGTTATCTTTCTCGTTATCGTTCTGGTTTTCTTTTTGCTTTTTTTTCGCTCCTCTATATATTAGGTTTCTCTATTTCCTTTCAAAAATAGGATTGTGTCCAAAATTCTATTCTCTTTCGAGTTTATTTCTCCATCTTAGTCGTTTATCTTCTGTAGTCTAGCGCTGTCGAATCCCGATTAAGATACCTTTACCAGACTGAAGCCCAGACTTTATTATCGCTATTTGTGTAAACCTCTGCGAAACTGTAGTACTTTCCTTTACGTGACTTGATTCATTTTGTTTGGATTTTTACTAATTTGTATTAATAATCGTCTAATATTAGTTTTCCAATTTATTTAAAAAGTTATTTCGGTCATGGATGAAATGCTAAATAAGTCTAATTGAGATAACTCAGACATCTAGATAACTTGGCAATGTCGCAATTAAGAGTTGTAAAGTTTTATTTTAATTACTGTGACATGTGTACGCGACTCGCTTCACGTGACGGTTATACATTCATAATAAAGTCGGAAAAAAGGGTACCAGTGAATGGTATAATATTGCACCTTTCCGTGTTTATTCACTCCCATTTGTTGATTGCACATTAGCCGTAGAGTTATTTACATGAAACTTTTTGCACTGTTGTCACTTTGTTCCTGTTTTATTATTCTATTTACAGATGTAATAGCCACTTCATACAGATCGATATGAATATTTGCTTATAACCGACAGATATGACAAAACTCAACTAGCGAAATATGAATGGCTTGATATTTTATTTCACGTTTCAATATAAATAGAACATGATAGAACTAAAATATGTTGTTTTTGTAGGCTTCTTTATTGTTACCGCCTTTTTTTAATTTAAAATTTGATGTTCTGTCATGGTTGTAATGACAGTTGACAGACGACAAGAAGATGGTAAAGACACGAGGTCGGAATAAAGTTGCGTGAACCATGTTTGTGTTTTATGTTACATCTTAAGAAATTGAAGACATCCCTTTCTACAGAATCAGGATGTGGGGTTATACATATGTTCCCCTTGTGCTGTTAGGACAGAAGGATATTATATTTTTTAATGCTTCGTTATGGAAAACCTCGAAAATAACTTACCGGTTACACCACCACCTGTGCTATCACCCAAGGAGAATAGCCCCCGCGCAAATAATAATGTGAATCCGAATCCGGATGATAAAATGGTAAACCTTGTTAAATGCATTGCTTCAACAGAATGCACAGATGCTTCAGATGTTACAACTACAAAACAGTATGTCAACCATAAGTAATCCTGTACCAAATTTTAATATAATGCCAGGACTTATCTAAAAACTATTGAAAAATTTAATGGTGAAGGTGATTCCAGCCAAGCTGCCAGTATGGTTAAAGCAAATTGAGTCTACACGCGGTACTTCACAATTGGCCTGATGCATTTATATACCAAACAGCCAAAAGCAATCTCGAAGGTGCTGCAAAGTTCTGGTTTATAGGCCGAAATGAAGAAGTCACAGATTGGTCTAAATTTAAAAAACAGCTTTCGGGAAAACATTTCTGTTTTCACAAAATAAAACAGATTTATGGAGGAAGATGCCAAGAGTGTACTCAAAATCCAAATGAGAATGTTTCCATTTATTTCCATATGAAAGTTTCTCTAATGCAAATCACTTGAACTGCCCTTTGAAGAAACAAAAGAACAAATTGCCATTGGTTTGTGGAGTAAGGAACTAAGTAATTTTATTATGTCAAAAAGAGCATCGTGATGAGACACCCTGTATCAAGACATCGTGAGTTATGAAAGAATTGTTAGTGCTAGAAAAGGTAGAATAAGCGATAGAAGAGAGAAACCTAAAGCAAAGGAAACACTAAATTACAAAATATGAACATTCAAAATATGACTGGCAAAGACAACTACTTTTAAAAATAATTCAACTACACGAAGCAAAGCTATTAGATGTTACAACTGTAATGAGATGGGACATTCTGCAGTTCAATGTACTAAAGCAGCTAGACAGAAGGGTTCATGTTATATGTGGTGGAGCAATGGATCACCAAAGAAATAATTGCCCCAAGAATGAGTCCAGGAGGAATCCAGTCAAGGTAGACAGTAACACTGCACTTTTTGTGGAACAGCAATAATGCAAGTGGGTATATGTTGCCAATTTGTCTTTTGAAGGACAACATTTCTATTTATATTGATTCTATTGTAGATTCAGGTAGTGCTATAATCCTTAATAACATTAGATACTGTAAAATCTTTCAATTTGTGAATTTTGTGATATTCCTAGAGAAAACTTTCCAGGGTATTAACCAAAGTAGATTAGAAATTTTGGGTTCTGTTTTGTTTAAGATGAAAGTTAATGACATATTTATTGATTTACTTATTTATAATGTACCAAACGAAACCATACCATATAAATGTCTGTTAGGTAGAGATTTTATGCAAAATGACAACCTTACCATTTCTTTTTCAGGGAATAAAGTAGAGATTTCTTCTAAAGATATTGAAAATACAAATATTGACAATGATATTTTACATATTGACTATGTAGATAAAAATGAAATTAATATTGACATCACCCTAATTTAAATAATTTAGATAGACAAAAGTTAGTTGATATTTTTATGACTGATTTATGTAAATCCAGAAAGACCTAATGAACCTATGACTAAAATGTTAAATGAAAAATTGTTGTAGATCCAAATCATGTCCTTTTTATAATAAACCACGTAGGTTATCATATGCTGAAAAAATGCTGTACAAGAAATAAATTAATGACTTGTTAGATAAGGATATTGTTCGTAAGAGTAATTCAGAGTATAGTTCACCAATAGTTTTAAATTAAAAAGAAAACTAATGACTTCAGACTATGTGTAGACTATCGTTCATTAAACAAGATCACTTTACGGGATAATTTTCCCAATTCCACTGATTGAAGATCAACTTTGTCAACTTAAAGATAAACGTTATTTTTCAACTTTGGATCTCAAAAGTGCTTTTTATCACGTTAATGTAGAAGAATCTTCAATTAAATACACATCATTTGTAACTCCCAGTGCTCAATATGAATTTTTGAAAATGCCATTTGGTTTGCGCAATTCACCATCTGTTTTTATGCGATACATTACATACATACTATATTCAAGCACTTAATGGAACATAAACAAATTACTAATATATATTGATGATTTATTAATAGCAACAAAAACTGTTGAAGAGAACTTAGATATTCTACAAGAGATATTTTGCTTATTGGTTCAAAACAAATTGAATCTCCGTCTTGACAAATGCTCCTTTTTAATGACTGAAATAAATCATTTAGGCTACATAATTAATGGTGATGAGATAAGGCCAAGTGATAGACATATTAGTGCAATTAAAGAGTACCCAGTACCACGAAATGTTAAACAGTTACACAGTTTCATAGGCCTTACTCTATATTTTAGAAAATTTGTTCCCAACTTTTCAATAATTGCTGGACCACTTTATGATCTATTAAAAAAGAATGTTTCATTTGATTTTGGAAGAGAACAAATGAAAAGTTTTCATAGTTTAAAACAAATTTTAATGTCCAAACCTGTTTTAGCTCTCTATTCTCCTACAGCTGAAACCCAAATCCATTGTGATGCAAGCTCTAGTGGTTATGGTGGGATATTACTCCAAAAGCAAGCAGACCAAAAATTTCATCCAGTGTTCTTTTACAGTCAGAGAACTACGCAAGCTGAATCTAAACAGCATAGTTTTATTTTGGAACTAAAAGCCGTTATCAACACACTTAACCGATTTAGAGTATACTTATATGGAATTAAATTTAAGATACTGACAGATTGTAATAGTGTAACAACAGCTTTACAGAAGAAAGATGTTAGCCCTAAAATTATGAGATGGAGGTCTCATTCTTGATAATTTTGATTATATTATAGAACACAGAAGTGGAAACAAGCATGAAGCATGTTGATGCTTTAAGTAGGTGCTTTGGAAGTATTTTAATAATCGAGGAAAACACTTTTGAACATAATTTAGCTATTAAACAAGGCAAGATGATATTATATGTAACTTAAAGGAGACGTTACAATCCAGTGAGCATAAGTTGTTTGAGATGAACAATGACATACTTTATAGAAAATGTAATAATTTACTACTATTTTATGTACCTGAATCAATGGAAAACAATGTGATTAGGAGTTGCCATGATGAATTAGGACATGTGGGGCTTTAGATAAATGTTGTGAAGCCATAAAAGAATGTTACTGGTTTCCTAATATGAGACAAAAGGTAAGAACTTATATTACAAATTGTTTGAAGTACATTGTATTTGCTCCTAACAGTGGTAAAAAGGAAGGATTTTTACACAACATACCAAAGGGAGACAAACCATTTAATATTTTACATTTGGATCATTGTGGACCACTTGAAAAATCTAAAGGAACTGGTTATAAGCATATTTTTGCAATTGTAGATGGTTTTTACCAAATTCTTGAAATTGAATGCTTGCAAGTCAAACTAATTGTAAATGAGGTTATTAAGTATTTAAACTCATACTTCTTTACTTACAGTAAACCTTTAAAAATAGTCCACTGATCGAGGCTCAGCTTTTACATCCAAACAATTCACTAAATTTTTAGAAGATAATGGAATACAGCATGTTTCTTGTAGCTACTGGTGTACCAAGAGCCAATGGACAAATTGAAAGGTTCAACCGGTTTATTATACCAATGATAGCGAAACTAACCAAGGGCCCAGAATGTTGGGGATCAAGTACTTAATGAAGTTGAATTTGCTGTCAACAACACTGTTAAACGAACTACAGGTCAGACACCTTCTAAGCTATTATTTGGAATGAACCAAGTAGGTAATGTCAAAGATAATTTAAAGTATTTTCTGTCCATCCATTAACAAAGACAAGTCTGATATTAATGAATATACGACATAATGCAAGTGACAAAATAGAGAAATCCCAAGAAGTCAACAAGCTGTATTATGATTCAAGACCATAAACAAGCTTCAATTTATAATATTGGTGATTATGTCATGACACCTAACATTGATGTTACACCTGGGTGTAAATAAGAAACTATTACCTAAATTTAAGGGACCTTATATTATTAAGAAAATATTACCTAATGAGCAGATATCTAATTTCTGATGTTGAGGGGTTTCAGATGACTCAGAAAACCATTCGAAGGTGTATTTGATGCTGATCATCTCAGATAATGGATGAAATCATCAAACTAAAACTTAGTCTTCCTCTACGACTTAATAGTTATGGATTTTATCCAAATAGAACTTAAGATTTTATTTAAGTATTTTTAAGCTTTGATATTATGGTTCTTATTTTAGTCACATTTTTGTTCATACTGAATTAACTTACTTTATGTTTAGCAACTACAACTTATATTTGCCCAAAACAATTAATATCTATTATTACCCATTATGTCTACAATTAAGAACTTATACTTATGATGAATTACGTTTATGAGGAATAATTCCTGAAAGGTGTTTATATGATAACTTATGTCTATGACAAATATTTATGATTGTTATGATTTTGTCATGTTTATGTACTTTCAATGACATGTTATGACTAATATTTATGAATCTTATGATTTTTGTCATGTTTATGTACTTTCAATGACTTGTTATGACTAATATTTATGAATCTTATGATTTTTTGTCATGTTTATGTACTTTCAATGACAGTTTATGACAAATATGTTATAGCAAATATTTATGAATGTTATGATTTTGTTATGTTTTTATGTACTTCCAAATGGTTTATTTTTGTATATGGAAGAGCGAGGACGCTCTTGTTGTCGGTTGGCCGAGCTGTAGGCTTCTTATTGTTACCGCCTTTTTTTAATTTAAAATTTGATGTTCTGTCATGGTGTAATGACAGTTGACAGACGACAAGAAGATGGTAAGACACGAGGTCGGAATAAAGTTGCGTGAAACCATGTTTGTGTTTTATTGTTACATCTTAAGAAATTGAAGACATCCTTTCTACAGTTTTAAAATTAGTTTTGAATGAATGTAGAGAACGTTAAAATTACAAATTTATCGCACCGTGGAAACATGAAATAACCTATTTTTTGTTCTTTTAATTATTCTGTATTATTATGAAGATTAAACAACGCGACGCGGCATAGTAGCATCAAATTCGACAGTATTGTTTACAACTAGTTAAAAAATTTAAAGTGTTTGTTTGTCTTTGTGTATTGTATTGTTATGTGCAAATTTACATGTATGGACATTCTGCTCATGTCGGATAGGCCACAACTGACGAAAATGCCCCTGAGGATGATCAATTGATCGAAAGTACTTGGGCAATATTTAATTAATTACTGTGTTCGATATTTGCCTTGTTTAACATCAAAGATGGTATAATTGCCGAGCTTTATACGAACAAAGCTTTTAATAGATGTATCTATAGCAAAAGCTTCAAAGACTGGAACGAGAGTCTAGAAACACTTAAAAAAAAAAGGAGATAAATGTAACCTAAAGAATTATAGGACCCATATCATTGCTCAGTCAAATATACAAACTGTTTATGAGAAGTATTAACAATCGGTTGACTTACAAAATTGATAATTACCAACCGGTTAAACAGGATGACCTTCTCAAAGGATCTACTATATCAGACCACCTGCTGATAATGAGAATACTAATATAATAAAAAGGCATATGAAAAACGCAATGATGATCGTACAACTAGACAAATATATAAATCACATCCCCATTAAGAAAAGAGTTAGACAAGGCGACGTAATATATCCAAAACTTTTTAATCTAGGCCTAGAAGACGTCTCAAAACTAAAAATTTGTCAACATATGTCATTAACGTTAATAGCAACAAGTTAAACCACTTCAGGTTCACTGACGACATCATGATTATAGCGAGCATTTTCGAGGAATTACAAATTATGATACTGGAACCTTCAGACAGTTCCAAATACGTCGCGTCGGCCAAAAATGAATATGACAAATAACATAAATAATGACAAACACAGACGACCTCAGTCGTATAGCTAATAAATGGCAGTAAGATAGAACAAGTCCAGGAATAATATGTTAAACTTATTTGGATACTTATAAATCGCAAAATACCTCAATACTTAAAAAGCAAAGTGTTCAACCAGTATATCCTTCTTATCGCGACAAACGGATGTCAAACCTGGACCCTAACCAAGGCAAATATGAAAAAACTAGCCACAACAGAAAGGGCAATGAAAAGAGCAATAATAGGTATACGACTATTAGATCAAAAGACGAACGAGCTGAGTAAGATCAAAAACAAAATTTGAAAATATCACAACAGAAACAATGTGCATACAATTTACATATAACAATGTCTAAGTGGAATAAAGTCGCAGACATCATCTACAATTATAGACAATGAATATGCAATACACAATACACAAATATATAATCTACGTTAAACACACATTATATATATATATATATATAATATATATATATATTATAATATATATTATATTTTATATATATATATAATTATATTATATATTATATATATATATATATATATTATATATATATATAATAATCGAAAACTTCTCTACCCTAAGGTGTGAGGTATAAAACACACATTTATACGAGGGTAAAAAACACTACCCTCTGATTTTTTATCGACCAAAAGAAAGCAATTACCTACAAAATCGGGGCCAAGTAAATCAACCATCAATTTTGAAAAACATAACCCAAATTAAACAACTTTTACTTTTAGCGCATTTTTTTTAAATAATTTTTTTGGAAAACAATTTCTGGATTAAAAATCGAAACGTTTAAACATTATTTAAAAATGTAATTTTCATTACAATTAGTTATCCCATATAAACATAATATTTTAACTCAGGCACGACACAAAAATACAGTTTCAGATTTTTTATATTATTAGTGTAGATTTACCTTTTTTTAATTAACGTTGACGTTTAGTTTTCCTGTAACTATTGTACACAGACAACAAGTTTGATAAACAGGTGCAACGTTCAGTTACTTGTCAAACAATCAAAATTAGCAATAAAGTGACTAATCGCTTGTATTGTAATGCATGTGTATGTAAACAAGGTATATTGACAGATTCGAAGGTAATTAAATTTGAAACGGCACACTGTTGAAACGAGATAATATTTTATCTGGGGTCTATACTCATATTTCCATAATTGTTTTTAAATTTGGGTTTGGGTAAAAATATTTTTATTTGCCATTTTTCTATAGTAACCCTATTATCCACTCTTTTTGAATACATACACATCTTTTTGTCTACTGAATATTTTATAAAATATTAGGTAACCTACAGTGAGAAAAAAAATACTACAATATAAAATATAAAATGGAATAAAAAAATATTATTTCAAACGGTTTTATGTAGTTTCACTTCATTATGTTCACCGAACATGAAAGATGAGTAATAACGCTGATGGTGTCAGTTAAATTGACAATGGGATGTATACGAACAAGGAATGGAGGTTTTTAACTCTCTGTTAAATGTGATCTCAACACATGTCTAGCCCGTCTAAGCCTACCTATTTTTATGATAGATACTATATCTCTTTCCAAATCCGCATCCAAATATAACTACTTGGTAACTATAATCAATGAGTCGTGGGACAATACCCAAGAGATTAAATGTCGCATCGGAAAGGCAAAGACTGCATTCTTGACTATAAGTTTTGTTTTCAAGAGACATGACCTCACCCTAGAAACAAAAATAAGGCTTCGTAAATGTTATGTGTGCTCAGTGCTTCTGTACCGAGTAGAAACGTATACATTGAAGGCGGAAACTCTATTAAAACTTCAGGCTTTTGAGTTATGGTCATACAGAAGGATTTGAAGTACCATGGACAGATAAAGTTACCAATGAAGAAGTACTGCGGAGGATGAACATAAGTGCGGATTTGGTCAACATCGTGAAGGGCCGTAAGCTACAGTACTTGGGCCATATAATGAGAAATCACGGCAGATACGAGCTACTTCAATGCATTTTATAAGATAAAATTTAAGAAAAAATGGCCCCAGGATGAAGAAGAATATCCTGGCTTGCTAACCTAAGAGCATGGTTATAGAAAAACCTCAATAAAGCTATTTTGTATAGCAACCAACAAAGTCATCATAGCTGGAATGATCGCCAACGTTCGGAACGGGCAGGCACCCCTAAGAAGAAATTACATCTCTTCTTCTTCTTCATGTGCCTTGTCCGTTCCGAATGTTGGCAATCAACATGGCTATTCTGACTTTGTTTACGGCAGATCTGAATAGTTCAGCAGATGACAATCCAAACCATTGCCGCAAGTTTTGGAGCCACGAGTGTCTTCTCCTCCCTGGACCCCTTTTGCTGTCTATTTTCCCTTGAACGATCAGCTGCAGTACTCTATATTTATTGTCTCATAACGTGACCCAAGTATTCCAACTTTCTTTTCTTTATACTTATTCCTACCCTCTCTCTCTCTTTACCTATCCGGCGTAGTACCTCTTCGTTGGTCACGTGCTCAGTCCAGGATATACGTATAATACGTCGGTAAGTCCACATTTCGAAGGCCTCTACTTTTTTCATCAATGTTGCGGTCATTGTCCACGCCTCCATTCCATATAACAAAACCAGGAATACATAACATTTCAGAAGTCGAATTTTGAGAGGTACCCCTCAATCCTTTAGCCCTTGTCAGGACGTAGTGACACCCTAAATATTATTAGTCTGCTGTCTCCATTGACTGCGATCTTGTGCCATATGGACGGCTTCATGTAGGGATTTTCCCACCAAACTCTTCATTTGGTCCACCCATCGTATTGGAGATCTTCCTCTTGGTCTTCGGCCTTCTACCTTACCTTCTACTACCAATAGTTCCATGGTGCCCGTTCTTCTAGCTATGTGGCCGAAGTAAGTTAGGTATGCTTGGTTTACTTTTTTTAGTAGCCTGTCTTTTATATGAAGCTCTTCCAGAATTGACAGGTTGGTTCTATGTTCTGTCCAGGACAACGCGTAGAATTCTTCTATATACCCACATTTCGAAGGCTTCGATCTTACTCCTATCGATTTTTTTGAGAGTCCATGTTTCAGCTGCATATGTAGCAATGGGAAAAATAAGGGCATTGACCAACCTAAGCTTAGTATTCCTTGTTATTGTTCGGTCTTTCCATATTTTAATTAATTTAGCAGTTGCGGTTCGGGCCATTCCTAGTCTACGTTTGATTTCTGAGGAACAAACACCATTGTTGGTTATCAGAGAGCCCAAGTATACAAATCCGTCGACTACTTCGAAAATCCCTATTTGGCGTATATGCGGTAGATTATTATTTGCTCTGTCTACAATCATTATTTTTGTTTTTCTGGTGTTGATTTGAAGTCCGAATTCTTCACTTATTCGGCTTAGCCGTTCGATGATGGTAATCACTTCGACTTCATTCGCTGCTAGTATAAGTGTGTCATCTGCGTATCGCAGGTTACTGATTTTTCTGCCTCCTATAGTGATTCCTCCATCCCATTCATCTAGTACTTTTCTCATTATATATTCAGAATATATGTTGTACAATAATGGTGATAGTATGCAACCTTGTCTAGTTCCTTTCTCTGTTTTGAATGCATTTGAATATATTCCATGTACTTTAACTTTGGCTGAGTTTTTATTATACAGATTTCTTATTAGGTTAACTAGGTGGTTAGGTACTCCCATATTTTCCATTATACTCCAGAGAGGATCCCATTTTACTGAATCAAAAGCCTTTGTGTAATCTACAAAACAGAGCAACATTGGTATGTTATGTTCTCTCGCTTTTTCTACTATCTGTCTGGTGTTGAGTATTTGCTCACGCGTTCCCTTTCCTGGTACAAATCCACATTGTTCTTCGGCTATCTCTGGAAGTAGAAAGTTCTTTAGCCGTTCATTGATTATATGTAGCAGGATTTTGCTTGCATGAGGGATAAGGGCAACGGTTCTGTAATTGCTGCATATGGTTAGTGATCCTTTTTTATGGATAGGGATCAATGTTGATTCACACCACTCATCAGGCCATTCACCTGTGATCCATATCATGTTGCACATATCCAGCATTACATCTACGCCAATTTCGCCTATTGCTTTTAGAGTCTCCGCTGTTATGCCATCGATTCCTGGAGTTTTTTTGTTTCTTAGTTGGTTAAGAGCCTTCTCTACTTCTGCTCGTAAAATGATTGGTTCAGCCTCTCTGATTCAATGTTTTTTGTGTTCTGAGACTGATGCGTCATCTTTTGAAGTGTCTTTGTATAATTCTGAGCAGTAATTTTTCCAGGTCTCTGCGATGCTCTCTATGTCGGTTTTTACTTCTCCATTAGAGTCTTGAATGGCTTGAAGTTGTGGCTTGAACTCTCGGGCTAAATTTGAGAGGTAGGGTGAGGCTTTTAGAGGTGAAAATTTGCTTCATGCTAGTGAACGATGCTCTTGCCTTTTCTACTCTTATACGTATTTCCTTCGCTTGATCCCAATTTGAGTTAACTGTCGTTCCCAAGTAGATGTACGAATCCACGTGTTCAATTCTTTCATTGTCTAATATCAGTTGCTGTGGTGGTTGTTGGGTTTTGCTTACTAACATCCATTTGGTTTTTGTGATATTTAGTCTGAGTCCGTATTGTGCACTTGTTTTTTGTATCTTACTCATTAGGCAACTTAGTTCCTCCATGCTACTTGCTAGAATCACAGTGTCATCAGCATACCTTATGTTATTAAATATTTCTCCATTTATCTTTATCTATTACAAATATTATTCTCACAGATTGCGTCCATTATTCTGCATAGTATCTTCCTCTCGAAGACGAGCAGATGGTATGCATCTCTTTCGGAGATGATTTATGTTCCTAACCCATATGTCAGCACTGTACGATAATTGTTTTATATTTGGTAATTTGGTTTTTTTGGCTTTTTGTCTTAGATTTATATAAATATATAGGTCAAAAAATATACATATTGCACTGGTAAAGAAGATAATCAACAACATGTAAGTGGAATATTAAGATGTTTCAGAGCAGAATACCATCCACAGGTATGTATGAATGGGTCATAAACCTGAAAATAACTAAAAAGTGCCCTCAAGGGGATGTATTAGGTCTAACATTAGGGAAAATAATCGTTGATGGCCTGATTTATGTGCTTAGCAGCCAAATAATCTAGGTTCAGGGTTTCGCAGATGATATTGAATGGGAGTAGAGAAAAATTTTCTAGTACTTTTCCGGATTAGATGTGGTATGCTCTTCATTACATAGAGAATTGGTATCTAAAAGAGACCCTCTCTGTGGACCTTTTCAAGACTAAATTAGTAACCTTCACTAGTAGGAGTAAGCTTACTGGACTGAAAAACTGAAATTATTTTGGGACAAACTACAGTAAATTCAACCCCAAGCTGACAAAATTAACAGAAGTCAGCGCGTTATATTCGAGTGTGCACGTAACGAACAACTTGCTATTGACCACAAGTTATCATCTTAGTGATGTAGGTTGGGCTAACAGGCACGCACTTTTGTTTTTTCGCTATGTCGAATATCGAGTCACAGTAGTTAGTTGTGTAAAACTGTTGTTTTGTTTATTTGGTAATCGCTAGGTTAGATGTGTATATAGTGCAAGCATTTTTTTAAGAACTTATTTATCTATACTCAATACAAACGTTTCCCCTACTTTAAAATATTTCCTGTAACTAGTATTCTTGTTTAAGTGCCGTCTCCCAATCAGAGGTTGGATTTCATCATCACTATCTCTACTCTAGAGATCGAGAACGATATTGGCAAATCGTCATGGAAGCTACCCACGCCTAAAACTTCACGGTTTTAGGGCACGGTACTCAAAAAAGAAGATCTTTACTCTATCTACTGCTGCTCTGAAGAGTTCTATAGAACTACATTTAAACTAGTCCCTTAAATTCTTCAACCATGACAGTCTCCTTCTTCCTATGCAGGGGAAGAAGGAGATTTTCCTCTTATTTTCCCCTATATTATCAGCCTTGGCAGTTTATATCGCTGTTCCCTGATTAAGTGGCCCAGATATTGTAACCTTTTATTTTTCATTGTGTTTATTATTTCGCATTCTTTGCCCATTTCTCGCAATACTTCCGTATTACAAAAAATTGTTAAAATCCTTTATAAAAGGTATATAAAAATGCCCCAAACGGGCTATCACAAACACATTGCAAAACGTTTTCGGATTAAACAATCCATCATCAGTGCAAACGGTTGTACATGCTAGTAGCCAAAATATGTGGGTCAAAACCCTTTAAATGTTTTAAATTTGTAGTTGTTTTACATTATTAGTATTTATAATTTGTGATGTTTAAGTTACCGTTGGATAGGTAACATGGCGGCGTATGACTCTACATGAGTAAATTGGTCCTGAGACGAAGTGTCTACGAGGACCTGTTGATAACAACAGTTGTTATCAAATGCCTCTAATTTTTGACATTAATCTTTTTCAACATCCATGAATCCATTCCATAGAACAGCACAGAAAGTACGTAACATCTCATCAGGCGAAGTTTCATTTCAAGGCTCAAATCTCTTTCGCAGAACACTCTCTTCATTTTAGTGAATATGGATCTGGCTTTTTCTATTCTTATTTTGATTTCTGCTGAGCTCTTCATTTATCTTGTTGTTGTTGTCTTCATTTATAAAAGTGCCTAAATATTTGTATTTGCTAACTCGATCGATAATTTCATTGTGTAAACATAAATTTTGGACATTTTGTGTTGATTTCGATATTACCATAAATTTAGTTTTCTTTATGTTCAAAGATAGTCCATATTCTTCGCTGCAGTCTGCTATCTTGTTCACCATTCACCAGTATTACTTTACTTGTATGTAATAATTCGTGTAAACTGACTTCTTATCAACAGCAAATATTAACAAACATCGATCCATTCCCCTTCATGGTGCCTTGCAAATAACGACAAACATTTACATTAAACCTCCAACCAATATCAGGTGAACAAACACATCAAATAATTATCCATCTAGTATTTATTCCATCTACTAGCGAAACAAAATATTCCACACAAGCTAACTATTAATGGCAAATTGTCAATTATCGAAAAAGATTAAAAAGCCCGAAAAAATACCAAACCCCAAAGACAAACTACAATTAAAGATTACCTGCTAGGTACCAATAAAAAAAGACGGCAACATTTTAATAATCTTAATTCTGAAAATAAAAACAATCTCAGTGGTACAACCACTGAGAAAACAAATTATTCCAAACCTCCTATATACATAGATAAGGTAGCAGATATTAATCCTCTAATGGGGTCATTAACAAAGTTGTGCCCGAAACAATACATAATAAAATTCTATGAGCGGAACAAGTTAAAGTACAGCCCAAAGCCGGAGAAGCTTATTCGAAAATCACTAGATCATTTATACGAATAAAACAGAGTTCCACACGTACAAACCAAAAAAACGCGTGTTTCTATTGGTTGTAAATAAATCATTAAATTTAGGTATCCACGCACACTCAAAAGTCGCATGGATTTAAATCAGGAGACCTTGCTCGCAAAGTTACTGGACCAACTCTTTCGATCTATCGGTCACGGGAATTATTAACTAAAAAACTACAAGCAATCTACTCTAACCTTTCCGCACGTACCCACACAGTCGTGTGGGATGGTTTTGAATAGATGTAAAACTGCTAAATCGTAAAATCTAGCTTTCAGTACGAACGACGATGGTTGTGTAGGTTCAGTGTTATGCTTTACGCTGCCTGATACGATTGTTGAATTTATTTTGTTTTAACAGTCACAGCTTGTCTTGCAACAATGGCTGGTCGTCAATTCCGTAAGAAATGTAAGTAGATTTTTGTTATTAAAAAATGTCAATAATAAAATGTAAATGCATGTAGATTACTAATACACCTGTATAGAAAGCACCTACACATACACATTAAAAAAATGATATTAATATTCTCAAAATATCCAATTACATTACTATTAACACAATTGTGTGGGTTGGGTTATCATTATTGTCCTTCTCTCTTTTTGCAGATTTTGACTTTTACAAACCAGAAGATATCGGAGAGGCAATGAACATTATTTATGAAGATTCAGAACTAGAAGGCTTTAGTGATAACTCAGATTCTCACCCAGTGTGGAGTATCGAGCCAAATAGCCTTCGCAAAAGCCTCGGAGACAGCGAATCCTCGGATTCTGACCAAGAAGGAGAAGATACTCGTGGCAATTCCCTAATTCACAACAAAACCCGTGTTCACAAAATAACGTTGAGGCTCCTGGTACTTCCGGTGTAACTGCAGCTCCCATATTTGATCAACCACAAACCACTGGAAACCGTAGTTCTAAAATGAAAAATCCTTCATTTCGGTGGAGCAAACGTTCATTTTAGGGCATCGAGAATAAACCAGATAAAAAAGATTTTCTAAGTAATCGAACAGATGTAATTGTTCAGAGTCCAATGCACTATTTTGAAAAGTACTTTCCAGATAGCCATTTCCAGCAGGCAGCTACGTATATGAATATGTATTGTTTGTCTAAGAAAGGTACAGAACTTAATACAACACCATCTGAAATAATGAAACTCTATGGTGCCTATATTGTTTTTGGATGTATACCTTATCCACGTTTGCACTGGTACTGGAAAATGGGATTAAGATTACAGAGTGTTGCTGATGTTTTGCCCAGGGATCGTTTTACTTTGCTTAGAACGTGTCTTCACTTTGTTGATGTACAGAGAAGCCCCCAGATGATCTCACTAAAAATAAGTTATGGAAATTCAACCCGTTATCAAATGTGTAAGAAATACTTGTCTTAAAATTGAAATTAATAACTACAGTATTGATGAGCAAATTATTCCCTTTACCGGCCGTTGTCATTTACGTCAATATGTAAAGGGAAAACCAAGGCCCACAGGCTTGAAAAATTTCACTGTTGCTTCATCCACTGGAATAGTCTTAGATTTTGAAATATATCAAGGACGATTGACTCCTCTGCCAGATATAAAGTATGGACTTGGACCAGCAGTTGTTTTAAGACTGTGTTCATCTTTGCCTTAGGAAAGTTTTTTACATTTTGATACATATTTTACAACCTGTAATCTAATTTCTCCTCTAAATGAATTAAAGTTTTATGAAACTGGTACTGTCATGAACAACCGAATTTCCAAATTGAATTTCTTACCAGATAAGAAATTTGGAAGAGGAGACAGTGAACAGTTTTATTACAGTGAACAAAACATGGTTGCTGATAAATGGCGGGATACCAAATCCGTTACTATGTTGTCAAATGCGTCAGGGATTGAACCAGAACAAAGTGTCAGAAGGTGGTGTAAGACAGAAAAACAATACGTAGACGCCAAATGCCCTGAAGTAGTAAGAACTTACAATATTAATATGGGTGAAGTAGATATCTGCGACCAGCAACTTGAATATTATAGAACCTGGATCAAAACCAGAAAGTGAACATTAAAAGTAATACTTCATTTTTTAGATTTAGCCGTAGTAAATGCTTGGATGAAATACCGCGAAGATTACCGGTCAAATAATATTCCAAAATCTAAAATACGAGATCTTCTTACAATTAGAATGGATTTTAAGAACGATTCCCGAAGTGGAAATTGAAACGTCAATAAACGTATTTTTATCTTTAATTGTGGCTTATTCCCAGTTTAATAGTAATTAATTTACAATGCCACAAGAAAATAGCTTCAGAACAAAGATATATATTTATGGAAGATTTTGAAACAAATATCATTTCTAAACAAAATTTCAAACCCACAGTATGGTGGAGGTATGTAGATGATGTATTCTCAATATGGCCTCATGGATCAGATTTGATCATAGATCGAATTTATTTTTTGTTGAACAAGATATTGTAAGTATTGAAGATTTGCTTTTCAATGTGATATCAAATTCTGATTTTGATCAAATTATTTTTAGTTTACATATAGTATATGAAAATTCATATAGAAAACAAAGAAATACACATTTAAATAAATTTAATATTCTTTTAGAACAAAACAGTATACACACTTTAGATAACCTCAATAGAAATGATGACATATTAGCGACAGTTGTCAATCTATCAAATAGACATTTAAATGCAACGGAGAATTTAATACTGTCAAAGGGTCTAAACTTTGCTATTACTCAGCCATCCGTTCCAAAAATAGACATAATAAGCTCAGTGGAGAAAATATCTCAATGCTTACCAACCCACGAAAAGGAAGAATACAGAGTGTTATGTAAACTTGAATTGGAAAAATCTACTAAAATTGAACAAAACATAAGCAAAGAGGAACTAAAGGCTATAAGAACTTTAAAAAATGACGACTCCATAATCATACTACCAGCAGACAAGGGGAATGCAACTGTGATAATGGATAAAATTCAATACGCAAATAAAATTAAAGATCTATTAATAAACGGACCTTATACAAAATTAGAATGGAAGTCGGTGAAAGTTTATTAGCGTCACCTAAAGGAAAAATATTAAATGAAGCAGTGGAAGAACAGGTTGAGGAAGAAGAAACAGAAGACGAAAAACAAATCAGGCCAGAGAATTATCGAGCTCCACAACCAGCTGAAAATAAAAGGTTAGATGGTTACGAACATTGGCCAAATATTGACCATTTAACTACAGCAAGATTTTGCAGAAGGTCGTGTTGTAAAAGCAGAACCCGTGTTAGATGTCTTAAATGTGATGTTCACCTATATCTCACCAAAGTTTAGTTTGATTTACACCAGTTTTAGTAAAATAAAGCCCAACCTACACAATTGTGTGGGTATCTTATTTCTAAACACCCTGTATAAAGAATTATTTTATTATTTTTCCTGTGCAATTTAAGACATAAGAACATAGTTACTATTTATAACTGGGAATAAGCCACAATTAAAGATAAAAATACGTTTATTGACGTTTCAATTTCCAATTCGGAAATCGTTCTCAAATACAAACAGTAAATTAAACAAATTTTGTTTTTTGTTACATAGTGAAAAAATTCTTCTAATAATTTAATTTTATCTGACTCATTTATATTGACAATTCAGACATACATTATGCATTTTAAAGTAGACGACTTTAAAATGATATTGCCAATATTGTTGAGTTGCGCTCCTGGTACGACTTTACTTATAAGATAGTTCATTCGATTACATGAAATCAACTTTAACTTGAGAATATCCGTCAGAAAAAATCATAGCATCTAATTCGTCTTTAAAAAGAGAAACACATGACATGATGACAGTAAAATTCTCCTGTTAGTGATTCCATAGTAAATTATGAGGGAAAAACCAGGAAAAAAAACCTCATAATACTATCCCGACATTGTAAGTATTTGTTCGTGATTTCGTGTATCGTTAATACCTTCAAAAAACATCAAGAATTCTGATTTTATATGTTACGTTATTTAAAAAATATCGTTTATAAATAAGGAATTTTCAACAATCGATCGAATAGAACAGAACAACTTAGAACGAGATCCTACAGCATACACAAGGAATAATATGAGGAAAATAACAATACCGTACATAAAAGGATTATCAGAAAAACTTAAAAGGATGGGAAATAAATTCAACATTTCAACAACGTTCAAAACAACAAACACGTTGAGATCTATTTTGTCCAAAACCAAACCTAACAATGAACAAGAAAGGACAAAGAATTGCATTTATAAAATACCTTGTGAATGCGATCAGTTTTATTTAGGTGAATCATCAAGGCCATTAAATGTTAGAATAAGTGAACATCAATCTTATATTAAAAATAGAGAATTTGATAGATCTCAAATATGTAAACACGCATGGGATAATGAACATAGGGTTCAATGGAATAATTCAAATATAGTCCTAAAAGAAACGGATGGTAAAAAAAGAAAAATTAAAGAAGCGGCTCTAATTATGCTAAATGAGGCCAATTGTGTCGCAAATTCCTCGGCAGAATGTAGTAGGATCTGGTTACCAATATTGAAAGAGGAAGTTATTAATAAGAAAATACCAGTATTAGTAAGTCAGTAACATATAGAAGATACATCATTTATGTTTTTAAATAACGTAACATATAAAATCAGAATTCTTGATGTTTGTTGAAGGTAAACTAAATTCACGAACAAATACTTACAATGTCGGGATAGTATTATGAGGTTTTTTTCCTGGTTTTTTCCCTCATAATTTACTATGGAATCACTAACAGGAGAATTTTACTGTCATCATGTCATGTGTTTGTCTTTTTAAAGACGAATTAGATGCTATGATTTTTTCTGACGGATATTCTCAAGTTAAAGTTGATTTCATGTAATCGAATGAACTATCTTATAAGTAAAGTCGTCCCAGGAGCGCAACTCAACAATATTGGCAATATCATTTTAAAGTCGTCTACTTTAAAATGCATAATGTATGTCTGAATTGTCAATATAAATGAGTCAGATAAAATTAAATTATTAGAAGAATTTTTCACTATGTAACAAAAAACAAAATTTGTTTAATTTACTGTTTGTATTTTGAGAACGATTTCCGAATTGGAAATTGAAACGTCAATAAACGTATTTTTATCTTTAATTGTGGCTTATTCCCAGTTATAAATAGTAATTAATTTACAATGCCACAAGAAAATAGCTTCAGAACAATAATAAGAAGATAGAGTACAACGTTTCCAAATATTTGTTGAAAATTTTTTGTTGCCGTGCTGAAAGGGATAATGGGTCAAGCAACCATCATGCAAAAACCATAAGTTTAGATCGTCCAATAAATCCGGTAAAGTACTTTGTAAAAAGACGTGATATTTATATCTGACTATTTAAACGATTGAGCAATAGAATAGATCAGATTATTACTGAGAACAACTATCAATATATTAATGCTAAATCTTTTCTCCTGTTTTTTCTTTCTTTCCTGAAAGTGTACCTTTTGCTTTTTGACCGAACCCTTAATTGTTCCGTACTGTTTCCTGAAGCCAAACTGATCTCGGCCATAAATAACTTGGAACAATGGTAACAAGCTTATTAGATCATAAGATGACGATTTGGAAACGTCTTTGTTAGGATTAAATATAAAAATAATTTCCACCATTTTGCACAAATGGTAGAAAATATCCTACATTCAACATAGGGTTAAGTATACACATAATCAGTCGAATGACTAACGACGCAAACATTTATTTAGTGACTTTCTTAATTTTGACTTACCTTTCTGCGGCCACAGCAGAGCATGTTGCGCGTGCGTGACCGACCGGATGAGATCTTCGAGCGCGCCAATTTCCGCCACTGCATACCAGATCAGCGCTGGGTTTTCTCTCTGAAATTAAAGCAAGGGTTATAAGGTTTGAATAATGTGTATATATTAGTGCAGGGGTGCTCAAACTTGAACTGCAGGCGATCTACCTCAATATTTTAGACTACTTACGATCGACTTTGACAGACTGCAAGTGTGTATGATGCAGGGTTGCCCTACATACACGATACACTTTACCTACCTAGGTAGAGCGTACCGTAGCATATATAGATATTAGCTTTCTGCACAATATAGGTACATTATTTTAGTCAAGGTTTGGGTTAGGTTTAGTTAGGATCTTCTCTACAATATCAATAAAAAAACTCATAATTATTCAAAACTGCGAGTTTATTTGTTGTTACAAAACAAAAGAGTTACATATGGTGTTAAACTTAACTAAGGAGTGGCTTTGGATGTTGAAGCGTGGCACTGCATGTCCTCAGCATACTTTTCATAAGATGGTACGTAACCACTGAGTACTAATCACAAGCATGATGTCATATGATCGTCAGTTAGTTGATTGCGATATTTTAACCTAATTATCTTCATTTCAGAAAATTCAGACTCGCACAAGTAAGTTGACCCAAAAAATGCCGTCAGTTGAAGGGCGATTTGCCTTATATTCGGATATTTATCTTCAGATATAAAACGCCAGAAATTTCTATCAGATACTGTAGCTTTGAGATGTATATCTGATATAGTCTGCACCAACTCATTTTCAACAGAACATGAGTTCATATTAAACTGACTTGCTATTTCAGTAGCTAATTCTTCAATGTTTTTACATGAAAAAGGATAACTCATAAATGATGCTATATTTTCCAATTTACTGCAATCATAAAAACGCATTTCGAATTGTCCCAAAATATTTGATAATTTAGACTCATACGTATCATAATTCCACTGAGGAATCCTTGCTTCCAAAGACGGAAAATGTTTCAGATCCTTTCTTTTCAGTTGATCTATCATAAGTTGCAATTTACTTTTGAATGCGTTTACTGCGCTAATCATCTCAATAATAGTTTTTCCTTTACCTTGAAGCTCCAAGTTAACGGTGTTTAAGTGCATTGTGATGTCAGTCCAAAATTCCAAATCATTTAGCCATTTTTCGATTTTCAAAATCAGAGTGTCATCACCTCTTTCGTCTAGAAAAGCTGTTATTTTGAGCAATAATTCTTGAAACCTTTGAAAGAGCTGCCGTTGTAAGCTACGTGCACGGATGGAATTTACAATTTTTGTTGCAATGCCCATAATTTCCTCCGTGTTTAAAACTTTTGAACACAAAACTTGTTGATGTATAATGCAATGGAATGAAAAAAATGAAGGGAATTCTTCATTAGCTAATCACAATGCCACAAAACCGTTTTGTTTCCAGTCATTGCTGGTGCTCCATCGGTTGTAATGCACATTAATTTATATATTGGTAGCTTGTAGTTTTTTACAAACTGTAAGAAAACGTCATATATATCTTCACCACGGGTCTTTCCCTTCAGAGGAATGATTGTCAAAAATTCTTCCTTAGCCAACATGTCATTGAATACCATCCGAATAAAAATACACAGCTGGGCAGTGTCTGTCATATCGATGGATTCGTCGAACTGTTAAGAAAAGTATGTACATTCCATGATATCATGTTTTAGTTTATCTGCGATGTCTTGACTCATGACTTCAATACGCCTTGTGACAGTCGGACGAGATAACTGAAGTTCTCTAATAGCAGACATGATTTCTGTTTTATTTTTAAAATCTCCACTTTAAAGTCTCACCCGCTTCAATAAATGCTTCCTTCACCACCGATCCATCTTCAAATGGTTTCTTGTGTTTCGCCAAAATATGAGATATTTTAAATGACGCGATCGTAGCAGCTTTTGATTGTTTGGCTGGTCTTGTGAACATGGATTGTTCTTTTTTCAAACAAGATATCAAATTACTTACTTTTCGTTTTCTTAATTCACTCTGTGGTAGAAAATCCTTTTCATAGTTTTTATGAACCGTTTTATGATACCTCTCTAAGTTACCACGCTTAGGTATTGCAACTGACGCACGACAAATAACACAAATGCACTTATCCTTCACCATAGAAAAGAAAAATTCTTCCTCCCAATCCTTTTTAAAATGATACGTTTTAGATTTCTTCACTGCACTCATTTTCCACTATTTAATAATAAACTTTGTATCGACGTAGGATCGCTATCAAGTTACAATTCAGAATAACTCCAATTCCTGCAGGCGCAACATTTATATCGGCGTGAACGAAAGTCTCGAATGTTCCCGTCAAACGCGCCGCCCGAAACTAGTCTGTACTGTCTCTCGTCTAGAAACAACACGGCTTTTCTTTGACAAGTGCCGCGCGTTCCTTTGATAAAGCCACCTTTTGCCGCAAGCAGTGTTATTTTATTACGTAATACATTTTTGTAGTTGATAGAATATCATCCCAAATTTGATTAATAATTATAATAAATATTGAATTAATAAAATAATTAGTTATTATATGTAAATATAAAATATGATGTGTGGACAGTATTTTGTTGTCCCCACTTCTTTGAATTGCAATGATGCTTAGTCAAGCATTCTATGTATTTGTATAGTTCAGTAATAATAAAAACGTTTAACTCTGCTGACAGTAGTTTAGTTACCTACCTACTTATTAAAAAATTTTTTTCTTCTCGAGATCTACCCAAAAAGCACTCGCGATCGACCAGTCGATTGCGATCGACCGTTTGAGCACCCCTGGGTTAGTGCATTATCTGCCATCCACATGTGGTAGAAGTAATTCATGCAGACTGAAACATATTTTGTACACCGTACTATAAAATAACAACGCGAAGCAGTTTGTTTCTTATAAAATTGAAGAGAATATGTGGAGGAGTAGATGGCAGTGTGAAAAATAATAATTTTTTGGAAAATGCAGCTATTTTATACTTATAGGTACAGTAAATCCAATAGTTGTGTGTGTGCTGTCGGTTCGATATGGTCTGTATAAGATTCATATAAAATTAGATGCTTAGCTTTAATAAAGGCTATAGTGTATTCAGTATACCAGTAGCACTAAACTGGCTTGTGTATCTAATAAGCGCTATACATATTTACATCATCTCCACGTAACCAATTTCTAATGTGTTATAAGTTTTGTTGGTTGCGTATTTATTTAGTAATGGATCAAATGGAAATAGATAAAACATTAAACAGATGGATAGTTCTGAAAATTCGAAGGAATTTTAGCAGTTTGTACACAGTATACCAAGTCTCTGGTTATACAGGGTGAGTCATGAGGAACTTTACATACTTCTACCATATGTAGAGTCCCTCAGGGAGCATATCATGTGGCCACTAAAAAATGTCAACTCCTCTTCTTTATTAATTAACAGGGTGATTTGTGTAATTGACCATTTATTTCAATTTACTGTAGTGTTTATACGGCTCATTTGATTTTTTTAATGTTTGCATGATACAGTACACTACTATCAAGCATTCGACTGGTATTAGCTAAACTAAAAAATTCCAGGACTGGCTGTGGAAAAATTAATTTAGGGATTCGTATTAAATATTACACCCTGTATATATATATATTTTTTAAATGCAATAAGTGATTTTCAAACTACATAAATAGCCAATGAAAACGACATATGCGACAATTTTGTCGCACTTTTATTAAATTTTTAGTGAACGATCAAATCTTACCAAAAATAGAACAACCATAATGAAGTATTAAATTATAAGGTATTAATTTAAACAAATATTATAAATTTCAAACATTTTAATTAAAATGAGTTACTACAACATAATCTAATATGTAGAAAATTAACAACTTTACTGTCACTTTGTATTATCTCCACGATAGAATCAATTGTTTTTCAATTTTAAATTTTTACTCATAGATCGTATTGGGGCATTATTTTCGATAAATAATAAATTAAATTGATTAAAAAGTCAAACCTCTTGTATGTGTTAGTTTTTTTTTATTGTAAATGATTAAAATTTTATGTCAAATAATAATACATTGCATCAACTGTACTAAATAAAAAAAAATCAAAAAAAGTTTAAAATGAAGGTTGGCGTTGACCGTTTGACGTTTCTTGATATTTTATACCCATTGTCATTATTGTCATTATCAATTGTTATTTATGTGTACAAGAATACATATTTCTTCTGTCATATCTACGTTAAGTACATTGTTAGTTTTGGTAGAGCTTTTGTTACTTTCGATCAAAATGCCATATCAGTTTTCGACCACAGAATATGCAGACATAATATTTGTTTATGGATTCTGTAATGGGAATGGTAGGGCTGCTAGTAGAGAATATCGCAGGAGATTTCCTAATCGTCGAACTCCCAGTCATCCAACATTTGGGTCAGTTTTTAATTATTTGCGAGAAAATGGCACTTTTCCTAGTGGAACAACAGACATGTAGATGAAGCGCAGGAAGATGACATTATGCACGCCGTTACTATGAACCCTACAATAAGCACTAGACAAGTAAGTCGAGAACTCAATGTTACTCAATCAAAAGTAAGTAGAGTCTTACAAAAAAATATTCTATACCCATATTACATTCAAATGGTTCAGCGACTACATGCTGGAGATGAGATCGATAGGTTGGAATTTTGTAGATGGATTAACAATAATTGACCAACACTATACAGGGCACTATTTACAGATGAAGCCCAATTTACCAGAGACGGGATAAATAATTCACGAAATTCACATGTGTGGGCATAAGAAAATCCCCATGCTATTCGAGAACGTCGTTCTCAGTTAAGGTTTTCGGTTAACGTGTGGATTGGTGTCATAAATAACCAATTAGTAGGTCCTCACTTTTTTGATGGTCCTTTAACAGGGCAGGTCTATTTGAACTTTCTACAAAATATTTTGCTGAATTTTTTGCTGTACTTTTTACTGGCAGTGAGACAACATCTCAATAATGTTTATGGCAACAGGTGGATAGGACGTGCAGGTCGTATTTCGTGGGCTTCAAGATCCCCTGATTTCAATCCCGTTGATTACCATATTTGGGGACGATTGAAGCAACTAGTTTACGCAGTGAATATTAATAACCGACAACAATTAATTGATAGAATTATACATTGTTGTAATACTATTAGAAACGATCCCCAGAGTGTCCGTAATTCAATACGTCAATTAACAATTCGGCAACAAAAATGTATACAGTCGGCAGGGTTCCATTTCGAAAATCTATTTTGAATTATTTTTATTTTGTTACCATTATTGTATCTTTTCCAGTTCTAATTTATGGGTTTATCATAACTGTGTACATATTTTTAGTTTTTTTTTTTAATTGTTCTTCGTTATTGTTAGTAGTTACTGTTTTTTGTTGTGCAGTGACTCAGTTTATCATTTCAATTAAAATGTTTGAAATTTAGAACATTTGTTTAAATTAATTACCTTATAATTTGATACTTCATTATGGTTGTTCTATTTTTGGTACGATTTGATCGTTCACTAAAAATTTAATAAAAGTGCGACAACATTGACGCATATGTCGTTTTCATTGGCTATTTATGTAGTTTGAAAATCACTTATTGCATTTAAAAAAAAATATATGCAGGGTGTAATATTTAATACGAATCCCTAAATTAATTTTTCCAAAGCCAGTCCTGAAATTTTTTAGTTTAGCTAATACCAGTCGAATGCTTGATAGTAGTGTACTGTATCATGCAAAAATTTAAAAAATCAAATGAGCCGTATAAACACTACAGTAAATTGAAATAAATGGTCAATTACACAAATCACCCTGTTAATTAATAAAGAAGAGGAGTTGACATTTTTTAGTGGCCACATGATATGCTCCCTGAGGGACTCTACATATGGTAGAAGTATGTAAAGTTCCTCTTGACTCACCCTGTATAAATAAGTTTTGTGAGATTTAAAGTTTCAAGTTATATCAACCAAAAATTACCTGGATAAAGACTCTTAGGTCCATAATAACAAATGATAGTATATATTTGAAATCCAACTCAATATAAGAAACGGCATAAGTCAGTAGGCAAGATCCTTTGTCAAGCGATATCTAACAAACTGCGAACTCCAAAACAAACATCTCACTTATTATCAACTAAAAGTATGCTTGAAGATATCTTTCAGACTTAAGAATTACAGCCAGAGAAAGTTATACTGGAACTACACCGTCATCACAAGTCAACCAGTGGCATATAATACACCAGATCTTATACTAGTTAATAAACTATCTAGACAAGCAACGCTAATAATTGATATAGCGTGAACATAAATAATCTGCGTGTTAAATACAACTAAAAGATCGCCAAGTACATAGATCTGAAAATACTACTACTGAAGTTATTCCGAAGAATAGGGGCTTGATAAGAGGGTCCCCTAGATCTAAATCTTTTTGATGTCGTAGGTATCTGAAATAAGTGATTATTTTCCATATAGGGAATGAGAGACGTATGACTAAATCAAATACATAGATTCTTTCTTCTTAAAGTTCCATCTCCTATCGGAGGTTGGATATCATAACGGCTATGGTCACTTTGTTGGCTGCTGCTATGAAAAGTTGTAGTGAACTACAGTTAAACCATTCTCTATGGTGTCTTCTTCCTATGCTTCGTCGTAGTACCTCAGCATTGGTAATCCTTTCAACACACTGAATTTTTAATATTCTTCTGTAACACCACATTTCGAACGCTTCTATTTTTCTTATGCGCTGTTTCTTCAATGTCCAATCTTTCATTCCGTACAGTAAGATAGAAAATATGTAACATCTTAGAGCCCTTATTCGGAGATGCAACTGAAGGTCTCTGTTGGTAAGCATTGTCTTCATTTTCACAAATGCTTACCTTGAAGTTTCAATTCGGACTTTGATTTCTCTGCTTTGGTCATTTTTGTCATCAACTTAGGTTCCCAGATATTTGTATGTCTCTACTTTTTCTATTTGGGTTTGCTCTATCATTAATCTTTCATTTCCATGTTTCGTTTTTGAGACAATCATAAAATTAGTTTTTCTCGAATTTATTTTTAGTCCTTATCTAATGCAATAATCGTTAATTCTATTTACCAATTCTTGTAGCGATTCCAGGGTGTCTGCCATTATAACGGTGTCATCAGCGAATCTTATGTTATTACTTATTCTTCCGTTTACAGAGATTCCATCACCCAGATTCGCTATCGCTCCCTGGAATATGGCTTCACTGTACACGTTAAACAGTAATGGTGACAGAACACAGCCCTGTCTTACTCCTCTCTTTATATCTATAAATTCGGACTTTTGTTCTTCTTATATTGGCCTTTTCATTCCGATACAGATTGCTAATGATTCGTAAGTCTCGTCTGTCTATATCTTTGTTTCTCAGTATTTCTATTAGTTTTTCATGTCGGGCCCTGTCGAATGCCTTCTAGAAGACGATAAAACAGGAATCAATATCTAGGTTCATATCTATGCATCTTTGAGAGAGGACATTAAAAGCAAACAATGCCTCTCTCGTTCCCAGTCCCTTGCAAAACCCAAACTGAGTATCATCCATATAATCTTCTAGTTTTCTATATAATCTTCCATGAATCACCTTTAGAAATATTTTGAGGGTATGGCTTATTAGTGATATTGTCCTATAGTCTGAACAATCTTTGGCATATACTGTTTTTGGTATTGCTACAAAGGTGGACACCAACCATTCCTGTGGGATTTTTCCAGTTTTATATACTTCATTAAATAGGTCCAGAAGTACAGGTAGAGTTTCATCGTCTAGACAATTCAGTAGTTTCGCAGATATTTCGTCTGGACCTACAGTCTTTCCGTTTTTTGCGTTTTGTATTGCTTGTTCGATTTCCCCTATTATGATCTCTGGCCTAGTTTCGCTGTCGATTTCTTCCGGTTCTTGTCGATTATCCTCAAACAGATCTGTTATGTATGTCTTCCATTTTTTTAATATCTCTATAATTTCTATAATGATTTTTCCATTTGCGTCTTTCAGAAGGGCATCTTTCTTTTTTCTCAGTGTATTTGTCATTTCCTTTATTTTCTTATGCATGTTAAAGCTACCATACTGTTTAGCATAATATGCCTCTATTTCACTGCATTGATTATCAAGCCAGGTGGATTTGGCCTCTTTTATTGTCTTTCCTATCAATCTCTGTAGTTCCTTATATTTTGCCTTACTCCTGCCTTTATGTTTCCTTCTTTCCTCCATTAGATCTAAGATTTCTGAAGTCATTTATCCCTGTTTTTGTCTGCAGTAGCTTTTCTCCTGCCTTTATTAAAGTTTCCTGTACCATGTTCCATTTGTCATTAACATCTGTTGTTTTTATCACGTCTTTTTTGATTTTCTTTATACCTTAAATAAAAAGAAATTAAGATACAAATAAGGTTATGTGAAATGGAAATTATCCAGACTTAAATTTATATTCTACCAAAATTAAAGAAGCTCTAGAAGACCAAACTTATAAGATAAAAGTATACAAGAAACTGATCAATAATATCAGATATAGCAAAACTATACAAGAAACTGATCAATAATATCTGCAAAACCTCGAACATCTGCTGAACTGTTTTAGCGAGGTAAAAAGGAAAATAGGTGAGTATAAATATGAGTAAAACTACATTAATAATCTTTAACTAAAATCTACATCCCGATGCAAACTTTCCCATTGGAAGTTATCCCCAAGCAAATGAATCCCGTTAACGAAATCAGACATAAAATTGAGTTGGCTCAATAGAATGTGGTAGGCTCAAAGAACCCTTTAGTGGTAAAACCACCAATGAGAAACATCGCAAGACAATTGGCAAAAAATAATGCAGAACAAGCCAAGGCACTCGGTGAACATTTAATTAAAGTATTTCGACCACATTATTTTATATTAAGCCCTACAGAAACTTAGGTATAGAGAGGGTCTTGGACGAGACGATTTAAATTGAGTTGACAAGAGAGAAATTTACACACCAAAAATGAAAATCTACCATCATGGAAGAAATGGTCCCGAAAAAATCTCCTGGCTACGACCTAATAGCGGAGAAAGTCTTACAAAAGCTACCTAGTAAAGATACGAGTTGTATTCTGCAAATGTTCAATGTTATTCTAAGACTTAGCTATGTTTCGCATCAATAGCGAAAGTAGCAGAAGTCATAATGGTGCTGAAGCTAGGGAAGAAATCTGAAGAAATTACATCATATAGGTCCATTAGTCTATTGCTAATGCTATCTAAAATATTTTATAAATTCTTTTTATAAAAACTTTAACCCACCCTAAGAAACAAAGAGATCATACCTGATTGCCAGTTTGGTTTCCGTCCCTAACATAGCACTATCCAACAGGTGCACAGAATTGTAATACAAATCGACAACGAACTAGAAAATAGATACTATTTCGCAGCCTTTCTGGATATCACTCAGGCTTTTGATAAGGTTTGGCACACAGGCCTAATTTATAAAATCAAAAATCATTTAACGCATAGATTGTATGGTATACTGGAATTTTATCTAACTAACACATACTTCCTAGTTAGACACCAAGGGGAATGCACTGACTTGTACCCAGTCGAATCAG
Organism: Diabrotica balteata; assembly: GCA_918026665.1. Taxonomy (NCBI): domain Eukaryota; kingdom Metazoa; phylum Arthropoda; class Insecta; order Coleoptera; family Chrysomelidae; genus Diabrotica; species Diabrotica balteata. Next base: position 52,216,665 of record OU898277.1, read on the forward strand.
TTGTACCGCAAGACAGTATTCTTGGACCTGTGCTTTACCTAGTATACACCCTGAATTTCCCAGCAACACACTCAACGACAGTAGGTACATTCACGTATCATACTGTAACATTAGCATCGTATCAAAAGAGAGGCACTGCTACGTAAAGCCTGCACAATGTTCTGGACAAGATTAAACTTTGGTTAAATAAATAGAAAATAAAAGCAAATGAAGCTACATCCAAAAATATTACCCTCACAATGAAAAGGAGTATTTGCCCACCAGTCGCTATAAATGACGTACACAGCTTCAACAAATCAATGACGTAAAGTACCTTGATATGCATTTAGATTGATGTATGACGTGGAGAACACATATCTTAACAAAACGCAAACAATTGGGATTAAAACTGCACCGAATCTATTGGTCAATTGGCAGGAAATCTAGTCAAGTCAGTCAAGTAATTCCTACATGTGAAACAGTAATTTGTTGTTGTTGAATTTTATTTATTTTCGCTATGCTTAGAACAGATTGTAAATAAAGTGGAAAAAAGCTACGACATAACATGATAAAATGTTGCATAATTCATCAGAGGAACTGGTCTAAATATAGGCCCTGCACATAATGAAGGCTCCCAGTAATTTTTTGATGCTAGTTGTGCTATCCAGTATCAGATCATATACCGTATACAGTATTTTCCATAGCATGGTTAATTCTCGGTTATACTTTGTGAGTACATTTTGTGATTGTTTGTTTTCCAGTTTTCGAATATTTTTCACGTAAGTAGTTTGAAATTTTTTATAAATATTACTGTTATATTTTGTTATATATATATATATATATATATATATATATAATATATATATATATATATATATATTTATATACGTAGTAGAATTTTAATGCCAAAGGGTTATGTATACATTATGTCTAGGCAAATCTCTTAGAATTATAGGGTTAGAAAAAATTTTGCTGTAAAACCTTTAAACATGTGTTGAGTATAATATAGGCCCTGTTAATGTTAGCAATATAAGCCCGGCTCAACATGATCATTTGATAATAATGTATTTTCTTGCAGATACACTATAAGCAATGACAGAGAATCTAAAAATCTAATTAGGAAGGCATGGAAAGAAAGCGAGATGGTGTTGGGCATACAAAGTGTGTTAGAAAAAATAATGGGGCTAAAAACAGCCGTTAAACAATTTAACGTTACTAGAACAACTCTACAGAGATGTGTGCATCAATGTCAATAATCAAACGCTAATACCTCTGTAGTAGTTCAGTCAAAATTTGGGAAAAAAAGTATTGGAAAAAGAACTAGAGGCTGAGTTGGTACAGTATGTTTTAGCAATGAAGGCAGTCTTTATTAGCTGTAAGGAATGAAATAAGACATTCTTTTAAAAACGAAACAACAGGACGCAGTTGGATAGACTCGTTATGATAAGGCATAATACAATTTTGTCATTACGTAGGAAAACTGAAATTTCGTTTGCTAGAGCTCTTGAATTTACCAAGGAAAACGTTAACGAATTTTTTAACTTCTTGAGGCTTGAATATTCAAAACATGTTTTTGAACCGCATAGAATATTTAATGTAGACCGGACGGGTACATCAGTGGTTCAAAGTACAAGTCCGAGAGCGGTAGGGTGCAAAAGGCAAAGGGAGATCGCTGCAACAACATCGACAGAGCATGGGTCACTGGTAACACTAATATTTTATATGAACGCTAGAGGTCCAAATATTCCATTAATATTAATTTTTCCTAGAAAAGATAGAAAAGACCAACTCATGCGTGCATCTCCAACTAGATCAATTTATGAGGTGTATTCTAGCGGTTGTGTACAAGAAGACAGTTTTACGCAATGGTTTCAGCATTTTCTCAAATTTGTTAAACCAAGAAAAGAGTTGCCAGTTCTTCTCATACTGGATGGGCATTACAGCCACACACGTAATTTACACATTATTGTGTTGGCTACAGAATATCATGTAGTTATCATTTAGCTCTGGCCCTTAGATAAAAAATTTTAGGACGCCTTTCAATTATATTATTATGAAAAAATACTTGTATGGCTTAGGCAAAATCAACGGGTATCAACTCAGTATGGTTTAGTAGAGTTGCTTGGTAAAGCGTTTCTGAAGCAGATTTTATTGCAGAAAAAGATAAAGTAGCAAAGAACTGCAGTTTGGCTTCTTTGGAGAACTATAGTGAACCTAATGATGAAGAACCACCAAAATCAGCAAAATATCTTTCAAAAGACATCGAGTCTTAACCGGGAAGTAGCAAAGAAAAATATCTTATCTGAGAAAAATATCTGAGAAGTTTGATTCTCACATCATTTTTACCAGCTATTAAAAAGGAAACAGCCTTCCGAGACAGAAAGTTTCTAAGTCAAAAATTATAACTTCGTCGTCGTACAAAAAAGAATTGGAAATCTCATTGAAAAAAGCAGCTGGAAAGCTGCGTAAAAAACCAAAAACGAAAAGGATTGTCTTTGCTACTTCTGAATTAGCAAACAAGAAGTCAGGAAAGAAGCAAAAGGAACCTTTAAGCGATTCAGAAGAAGATTAAGACTTTGTCTTCTTCTTAACATGCCATACACCAAAGTGCGTAGGCGACTATCTCATTACTAGAATTCTGTTCTTGGCGGCGTGACACAGCTCACCTGTATTGTGTATTCCTGTCCATTCTTTAATATTCCTTAACCAGGACAATTGTTTGCGGCCGGCTCCTCTCCTACCTTCGATCTTCCCTTGTAGGATTAACTGTGGTATTTCATATTTTGCTCCTCTCAATATGTGCCCAAGGTAACCAATCTTGCGTTTTTTAATTAATTCAAAGAGTTCTCTTTCCACGCCGGCTCTATTAAGGACGTCATCGTTTCGAACTCTGTCCACCCAAGGTATGCGCATCATTCTTCTCAATGACCACATTTCAAATGCTTCAAGTTTGTTGATAGATGTTTTTTTCAAAGTCCACGTTTCCATGCCATAAAGCAAGATGGACCATATGTAGCACTTGACCATTCCGTAGCGTATTTCGAAGTTTAGGTGTTGATTACATAGGAGCGGTCTGAATTTCACAAAAGCTTGTCTTGCCATTTGTATTCGGGTTTTTATCTCGTGTTGTGGATCCGATTGGTCATTGATTGTGGTGCCAAGGTATTTAAAAGTTTTCACGCGATTTATACGATTGTCACCTATGCATAATATCGGGTTTTCTGGAGGGTTTCTGCTAATGACCATATATTTCGTTTTCAAAATGTTGATTTTGAGGCCATATTTTTTACCTATGCTATTCACCCTATCAAGTAATAACTGCTGATCTTCCAAATTATCAGTTATAATCACTGTGTCGTCCGCATAGCGGACGTAAGACTTTGTACCTTCCAGAAAATAATGACACAGAGTGCATGTTTTGTAATGGTCGATATTCAAAAGAAAAAGTAGGAGAGCTGTGGATTTGTTGTCTTATGTGCAAATTATGAGTACAAAATAAATATTATAAAATGTGTGTTTTTGCCAATAAATGATATCTGCAAAATATGTATGTTGTGTTTAGTTTAGGAACAAAAAGTGGCCCATATTTAGAGCAGTGTGGTAGGAGTACTTAAAAGCCCGACGTTTTATATTATTTTAAATATTATTTTTGAACTTATTTATTTTGAAAAACAGAATGCACTACGTAATGCAATAATGTTTGCAGAAGGTCTGTACAAAAATATAAAGAAATTGGTAAAAAATTGAAAGTGGTATCCTATAAAACAAAAGTGAGTGCCCATATTTCTGCCATTTCCTCTATCTTTGGGCACTGAAATCTGGAAACCTTAAAGTAGCCACTATAAATCAGAAGTAAGTGGTGGGTAAATTAAAATTAAATAGACAGTTAAGATTTGATTTCATTACAGCGTATCACCATTAGCTGATATGGATACGTCTATCTCATGACTTCATCAGAGCGAGCTCATGATAAATGGTAGGTTTTATATGAATGAATGGTCTTTTTATTATATTTCTCTTTGAGATAGAATAAGCAACGAGAATATCTAAGAACAGACACGGAAGAAAGAGTAAACAACTAAATTATAAAAATACATTAATGTGAAACGGATATATGATACATCATTATGTAGAAAACTGAACTAGATAACATAAAAACTGAATATCATCATAGCAAGAGCTACGTATCATATTAATCAGAATTATGTTCTATTAAAAATACAAGAGTAAAAAGAAGAAAAAAATGGCAATAAATAAAGATACATTAAAAAGCGAAAACTGATTTATGACTCATGAGCCTACTTGATTTGTGAAGCTAAATTATTAAATATACTTACAAACTCCCTTTAATCATTTTCAAATATTCACCGAACTTTCTAATTTCTTTAATTTTCAGTACAAATTTACACAAAATAAAAACGACCACTACATACATTTAAGGTCACCCCTCACCCCGCACATTGTCTATTTGTAAAAAATGTTTTTGTAGTAAAAAAATTCAAATGTTAGACGAACGAATAAAATTTATAAAACAAAACTAGATCTACCGCAATAGAATGGATAAATTATTATAGTCCAAATTTTTATTGCCAGTGTTTACATTTATCAAGGTTTTGTGTAACATAAGCAATAAGCAAAATGACAATAATACTCATACTGACATTTTTATTATTTATTATTGATGTGTTATACTCATTTCAGTGTAAACAAACACACATTATTTAACTTGACCTATTTTAAATAGTATTACATGTACCTATAAAATATTAAGTTTTAAAAAAATTTGATAACCAGCAAGAGTCATTAATTGTAATGAAATTGTCTATCTCTGTTTTGTATTTATTACATGGGCGCCGGCATCGGGGTGCAAACAGGTGAAATTAAACCCCTGTCCGGGAAAAAGTACATAGAAAAAATTACATATTAGTTAACCGACTGAACCCGCAGAAGTAATGCTTTTCGAGTGTATGTATATATGCAAATATGTAAGTACAGCTGCGGTCACTGAATAGTTGATGCATTCATTTTACAATGTAAGACTGTACAATCGCAGTGTCGAATGTATTTGCTAAATATCAAAACTATAATACGTTTTAAAGATGGGATCATCGTCACTCTATAGCACGGTTGGGTGGTTCAAGAGAGCAGAATATCTCCACAGAGCAACATATAAGGTGTTAATAGATTATCTCAGAGAATCTCCTTTTACCACAACTCGAAAGAGACAGCGTTTCCGGACAGCATTCGCACTGCACCCCTAAAGATTAAAGCAAGTCAATTGATAAATTGACGATTGGTTGATAAACTTTTTTGACCGAGTATCACAAGAGGAGACAAGTTGCATTTTGTAAAGAATTCATAATCCGTGAAGTCGACTTTTGGTCTAACATTGCATTTTCCTATACAAAAATGTTTTAATCGTATATTTAGCAATGGTCCAATAACAGTTTATAGGCCGAGAGTTCATAGTTTTGATGAACAGTGTTTTCATTGTTTAAGAAATAGTAAAGGATTCTCGGTCAACGTGTGGGGATAGATGAATGCTGAAGATCCGGGCGTTTGAAGAAAAATTAACAGGATTGTATTACAAACATATTCTTGAGAACATAATGTTGCCATCAGTGATCCAGAGATTCCCCAATAACAACTTCATCTTCCAACATGACAACTGCCCGGTGCATACTAGTAGAATTGTTCAAGAATGGTTGGAAGAAACTCATGTCAATGTTTTTGTCCCGGAGTCCAGACCCTTAACCCCATCAAAAATGTGTGGGCAGAGTTGACAAAGAACTTAAATGAAAGAAATCCTAGGCCACGGAATAGACTTGAAATATAAGCAATTAAGCAGGCATAGAAGAAGCTTGTTGAATTTAACATGAGGACATTGTTGCCACCTATAAACAAAAGATTGCAAAGTTGAATTGATAATAATGGGGTTTCCACCAAGTATTAATTGTGTTACTGTTTATCATTATTTAAAATAATATAAAATATGTTTTAAATAAAATGGGTATTTTTAACCCAGACTTCCTTATTTTGGTTATTAAGAACACTGGATACTCCCCGTTTCGGTAGTCTTTTGCAATACAATGTGCTTCATTTTGCCAGTAATGTCTAGTAATTCAGTGTTATCTATATCGGCGTGGTGTGAATTTTATGTTTAACTCATCAGAAGTAAACACGCAGCAATTTGATAATTTTCTACTAGATAGAGAGATTATGTTTATGTTCTTTTTCTAAGGTAGTTACTTATTTTTGTATTTTTATGTATGTTTTTATTAGTAATAATTAGGTATTAGCTAATATATTTGTTAATTTTTAAAATGTATTCTCTTTTAGATAATAAAAAACAATGGCATTTGGTTCTAAGGGATTAACAGATAATATGATCAAAAATATTTTGGAGTATGAAGATTTAATTTGGAAGGCTCAAACAGGCTCAAGCGTATCCAGGGATGAAATAAATTGAGAGGCTGTGTTGGGGAAACTGAAAATATTGTCAGAGGAGATTGATGAGTATGATGATGACAATGAAATATTTAGTAACCACGGATCCGAATCAGAACAATAAAATTTCGACTCAGAACGAGAAATGTTGTCCATCAGAAATAGTTGGTGTGGTATAGATCATTTCAAAATGCTCCAAACGGTCCAAAACGCCAGCAATTAGTGGTAGAACTCCTTATAATTTAGTTATAATCTTGCCTGGCATTTCTGGTTCAGTTCGTAATGATCCCCCCAGTGAGCCTATAAATGCTTGGAGTCTATTGATTACCGGTGATATGATAGAAATGCCTTCTTTTACCTACCAATTTTTCTGAAATGAAAGCATTTTTCGGGCTATTGTATCAGTAGTCTATGTTTAAATCTTATCATGAAGACATTCGTTTTATGTGGATAACACATAAAAACATTAAGACCTATTTCCCATGCCACTATGAGTCGGGCAAGATTTTTGTTGTTATTGGATTGTCTCAGATTTGACAAAGTTGAAACTAGAAAAGAAAGAGTGGAAACTGATAAATTGACTGGTGTGTCAGAATAATTTGATACATTTGTAACTAGTTCAAAGTCATGTTAGTCTTCGGAAAATTGTCTAACTGCAGACGAGATGCTTGTACAATTTCGGAAAAGGTGTGGATGTCGGATGTATATTTCAATCAAACCTGCCAAATACGGGATCAAAGTGCAGTGTTTAACTGACGCTAAAACTTATTATCTGGTAAATGCAGAAAATTGCACTAGAAAAGAAATAAAAGTTGTTGAAGCACCCAAGTCTACATGTGTTAAAGGCTCCAACAAAAACATCACATGAACAAAAAAACTAAATATATAGTTATAAGAAAAATAGGATACCACCTGGTCAATTACTAGTTAACCAACAACCTATAACACAAATTACCAACATTTGTTATCTGGGTGCAAACTGAAATAAACAGTGGGTCCAATCCACGGAAATTAAGATAAGGATCGAGAAGGCAAGATCAGCTTTCGTCAAAATAAAAAAAAATCTTTTAACAGCCACGATATAAAATTGGAAATAAAAGTTCGTTTACTAAAATGCTATGTATTCTCCGTTCTTTTATATGACGTGGAGTCATGGACCTTAATTGAAGCATCACTGAAGAGGCTCGAAGCATTTGAGATGTGGTGCTATAGACGCATGTTGAGGATTTCCTGGATAGAGAGAGTTACCAACGAAGAAGTACTAAGTACATAGAATGGGTAAAGACCGCGAACAAGTCGTAACCATAAAACGTCGCAAACTGGAATACATGGGCCATATAATGCGCAATGAACAACGATATAACCTACTTCGGACCATACTTCAAGGTGAAGTGCATGGGAAAAGAGGTCAAGGAGGAAGAAGAATATCCTGGCTGCATAACCTGCGAAAGTTGTTTAACTTAACCACTACCGGACTTTTCAGGGCAGCAGTCAACAAAGTCAGAATAGCCATGTTGTTAGTGTCCAACATCCATAACGGATATGCACCATAAGAAGAAGAGACTAATACGAAAAAATATAAAAAACATTCAGCTGAATGCAAGAGCACCTTTTACCTTTGTTTGGAAAAATATTGAAAACTAAAATTTCGCTAGATGGTGGCTGAAATTCACATACTATCGAAACCGAGACGAAAAAGAATCGAAATAAACCACCCGGTAACGATGACTACTCTTTAGAATGAATAACGTTTATTAAATAACAGTTGAGCGGTTAAAAGAATAATTCAATTGTGATTTAGGCCAACAAAAGTTCGCAGTTTACTAAAAAAGGAATAAGTTTTCCACAGATGATTTTTAATTGGATCATTCGCCTTAATATTTAACCCTTTTATTCGGGTAATTTTATTCGGTCCTCGGCATACCATTTTGCTTCTTTTTATGCAAAATATTATGCGATGCAATTTACCTTCATGATGTTTTCTGTTACGTAGAAGCGATAAATAATTATACACTGGTGTATTAATTTATTGTTGCATGTGAAATATACGCTTCTATCTGGATGATTGATGTCAGCCGAAACAGACAAGGGTGTATCTGAAACATATTTAGGCGGGGTCGGTCGATAGATGTCAAATTTTATACGAATTTTGTATTTAAAAAACACGGAATGTTGACTGGTGGTGTAAATTTTAGGGGTATATGTTTTAAAATGTAATAAGGGACTAAAACTTTTATAAGGCGACAAACTCTTACGCATAAGACTATGATGGAGGGAAAAGTTTTTTATTCCTATTGTTCAAATCAAAAGTTAAACCCTTAATTTGTAATCTCACATTAATCTTAAGGTACTATGTAACTACATAATATTTTGTTTATATAATATAATTTAATTACGAGGTTATTTATCTTCCGGTAGAACTGAATCGGTCTTAAAATTATGTTGCAGTAATGTAATAGTCCGAAATATATCCTCCTGACACCTGATGTCCAATTAAATGGACATTTACGTATTATATATTTTTTGGCAAGAAACTATTGATGGTAAGTAGCTAATGTTATTAGATTATTAAACAAATGTTGCTTAGTCTAATAACATACTATATTATAAATATATGTATGTGATGTAGTTGTCTTGGCAAACCATTTTGAGTTTTTTTTATCTAAAACAGTGATGTCCATTTTTATGGACGTTAAGTCCTTAGGCATACTTAAAATATTATGTATTATTATGCATAACACGTCAATAAATTAATTTAAAACTACAATTGTAGCTTTAATTTCCAAATAAAACAGTAAATTATATGAAATAATATATAACACTTTTTTGTTTCAGCTGTCTTTGGTAATAAAAAATATTTGAGTCCCGAAGTTGGCCATGAAAGACTTCTCGAATGTCTGGAAAATTCGGATATAGACGTTTCAGATTCTCTGATGATGGCTTTTATCCAAATAAAGCATTGTATCAGCCTCAGCAATACGATTTGGCTCAATATACAGATGATGAACAAGACACAGAAATACTATCTGAAGTTGAATTAAATAGCGTGTTACTCAATGAACGCAAAAAAGCTTGAGAACTCGAATACATGGAACAAAATAGGGGTAAAATGTAGGATCTAATGGAAAAATTAACATAGTGCAATGGTATGATATGAAATCGGTTATGCTGGTGTCAACTGCGTTGCAAATAGAACCTTCAGATAAATGTAAGCGATGGTCAAAAAAGGACTTCCGATATGTTAAGGTACCTAAACCAAACATTGTTAAAAAGTACAACAAATCCACGGGGGAATAGATTTAAATGACAGGATGATAAGTAGTTATTATCGAATGGGAGCTAGAAGTAATAAATGGACAGTCAAAACCATTTTTCACTTGTTTGACCCTGAAAACTCTTGGATTATATACAGAGATGGCCCTAATCAACTTGGTGATGCTAATAAAACCGTTATGAAGTTCCTGGAGTTTAAAATCGCTGTTTATGAGTTGCTCCTTAAAGATGACATTTTTGAGAATTTTGAGAACGTTTCAATACTGGTAACTAGAAACAGTTACAAACCAAGAACATAACTTCAAACGTCTACTAACAGTAAGGATACAACACATTCCTGCAATGGAATCAGAGTTAGAAAAATTTGATATATGTAAGATTTCAGGCTGTAAGAGTAAAACAAAAGTTTATTGTTAATCATGTGACATATTTTTATGTTTAACATGAAATAACAATTTCTTTAAACAAGTTCATTTACAATAATTTTGTACTAATGCGATTCTGATGTCCTTGAATTAACCTTATTAATAAATAAATCTTGGTAGTTTGCCTGTTACAAAACTTATTGACACAAAATACACTATTAAACAGATATGGTAATACTTACAACGTATACACCGATGCATCAAAAAATGAAGACAGAGTTGGAGCAGACTCCTCAATTAGTTTCAAATTGCCGTCAATTACAACCATCTTTTCGGCTAAATTATTTGCAATTATAAAAGCACTATCTTTAATACATAACCAAAACAAAGAAAAATGTATAATAATCACTGATTCTCTAAGCTCACTATCCTCACTGACTCAATTGTACTATGACAACCCCCTTCTAACTCTTATTAAAAAAGAACTTAAAACATTTTAAATAAGAACATCCAAGTTCACTTTTTATGAGTACATTCTCATGTCGGAATTGAAGGTAACGAAGTTGTCGATAAACTCGCTAAAAACGCACTAACCCGATGTACGAAGAAAGTAACATATTGGTACAAAACGATTTAAAACCATACTTAAAACAAAAAATAATTCAAAAATGGCAACAAACATCCACATCTTTGGAAACCAAAAATAAAATACAGAAGAGAGCAAATGATACCCGTCAGTGTGTGAAGTATGCAACAGTGTTCTGACGGTAAAACATTTTTTAATACAGTGTCCCAAATATAACAGTGAACAACTCAAATAAGCATACCCAACTACCTAAGAGATGCCCTAGAAGAAAATACAGATACCCAAAAAATATTTTCTAATCAAAGACTGTTCAGCAGAGCTTGCCATAATCACGGTGTCAGCTGCATATCTTATGTTGTTAATAGATCTTCTGTTAATTATTGTTCCTTCACTTTGAGATAGTAATGCTTCTTCAAAAATGGCTTTACTATATGCATTAAGTATAGTAAATATAGTAATGTGGACATAATACATCCCTGCCTAACTCCTCTCCTGATTTCAATTTCTGGACTGGGTTCGTTATCTATTACGATTTGTGCTCTTTGATTTCAATCGAGGTTTGTTATAATTCGTAAGTCCGTATGGTCTAGGTTTTTTATATTTAGAATTTGGACTAATTTTTGATGTCTTACTTTGTTAAATGCTTTTTCAAAATCAACGTAACAAACATGCACATCAACATTCATATCCATGCATCTTTGAGCTAACACATTAAAACCAAATAACGCTTGTCTGGTTCCTAGTCCGTTTCTGAACCCAAACTAACTATCATTATTTCCTTCTTCCAGTTTTTTATTTATACGACCATGTACCTATTATTTTCAAGAATAATTTGAAAATTTGACTTATTAGTGCTATTGTTCTGTATTTACTGCAATATTTAGCGTTTGTATTTTTAGGGATAGCACAAAATGTGGAGAGAGCATTGTTTCGGTATGTGTCCTATTTTGTATACTGAGTTAAATAAGTCTACTATAATGTCTAAGGTTTCATTATTTATGCATTTTAAGATTTCTATAGGGATTTGGTCTGGACCTACTGCTTTACAATTTTTGCTGTTTTTAATGCCATTTTAATTTCCTAGTTTAATATCTTGAAATCAATATCCTCTTCTACTTCTATCTCCATCTGCTCGTTCCTATTGCCCTATTGTAATTGTGATTGTAATCTGTATATTGTTTTGTGTTCCAAATTGTGTATTATATATATATATATATATATATATTAAATATATATATATATATATATTATATATATATATATATATTATATATATATATACATCGGTTTAGAACGTCTTTCGACGTTGTCCGATACCTAAACACCATCTCTTCCTATCTTCGCAGTAGTTTGTTGTTAAATTTCTTTCGCTCATGGACTTGTTGGCGCCCTGTTGCCATTCTAATCTGGGTCTTCCTCTTTTTCCGTCGACCTATAGGTTGCCATTCTACTACTTTTTTGGGGAGACTTGTTGCTGGCATCCGTTGAACATGTTTATTATTGTGTATTATATCCATACTTTAAAGGAACGCATTATTTTCTGGGACACTGTGAAATTAATAATTATGAATAAAGAGTATAAAAAAGTATAATACGTATAATATGTATAATATGTATGTATGTCTGCTATATTCTACTTTAAAATAGTCATAAGCTAAATAACGACTTTTAAATTTGACATTAAAAGTTACGACTGCTATACGTAAATGTCGAAATGATGTTAGAAAGTATTAAATAAATTCTGTTTGAGAGTATAAATTATTGCTCCGTTTAATAAATAATGGCTATAATAAAGATAACAATCGAATAAACAAGCTAATTCTAAACAAACTAGATTAGAGGATCGGTGCCTATCAACATACATTAATACTGATATACTATCACACTTTTCCGTCACGACTCTGGAGGAAAATATTTTAGAATTAGATCCTTATTGAAATTTCAGTCATTCAAACACTTTTTCATCGCGCCATCTACCATATACGTGTACAATACACAAATAATTTCTGCAATCTGTACACGTCCAGCACTGCGAAAATTATTAAAAAATGAGACACATGACAAACGAGCCTGCTCCGACATCCACAGATTAATTCAACAAAGAACAAGCTTGTCCAGTGTTTTGTTTTAATTAACAATGCTCTGCTGTAGCTGCTCTTTTCAAAGCCGTCAACCCTAGAGACTAAAACGTCCATGTTCGGATTTATACCCAGCAAAAACTGGACTACTTTAAAAAACTTTGTCTACTCTTATAATTAATTAATTAAAAAAAATAATTAGGTATTAAATTTTCGAATTGTCTATTTTCGTTTGTATACACTATTATAAGAATTGAGAACGTCCAAAGTGTCGTCATGTGGTTTAAACTAAGAAAATTAGAAACATCAAAAATCTAACAAACATTGATTTTTTAAACTGCTTCCATTTATATATTTTCAATTTTTTCTGTTGTTTAATCTCTGACGATTTTAATTTTAATTATATCACCATTCTGTCAAAGTTATCTCTCAAATGCCGTTTACGAAGTCGTGTACAAATATCATCACATGCTGAGCTCTCGTTTTTGTCAACAGGTTATCGTCCTTTACTCTGTTTTCAAGTTAGATTCCTGTATTATTATCAACACCAAACTGTTCTCTTCAGTTTTTATATCTGAGATCTATCAGTTCCCATACTGGACTTATTGCATTTTTTTGTTTTAATATATGTATTTATCTTTTGACATTGAATCTCTCCCATATTTAAACTATCTTATTTTTTTCCTCAGTAAGAAGAAATTGAAATTAGATGTGGAGAGATACAGGGATGCATATTGTTGCCAATTTTTTTTATTGCCTACTCCGAAGAGATCCTGAAAAACGCTCTAGAGGGTAAAACAGCTGAAATAAAGGTAAATGGAGTTCCCATTAACAACATTAGATATTGGACGACACTGTGATCTTAGCCGAAAATCTTCAGAGACTGGTGACTATAATTGCGGAGTATGGAAAATAGTATGGTCTAATAATGAATGTCAAGAAGACGAAATTTATGAAAATATCGAAAACTCAAAGAAATAACGAGAATCTTCTAATAAACGGAACTAACGTCGAACAAGTGGACAAATATGCATATCTGGGAACAATGATTAGCTCCACAAATGATTAAAATCAGGTGATCAAAATCAGGTAAGAAAAGGTTAGGGCAAATTTCAACAACATAAGAAGAGTGTTATGTACAAGGGATTAAAAATTGGATCTAAGAGTTAGATTGGCGAGGTGATATGTTTCTTCGACTTTATTTCATGGAATGGAATTTTGGACCTTGAATGCGACATCAATGAAAAAACTGGAATCACTCGAGCTGTGGGTGTATAGAAGAATTCTGAAAATATCGTGGACAGAACGCATCACAAACAAAGTAAGAATATCTCGGACATATTACACGTGGAGAGAAATACACCTTACTCCAACTGATTATGCAGGGACAGATTCAAGGAAAGAGAAGCATAGGGAGTTGTAGAATATCATGGCTGCGCAACCTGAGAGCGCAACTTTTCAGAGGAGCCGTCTCAATAGTCCGAATAGCTATAATGATTGCCGACCTCCTCCGCGGAGATAGCACTTAAAGAAAAAATTTTTTCCTGAAGAATATCTATAAATTATCCCTATTTCTAGTTACTAAAATGTATTTCTTGTTCTATTATATTAGTTTTAGATTAAGTTGTTTCTTTTCACACAGTCAGTACATATACAAGGAGAGGAAGCGAGGGTAGACATCGAAACAGTAAGGAAGGCTGTAATGACCCTAAAGAATGGTAAATCCGCTGGACCTGAGGGAATCTATGCTGAAATGCTTAAGAATGGAACTCATAAACTATTTGAAAACTTAACTTATGTGATCAATCAGTGTCTAAATGGACACCCAGTACCAGAACAGTGGAGAACGGCATACATGTTCTCAATACACAAAAAGGGGGGCAAAAGGATGTAATAATTATAGAGGCATATCGGTAACCAGCACCCTGAGCAGACTGTATGGACAAATTTTGATAAATATGATCGAGGAAGAATATAAGCACAATGAAGAGGAAGAACAAAGTGGGTTTCCGTGCAGGAAGATCGTGCACCGATAACGTATTTTGTCTTAAACAAATAATAGAAAAAAAGATCAGCTAAGAATCTAGAAACTCATATTACTTTTGTAGACCTGCAAAAAGCATATGACAACATCCCCTTAACAAAATTGTGGACAACGTTGCAAAGATCTAACATCAACCACACATTGATAAATGCTGTACAAGAACTATATAGAGAATCAAAGGCACAGATAAAAACAGGAAAATATCTAACGGAAGAATTCCTGGTTACAAACGGCTTGCGACAGGGATGCTGTATCTCACCATCCTTATTCAAGATATATGTTGCAGCAGCATTGGAAAGATGGAAAAAAAGGTGCATACGTGCATAGGATGGGTATAGAACTTAGCAATGAATGTATATATATATACTCCAGTGTGCTCATGACCAGGCAGTACTAGCGACCGACAGGGAAGACATGCAGTACATGCTTAGAAAACTGATAGAAGAATATAACGACTGGGGAATGAATATCAATACAACAAAAACCAAATATCTTTGTATTGGAAATGAGTCAGATAACATAGACCTCGAAAACGGACAACATATTTCCTGCTGTCAGAGCTATGACTACTTGGGTGTTGCCTTTGACAATACAGGAACTGATACACGGGAAATAGAAAAACGAATCACTCAAGCAAAGAAAGTCTTAGGATGTCTCAATGGTAAACTGTGGAGTAAAGAAATAACAAAAGGAAGAAAATTTAATATATATGAGACCATGATTAAAACTACTCTTCTTTATGGCGCTGAAACATGGAGAATTAGTGAAAAGAACAAAAAGCGAATAGAAGCAGTAGAGATGGATGCAATGAGAAGATCTTTAGGTATTTTCAGACGAGACCGAATCAGAAATGATGTAATAAAACAACGTATGGGAATAGAAGGAAATATAACTCAAGTTTCTTTTCATGCTTGTTACAGACTTGTAACATATTGCCAAAACTGTACAATGGGTCCTTGTAATATACTTATTATATACTTAATATACTTAAGAAAGGTCAAAAATAGTTCGTTAAATGTCTCGTAAATATCTGTAATTGTTTTTAATATACATCTACAACTCAAAATCCTTTTTAAAGATATTTGAATCGTCTGTTAATTTAGGTCAAGCTCTACAAAAAACTAAACGCCCCAAAAAAAACAATCTATTTGATCCGATCCTTAACACCTGCATTGTAATCTGATATGAAACATGTGTATTTATTTTTTGTTAAAAGATTTTAATAGTTGGTCATAAAACATCTGTATTAACCATGGACGTTAAGTTTTAGTGTGCAACTTGAAGCCATAAATCACTCATCTGTATTTTGTGTTCTTCTACAAAGTTTTGAAAAAGTCGATTATAAAAACGAGTTATTGCTTTTAATTTATAAACTAAAAAGCTTTTTAAAAGAACCGTTGGAGATTCGTTAAAAACCGTTTAAAAGACGTTACAGACTGTTGCTACAATTTCCTATAAATTGCTACTTCTGAGCGGTAACAAGGTATCATTCTTACGTCCCGAGCGGGACAGTCTCCAACTCTCAGACAGAAATCTTACCATACAACATCAAGTCCCACGACAATCACCACGGTCTACGTAAAATCATTTCGCTTTTGCTACGCATTGTTATGCACATACATACATTATGATGCACAAACGTGGCATAGTTAAGTTTTAAATTAAGTATTTTATTAAATACAAATTTGTAAAATACAGTATAGCACAAAATAAACAGTACTAAACTTGTAATTATTTTATTGTTTTAATAAATGCATATTAATGACACTTTATAGCATGTTCTAAATAGGCTCCTCCTCTCTCAAGACAGACTCCATACTATTCCAGATTTCTCGTAATGTTATGGAATAAAGGTTGTCTCAATACGTGAAGAAGGCTCTAAGGTGTCCGTTTAAAGACGACAGTTTTAGCCATGCCCCAAATGTATGGGTCTGTAGATGTTAAGTCTGGAGAATGTTAAGCAGTATGGCAAGTTGCCCCATCTGCTGGAAAAATTGATCTCGAAATGCCAAATTACGTGCACGACAAAATTAAAGTAGATCAGGGATAAAGCGTGTTAAAATTTGTATGTACCTCTGTTGATTAAGTGTGACTTGCCTACCATTTTCTTCGATAGAGTATGGACCAATGATTTCGTGTCCTGAAACTACACACCAGACACTCACTTTTGAGCTATGTAAAGGAACTTCTTGAACTTCATCTAATCTGGCAAACCCCAGAAATCGATTAGTGCGACGATTTACATGGCCTGAAAACCATACATTTTTCAAAAATTCAGGATTTTCATACTGTAATGCAATAATTCTGGCACAATATTCCACTCTACCGTGATAATCCCTGGGATGTAATTGTTAATGTACCTGAATCACATATGAAAATGCACCCAGCTCCGTCAGGATTCTTTGCAAGGAAGTTCGTTTTAAGCCAAGATGCAACGCTGTTTTTGTCTGGCTTGTTTTTGGATTCTCCAAGATTCGCATAAAGGCACGTTCATGGTTATCGTTGTTGTAAACTGTCCTGAGACGTCCTGAGTTTCCTGGGAGAACTTCGATTACTTGGAGAACGTTTATTAAACCGTTGTGTGAATTGATCACACACGTATTGCAGACTTGCATTATTACGTCGGCCGATTCCGTATGAGCGAAAATAAAACTTCAAAAGATACACTATCTCCTCTGTACTTAATACCATTTTGGCCAATTAGGCCTTAATAATTAATTCATTATATTATTTATCTATGAATTAATTGTTTAAGGATTACTTGACAAGTCTATGCTAGTTAATTTGAATATGACAGCGCGCACAAAGAGACATCTATGTTTCAGTTTCAGTACTGTTTATTTTGTGCAATACTGTATTAATAATTGTTTTTGTGACTATGTCCAAGTTTTGAAACTCAAAATCTACAATTTACTTTAACATGGTACCTGCTACGATGAAGATTTGTTAAGGTGTCTTTCATAATCGGAGACGTTAAAAAAGCTATAGACAACAACAAAGAATCCAAAATAATAATAATGGGAGACTTTAACGCCAAAATTGGAAGTAAGATTGAAGACTCTGAAAGCAAGATTGGAAACTTTGGATTCGGCACAAGAAACACAAGAGGAGAAAAACTCATGAAATTCCTGGAACAAGAAAACATGTATGTTATGAATACCTTCTACAAAAAGAAACCTAACAGAAAGTGGACATGGGTCGCACCTAACGGAACTACCAAAAATGAAATAGACGATTTTCTCTCAAACAACAAAGGAATATTTGAAAACGTCACAACAATAAACAACGTACCATCGTATAGTCAGAGCAAAAATAAATATTACCATGAAAGAAGAGGGAAAAAGGATTTTTAAAAAAACAACGAGGATAGATGCCATTAAACTAAGAACAAATGAAGAGCAATTCCGAGAGGTCTTAGCGGATAAGTTCGAATCTGATCCTTCACATAATCAAAATCAAATTGACGAGATTAATAAAAACCTAAATAAAAACCTTCTCGCAGCAGGACTACAGGTCGCAAAGTAAACAAGGACTAAAGAAGACAAAATAAGCAATGAAACTAAACAGCTTATGACGGAAAGTAAACAACTACTAGCGCAAAACAAACGCCATACTCAAGAATATAGAGAACTTAATAAAACAATTAGAAAAGAACTAAAACGCGACATACAAAAATGGAACGAGAACTTAATAGAGCCAGTCATTGAAAACAACAGAGGCTTAAAATGTCTAAGACCCGCACTGGGAGTTCAAAAAATCATCAAAATTAAAGACGCTAACAATAAGATCAACATAAAAAGCTTGTAGATATATTAAAAAGCAAAAATATTGACAGTCGTGATCTGAAAATTATATCTAATTTATATTGGAATCAAACTGCCAAGGTAAGAGTTGACAGCCAGTACACCGAAAATATCAAAATACAGAGAGGAGTCCGCCAGGGTTGCGTGCTGTCCCCACTACTTTTCAATGTCTACAGTGAAGCGGTATTTCAAGAAGCGCTCTCAGACTCAATAGAAGGTATATCTATCAATGGAGAAGTTTTGAATAACTTACGTTTTGCAGACGATACAGTAATAATTACGGATAACAACAATGATTTACAGAACGTAATGCAACGCCTTAATGAACGCTGTCATGAGTACGGACTGAAGATAAATTTAAAGAAAACTAAATGCATGATCATGACTAAATCTGCACATGCAAATATCCAATTGACTATTGAAGATACTGCAATTGAGAGTGTTAATAACTATAAATACTTAGGAACATGGATAACATCAGATGTAGACCAAACCAAAGAAATTAAGACACGTATTGAAATAGCACGTACATCATTTATTAAACTTAAAAAGTTTCTTTGTTGTCGGGATATAAGGTTAGAACTACGCCTGAGAATGCTTCGATGTTACGTGTTCTCTACTCTTCTTTATGGTCTGGAAGCTTGGACACTAAAACAAGTTCATCTGAATAAGTTGGCCGCCTTTGAATTTTGGTGTTACAGAAGAATCTTACGAATATCATGGACTCGAAGAATGTCAAACATGAAAGTAACTAGAAGGATAGGAAATGAGGCGGAAATAATATTAACTATTAAAAGACGAAAACTTGAGTACTTGGGACATGTGATGAGAGGGCAAAAATACGCATTATTACAACTTATTATGCAGGGCAAAATCCGAGGAAAGCGAAATGTGGGAAGACGAAGAATATCCTGGCTTAAGAACTTGAGGGAATGGTTTGAATGCAGTAGTGCAGAACTTTTTAGAGCGGCAGTCAACAGAGTCCGCATAGCCATGATGATTTCCAACCTTCGATAGAAGATGGAACTTAAAGAAGAGAAGAACAATAAGATAGAGAAAGACAAATATAAAATAACAAATATTGTCGAGGACTTCTACACATCCTTGTATAGCTCGCAAGGCCAGTCTAATGAAACAACAAAGGAAAACGTCAAAAGAAAAATAAAAAACATGGGATCAGAAGTACTACCAAATATAAAGGGATACGAAATAGAAAGAGCTTTAAAAGAACTAAAAAAAATATAGCTCCAGTACACGACGGTATAATTACCGAGTTCTTGAAAACAAGCAAGACATTAACAATCCCTGTACTAACAGAGCTATTTAATAGGTGTCTCCATAATAGCCAGATCCCTAAAGACTGGAACGAGAGTCTAGTAATACTCTTACACAAAAAAGGGGACAAATGTGATCTACAGAATTATAGACCTATATCGTTGCTCAGTCAAGTATACAAACTATTAATGAGAATTATTAATAACCGGTTAACCTACAAAATGGATAATTACCAACCGGTTGAACAAGCTGGCTTCCGCAAAGGATATAGTACATCAGACCATCTGCTGACAATGAGAACATTGATAGAGAAGGCAAATGAATACCAACTACCCGTATTTCTTGCCTTCGTCGACTATGAAAAGGCGTTTGATAGTATCGAGATGTGTGCTATGGAACAAGCTATTAATAATTGTAGAATAGACTCGAGATATAGGCAACTAATACATAATATATGAAAATGTAACTATGATAGTACAACTAGACGAAATCCCATCCCCATTAAGAGAGGAGTGAGACAAGGAGACGTAATATCGCCAAAGCTTTTCAACCTAGCCCTAGAAGACGTCTTCAAAACTACAAATTGGTCAACCTATGGCATTAACGTTAATGCCATAGGTGGCAAGTTAAATTAAACACCTCAGATTCGCTGACGACATAGTGATTATAGCGAGCACATTTGACGAACTGCAAATTATGTTGAGGGAACTAGCAGCCAGCTCCCAATACGTCGGCCTAAAAATGAATATGAAAAAAACAAAAATAATGACAAACACAGAAGACCCCAGACATATAACTATAAACGGCAGTGAGATAGAACAAATCCAGGCTAAATCCTGAGACTTGACAAAGAGAACCAAAGTGGGGAAATTACTAGAAGAGCAAGACTAGCATGGGCAGGATTTGGAAAACTTAGTTGGATACTTAAGAACCGCAAAATACCCCAATACTTGAGGAGCAAAGTGTTCAACCAATGCAACCTTCCTATCATGACATATGGATGTCAAAACCTGGACCCTAACCAAGGCAAACATGAATAAACTAGCCACAACAGAAAGAACAATGGAAAGAGCAATGTTAGGTATACGACTGTCAGATAAAAAGAGGAACGACTGGGTAAGATCCAAAACAAAAGTCGAGGACATAACAATAAAAATTGCAAAACTTAAATGGAGCTTCGCGGGCCACACTGCTAGACAGAAAGACCAACGTTGGAATACTACAATACAGCATTGGAGACCTTACGAAAGTAAACGACCAAGAGGAAGACCACAGATGAGATGGGTTGATGACATTAAAAAAATAGCCGGAACAAATTGGAAATATATTGCTCAGGATAGAGACCGATGGAAGGAGTTGGGAGAGGCCTATGTCCAAACATGGACGACAGAAGGCTAAGAAGAAGAAGAAGAAGTCTTTCAAAATCAACCACTTGAGAAGGTTGGTTGTCCTCTTATGTTGACAAGACGCATTCATAACAATGCTGTTTTGGATATTACCATTATTTGAACATAAGATATAAGATATTTAACGTTTATGCTGCTGTTTTAAATCTCTTATAAATTTAAATTCAGATAAAAATTTTATTTAAAAAAGATCCTTTATAAAAGGTATAGTAATAAAAATCATAGTCGATCACTAGTCTACATCAGGATTTTTATTATTATACCTTTTATAAAGGATTTTTTTAAATAATTTTTTTCTGATAAATGGTATACAGCCAACTACAGGAATTTAGTTTCCTTGTGGATTTGAACTTTAGATATTGTCGTTTTTGTTAGCTATAAGAACTACATCATGGGCGTAACAGGTGGTTTAAGATCGAGTTCCAAAATTGCAGCCGATATCGATTATTCTCCATGATTTCTATTAACGTAAAGGATTTCTCTAATTTTGGAAAAATTAAGCCTTGTATTTTCTACTCGATTTTATTATCTGATATAGTCAATATAGTCACCATAACCACAACAAAAATATCATGGGGTTTTTTATTAATCAATATGAAGCTTATTCATAAAATAGTTTCAAAATGTCGTACAAGCTTGAAATTTACAATACAGTTTATCGTTATCTTGGAGTATTATCCAAACGTAAAATTGACTGCCAGTAAACATTACGAAAAGACACCTTCCTAGCTTTGCTGTAGATGTAATATCCTGTCGCACCGTCTCGGAAACGTATAGAATTATTACAAATCAAGACTTATGAAAGAAAATCGTAGACATCATTATAACAGACAAAATTAATGACAAAGAAAAGTGATGAATGAGGCCACTATCGACAAAAAAAATAAGACAACAGACGCGCTAGAGGACGATGTAGACAACGTTTGTAGACAACGAAGAAACCAATCATATAAGCCAGACGTGGAACCACTTTCCATAAATAAGGACCCAAAAGCAATAAATAGGGAAATTGAAGAGCTGTAGAGTTGTAATAAAAAGACTGTTCCCATATTTATTGTAAAGGTACCTATGGGGCAACAGGAGGCATAAGAAAGATGATCACACTAAAACGTTTAATACTTGAACAGAGTGGCAAAACTCATACAATGCTACAACTCAGTCATATCAATACAACAGCAGCAAATATCCACTCCACTACTATTTCACAGTCAAACAAAATTTTACACACCTACGAGACCAACCCATGAAGTGTGTAAACTATGAAGGACCCTACCCAGCCAACTACAGCTACTGAAGAAAAATTTCATATAAACCAAAACATAAAACGATAGCGAGAAATATCCCACCAGAAAAATTAGGCAATAAATGCTCGTAGAAGAAGGACTGTCACAAAAATCAAAAGGCAGAAGACCAACACATATGACAGTATATCCCAACCTTTTATGGACTGAAAAACAAAAAAAAATGCGGAAACGAAATCAAATGTGAGAGAATAATGTCTCTGTGTCACCTTACAAAAAAATAGAAGACGAAATATTAAAGCAATGTCCATAGTTCGTCAACTCAGTCCAATCAGAGGTCCTTAAGCAGAACATACAGGTGGAGAACTTAAAAGGTTGGACCCTCTAAATGTATGTGCATCAGATCCAAATGTTAGCCAAAGAATGATTTATAGTGCAGTAAGAAATGTGAATTTGAATATAATAAACCACTAGTTTAATATTTGCGGATTTTGAAAAGTCCTTTGTACTATAAATTAACAAACAATGTTGAATACCTTGATATAATGCCGAATTGATTATATGAGTATATAAATTAATTTGCACATATTCATATACAAATTCCCGAATCAACGTGAAGTAAGTCAGGGGCACACCATAAATATTACCTAAACTGTTCAGTGCGTTTTTCTTATATATATATATATATATATATATATATATATATATAGTATATATATATATATATATATATATATTCAAAAGGGCAAAACTGACCGACAAAGCCATTAACATAAATGGAAATAAGCCATCTGAGGTTTGCAGATAATATTGTGCTAACAGCTGAAAGAATAGATGAGGCCAAAACTTTTTGCTAAAACGGAGATTAAAAATAAATATATCTAAAAGCCAGATCATGACAAATCTTATAGTCCGCGAAGATATATGCGTAAGAACAAGATCCATAGACTAGGTAATGGCCTTTAAATATCGAAGTTACGAGATTCACATAGAAAAAGATAACCAAACCGTTGAGCTTCTCCGTTGTATAAGACTGACAGGCAATTCAAATCGTCCGACATACCAATATGTCTTAAAAGAAAAATCTTTAACGAGTGTGTTATGCCAGTGTTGACTTACGGAGCCAAAACGTTGACTACGACTAGGAGAACAGTGAAAAAGAGCTTAAAGGGCGATGAAGCCTGCTATGTTGGGCGTTTAAAGACGAGACAAGTTCCCAAACCGACTGACAATCTGAAACGTTGCCATAGAAATTGGATACAAGAGGCACAGTATTGAAACAGATAGAATGTTATGAGGAAGATCTATGTCAAACAGTATACAAACGAAGATTGAATGGTAAAGAAAATGTGAAGAGGGTATATCTTGCACTAATTTTTCAAAAAATGAAAGACTTCATGTTTCTACTTAATATTTATAAATCATTATTAATAGATTTGTGCAGTTAGCTAAAGACAGAATTGATGTTTTTATTTGAAAGTCACGTCGCCATTTTGGAGTGTCATAAAAGACAGTCCAGAAATGTTTGTTACAAACACATTCAGGCATAGATCCAAAAAATTCCTGCATGATACGAAAGCATTTTGTGAGAAAGTATGTTATTGTAATAGATGTTGAGAAATATTTTAGGCTATCATATTCTGAAATTTAAGGTAACATGGATTTTGACATTGAAAATTTGACATAAGTTAACATTGAAAACGGTCCAAATGAAGATCAATATGAACCACCTTTTAAATTTCTAATATATTCTATCCAACAAATATTCTTCCTTATAACGTCTTGGTGGAGTTTAGTACTGGATTCGAATGCTCTTGATTTCTTTGTACAAACTCCTGACTTCTCTGTTAATAAATTCTTCATCCTTCTTCTTCTTCTCGTGCCACTCCTAGCGGAGATTGGAAATCATCATGGCCACTGCGACTTTGTTAGCAGCGCGCCTAAAAAGTTCAATCGAACTACACCCGAACCATTCACGTAGATTACGAAGCCACGATATTTTTCTTCTTCGGTATACATCAATTTGTGTTCCGAGGATAATTTTTTTTACACGTTTTTCACTTCCCTCTTTTTCAGAGTAATTCTTTAGTATGGGTATTGTTCATGGTGCTACCAACGTATGTAAAGAACGGAAAATTAGCTTACTTCGGCCATATTATGCGTGTGTTTAATTTTCTATTTTCTCTAGTCTGCTAGGACAGAATTGGTAGTAACATACTCGTATTCGCAATTTCTTATAAAAATTTTTATTTCAACTGAATCAGTTATCTAGGTAATAATTTTTATACGATAACATTCAAAATGTTGCGAAACTTAAACTTGTTATTTCTGATGCCTGATGAGTTTTTATTCTGATTGTGCTCGATATTTTTCGATAAAAAGTCAATTTAGTACGATAACTTCGTAAAATTCGATCGTGTAATATGTCTATACTACTCGTGTATATACTAATTTCTTTCAGATTTTTTTAGAACTTATTCATAACTTCTTTAGATGTTAAAAGATATATTTCCACTTATATGTATACAGTTATTAAATTTAACTTCTAGGAAAATTTTGAGAAACATGTTATTGTTAATAATTATTGATAATATGCATCTGTATTTATTATTGCCATAAAGTATACTTAGATTTATTTCGATGTTTATTTGGCTACAGCATTTTTGTTTAAAACTTGCTTATTTTTACACAATTTTTTTTGTGCTTAAAGGAGTGCTTACTACAGAAAACTTTAACAGAAAATATAAAAACATAAAATTTTACCAGGTTTATTTTATGTTGGTATTATTAATATTGTATAATTAATACAAAATGTAACCACCCTATCTTCTTCTTCTTCAAGTGCCATCTCCACGACGGAGGTCGTCAATCATCATAGCTAATCGGACTTTTGAGACGGCTGCTCTGAAAGTTTGTTTGATTTACATCCGTACCACTCTCGCAGGTTGCGCAGCCATAACATTCTACGCCTCCCTATGTTTCTTTTTTCTTGGATCTTTTCCTGTATAATCAGTTGGAGCAAGGTGTATTTCTCTCCACGTGTAATATGTCTGAGATATTCAAATTTTCTTTTTTTAATTGTATTTAAAATTTATATTTCTTTATTCATCCTTCTCAGAACCTCTTTGTTTGTTACGTGTTCTGTCCACAATATTTTCGGAAATCTTTTACACGCCCACAGCTCGAATGATTCCAGTTTTTTCATTGATGTCGCATTCAAAGTCCAAGTATCCATTCCATAAAACAAAGTCGAAAAACATAGCACCTTGCCAACCTTAGTTCCAATTCTAAATACCTAGTACATAGCACTCTTCTCACTTTGTTAAAATTTGCTCTATTCTTTTCTATTCTGATTTTGATCTCCTAAATGTAATCATTTGTAGAGTTAATCATTGTTCCCAGATATGCATATTTGTCTATATATTCGACGTTGGTTCCGTTTATTAGAAGATTCTCGTTATTTCTTTGAGTTTTCAATATTCTCATAAATTTGGTCTTCTTGACGTTCATTGTTAGACCGTACTCTTTTCCATACTCCGCTATTCTGGTCACCAATCTCTGAAGATCTTCAATATTTTCGGCTAAGATCACAGTATCGTCCACATATCTAATGTTGTTAATGGGAACTCCACTTACCTTGATTTCAGCTGTTTAACCCTCAAGAGCTTTTTTTAGGATCTCTTCGGAGTAGGCATTAAAAAGAATTGGCGACAATACGCATCCCTGTCTCATTCCACGTGTAACTTCAATTTCTTTTGACGGCTGTTCGTTAACACCTACTTTTGCTCGCTGTTTATAGTATAAATTTGATATTATTCTGAGGTCGTTGTAGTCAATCTTCTTTGATTTCAGGACATTTATTAATTGTTCATGTCGTACTTTATCAAATGCTTTATTATAGTCAATAAAACATGCGTATATATATAATATATAAATATATATATATATATATATATATATATATATATATCTTGATTGACGTCCAGCATCTTTGTATCAGTATATTAAGTGAAAAAAGAGCTCCACGCGTTCCTAGGCCTTTACGAAAACCAAATTGTGTGTTATTAACGTTTATATCCAGTTTCTGATATATTCGGTTATGGATGACTTTTAGCATTAACTTTAGTATATGAGACATCAAGCTAATGGTGCGATAATCGCTCCATTCTCTTGCGTTTTTTTTTTTTGGAGACAAATAAAAATCGGCATTAACCACCCTATAACAAGGTATAATTCTTATTCACAAAACATTACTCAATAGATATAAAGAATCCTTCTAATCAATCTTTAGTCCAGTCTTTTAGAGATAATGATTGTTTTAATTAGCTAGATATAATTTTTATAGTATTGCCATCAAACAAAATTTCCAAAAAGCATCTAATTACTTCCCCTACCGTGTATAATGCAACATAATAGCTCATTTAAAGTAACACCTATTATACGGCTTGAAAACAAAAAGGTAAGGGGTTTTTAAAATGGATGAATGAGGGGAGAACAATACTAAAAGAAAATTAGGTTTCTTTTATTGCGGGGCTGGAGATTTGGAAGTTTGTGAAAATCGGGTTGTTTGAAAGGGAAATGAGAAATTACTTATAATAAATAATGTTACCCTGTTAAAATTATTATTTTGTGAAAAATTTGGAGTAGATAAATTAGAATAGTCGAGATAAGAAATTAAGAAAAAAAATATTAAATAAGAAAAGTTTGACATTTTTGTAATTAATATTACTAGTGTCCGGATAGTTCTGCATTTAAAATTGGTAAAATATGCATACAGTTATACATTAAAAAGGCTGAAAATGTGCACTTAAATTTGCATATATGAACATATAATAGAATTAAGCTATTACTATTAAAATACTCAAATACACATTGTTTTAGAAATATATTAACAGTATAATGAAAACAATCGAAGAAGTCTCAAAGTCATTAAATCGAATGAAAAACAATAAAGCAGCTGGTGATGACCAAATCGGTATTGAGGCAGTTAAAGCAGGAGGAAAGACAGTATTGAAAGCATTGACACAATTATATAACTTATGCCTTTCAAAAGAGGTTACACCATCTCAGTGGAATAAAGCTTTTATAGTAGTCATGCACAAAAAGGGAGATATAACAGGGCTAAAGAACTATAGACCTGTTAGTTTGTTATATCACGTTTATAAGTTGTTTATGAAGATAATAACTAATAGGTTGACATCAAAACTAGACTTCTATCAACCTTGCGAGCAAGCAGTACGGAACAGATGATCATTTGCAAACCATTAAGTCTTTGATTGAAAAAACCATTGAATATAATAGACCCCTGATATTTGTCTTTGTCGACTTTAAAAAAGCATTTGATACGGTCAATCAAAGTGAAATGCTCCAAGCTCTAACACAATGTAGAATAGATCACCGATACATATCTCTCATCAGACACATCTATCAATATGCTACAGCCTGTGTAAGACTTAATGAAGATACTGGGACTTTTCGTATTGAAAGAGGCGTTCGGCAAGGAGACAACATGTCTCCTAAATTATTTACAACTTTGCTAGAATACGCTTGTAAAACAATATATTGGAACGAAAAGGGCATCAATGTAGATGGAAAATTTTTGAATAACCTTAAATTTGCAGATGATATCGTTCTTATTGCATACAGCTCTGATCAGGCACAGATAATGCTCCAAGAACTCCATACTGCCACAAAAAGAGTTGGTCTTAAAATAAATTTTTCAAAAACACAATTTATGACAAATTTGGACCATAACAAAAACGTCTCAGTAGAAGACAAAGATATTGAGCCAGTTGACTCCTATAAATACTTGGGCCATCAGATCAGAATAAGTCGAGACAACCAAACAATCGAGCTGAAAAGAAGAATAAACCTCGCTTAAGCTGCATTTGGAAAGATGAAGGATATTTTTAGATCTAAAGTTCCAATGTATTTTGCCACTGATGACCTACGGCGCAGAAACCCTAAAACTCATAATAGCAGTGAATAAACTACAAGTTGCGGAAAGAGCAATGGAGAGAATAATTTTAGAGATTTCTTTACGTGATAGAATACCCAATGCTACTATACGCAAAACATCAGGAGTAGCAGACGTTATTGAAAGGATAACAACACTAAAGGTTAACTGGGCAGGTCATGTAGCAAGATCAGTTGATGACCGGTGGACAAAAAGAATTTTGGAATGGAGACCCCGAATACAAGCTAACAGAAATAGAGGTCGACCTTCAACGAGATGGACAGATGACATAAAAAGAGTGACTACAAATTGGATTTAGATGGCGCAAAATCGGACTAAGTGGAAAAGCATGCGAGAGGCCTATATTCAGCAGTGGATGTTACAGACTAGTTGATGATGATAATAAAAACATTTTTTGTGTGTTTTTTGCGAAACTCGAAAATGATAGATCCATACCTACTCCAGATAAAGAAACTGGAGGAAAACTTACCAAATATTACGGAAATGTTGGGAGAAGTAAATAAAAAGATCGACGAACAATCAAATAAACTCAGCGGCATCCGCGGATAGCAGATAGAATATAGAGAAGAAATACGGTAGTTAAGACAACAGCAAGTGATATTAAGAGAAGAAAACACAAAGTTAAAATAGGTAGTTTTTCTAATAGAAGAAAGGCTTGAAAGCTTAGAAAATTAGCAGTAGATGTTAAAATAGGGAAGACTATGAAGTTACGAGAAAGAGTGTGTCTGAGCTCGACAAGGTGGGGGAGAAAAGAAAACTCATGCAAATCAACAGTAATTTGAGAAATCTAAGAGATGGCCTAGTTTATATCAACAACAACTTATCAAAGAAAGACCGAATTGTACAGACAGAAAAGGCAACAACCAAGAAAGAAAGGGAGAAAAGTGAAAAAAGCACCAGCAGAAAAAGAAAACAAATGGCAACAAAAATGCGAAAAAAAGTATTACGAACTAGAAAAATGAAACAAAACAAAACAGGAATAAAAGAGAAAAGCGGAATAAGTACAAGATAGAGTTAGTTAAATGGGATGTTAGAGGAACCTTTTATAAAGGTACGCTTAAGGAACTTATCAATTGTCCAAATTTTTGAATTTTTCTTCGCCATGATTATCCGAGATGAAATGTACATCGTCTTATTTTCGCAGATGAAAACACTTCAATTACAGCTGCATAGATTACTTTTTACACAATTTTGGGATCAAAATTTAGGTTCAAATCAGTTCAATTCAAGTCATTCACATATGAATTTGCTAAAAAGTGTCCATTTTTGAGTACGTGAACTGTAAATAGTTAAGTGAAAAAATTTGAGCATTAAATGTTCCATCAACGTAAATTGCTTCTAATTTGTTTAAAAATGTTAAATTAGAGACACAAGAAAAGCAACAAATTTTTGTACTGGTTCACTGTTTTAATAAAAATTGTTCTTTTTGATTGGTTGTCACTTCCACGGAGTTCAGTGAGTCATGTACTTACTGCACGGACTTCGAAATTTTGGGAATAACTTATTTTCTGTCATTATAAATATTTTTCTAATCAAATGTACATCTTCTGCAGTAAAAGTTTTAGTGCTAGTTCGTTAATTTCGCTGTGTATTAACGTCAATGGTTTTTCACACAAATCGTTCATTGCCTTCTGCTTAACACCATTACTTAATTTTTGCCGGTTTAATAATATTTTTGATAAACTTTCATTATTGTGGTTATCACTACATTCAACTGCATTGATACAAATATTTAGAGTTTTAACAAATGCTTTGCAACTTCATTCTATACACTGCCTAAGTTTTATATTATTAGCAAGCATTTTATGATAGTTATACTTGTAATTATTTTCAATCACTAGCACAGACTTGCCCTTTTGGCTAAACATTTCACTTATTTTAATTTTCTTCAATGATGTACTAAAGACATTCAAATCGAAACCGTAATAATATTGAAATACGCACCAGCCCTATTTCGTATCATTAAATTTCAGGTAAAATACTAATTACAAATCTTTTCTACGAAATATATAACTTGCAATCTCTGACACGAAAAAAACTAATCAAATATTGAACAAGAGAATTTGAGCTCTAACATCATAATACTTTAGTGATTATATCGTTATAAAATTTTAAGTAAGAAGTAACTTTAGGAGTTTTGTATTCAGGTAATTACAAAGTTTGAGAAATAATTATTAAAAATGTTATTAATAAAATGTATCAAAGTAACTACTTTATGAAGACAACATTCTCTATTTACGCTGATCCTGGCTATTCATTATTATTCATTGAGTACCTACTAAAGGCATTTTTCTATCTTTATCTTTTCTAAGAATATGACCAGAGTGAATTTATCTGTGACCCTTTTCTGTAGGGTATTAAAATCGGGCCGCCGGAACGAACTAGTATGTGCCCGTGTTTTAAGGTAAAGTTTGTTTAGCAGAAAATGGTTGACTTCAATTAGTGCGGCCGTAAATATTATTAAATTTATATGGCTTGGCCCATTGGTAAGACCTTGTACCTCAGGTAAACCGTCGTTACCTGAAACCGGACCTTTTATACTATTATCGGTTAACCCAGGATGTTTATAGACGATACTAATTGAAGTTAACCATGTACTGCTAAACAAACTTTACATTGCTAATCATCTATATTATATTCCAAATGAGCATATTATAACAACATGTCATAAATGTTTAAATTCCAAAAAATAATAATACAATAGTGCAATGTTAATGTCAAGAAATATATGTTAATTTATCTAAATGTGCTAGCTAAATATAAATTTAACGAAACATGAAGGAAATTAACTTAGAACACTACTTATTATTTCTAACTTAGAGGCACATTAAAATGGGAACATTAGTAATCCTTCTTAATTGTATTAATACTTTCAAGTTTCTTTTTAAATGCAATTATGGTAATAGATTCACTAAAAGCGATCTTAAACCAAACTCATCCAATCATCTGGCACTTTATAAAAAACTAATAATGTTTTTTGTGATATATACTTACAAAATATGGTTAAATTAAATACTGTTTAATGCTATTTTAATAATATTTAAACAAAGTGTCAAATATTTAAGCAAAATTTATCTGACCCAATTTACCATACATAAAATACACCCAAAATAAATATTTCGTTCAATTTATTATTAAAAAAACTGTAGTTACCTGGTTTTCAGCTTAATTTTCCGCCACCTGTATAATTGTTCCCTGCATGCAGTTATTGGCATGAGATTATTATCAGAGGTCTGGATTTATGTTTAATACTAACATTATATACTTAATGATAACCAAAAATCGATATGATCCCCGTTGAACCTTACACCAGGTTACTACACTTCCTCTTAAAGCAAACCTTGAATTGAATGAAACACTACGCATATTTAATTTAAGGAGAAAGGAATAATTGTTGAAAAAACTTACCTGTGTATATTCATAATCACCTATTCTTGAATATTTTGTTAAGAAATTTTCCGTATCTTACATTAAACCGAATTCGCTGCATTTTCGCCGAATTTTATCAACGGTACCGTAGTAGTAGGTTGTACACACTAACCAATCAATATTTCCAGTCAGGACTTTTTACGACATTCAGCAGCCCAAGGAGCTATTCAAAGCAGTCCGTCAAATTGTAAAGTAATTAGCAAGCCTCGAGTTCTTTGGGTTATTGTCACAATCACCTCCTTCAGCTATAAAATGTCGATTAAAGGGGAGAAAAATTAATTCCTGAGATGGAAAATGGCGTTAAAAAGCCCGAAGGTGTATCGCGGAAAGCGCTGTAACAACTTTATTCGAACATGGACGGGTTAAACGAAGCTTACAAACACTCATGACTCTCTAATCACCATCTAATTAGTTAATAATTAAGTCGAATGCGTTTAAAACGTCTAGTTTAAATTTGGAGCAGCCCCGATGGCTTGACTGTTCGGCCCCCTCCCTGCACGAGTTCTGCCGGAAGATACCGAGGCGGCGGGGAAAATCGGGAAAAGCGCGAGGGCTTGCGCGATGCGTGCGTAAAAGCTGCGGGGGTTGGAGTTCGAGCGTTGGCGAGGTTTTTCTTTAGGGGAGCGATGGAGGTCGACTGGAAGAGACGGCGACTTCGCTCTTTCTTATCAGCAGCCATACAGAGTGGTCATATCGCGAGACCTTAGTTCTGTTGTAATTTCTATAACACACTATATTTTGTGGCACATTTGTCGAAACGGATACAACAGGTTATTGTATTTTTATTGAACAAATTATAAAAATATATACTTATATTTATAAAAAAAAGGCGAAATGAGAAGCGAATACACCAAAAATTATAGATAAAGAAATATGGCAAAAAATCAAGAAAAATTAGCTATTAAAAACTTAAAACATTAAAACCTAATAAAATCATAGTCAAAACGAGATTTTTAATAAATTATAAATATTTATATGTAGGTATTAGTTTTCTTCTTCATGTACCATCTTCTCTAAAAAGGTTGGCAATCATTAGGATAATTGGTATGCTTGATACCACTGCTCTAAACAAGTTAAAAGAAGTACATTTTAAAGAACTACAAGTCATCAAATTGTTCGTCCTGAAAATACTTCACCGACATCTTTGCTGTATTATCTCTGGTGATAGTCTTATTTGAAGCAAGTTATAACATTAATCTGCCATTATGTGTCTTATGTAATGTACATTTTTAATTCGACAGTACTTTGACATTTGTAACTCCATCTCCTCCTCAGTTCTAATCCCTTTTGGGATGTGGTGACACTATCAGGCCTTCACAGTTTTTTTTACGATTTCCCTTCATCCTTCTCTGTCCTGGGCTAGTTGTTCGGCTTCATGTAACCCTTGGTTAATCAATATTTTTGTTTGATCTACCCAACGGCACGGAGAGCTTCCCCTAGGTCTCTTTCCTTCAACTCTACCCTCGAATATCAGTTGGTGGACGACCTCTACTTCGATGTGCTTCTTGTCTCGGTCTTCACTATATTATTCGCTGTGTCCATCTGTTATCCGACATTCTAGCTATGTGCCCCGCCCAGTTCCACTTAAGGGTCATAATTATTTCTATGGCATCTATCACTCCTGTTCTCCGTCTTATTTCCTTGTTCGTGATCCGATCCCTACGAGAAATGCCTAAAATCCATCGTTTCATGGCTCTTTGGGTAACACAAATTTTATTTCTTACTTTCTTGGTTAGTGTTAATGTCTCTGCACCATATGTAAGTGGCAACACGCACTGATTAAAGACTTTTCTTTTAAGGCACATAGGCAGTTCTGATTTAAGAACATAGCTCAGCTTGCCGAATGCCACACAAGTGAGTCCTATGCGGCGGCTTAGTTCGCACGTTTGATTATCTCTTCCTATGCGTAACTCATGTCCTAAGTACTTATAAAAGGTGGTTTCTTCAATATGCATGCCATTTACCTACTGAAATCTTCTCGCTTAACACAAGATTTGTCATGATTTGTGTTTTTGTGTGGTTGATTTTTCATCCAACTTGTAGGGAGGCTAGGTATAGTTTCTCCAGTTGCGATACTGCATCATCGATTCTGTCAGCAAAAAGGACAATATCGTCAGCAAACCTCAAATGACTAAGCATTTCTCCATTTACATTAATTCCTTTTTCACTCAGATTTGCGTCCTTAAGCATATGCTCTAATAATGTTGTAAACAATTTTGGCGAAATTGTGTCTCCATGTCGCACTCCTTGTTTTATTTTAAATACGTTGGTCTTTTTATCTGCCAGTTTCACGCTTGCTGTTCCATTTTGATAGATGTATTTTATCATGTTTATATAGCGATGATCTATACGGCACTCTGTTAAGGCTTTTAACATCTTTTGATGACTTATTGTGTCGAAAGCTTTTTCGTAGTCAACAAATATCATGACTAGTGGCTTGTTGTATTCAACACTCTCTTCTATTAAGTTCTTAATTACTTGTAAATGATAATTCGTGCCATATCCTGCTCTAAAACCTGCTTGCTCTCTTGGCTGATAGAAATCCAACTTACTTCCTAACCTGTTGGTAATAACTCTTGTAAATAGCTTATATATTTGTGACAACAAGCTAATGGAGCGGTAGTTTCTAAGGTTGCTGACATCTCCCTTCTTATGAAGTAAGATGATTTCCGCGTTGTTCCACTGCGATGGTATTATCGCTTCGCGCAGACATTTATTGAACAGTTTAGCAAGTGTCAGTAAGAGCTTATTTCCTCCTAGTTTTAGGCTTTCGGTCATTACCTTGTGTTCACCTGGGGATTCATTGTTCTTCATCACCCGAAGCGCATTTTTAATTTCGTCAACAGTTATGTTCGGCATTAATTCTGAGTCTTGCTTCTCTATCTTTGGTAAAAGGCGTTTTTCATCGAATTCACTTGTTTCATAGAGTCGTCTGTAGAAGTCTTCCACTGTTTTCACTATTTGTTCCTTATCAGTCACAATGTCGTCTTGTTTATTTCTTAACTTATGTATGTTCTTTTTTCCTGTGGACATGTTGTGTCTTAGAACTTTCAGACTTCTATTTTTCTCTATCACCCTTGTCACCTCTCTCATGTTATGTTGCCGTACGTCTTCTCAGATTTCTTTGTTTATTGTTTTACTGAGTTGACTAAATTCTGCGTAGTTTGTG
The DNA here is from genome assembly GCA_918026665.1 of Diabrotica balteata. Taxonomy (NCBI): domain Eukaryota; kingdom Metazoa; phylum Arthropoda; class Insecta; order Coleoptera; family Chrysomelidae; genus Diabrotica; species Diabrotica balteata. The sequence goes on from OU898277.1 coordinate 52,251,737, forward strand.
TTATACCTGTCCTTTAGTCTCCTTCTTTCTTCGATCAGATTTTTAGTGTTGAGACTTATTTTCTCATGTTTTTTCTTTATTTTAGGACAGCACAACTTCTCTGCTTCTTTAAGGGCTTTTACGATACTTTCGTTTAAAACTTCGACCTGTGTTTCGTCGTTGATTTGTTGAAGGTTATGGTCAATGATGTCACGAAAGTGGTCTGTATTTTCGGGCGGGGTCCATTTACGACTGTCTGATTTTATCATTTTGTTCGTTCAGTCTTTAAATTGAACAGAATTTTTACTCAAATCAATCTGTGATCGCTTCCAATTGTAAATCTGTTTAAAACAGATACATCTTGTACAATTTCTTTTTTATTAGCAATGATAAAATCTATTTCGTTCTTTGTGAAACCGTCTGGACTTTTCCACGTTCACTTTCGTTGGGGCTTTTTTTGAAAGAATGGTTGGTGTGATTGGTTTAAATTCCCTGGATAGATATCGGACTTTGTTATATAGCTCATTTGATTCATACCGGTTTACATGTCTAGTTCTTCGCATTCATCATTTATATGTTTATTTTTATCATCCCTACATGCTCTTTTAATTTCTCTATTTAACCTTGCTAATTCGTTTTTGTTGCTGTCGTTTTGATATATGAGAGATTTTATTCTCCTTCGCTCTTCGAGAAGTTGCAGCGTTCTGTCTGTCATCCAGTTATCCAGTATTTCAGCATTGTTCGTAAAACTCACAGTCCAACGGCATCCTATTTATTGATAATATCAAGCTTTCACTCTGTATCATAACACGGAGAATATGTAGATTTTCAGCATCTTCTCTTTAGCCCCTAGTATTGTATTTGTAACAGAATTTCATTTTGTTGAATGCATTTCTTGTTTAGCAGGCTTTATCTGAATTTCTTCGCTGTGCTCATTATTTTTTCGCTAACTTCGCTAACTTTTACTTCTGGGCTTATTTGTCCTTCATGTGTTCTTAAGCTTTCTGAACGTTGCTGGATTTTTTTATCACTATAAACTACCTTTTTATGTTAAAAAATAATATCTTAATCATTTGTTGTACATTTTACACAACTTGGTTATTCAGATTCAGATTTAAAAATGTTTACTGATTTATAAAAAATAATAGCTCTCCTAGTAAAACTTTTTACTGATAAAACATTTATCCCCAATGACCATTGGTCATCTGGGGGGTTGTCCAGAATATAAAACAACATAAAATTAACGATAAATAACAAAAAATATCATTATAAAGCTATCAGTAATGTAAATATATCCTAAAGTCATCGTTTAAATAAGATAATTATAATATTTTATACTTGGGTTATTATAACTCCAGTCAAAAGAACAAGTACTCAAAGAAAAAGCTCACTCATTAATTGATAAATATAAATTACTTTAAAAAAAATTAGATTAAATTTTACGTATTAGCATGTCATGAGGCTAATAGCTATATTCCAATACAAGATAATATCTAGACTTTCATGCTTCTCTTCCGTATATAACTAGCTCCCTCCAGCCCAAACTTCTACGTTTTAACTATTCGTCCTTTTCCAATTTAATTTTTGCGAACCCTTTTATTTCTGTATTCACGTAGTACCGAGCATCGCTCCATAAGAGCATGAGACCCATGCAGAATATCTTCCACCTCCCTCTAATACAAAGCACATATTTTCCTATCATCAGCCCTGCCAAGCTCATCATTGAGATAAAATGCACCACATCTTATTTTAAATATCCACCTTATATTATTAAAATATACTTCATCACTCATATAACCCATGTCAACATCTATCCATCCATTCAATGGCACTACAGCCCAAATCGGGCCTTGACCTCCTTCAACAAGCTTCCCCAATCATTTCGATGTACCGCTGTTCCATGAACGCGTTCTCAGGCAGTTCCTGGCATCCTCATCGACTTCGTCTTCCCATCTCTTTTTAGGTCTTCCAATAGGTCTTTTTCACTGCATTCTTGCATTTAGTAATTTTCTGGGGATTATATTCTCATGCATGCGGACCAGGTGCCCTGCCCACCGTAATCTCTGCAGTTTAGTGTATTGTGCTAGAGTTGGTTCGCTATATTGCTCGTATATTGCTCTATTTTCCCTAATTCGCCAGTTGTTGTTTCCACTTATTGGGCCCAGTATCCTACGTAATATTTTTCTTTCAAACACATCTAATGCATTGGCAGATTTCTGTTTCACCACCCATGTTTCACAACTATAACTTACTATGGGCCCGATTATTGTTTTATAGACCCGGAGTTTTGTTTTCCGGTGTACGTCTCGCAATTTGAATATGTGGCCCATCGCGAAATAGGCTTTGTTCTATATTTGTTCCATATCGTCGATAAAGCGCCAGTCTATTTGATTTGGTTTGTATGAGTAGTTTTGTTTTGTATTTATTACTAGCCCTACTGCTTCCCCACTATGTTTCAACTCAACGTAGGTTTCTTCCGCTGCGTTAATTGTTCTGCTCATTATGTTTGTATCATCTGCGTATGCTGCTAATTTGGTAGATTTGTTTGTAAGTACGGTATTTCCGCTCACCGTCAATCGTCTAATTGCATATTCAAGAACAAAAATAAAGAGCGTTGGAGCCAGTCCGTTGCCTTGTTATCCACCCAAAAATTCCTATATTCACATCTGTGTTAAATTCCACTCCCACCTTTCTTTCAAGTTTCCTCAATCTCTGCTCCAATCACACTTAACTCTTGTCACCATTTCCCGAAGAAGAACTTTTAGCAGACGTCCTTTCTCATACTCTAACATTCTCTTGACATAATTTTTATGTAACTTCATCATAAATAGATACACATGCTCTATGTTAGTTTCTAAATCCAACGTTTGGTCGAAGTTTGGTCAGTAACTGGGAATATTCAACATTTTTATTTCATTTCAAAAACCTCCTCAACTTTCTTAAATTCCCCATGTATTCAAACTTGAACTCCATGAGTCACAATAGATTGGACTACTCCTTCATATATGCGTACCTTAGATGATAGTGATAGTTGTAAGATTCGTCTTAACTAAAACCTGTCGCTAAGCCATGTTTATAGTTGCTCTAGCCGCTCGTCGATTTTTGTAAAGTGGGCACTAAAAGTTAGCTGCGATATTAATTTTACTCCCAAATAGCAATAGTTATTAACGACTTCCAAAACTAAAATTATTATATACAAAACACTGCTAAGGTAAAAGACTTCTGGGAGTCAAATATAATAACGGTACTAGATTTTGGTTCGATACAGAGTAGCGACAAGCCGCTTATACGTATTTCGAACTCTTTAGGTCTTCTCAGAGCGGTACCAGAGGTGACCATATAGTTTGTAACTATATGGTCTTCAGTGTATAATCATCTTATTCCATCTGTCGTTTTTCTGTCTTATGGTATGTCCAGCGAACTTCCACTTAAATTTTGCTATCTGCGTTGATACATCGGTAACTTTTGTTTTGTTGCGGATCCAAGTATTGATGCGGAGCCAGCATAGTAGTAACAAATCAAACGATACATTTCCCGGTAAGTCTATCTAAGAATGTGACAGTTTTCCAGGCGGAAATAACGGCAATCCATCACTGCGTGGACGAAATAGAAAGGCAGGAAAGAACGTTCTGTTCAGTTGCCATCTTCACAGATAGTCAGGCAGCGCGTAAGGCACTCAATTTTGTAGAGGTCAATTCTAAGCTAGTATGGGATTGCGCGTGTGCCCTAAATAAGCTAGGTGGCCGTAGGAAGGTTACGGTAGCCTGGGTACCTGGGCACGAGGTTCATAAGGGCAACGAAAAAGCAGATGAAATGGCCAAACAAGGCTTATCAATGTCATTCATTGGACCGAAACCCTTCTGCTGCGTTGCAGTCAGTAACAAAAACGACTACAAGGAAGTGGATAGCTTACAAATCTCTGGAATGATGGAGGAATTCACCAAGACAAAGACAGGCGAAACAGTTCTTTACAAAACATTTGCCAAAATTCACGGCAGATATAATAAGCAAAGACAGGAAAACAGTCAAAGCCATAGTAGGTCTTCTAACAGGGCAATGTAAGTAGACTTTATAAAAAGGGTCAGGTCAGAGAATGCTATCTAGGACTAGAGGACCACAATAGATCTGAAAAGGTCGCAGTGGAATAGGCCAAATGGCCACCTCTCTAAATCTAATCTAATCTATCTAGATGTACATGTTTTAAGCCACTAAATACTTGGGTAAACACCTGTAAAATGTTGTTAAATTGAATTTGAGTTACATTATTTTTTATTGTGATATTTTTCATCACATGCATGTTTAGAAGTTAATTTGCATAAAAATCAAATTAAAAAAAATGAACCGCTAAATAAATTTGTCAATGGAGGAGGCAGTGCGAGCATCGACTTTCCTAGATGAAGGATATTCAATGCGATACATTGCAAGTTTGTTAGGAAGACATTATTCCAGCATCAGTCGCAAGGTGAGGCAATATAATGAAATAGGATCGTACCATCGAAGAGCAAGACAAGGGCGAAAACGTTGCACTTATATAAATTGATAATCGTACTTTGAGAAAACGTGCTCTCAGTGATAGGAGAGCCACCAGCAGTTTACTAAAAAATGAACTAGCAGATGTGTAACGGCTAGCTCATCCATTGCACCTTGAAACCCCTCAGGGGTATTGTTCGGCATAAACTAATTTAATTTGAGAAATCGGGAATTATTAATAAAATAATTTTTCAACACATATCTTTATTAATTTTATAAGTTAATAAAATAATAAATCAAAATATAATAACAATTAAAAATTTAGGTTCTAGCAACAGGGAATTAAGCATCTATATACAAAATTCAAAGAAAGAAAGAACTTAGCTTAACTCTATGAGAAATCCTCCTGTTGCTCTCTGCTCAACTTGAACCATAAACTATTTGCAAAAAACCATGCCTCTAAGCCAAAACCATGTGGATCCTCAAAAAGAAGATGGATTTTCTTATTCTAAAAACAATGTGGATTTTTCTTTAATCATAACCAAGGTGAACGTGGCTGGAAAAACAAAAACTCTCTTAGAACTGTATACCGATCCAGAACTCTCTGATGTTGCCAAAACTAACAAATTAATAATTGCAATTAATAGATCAATTATTAAATGAAAAACGAAAAAGACAAAGTTTTGCGATTAATACCAGTGATTTATATTGAATTATTATTATTACAGCAAAGATAAAAGAAAATAAAAATTGTAAACAGTTTTTAAGTACTAGCGTACACAAAATTATACGGAAAATTAACAGTGCTAATGTTTTTGATAAATCTATAAAAATATGTTGTTGTAAAAAGAACAAAGTATTAACGTACCCAGACCGTTGGAAGTTTCTGACCACGAAGATGTATTTCTGAGTACCTTGTCGTTTACTGGTTTATTTTAAAAAGGAATTAAATCGGATCGGATTGATAGAAGTAAATTATTTAGTGGTGGGGTTTCTGTTTCTTGTATGATAAAGTACGCGAAAGTATAACTACGAGGGGACTTAAGAAATTAATCAGTGAATTTATTTGTAATAGAAAAATATTGAAATGAAATATAGGAATACAAACAAAGGAAAAAGAAGTTATTATCAACGAAAATCAAATAGTATGAGCAGAAAATAATGGAAAGTACTTTGAAATTAATAAGAACAAAAATGTAACGTTTTAAACGTTACAGATGTTCGAAATGTCGCGATATCGTCTCGAACAGTTAGAAGGCGTTTACATGAAGCAGAATTGAGCAACAGGAAACCGGCCAAAAAACCCTTGCTTACCAGAGAACACGGGGTTCAGAGATTGAATTTTGCAAGATTGCATCAAAATTGGACCATCGATGATTGGAAATGAGTTCTTTTCTCCGATGAGACTAGAGTAAGCCTAAAAGCTCCAAATGGTCGTGAGCGTGTCTGGCGAAGGCGAGAAGAAAGGTTTGCCAGCTGCTATATCTCTCTTTTTTTGGACTTAATTTTTTATTTATGCAGGATAACGCTCGTCCTCATGTGGCTTGACAAGTTATTGGCTACCTAAATGATGTTGATATTTAATTATTAGAGTGGCCACCTAACAGTCTGGACATGAATCCTATAGAGCATCTATGGGACTATCTCAAAAAAAAATTTGAAGTTGTAAACCCCCTATTGCCAATCATAACCAACTCATTGAGGCCGTTATTGAAGAATGGGAGAATATTCCGCAAGCTGTTGTTGAACATTTGATATCAAGCATGCCTCGACGCATAAATGCAGTCCTAAGAAGTAGAGCAGAGCCTACACGGTATTAGTAGTGACCCACATGCATTTTATTGTGTTACTTTACTGATTTTTTTTTCTTTTTGTAGTTTGGATTTATGCTAGATTTACGCATTTCTGGCAAAAATAAATTTTTAAAGAAACAATAAGGCAAATTAAGGTCATGATAAAATCATGTTGGACTTGTTTGTACGTGTTTATTATTATTTCAATGTAACAAAATTATTTTGTGTTCATATTGTAAATATTTGGATTAATTAAAATAGTGCGTTAATTTTATCCAGGAGTTTATATTGATTTTAAAAATAGTGCTGATCATTTTGAACCGCTGTGGAACCTTGATGGAGGAAATCGTTGATAAACGAGTGGCTATTGTGGAAAGTAATAGAATAGTGTACATTGGCCTTTACATTATTTAAAAAAAATTCAAAAATATCGAGACCGAAAGCGAACAATTTATTATTTAGAAAGACATGGTATGACACACATGATACCGCTAGCAAGGGTTGCTCGAGTGATTATTGTGCACTGTGGATCTTCAAATGGTTGGGTGCCAAATGGGTTAAAGCTTTGCGGAAAAAAAATGAAAAATGTAGTGTAGATTATCATCAGAACATGAATTCTAATATATTCGAAGAGTGGTTTAAGAATACATTATTTCTTAATATAATACCCAGCATGGTGATAATTCATAAGTGAAAGCAAAGAGTCATACTAAACCGCTCTAAACGAGATTATTAACCACCACAATAGAAAAGACTCGCGAAAATTCTACCAGAAGATAAACAGCTGCAGAAAAGAATGCAGACCCAGAATAACAGCATGTAAAGACAGAGATGGTTCCATAAAGTGACAAAGAACAGATACTAAACAGGTGGGCGAATTATTTTGAAAAACTGATGAAAACGCTTAAGAGCCGCCTCCCACTGAAGGAGAAATTAGAGAAGCCATTTCAGAACTAAAAAATAACAAAGCCCCTGGTTTGGACAATCTTCCTGCCGAACTCTTTAAAAATGATGGTGACCTTTTTAAACACATGCAAAAATTAGTAACCGAAATCTGCCAACGGAAGGAAACGCCTGCAGACTGGAAATTTGATGTAATGCACCCTCTTCACAAAAAGGGGAGATATGATGATGTGTGATAATTATAGAGGCATCACCCTACTTAACGTGGCGTATAAAGTATTGTCCAACGTATTGTACAGAAGATTGATCCCCTATGCTGAACAAATAGTTGGGAACTGCCAGTGCGGTTTCCAACCCAATAAATCAACGGATCAAATCTTCACAGTCAGGCATATTCTTGAGAAAACGGTTGAGTTCGGAGTCGACTCCCACCACATATTCGTAGATTTCAAAGCCGCATACGACTCACTCAACATACAAAAACTTCTACAGGTGGAATTGGCTATGGTGGAATTTCAATTGCCGCTTCATCTTGTTCAACTAACGGACCTTACACATACAGGCGTAGAAAGTGTAGTCAGAATCCAAAACGACTTTTCAAGACTCTTTCATTGTAAAAATGGACTGAAACAGGGAGATGTACTGTCATGTCTCTTATTTAACCTTGCACTAGAAAAAGTAATTCGAGAGTGCCATATTAATACGAATGGCACCATCTTTAATAAATCTGTACAAGTAGTCTGATATGCAGATGACATAGACATTATTGCTAGGTCCATAGAATCTCTGATCGAAGCATTTCGATCATTAAGGGCGTCTGCCCTGAAAATAAAAATAAACGCACAGAAAACTAAGTATATGTATTGTACTAAATCAGGCTACCAGATAACTAGACTATTAATTAATGATCTGGAACTAGAAGGTGTGGACACCTTCGTCTACCTGGGCTCGCTGCTGACCAAAGACAACAATGTCAGCGAAGAAATTAAAAAAAGAATAGTGCTTGTCAATAAGTGCTATTATAGCTTGAGGAAACAGATGGCCCCAAAGCTACTCAGAAAAAATTAAAACTCCCATATACAGATTGAACGAAATAAATTCGAAACATACGAAATATTATGTATTATGTATTTCGGCTCAATTTTGCTGTAGCTGGTTGGCCAACAAAAGGTTGTCAAATAACTATATTATAAAAATCCAATACTTTAGTGGGCTGCTGGATTCTGAAATCATAAAAATTGAAAACTACACATAAATCTACGATTTTATTATGCTGTCAAGCCAGTTATCGCTTCCTTAGACAAGCCCTTCTTTGAGCAGTGTCGCCAACCTTATTCCTTTAGATGTAACAATAAAACACTGAAAACTTTGTTTTCAAACTTCCACAAAATTTATTTTAAATATTATCACTACAGCTGTTTCGGCTGATTGCCTTTCTCAAGTGATCTATTTTGGCTTGGGTTTACAAATTTATAGTTTCTAATGAAATAGGTTGAGGAGGGGAGAACTGTTTGTCTCAAGTTGGTCATTCAGAATTATATCTGTGTTTTTTAATTTGTTGATTTCCATAGATTCTAAGAAAGATAGCTTAAGGCCATAGATGTAAGTTTTTGGGCAGTCGCCACATTGAAGTTTGTACACACCACTATTTAAGTGTTTTTTATTTTGGCTCTTGTTATTTTTAATATATTTGCCAAGGTTGTTATTTGTTCGGAAAGCTGGTGTTATTCCTTTCTTTTTTATGTGTTTGGCAATTTTTGTTGTTATTTTGCCTGTATATGTAATCGAGCAGAAGGTACTGGGTTTTTTCTCTGGTGGTGGAAATAATAATTTCAGGGCTTTCTTGTGTAGTTTTTGATTTAACATTTTATTAATTGTTTGTTCGTTGTATCCGTTGTTTACTGCTATTTGTTTAATTATATTTAATTCTGTCTCAAAGTTGTATTTTGACATCGGAATTTCTGTTAATCTATGTAACATACTATGATAAGCTGCCAGTTTATGTTGTGTTGGATGGGATGACGAATTGTGTATAGTCGTGTCAGTATGGGTAGGTTTATGAAATATGGAGAAGTCATGTTTGTTTTGAAGTCTGCTAATTTTTAAATCTAAAAAATTATGGATTGATTTTGTTCTGTTTCTATTGTAAATTCAATATGACTATGAAGTGAATTAATATATGATAAAAATTGGTCGAGTTGCCTGTTAGTTCCTGTGAAACATACCAGTACGTCGTCTACGTATCTCCACCAATATAAAAACTGTTTGAATACGGGATGTTTTGAAATCTTTGTCTCTAGATGATCCATAAAAATATCTGATAACAATGGGCTTAGAGGATTACCCATTATAAGTCCTGCACTGTTATTTGTATATATTTTATTATTAAATTCAAAGTAGTCCTGGTTTATGCAAACTTCAAGAAGATATAAAATTTCAGATGTAATTATTGGATTTGTACTATTTTGGTCTAAAAGGTTTTTTACTAGAATAAAAGTTTCTGTAGGAGGGATACTAGGAAAAAGATTTTTTACGTCAAATGAAATTAATCTGGAGTTGTTAGGTAATTTAAAATGTTGTATTTTATTAACTAGTTCTATTGTATTTTTTATGGTAAATTTAGGTGAAAATTTAGTGTGGTCTAAAATAATCTCTAACAGTTTTTTTGACATTTTATATGACGGAGCTGTATAAAAAGAAACTACAGGTCTTATTGGGTAATCCGGTTTGTTTAGTTTAATGAAAGAATATAATTTAGGAGGCTTTGGGTTCATAATATTGAGGTATTTCTGTTCTATTGGATTTAGTATTAATTTTGAATCCAATAGAACAGAAATACCTCAATATTATGAACCCACAGCCTCCTAAATTATATTCTTTCATTAAACTACACAAACCGGATTACCCAATAAGACCTGTAGTTTCTTTTTATACAGCTCCGTCATATAAAATGTCAAAAAAACTGTTAGAGATTATTTTAGACCACACTAAATTTTCACCTAAATTTACCATAAAAAATACAATAGAACTAGTTAATAAAATACAACATTTTCAAGTACCTAACAACTCCAGATTAATTTCATTTGACGTAAAAAATATTTTTCCTAGTATCCTCCTACAGAAACTATTCTAGTAAAAAACCTTTTAGACCAAAATAGTACCAATCCAATAATTACATCTGAAATTTTATATCTTCTTGAAGTTTGCATAAACCAGGACTACTTTGAATTTAATAATAAAATATATACAAATAACAGTGCAGGACTTATAATGGGTAATCCTCTAAGCCCATTGTTATCAGATATTTTTATGGATCATCTAGAGACAAAGATTTCAAAACATCCCGTATTCAAATAGTGTTTATATTGGTGGAGATACGTAGACGACGTACTGGTATGTTTCACAGGAACTAACAGGCAACTCGACCAATTTTTATCATATATTAATTCACTTCATAGTCATATTGAATTTACAATAGAAACAGAACAAAATCAATCCATAATTTTTTTAGATTTAAAAATTAGCAGACTTCAAAACAAACATGACTTCTCCATATTTCATAAACCTACCCATACTTACACGACTATACACAATTTGTCATCCCATCCAACACAACATAAACTGGCAGCTTATCATAGTACGTTACATAGATTAACAGAAATTCCGATGTCAAAATACAACTTTGAGACAGAATTAAATATAATTAAACAAATAGCAGTAAACAACGGATACAACGAACAAACAATTAATAAAATGTTAAATCAAAAACTACACAAGAAAGCCCTGAAATTATTATTTCCACCACCAGAGAAAAAACCCAGTACCTTCTGCTCGATTACATATACAGGCAAAATAACAACAAAAATTGCCACACACATAAAAAAGAAAGGAATAACACCAGCTTTCCGAACAAATAACAACCTTGGCAAATATATTAAAAATAACAAGAGCCAAAATAAAAAACACTTAAATAGTGGTGTGTACAAACTTCAATGTGGCGACTGCCCAAAAACTTACATCGGTCAAACTGGTAGAAACTTTGATAAACGAATAGCAGAACATAAAAGGGCTTTCAAGAATAGAAAAACAGATTCGACATACGCACTTCACCTTCTAGATCATAATCATTCTTTTAATGACAAATTTAAAATTCTTCACATTCAAAATAAAGCCCTTAAGCTATCTTTGTTAGAATCTATGGAAATCAACAAATTAAAAAACACAGATATAATTGTGAATGACCAACTTGAGACAGACAGTTCTCCCCTCCTCAACCTATTTCATTAGAGACTATAAATTTGTAAACCCAAGCCAAAATAGATCACTTGAGAAAGGAAATCCGCCGAAACAGCTGTAGTGATAATATTTAAAATAAATTTTGTGGAAGTTTGAAAACAAAGTTTTCAGTGTTTTATTGTTACATAAAATGAATTTTCATCAAGTAACGGTCGAATCCATCAATCCTTTAGATGTGTTTCAAATAAGGTGTTATCCATAAAATATTTACAAGAAAAAAAGAAAATAACTACAAACCATTAAGTTTATTTTTGGTATTAGTCTGTTGTAGTAGATTGGTAAATACAATGAAAAATATGGGCAAATATCCGATTTATTTAAAGATACGAAGAAGATATAACTCTCAAAAAGATCTGCAAATCGGATTATTACAAGGCGATTGGCAACATTGTTACGCAAACAACATTGTTGCGAGACAGATAGTTGAACGATATTTTATACAATGTCTAAACCCAGGTATGGATTTATTTTTGTCCAAGTTTTATATTGGTCCACTATTTCAAATGCAGTTCAAACAGACATATATTACATTGTATGATCCGTTTTAAATTCGTTCAATCTGTATAAAACACTAATAAGACCAGTGTTGACATACGGTCAGAAACGTAATCACTTACACAGAACGACCAAGAATTGCTTAAACGTTTCGAGAGAAAAATTCTAAGGAAAATATATGGAGGAGTCCAAGAACAGGGTTTGTGGCGTAGGCGCTACAACTTTGAGTTATACAGAAGTATTGTGGAACCTGACATTGTAAAATGTATTAAATTAGCACGCCTTCGATGGATAGGACATCGCAGAAAATTTCGACCGAAGGGGACCAGTGGGAAGACGAACCAGAGGAATACCAAAACTTAAGTATCAAGATAACATACAGGATGATCTAAAATCCATCGAAGTTAAAGAATAAAGAAGAGTTGCCAGATACAGGGGCGAATGGAAGATTGTTCTGAAGAAGGCTTTGGCTCATAACGAGCTGTAATGACACTGAGGATGATGGTGATAATTATGCACAGTTCGTCTTCAAAACAGGAATTACAAGATTTTCTTTCGGATAGTGATTTGTATTTTGAAAAGAACTATAATAAGAAACAATTACTTAAAGTACTATAAACTAAAACTTATGACAAGCAATATATACTGCACATATAAGACTTAAGTCCTTACTTCGTCTAAGGACTAGCAACCCCCAGTGGAGTCTTACGTTGCCATGTAATCAATTCTTGTTGTAACGTAAACATCATAATTTATAATTTTAAAAGATGTAGCTCAAAGTTAATCTAACAACATTTAAATGGTTTTTAGTCATATATCAAGTAGCTTCAGACATGCACATCCAGATAGCGCTGATGATGGAATATTAATTCCGAAAATGTTCTGTGATGTAGCCCGATAGGATTTTTATTGTTATACCTTTTATAAAGGAATTTTTTAAATACCGTTTTTGTGATACATGGTATACAGCCAACTACAAGAATTTAGTTTCCTTGTGGATAGGACAATTAATTTCAAACAGTGGACAATAATTTATTAATGATCTGTTGGATAGTGACGATGACAAGATCTCGTCTGCAGAAGAATTATTTTAGGCAAGGTACACTAATATGGTGACTATTTCAGTTAAAATTATTCTATATTTCATTATAAATTATTAATTTTTGTTTAAAAAATATTATTTGCTTGAATGCAGAAAGCTTTTCCGCAGTTTTATTTATGTGACGTCATGAATAAAACTGCGGAAAACTCTAGTAGAAAATGCCGACGTATCACCTAGTATTTTTTCCAACAGGGTAGCAGATTGACAATTTTTGACATTTTACTTTTAACCATTTAAAAATCAAGAAATATACTTTACTTTTGTACCTTTCGAAGTTGGGCCGTTTATAATACAATTCATTAAATTACATTAGGTTTGTTCTAGCAAACAGACAAACTAGTCAGAAACCGTCAGCAAACAGTTGGTCAGCGAGAGAAAATAATACAGTCACCCGTGCTATATCCCCTCTACTCGCACTGGTCCACTATTCGCTGATGGTTTCAAACCATTTGAAACTGATGCTAGAACAAACCTAATATTTTACAATCTTTTGAGGTGTAGTAGCTCTTAACGAACTTTCTCCATTCCTTCCTATTGGATGCTATCTGTGTTGCTTCCTGCCAAGTCTTACCCCTATTCTGCATTATCTGCGAGATGTTCCACTGTTCCATTCTTTAATGGGTCTTAATCTTCTGTTCTTCCCTATTGGTTTGGCCTCCCACACTCTTTTTACTTATCTATTATTGTCCATCCAGGTTAGATGTCCGAACCATGCCAATTTTTTCTCATTGATTGAGTCGAGTATCGGTTTGATTTTGAATATTTCTCTTATTTCTGCATTTCTGATTATATCAATTCTTTTTACTTACAGTTCTTCTGAGGTATTTCATTTCTGCTGCCTGAATTCTGCTCTGACGTCTTTTGTTTAATATCCAATTTTGTGCTCCATATGTCACTGTAGGTCTATATATTGTTTTGTATATTGTCATCTTGGTCTTTGTTAATATTTCTTTGTTATTAAGGAATCCTCTGTTTAGTGCTTGGAATAATTTTCCTGTGTTTTCAATTCTGTTGTTAAGATCGTCCTCTCGATGTCTCCTTTGTTGTTGATTACTGTTCCTAAGTAGTTGTATGAATTTGTCTGTATTATTTTTTGTTGGTCGTTTTGTTGGTCGATCGGATAGCCAAGCGAACTGGGCGGCTGGCTTCTCCTTCGCTTCAATGCGGGAGATGTCAGTTCAATTCCCAGCTCGGTGTACAGAAAACAAAAAGACTAACGCAGCAGTTTAAAATTCTAAATGAATCTGCGACTTAGTCTAGAATATGCTGGTATCTGATCGGCCTATGGTGGAGCAGTACGGCAAGAGATAAGGGCTTGTGGTTCGGTGATACTCCTCCATAGATCCTTACCGGAAGGGCGTATGCCGCCTAAATACCGGATATATGTATATATTTTTTGTTGGTCTATCATTATAACCAGACAAGCGAGAGCTGGCGGGTTGCGTGTAGAACAAATTGAAAAATGGAAGGGATTGCTCATTTCTATTGCAGTCGGCTAGGAGTTCACATCGTGTATACCCGTTTAAGTACCTATACTATATACCTATAATCGCGATTAAGTACCTCTCCTATCTCTCTTAGAATAATTCCTTTTCTATTTTCGCGCAGCTCACCCGCCAGCTCTCGCTTGTCGGATTATACTTCTGTTTGATCATCCGTCCCTTGTTTCTTTGATATTTTCATTGTCTGAGTATTCTCTTTGTTTACATTTAAGTTGTATTTGTTTGCTGTTAGGTTCCTTTTCTCTAAGTTGTATTTCAGTTTTTCTGCTGTTTCCGCAATTAATACTATGTCGCCTGCAAATATACACATCTCATCGTCTATCATTTGCATTCTGTTCCAACAGATGCAGTATTTCTTGAATGTTTTCTTACATTCTTTCACTATCTCATCTATTACATTTATGAATAGCACTGGGCTGAGGCTTCCCCCTTGTCTAACTCCTTGAGTTGTTTCAAATGGTTCTGACTGTATATTTAACATTCTTACTGTATTTGTTGTTTTTATGTATATACTATTTGTTGCTTCTATCAGTTCTTCACTTACTTGCTTCTTATTTAGGCCTTCCCATATATCTTTTCTTTTGACTGAGTCGAATGCTTTTTCCATGTCTATAAAGCTCAGATATATTTCTCTCTTTTTCTTTAAGGCTTTTTCTATTACTTGTTGTATGGAGAATATATGGTCTTGTGTGTTGTGTCCTTTCCTGAATCCACTTTGTACGTCCTCTAATTTATGTTCTATTTATTTTCTGATTTTCCTTTCTATTACAGTTTCGTATACTTTTGCTGCTACACATAGTAGTGATATACATCTATAGTTCTTACAGTCTCTTGTGTTTCCTTTCTTGTATATAAGTATTATTACTGCATTTGTCCATTCTTTGGGTATTACTTTTGCTTTTACTATTATATATTTCATCATTTCTGCTGCTACTTCATCGCTGTCTGGCACTTTTTCAATCTTTATCTTTCTTATTGCTTCTTCCAGTTCGTCTCTTTCTATAGTTTCTAGATTTTCGTGTTTCTTATGTATACTCTCTTGATGTGGCTTTGCTTCTCCATTGTATTCGCTTGATTTCCATTCAGTATCAGCTGGAAATATTCCCTTCATCTTTCCATTATTGTATTATCGTCAGTTTCGTTTCTTTGTTGCTTCTTAGGTTTTTCAGTGTTCCATAAAATAATTTTACTTTTTCTGTGCTGTTTTCTTTCATTTTTTCTCCTATCTTTTCTTTTTCTCTTTTTTAACTATGTCTTTAACTTTTGTTCTTTGTTTCTTATAATTTTCATATTTTTGTTGTGTTTTGTCTTGTATGTATTCATTCCATAATTTCTTCTTTTCTTTTATTTCTCTTTTCACTTCATCGTTCCACCAAGATGTTCCTTTTCCTCTGTTGTTATTTCTTGTAGTTCCACATATTGATTTAGCTGTTTTATCATCGCATTTTTAAATTTTTCCCATTCTTCTTCTATTGTTTCTGTTATTTCATGTTCATTGTCCATCTCTTTCTCTAGCCCTTCTGAGTATCTTATTTTCGTTATTTCTTCCCTTAGTTTATAAATTTTTATTATTTCTTTGTGTTTTCTGTTTATGTTCTTATTTCTTTTTATTTCTTTTCTTTTGCTTTTGAATGTGGTTTCTAGTAGATAGTGGTCACTACCAATTTCATAACTCCTTTTCACCCTTACGTCTCTTATCCAGTTTTTCTCTGTTTTTTTGCACTATAGTATAGTCTATAATTGATTGTTTGTCTATTGATTTGACTTCTCTTGTGATCTTGTGTATCCTTTTATGTTGAAATTGCGTGTTCATAATCACCAGGTTATTCTCTAGATTCGAGTAGTACTTTTCCATTTTTGTTAATTTTTTCCTCTTCATAAGGTTCGATGACATTGTTCCATTTTTCTGCTTCTTTTTCCACAATACTGTTCATGTCTCCTGTGATCACAATTTTCTCTGTACAAAGAGAGAATTCTCTTTTCTGTCTTCATCTGGTCCATAGCATATGATTGGGTTTGTATTGGTTTCTATTCTGCTCTTTTATACGTTAGTTGTAATATATCCAAAAGTCTTACCAATTCTCGATCCTAACGAGTTTTGACTTCTACCGCTTTTAAATACAAATACAATCAATATCAAAACAACAAATAAATTCAGCCTTTATAATTCTATATAGTTTTGCCAAAACATGAATAACAGGCGTATTGTTTTTGTTAATAATTATTATTGTTTATCGTTCTTAATCACCCGTCCAGCGCAAAAATTCAACTCGTTTCGACCACTCAGAAGTTTTACTTTTATCCGTAGGGCAATTAAAACTAACTATTAATACAGTTCAAAAACATATAACTAATTATTTACTAACATAAAGGTCCTTTTTAATTACACTTGTAATTTAATTTCGGAGCGACACCACACACGTCCAACTAGTACGATTGCCCGACTCTGTCCCCAAGAAATATACCGGTTTGTTATTGTTATTATTTTATGATTTAATAATTACATCAATGAAGTGTCGATGAAACAAACAATATCGCGATACGTCCCTGGACAGCGGGCATTCGAATTTCTTAAACATTAATACCGCCACTTTTTTGATGGGCGATAAAAATATGACGGAAACTATACGTGTGCTACCTATTGTTTATTTTCGTAAATTTTTTTTTGGAATATTAGATAGAACATTTCTACTTCTTCTATTGATCAACTTCTGCCTGTACCTTTGTTTTTTAGTTCAGATATTGCATATAATATTGACTTCATGGTTTTTCGTTTCTCACTTTCTATTAATTATTAGATAAAAAATTATGCAAAAACCAGGTAATTACGATAATTAATTTTGTCTCGGTAGGAGATTAACAGGGCAAATATTTTAATCCATATTTTAACATCTCGTATTACCCACCTCGGACACCCTCAATTACGCATGGCTACACAGCCAACATCAAATACATTTTTGTCAGAAATGAAAAGTGCGACAGGAATGATCATTAAACGGTGAGGGATTAGTCTTCTGGAGCAAAAACATTACGTGGGATGGACTCTAGTACTGTCATATATCACAAAATATTTTTGGCCACTCGTCTCCTCCCTAGGGTTTCATGAAGTGCCTGCGAATGGAGAAATTATTTTAAAGATACGAAATGTGACATTTTAGAACAGGTGGGAATAAAAAGAAGTTATTTATATGTTTTCGTGTTAGCTTAATGGGTTAGTTGAAAACACATAAAGATATATCCTAAAATAATAAAAGAAGTTTTAAATAAAAGTTAGGGGTTACTTAGAATTATTCAGTATGGAAATATATAATATGGAAATATGAGAATTATTAAATATGAAAATAGATAAAAATGAAAAAAAAAACTAAAAAAAAAAACCGAATACGGCAAAAATAGTATATTGCATAATGATAGTTGTAAGAAGCTTATTACAGGCGAATAAAAAAGTTGAGCGCGAGCCGCGTAGCGGCGAGCGCAGTAATTTTACAAGCATGTAATAAGCTCAAGTTTTAGTACTATACTTTTTCTACGAATATTTCCATTTATAAAAATAAAAAGTATAACAAGTATAACAACTTTTATTTATTTAACCAAATTCGGGAACAATTAAATTAAATATTTATTTATAATAATTAAATAAAAATTTTGGCAATTATTTATAACTATACTATTATCAGAGTTTGGCGTTTGTTTAATAATACGTGGTGAATGGTGAGATGATGTAAACTGTACGGTGTGTTCTTTTTGAAGATTGGTATTTTCAGTGTATGTAAAGGTCTGTAAATTACTTTCAATTTTTTTTTTTTTTTATAATTATGTTTATTTACAATCTACATCAAAAAAGAGTATTAAGTAAATGTGATTACAGGTTTTTGCGCGTGTGAAGGGGAGACATCCAATGATGTCTCACCTTATTCTACTTTCTACTCACCTCGGACACCCTCAATTACGGTTGGCTACACAGCCAACATCAAATACATTTTTGTCAGAAATGAAAAGTGCGACAGGAATGATCATTAAACGGTGAGGGATTAGTCTTCTGGAGCAAAAACATTACGTGGGATGGACTCTAGTACTGTCATATATCACAAAATATTTTTGGCCACTCGTCTCCTCCCTAGGGTTTCATGAAGTGCCTGCGAATGGAGAAATTATTTTAAAGATACGAAATGTGACATTTTAAAACAGGTGGGAATAAAAAGAAGTTATTTATATGTTTTCGTGTTAGCTTAATGGGTTAGTTGAAAACACATAAAGATATATCCTAAAATAATAAAAGAAGTTTTAAATAAAAGTTAGTGGTTGCTTGTAATTATTCAGTATGGAAATATATAATATGGAAATATGAGAATTATTAAACACGAAAATAGATAAAAACGAAAAAAAAACTAAAAAAAAAAACACAATACGGCAATAATAGTATATTACATAACGAGAGTTGTAAGAAGCTTATTACAGGCGAGTAAAAAAGTTGAGCGCGAGCCGCGTAGCGGCGAGCGCAGCAATTTTACAAGCATGTAATAAGCTCAAGTTGTGTACTATACTTTTTCTACGAATATTTTCATTTATAAAAATAAAAAGTATAACAAGTATAACAACTTTTATTTATTTAACCAAACTCGGGAACAATTAAATGAAACATTTATTTATAATAACTAATTGTAAAATTTTGGCAATTATTTATAACTATACTATTATCAGAGTTTGGCGTTTGTTTAATAATACGTGGTGAATGGTGAGATGATGTAAACTGTACGGTGTGTTCTTTTTAAAGATTGGTATTTTCAGTGTATGTAAAGGTCTGTAAATTACTTTCAATTGAATTTATAATTCTATTGGCTGTTGACCTCTTATTATTTATTGACTCATCGACATATCCTTTGGCCGATGTTGAAGATTTCCATCCGCCATGTCGTTTAAGAGCCATCAAATCACCACCGGCATCTACCAAAATAGTGGCAGAACTTCGTCTTAAACAGTGACCTGTGTACATTTTGGGATCTGGTAATTTTAAATATTCGGCTATTTGTTTAGGAACACCGCCTATTTTGTTTAATGCTACCACCTGTTTCGTACATTTACCTCTGTGATGATTAGGAAAAAATTTATTTATTTGCGGATTGCTAATCTGTAGTCAAATTTCTATATATTGTTTGCAGATTTTATAGAAATTTCCGAAAATAACGAAAGATCTACATATTTTGATTTTCGTATCAGGAATTTTAACCAAAAACATGGTACTTAAATCATCAATGTCACAAATTTTAAGATTTTTTAACTCTTGTTTCCTACAAGCTCCGCATATTCCAATAATTGCAATAACCTTAAAATAATAGGCACATTTATGTTATACTTAACATAACTTAACAAATCTTTACTAACAAGTACTATACATCAGGAGCTTCATTTAAAAAAAGTTTTATTTCATCAGGATGTAAAATTTTTGTTTTTTTGTTTTTAATACCTTCTATTACCTTTTTATATAAGCTCGCAATTTCGGGTAATTTTTAATATTAACATTATTTTTCAAAATTATAACACTTCTTGTATCATTTGCAATTCATTGATTTTTTTGGTGTATATTGAATGCCCCTCGTATATGTAATATATTGAAATCCCTTCATAAATGTTTGAAACATCTTTTAATGTATCTTTCGTTCGTATCGTTCAATTTGAAACCCAAATATTTCGTTCTTTTCAGCGTCACCAAGTAATAAAAACCATTTTAGAGTAGTTTATTATTTTAAAGTTGTGTACTTTCTCGTCATTTTCTTTTAATGTTTTATTCGAAGTCGCCTTATAATTTTTATACGTCGTGGAAATGGAATCTTTTACGTTTTAATTTTCTTTGTGTTTTGTTATTTCAGAGTTTGTCTATTTTTAAGTTAAGTGAACGAATTCTTAAGAGAATTTCGTCATTCTTACTTGGGTCGAGGTAGGGTCAGGTCACCGACACCAAGTATGGATCCAAATTCACCTTCGAATTTGTAGTTTCCGTTTTTGGCCCCTCTTTGTGGAATTATGTAGCAGTGGAAAGTAAATTGTGAAGTATGTCTAGTTACAGAGTAGGTTAAAAAAAAGTATTTAAGAGATTTGTGTCGCCAGCAGCAATTCTGATGTTCCAGTTGAAGTGCTTCTTCAATCTCGCTGTTCTTGCTTTGAAGCAGTTTGTTTAGTTCCAGTTAGTTGCAGTTATGGTTCCAGAACATTCAAAGTGTGATTTGGTGAATTAAGGTAACTTTTGTTTCAAATTTTGAAGTAAAGACAGACTTTTTTTCAAATAATATTTGCTTTCTTTAAAATTTAAAAGTAGTAATGTTAAATATTGTAAATTTTGGGTTTTGAGTTTAACTGTTAATTTAATTGTTCATACATTTACACTGTATAGTTAACATAAGACAGCTCGCTTTATTATTTTGATTTTATTTGTTTTGTTTAAAAAAAAGGTTAACCTCCATTCAATTTTGTTAAGTTTTGTAGCAACAGACTTTGTAAACGACTAGGAAACATTTAAGTTTTTTTTTATTCTTGTTCTCTGTAACTATTGATCTATTTGTAAATTTGTACCATTATTTTTTATTTATAAAAAACAGCTACCCCTTATATTTTGTTTAAATTAATTTGTTAATAACACGTTCTAAGGCCAAAAAAGTATTTTATTTACTATGTGACTTAGACCCGTCTTGTCGTATGTCGACAATATCACAGTCTTCGTAACTGATTATCCGAAACGCTAGATCCTTTATCTGAAATATAAATTTGACCAAGAAATAGCAAGAGCAGCATTGATAGGGATCAAACAGTTTCTCTGTTGCAGCAGCCTTTACCTAAAACTTCAAATAAAAATGCTGGGATGTGACTTTTTTCAACTATCTTTTATGTATCAGAGGGAATGACAACAGAGGGAATGTAAAGATAGTGGGGACAAAAATATTGTTAGACAGGAAGTGTCATCTTGAGAGGCCACTTTAAACAAGAAAAGACAGTCTCTTTCCTTGTTTAAGAAATCAAATTTAGTTTGGTTATGTTTTGTCTTTTTGCCCGATGGTCAAAACCAAGCTGCTATGCAATACGAAATTCCGGATCAAATACGTTAAATCGGAGGATCAAATTCGGAAAAAACGAGGAAGAAACGTCAAGAAAGAAGCTAGGCCGATTTCAAACGGTATTCAGTCTGGAACAGAAAACAGCATTAGTTGACCACCTTACTGGTATGGGTAGGTTATTTAGAACTAGGAAGTTTAGCTTTCCAGTATGCAAAAATTAATAAAATTCCAAACAACCTTGATAAACAAAACTGTTTAGCTGGTAAAGAGTGGGTGTACCTATTTTTAAAAAGCCATCCTCAACTGACATTGAGAAAATCAGTCAACACATATTGTGCTCTATTGTCTGAACTTCAAGGAAAATATGCCTTTTCTGTCAAAAGATCGTACAACTGTAATGAGACCGGTATAACTACTATAAGTTAACAGAAATTATGTCAATTGGGGGCAAAAAACAGATGGGAAATTTTATATCTGGTAAGAGAGGCACTCTAGTTATAGCCGAAATTTGTGTTAGTGCTGAAGGTCACTACGTGCCACCCCTGATTATTATTCCGCTTTAGAGAAGAAATCCTATTTACAAAATAAACTTGCCTCCAGAAAGTATTGTGCCCTTAATATTAGATGGGCACTCAACATTCGTAAAAAATTTGGCTTTAATAGAAACAACAAGACAATATCATGTTCATATTTTAGTAATCCCCCACATACGTCACATAAGCTTCAGCCCCTTGATGTAAGTTTCATGTATTATTTAAGCAATTACTATACTCTGGAAGTTAGAAACTGGCAGAGAAACAAACCGAATAAATTTGTTGAATAACAAGATGTAGGCCAAATATATGGTAAAGCTTATGCAAGAGGAGCCACAGTCTTAAATGCAGAACATGGTTATAAGTCATTGTTTGCAGTTATTATCCCATACGATGATACCAAATTTGTATTCATAGATATTGCATCGTCACAAATAACAAAACGAGAAAATATGTGGTTTTGAAAAAACCCCAGATCATTTTCCGGCAATACCTTCTTCAACCTAAGACAATGAGCGAACCTTCAGCTTCTCGTGATACAAACAATCAGGTTACTAAAGAAACAGTTAAACCTGATTTTGAAACTTCAGCAGGCAACAATAATGAAAACGATAACTCCGAGCAGGAGGGACTTAGAAATTTCTTGTGGTTTATTTTATAATTTAAAAAACACTTATAGCAATATTTTAGAGGCTATAACTTTGTTTTTTAATACCATTTATACCAGCGGACAACTACCTAATGGTTGGTCTAATTCACTGTTTATAGCTCTACCTAAGAAGACAATAGCAAAAATATGTGCGGATTATAGAACCATCAATTTGTTAAACCACTTATTGAAAATTTTTCTGAAGATAATACATGGTCGTATCTACAATAAATGCGAAGAATTCCTGGATGACACACAGTTTGGTTTCCGTTACGGGTTTGGAACCAGGGAGGCACTGTTTGGAATGAACGTACTTGCTTAAAGATGTCGAGATATATCTGTAGACATATACTGTTGTTTTATTAACTTCCAAAAGTCATTTGATCGTATTAAGCACTCTAAATTTAGATTGGAATCAAACAACATCAGTTTTAGTAGATGGTGTGGAATCACAGGCTCTCAATATTAAAAGAAGAGTACGGCAGGAATGCCTCTTTACCTGCTTTTCAACCTGCGTTTCAATCACCCCTGCTTTTCAACGTTTACTCTGAAAGAATTTTCAGAAAAGCGCTTTCTGAAAAACAAGAAGGAATACTTGTGAACAGCGAAGTCATCAATAATTTGCGATATGCGGACGATACAGTACTCCTAGCTTTTAGTCAAGAAGATCGAGTCGTTGAGAGTTGTAGGGAGGCAGGTCAGAATCTGAACATACGTTAAACCAAAATACTCGTAAACAACAGCATATAAAACCGTCTATATATGTAAATAATACCAAACTTGAGCAAGTTGATAAAATCGTTTACCTTGGACAGCAATTAAATTGTAACGCCGAAAGTCACGACCAAATTAGATCTCTGGTGCTATAGAAGAATTTTAAAAGTTTCCTGGGCGGAGAAAATTCGAAACTCCACAATACTAGAACGTCTCAGCAAGACTACTGAGAGCATAAAAAGTATCAAACAGAGAAAGCTGGAATATTTCGGACATGTAATGAGAGGTCCTTAATATTGGTTGCTACAAAATATCATGCAAGGAAAAATAGCAGGCAAATGCAGTCCAGGACGAAGAATAACCTCATGGTTGAAGAACTTGCGAGATTGGTATGGTGTTGATACAAGCATGCTATTTAGGGTGGCAGTGGATAAAATTAAGATAGCTATGATGGTAACCAACGTTCTGAAAGGACATGGTACATGAAGAAGAAGAAGAAGAAAAAACACTTTCGTTTGACTTTGACAATATGAATGATTTTGTAATTTACGTTTTTACCCAAGGTAAAATTATATAGTTCTTAGTAACTCCCTCCCCTCTACTAGAGGTTTCTGTTAGGCATTTGTAATGTATTTTTAGTAGTATCAAACAAAAGTCAGTTCTGTAAACATGTATAGATAGCAATAAATAGTTCTATGAAAATTGTCGTATCGAAAAAAATCGTATATTATTTTAATTTAATAAAATAATATTTTATAGCAAATATATCTCACGGTAAACTAATCGTGGATATGGACAATAAGAAACTCCTGAAAAAACATCGACGAAATCTGAAAGCTCTTCGGAAAAGATCACAAATAGATGCCAGGATCAGTGGCGGCTTTTGGGGGTAGGCCGGATAGGCCGGGCCTACCCAATAATTTTAAGAGCTTTAAAATTGAAAAACATATATTCAAAAATTATGTTAATGCATGTAAATATTTTTTAAATGTACTAAATCACTTAATACATTAACGTCGGTTTAAAACAACTATGTTATTCTATTACCACAGAAAGCATCGAATCGTATTCAGGCATTTTAAATATCATTAATAGGCTCGATCGGAACTGACCGACCCAGCTCACATAAGATCACCGTACAAAAAGCGTTTGAAGTTAAGCAGCTTGCCGGGCAACGATTTTTATTGTCGTGTTTATGATTGCTGTTTAAGCACCAGACGATCGGGCCTACGCCGACCATCGTTGTCACTTGTAACGTAATTATCGAATTGTAACATAAATTTTCTTTTAAATTATGATAAAAAAATATGTAACATAATCTATAATTGTAACAAATTTTTAAACAAACAACACAAATGTGTTGTATGAGAACGCCATAAATAACTCCACATTTTTTGCATGCATTCTTGATGAAATAACCGATATTACTGAAAGGGCACAATGTTTAATAGTATGCAGGTTAGTCGATACAAAAGGCGTTGTTCAAGAATATTTCTTAGGTTTTTTTATCTAGGGGAAGACCGAAGTGCTCCAGCGTTACGTGACTTACTGTTTAGTGTAATTGGTAAATTTGACTGTAAAGCTAAATTAATTGCTCAAACCTACGATGAAGCTAGTGTTATGTCGGGACAACTTAATGGACTTCAAAAATTAGTGAGAGATTCTGCACCATTAACAATATTTACTCATTGTTTCCCTCACCGCCTCAACTTAGTTTTACAGCAAAGTTGCTCTAACATTACACTGTCAAAATATTATTTTCAACGATTCAAGGTATTCCAGCTTATTTTCACCAATCGCCCAAACGGTCCTATTTTTTAAATAAAATACTTGGAAAACAAATTACCACAAATAGTGAAGTAATATGGAATTCAAATGCAAAAGTAGTATATGCTGAGTCACAAGAAAGAAAAAAATTGTTACAAGCCTTTCAGGACATAATGAATTGCTCAGAATCAAAGGCAAAATCAATTAGGCAGGCAGATGGTTTTAAACGTAAGTTGAAGGATTTGGAATTTGTATTTTTATTAAATGTTTTTAATGATATATTTCAACAAACTGAGCTCTTATACAACATCTTGCAGAATAAAAATAATGATACAAAACAAAATGACGGTATTAGATTTTGATTTGATACAGAGCAGCAACAAGCCGCATATACGTATTTCGATCTCTTTAGATCTCCTCAGTACGGTATAGTTACTACTCCATATCAAACCAAATATTTTCCCGTCGTAGATTATAGTTATTAAAAATAACTATTTACGGACGTAACTACGCCATCTAAGAACAAAAAGAGAAATCATACGATTTCTACCTGGCGAAATCGAATTCGAATATAAGCCACTGTGCCCCCTAAAACTTGCGAAGCAAACAGCTTGATAAATGACTCGGCAAGGGAGTCTAAAAATTGCACTCCAAATGCCGTTTATGGAGTAGTAACTATACCGTACTGAGGAGATCTAAAGAGATCGAAATACGTATATGCGGCTTGTTGCTGCTCTGCAGCTTATTTACTTCATTTTACTTCACTACGAATATAGGCCATGATAAACGGCATTTGGAGTGCAATTTTTTAGACTCCCTTGCCGATTCATTTATCAAGCTGTTCGCTTCGCAAGTTTTAGGGGACACAGTGGCTTATATTCGAATTCGATTTCGCCAGGTAGAAATCGTAAAAATAATGATGTTCAATTGTGTGCCAATTCAGTGTCCAGAAGTGTTGCATTGTTGCAATGTTAAAGAGCTGGAGAAATGACCTTACATTTTCTAACCATTTCAACATTGCTGTTAGCGAAATCAATTATAAACCCATCTTAAGTCGTAAGTAGTGAACTTGATGTTTTACCTGGTAGTTCATCTAATACCGGAGATCAAAGTTTTTTGGAGAAAGCTAAAACTAAATTTAGAAGGATCTTTTTTGAGATTTTGGACCATATTATCACTCAATTAGAGCAATGTTTCTCGGATTACAAAAAGTTTCAATAACTGGAATTGGGCGATAAAAAAAAGATTCACAGAATATGGCGCTAAATTTACGATGTAATTTGCTGGCTTGGCCTACCCAAAATTTTACCACACCAGCCGCCACTGGCCAGGATTCAAGAATTTTGATTCAGAAGAACTTGTTTCACCAAATTATGAAATTAAAACAAGGGTTACCCCGTAGAAAAGAAAAGGAATTTACTTTAATCAGAAGAGTATTGAAAAATACGATTTTGTCATTGTAACTTTAACAGAGAAGAAAGAGAACAGTAATGAAATTTGTTGGAAAAATTAAAAGGCAGTGTTAAGAGAATATTTACGAGGCAGAAGCATATTATATAACTTACCTGAGAAACTGTAGAAACCACCAGGACTCATTCGAGTTTCCAGATATAGCTGACGACAGTGTTATTTTAAAAGTGAAATTGTAGGAGTTCTCATCAATTTTTCTTCACTTCGCCATGGAATAATTAAAGGTTCATAATTATTTTTATATTTTTTAAATTATCATTTGTAACCAATATTAGAATAGATACTTTTTGTGTTATTTTTCCCAATTAAATTTTCATTTTAAACAGTTTTTATATATGTCAGCGACATCTCACGTTGTGTAACAAAGTGGAATAAAGACAATGGCTGACAAACCCACGCATAATAAAAAAATTACTGACTTAATTTATATTTCGACATCTTCTTCTTATGGTACCCTGTCCAATTAGTGGATGTTGGCGACAATTCTGGCATACTCCTCTCGATCTTGTGGCTCTAAAAAGTGCATGGGCAGCGAGGTTTGTTCAATCCCTTATGTTTTTAAGCCATGACGTATTTCTTTCTTCCGATGTCTCGTTTTCCTTCTATCTTCCCTTCCATAATAAGCTTTAAGAACTGGTACTTGGAATTTCGAAATATATGACCCAGATAAGCAGTTTTTCTTCTTTTTATTATTAGCAGCAATTCTCGTTCTTTGCCCATTCGATTTAATACTCCGACATTTGTTGTGTGATCTGTCCAGGAAATTTTAAGTAGTCTTTTAAATATCCACATTTCAAAGGCCTCCAATCGGTTTCATCACATTGGCCTTTATGGTCCAGGTTTCCATACCATATAGCACTATGGAGTAAATGTAACATTTTACAAGCGATATCGAAGCGTTAAGTTGAGGCTGTTGTTGCTTAGCAAGGTTCTCATATTAGTAAATACTGTTCTGGCTTGCTCAATCCTGCTACGTATTCAGACATAAGTCTGGTTCTAGATCTTCAGTTATCCAACTAGCGAGATATCTGAACTTGGGGACCTTTTGGATGTTCTTGTTGTTTACTCTTATATTCAATTGCATATTTCGTGTTCTACTAACCACCATTACCTTCGTATTGTCTATATTAATCTTCAAGCCCAGTTGTTATCCTTCAGTGTTTATTCTATCTATTAGTCGTTGTAGCGCTTCTTGGCTATCAGCTAATATGACTGTATCATCAGCATAGCGAAGATTACTGATAGTCTGTCCGTTGATTTTGATTCCATCTTCAGTGTCACTTAAGACTCTATCGAAAATCGTTTCAGAGTAAAGATTAAAACAGGAGGAGTGACAGAACACAACCCTGTCGTACACCTTTTTCTATTGAGAAATATGATGTAGATTCCAGTTCTACTCTCACAGATGCGACTTGATTCTTATAAAGGTTCTTTATGATTTTAAGGTCATTCTCATCTATCGAACGTTCCTGGAGCAATCTTACTAATTCTGAATGATTAACGCAATCGAATGCTTTCTGGTAATCTATAAAGCATAGGAAGACATCTTTTTGCTGATCTCTGCATTTCTGAAGTAGGACAGTTAAGCTATTAAAGTGCTTCTCTTGTGCCAAATCCTTGTCTGAAACCGAACTGTGTGGGGCTAATGTCTCTTTCACATCTGTTGTATATTCTTGTGTGAATTATCTTTAAGAAGAGTTTTAGGACCTGGCTCAATAAGCTGATCATTCGGAATTGGTCGCAACTATTAGCGTTTGGCTTTTTTGGGATTGGTATAAAGGCTGATTGAAGCCAGTCCTATAGTATTTGACCGGACCCATAAATGTCATTAAAAAGATCTACCAATGCGTCTAAATTGTCTTCACTCAACATTGTTAGAACCTCTATGTATATGTCATCTGGGCCTGGTACTCATCCACATTTGCTCTGTTTGATTGCCCTTACAACTTCTGACTTCAATATTTTGGGGGAGGGTTCACTTTTATATTCACTTTCAGAATGTCTTCTACTTGTGTCTGAGTATAGTTGCTGTGTGTAGTTGCTCCAGTGTTGAAGTAGATCTTTGAAATCAGTAATTAATTCATTGTCCTTAAATATTATTGTAATAAAATATGTTTTTTACAAAATTTTATTTCGAAAATTGTAAAATTTATTTAATTTCAAAGTTTAGCTATTCCACTTTACCCCACTTTTTCCTAGTTCAATTTACCACCCACCAAATAGCTTCTGTGCGAGCCGCATTCGTAAACAGACGAGTAATACGAGAAAAAATTGTGAATCTACCACAACTCATCGAAAAATCAAGAGAATGCAACGTCTCCATGTATCTAGGTTTCGTAAATAGCATTGTCTTTGACCAATCCTTGTTAATATGAACATCCCAAATCATCTGGTTAAACTACCACAAAGTCTATACGTAAACATTGAAGCAATCATGAGTTTGGAAAACATAAATTCCTTACGGTACTAAATTAAAAAAGACACAAGATAGTTTCACTTTCACGCTATGTATTATCCCCAAGGTTATTACAGTGAATATTTTATAGTGAAAACATAATGAAACTTGTTCCAGATGAGGGAGAAAGAGGCATTTTACTCGTAAAAGGTTAAGTCAAGCTCTCTTATATTCACTTTACGGATGACGCATTGTTCATAGTCCCACATGAGAGAGAGCTTGCATTAATACTTGACAAACTAAAAAGATTCAGCAACGAACATGGACTACGAAGTTATAAAGATTAAAAGACAAAAGTAATGATCGATAGAACCAACAATAACAGAACGGAAATTCATATCATCGCTGATTATAAAATAGTATACAGTTTTATTTATTTAGGCAGCACCATCAATATCAATGTTATCTACTGCTATGTCCAACCTCAAGAAAATATTAACAAAACACACATAAAGAAAAACACGAAGATCAGTCTTATATGAACAAGGTTTTTCAACATATAGCTATGCCTCTAAAACGTGGACCATCCAAACAAGAGAACACCTGCACAAAAATCACTATGATATTGAAGAAGAATGCTTCGAATATTATTATGAGATAGCCAGAAACATAAATACATCGCTTATTGCAGAGATGAATAATATTCACAACGTTTCTAGAGTTTCGTTTTTTTATATTAACATTCTTTTGATACCTAACGTTTACCAATAATATTGGGAGACTAGTAGCCCAAGGAAAATCCGAGGAAAGAAGAAGTCGAGGACGATCACCAACCAGACGGGCGGATAGAGTCAAAAAATTACTGAACAGGAAATTAACCACGTAAAATACTGACCAAGTTTCAACTAAGTCGTCTTTTTGGGAAAGCATACATGAAAACTAAATCTACTCTTCCTCTCAACGCAATTAATGGATTCAGGAAATGAGTAACGGATATACAATTTTCATCACATTCCATGTCAGCAACATAAGCAAATGCTATAGAGTTAGATCCCACAACAGATACCATTACCATTCTCCGTTCCCTGTAAGGTAGACCGTCGAGTAGAAAAGTTACGAAACTATATAAAAGGTATTATCCACAAACAGAGCCATCATTTTTCTTCAGCCCTAAAAAGATTGATCCAATGCTCATATACCTACGAAGCAAAGGAAAGAAAAATTTATGAAACCGAAATAACTGAAAATAAAACAATTCTATGTAGGTACTTATACCTATATTAGGTAAAAATGGAAATAAAACTGCGAAGAAATCTCGGTTCAGCCGTACTAAAAGAATTCGGTTTGAAGACTTCAATAATTAAAACAGAGATACATTACAGTGCTGCGAAAAATTTTGGTTTCGACTAGAGTGAGTTTTGGGTCACGTGTCATAGATGTAATTTGAGGGCCCATGAACTTTGTGCTGGATTTGAAAGAAAATACGATACATTTTGTGCGAAAACTATTGTCAAATTTAATTTTTTTATACATAAAATTTGATAGTTATTTTAGTGTACCTAAACAGATACGCTATTTTTTCAAAGATGTTCGTACCATAAGAAAGCCATGTGTCCATCTCAGTACAAGATGTTAAACTGTTCACGTGATATTGGAAGAAAATCCATTTTCATTTATGAGCACATTAGTATTAAGATAAGTTGAATTTAATCAATCTATCAATTTGGCCAATATTTGGCCTCAAAATATGTATGTGGTTTAGTTTATGACCTACCTTTTCGCAATACCCTGTATAATAATAATATCATGCTCATAATATTTAACTAACAACTAATAAATATTCATGCAAGATCAAAAAAATTAAATCCACATTTTAAACACAATAACTAACTACAGGTAATGTTTTTATGATAAAAAATTTTTAATTTTTTTTTAACTTGCATTTTTTGTCTTTGTGTCAAAATAGGCAACTCGTTTGATGCCGCTGAATTAACAGTTGTATATTTAGAAATAAATTCTAAAAACATTTAAATTTTTTATACCAATTATTTATTTACATTTTTTTATATTGAAATTTCGGCTACTTATAATATTTTATTCGTTTTCCATCTTTCGTAGCTAGTATTGATGATATTCTTTTATTTGACAATTGAAATGGACCAATCATGTTTCTCACTTTGCTTTTGTAGTGTACCTGTCCAGGCATTATATAAATTTTTTTCAGATTTGGATCCTGTGTTTTAGACATGTATCATGTATAATCTGTGCCCATTATAATGGAATGGAAATAAAGATGGAAAAGTAAACAACATGGCGTCAGTGCTGTCAGAAGATTTAGTTGATAATTTTTCTGATGATTCCCAATTTTCAATAGCATGGGATGAATGTTTTAGTGAAAAAAGGGATAATACCCTTACCCCTACAATTAAACAGGAAAAAACCAGGAATTTAGTTAATAATGTATTTAATAGACAGGTAGAAACAATTCTTAACCTCCAAATTACTTATGTACATAATAATGTTTATTATGTTTTAGTTATATGGTCGGTTTGCCAATAATCCCAAAGCTAAGACTGAAAGGGTGTTAAATGATATTCATCCCAAATGTAGATTTGCACTAAGCTCATTATTAAATGATCCAGAATATTTGTAAGTATTGACATTCTTTCCAGCATTAATAAGTAGTTGTAGTTTAATAAACTACTCTCAGAAATAAAGTAACTGTATGGTATGAAGAATATCCTGACCATTTCTTGCTAATAATGATAATTAGATTGAATACCTATATCTTCCAATTATTTACTGATGATTTTTCATTCAATTTAATCTTTATTACTGTCTCATATTGAATTAAAGTTTTTTTCTAAGAGTAGGCAGATATAATCTGCCAAATAATTGAATGAGGCTAAATACCAATAAAAGAAAATAGCTGTGAGTCCAAGAACGCACAAAAAGCATCATTATCAATTGCAGATGAACTATAAGCAAACAAGATAATAAAATAGATTAAGAGTTTTAAATAACTAGAAATAATCAGCAAGTTAAGCAATAAGATATTGGTTATTACTTAATAAAGTTAATAGAAAAAATTGCAACAGATCCTTAAGGAATATTTAGGAAAATTTTATGATTTACATACGCAAATGCTTTCTTTATGTTACAAAATAAACCTGCTGCCATGTTTTTCTCTTTATAGCTAAATAGAATGATTGTAGAAGGTTGAAAATATGTCATTGGAGTTTTTTCTTCATGTAATTCAAACTGACTTATCAAGAGTAAATCATGTTTATTTAGAATAAAGAATGTTTTATTTTTATACAGTTTTTCAATTATTTGTTACAAAAAAAGTATATTAGCTGTTTCAATCTGCTTGGTATTCAAAGTTGATTTATTTTTTATTTATGCAGATAATTTATATAGCCAATTTCCTGCAGTCACTAAAAACTCTTGATTAAAAAGATTAACATGTCGCTTCGCCCAAGATTGTGAGAACATTATCAGGATGTCAAGAATATATTGATATAGACATACCATCATATTCAGCACTGTTTGATTTTTTATTTTTTACACCTGGAATCACTTATTTTGTGTTTGCTTTAAAGTTTTCTATCCTTAAATAAAAGATCCCAATTAAACTGATCTTGAAATAGTGGAATCTTGTCAAAACTCATATAAATTCCTTAAAAGTGAAAAAAGTTACATTCATATCTTAACAGTTAGATCTTGTCCAAGGGTGATGCAAATAGGTGGGTGTACAATGGGTTGTACTAAATAATATTAAGGCAACACTTGTTTCAGAATCTTTTTTTAAAGCCAAATTCATAAAGCTATTGTCTGCAATTAGGAAGTAATTTTGCTGGAACCAGTTAAGAAAGCTGTCTTTCAAGGCTGTTAGTCTGGCATTAACTGCCCTGTACTGTCATATGGAATGGCTCCAATATAAATCAAGAATAATATGCAGTAGAGAATTGGATAGGTTCAGTCATCTAATGTTTCTGAGAAAGTTTAGTGCACCTATACCAAAGGTTTTGGGAAATATGTAATATATTTTATATATATATATATATTTATATATATATATATATATATATATATATTATATATTTATATATATATATATATATGTTAAATCACTAACTTCTTGATTGACTTTTTAAAAAAGATTTATTTCACAAATAAAAGTTACACTTAGTTATACGATAAAATGAAGCAAATAAAATTATATAATACAAATGTTATTAGTAAGAAACTTATATGACGAGTGAAAAATATAATGTTAGTCCTGAATTTATAATCTATCTACAAAATGTGGTGTCGGCATTTCCCACGAAAGGCCAGCTTTGGTCAGAGTTTGATGTCCGTGCATAGTCAGCTATCTCTATGGGAACGCTTGCTAAAAGAATGATGAAATAGGAACTGATATTGCGAAACCAAAGTGTCGGTAACCCTTGAGTGGTTCAAGGTGACTATTTTTCACATATAACAGCTCCCCTCATTAGTGAAAAGTCGATGCCTTGCTTCGACTTTTAAAGCTCAATTGGGGTTTCGGAGACGTCTTCATTTTCTGGGCGTACGTCTGGTCTTCTTTTAAAGGTTAATCCTTTAAGTTTCTGTTTAATGGAACTGCTGCGATGTGGTGAAGGTGGAGGTGAGTCCTGAGGGTAGTTCATGGCAAGTCTTGGAAATCTTTTGCGTCTACATTTGCAGAGGATGTATACAAAAACTAGAATGATAATTAATGATAAAGACAATATAGTGAACCAAGGCAAATGTTTTTCGATGAATGGTTGGTTCATGATTTGGTCGAGTTCTTCTGAATATTGGTCCAGCTTATGTTGTGCAATATTTAAATCGTCTGCATTTATCTTATTGAGTTGTAATGGTTTCAAATTTGGTATATGGTTTCTTCTTCCGAAATGGTCACAACATCTGTATGGAATATTAACTGGATGACTTCTGTAGGTTATATTTGGATATTTATTGATTTGATCTCTGGCGTGGACTCTGGTACTTCCAATAAATGCTGTACATTCGGGTAGTAATCTTAGAATTGTGTTTACTTTGATTGTCTGGGTACTAATGTCTTTTCTTTCACACTTGATTGTAACTGGTAATGGATCGGATACTGTTATTAACCATAAATTTCGGTCAATTTCTTGCACATTGTAATCTTGTGCTAAAAACGTCGACATCTGACAAGTTTTTGGTAGAAAGCTAACTGGTTTCAATAACTGTGCCTCACATATAGTATCGCTGTCTATTGGATAGGGAAGAATATCTGTGCACATTCTTTGATTTGGACTAATTGATTTGCATTCTTCTGTGTTTCGGGGTAATACATATGAAATTGAATCATCATCTCGCGCTATATACTTATGTATTGTAGAGAGTGTATGAAAAAGACCAGTTTGATTATCTAATATTGGTAACGAATATAAATGATATAAGGTATAGATTTCGGTGTTGACTAATGGAATTTCTAGGACGAATACAATTTTGGAATCGAGTTGATATGCTTGAAGTTTTATTATATCAATATATTGGGCTATATTTGATGTATAAATGGGCAATGGTAATACATTATTTTGTAATGATTGTGAGATAGTTTTCAATGAATCTAGTAAATCATTGGGCGAAATAATTGAACTGTGTAAAATTTGCAACCGAGAAAAGGTGATGGCGTTCAAAATGTCATTGAGATAATTTTCTAAAAATATGTAGCTTTCCATTAATGATTCACACAAATTTAAGGTTTGTAATTGTGCACGGTAAAATGATATGTCGTCTGCAATGTCTATAAGAGTGGTTTCGATATCGTTTAGGTCTTTGTTAAAAGTTTGTTCGTCTATTTGTAATTTTTGGATAGTAGTGTTAAAAGATTTTATGACAGAAGTTGTAACAGAGATTTGGTTCTTTAGGAGTGTTTCTATTTGCTTTTCATCTGTAGTGATCCTATTTATACATTGATTGAAATATTCACCGTCTGATGCGTCTAAATTTCCACTAATAGATTTCCATAAGGTTCCAACACCATTGATTAATCCTCGTTTTTGGCGTGGATTATAGGCTCGTGTGTCGGCAATTACTTCTCTATATTTTAAATTTACGGAATTAGAAATTTGTCTTATCAAACTAATGTGTGTTTGTACTTCGGATTGAAATGCAAGTTTTCTTGGAGTATCGGCCTTAGTAAATTTATCTAGCAAGTTTTCTAAAATTTTGTCGTTGTTGGATATGGCAGTTTCTATAGGGAGCAATTCCTTGTAAACAAGTAATGTCCATTTATCGTTAGATATTCGAATGGTACCTTCTTCGTGATAGAAGATTCCGACTGTATTATTAATGGGAGAGAGGTAAAATTGGGAGTAGGCGACTGAGAATAGTCCATAGAATCTGTAAAGAAGAAATTTATTCAAAATAAGGTTTCAGTCTGTCAAAATTTACTTTAGAGGTTTGGTTAGTTTTGGGGTTAAGGATAATTGCGGAATTTGTAAAAACTTCTTGAATTTCGAAAGGTCCATTAAAAAGATTATCTGATTTTGATTTAATTTGGGATTCTTTTACGTAAACTTTGTCACCAATTTTAAAATCAGGTCTTCGTTCTGAAATATTCTCGTCAAATCTTACTTTCGCCTTTTCTTTCTGTCTTTCTGTTTTTGCTTTGGCTACTTTGTAAAATATTCCATGCGATTATTCAGGTCTCGAATATATTTGCTCATTAGTGTTTTTTGATTGTATAGCGTTTCTGGTGGTCGGCTTGCAGTGTGCCCAAATATAAGTTCATATGGTGTGAAACCGTGGGTCTTATTTTTTGTGTTGTTATAGCATATTATTGCATAAGGAAGTATAGTGAAGGGATGATCGTTTGGGTTCTCGGCTTGATTTGCTCTAATCATTTCTGAGAGTGTGGCATGAAATCTTTCCACAGACCCATTAGATTGTGGATGGTTAACACTAGAAAATGTTAGTTTGATGTCGTATAATCCGCATAGATCTTTGATTATAGCATTCTCGAATTCTCGACCGCAATCACAATGAATTCTTAGTGGTGTTCCATAGTGTTGAAAGAAGAGTAGGAGTGTGTTGGCTACTGTTACTGCCTTTTTGTCTTCCAAAGGGTAGGCTTGCGTGAATTTTGTCAATTCGTCACGAATAGTTAAAGCGTAGTTTCTGGTGGGGTATTCAAATATGTCTATGTTGATCCTTTCAAATGGTGTTTTTGGTGTTTCCGTTATAACTAATGGTCCACTTAGATTTTTTCTGTAAATTTTAACCTTTTGGCAAATTTCACAGGCTTTTATATATTTTTCTACGTCTTTTGCTAAGTTCTTCCAATTATATTTTTCTTTTATACGTCTAACGGTTTCGTTTATTCCTCTGTGCAAGTTATTTTTGCCACAATGGTAATGTTCTAGGATTTGTGGGGTTTCGTCTTCGCTTGCCTGTTTAATTACATTTTGGCAGATTTTTAATTTAAGTTCTTTGTCTGCAAATATATAGGAAAATATTTCTAGAATGGGAAGTTCGAGATTGTTTTCTATGCAATAGGTCTTTGATTCGTCAAATTGTTCTTGGTTCGCATAAAGTATGAGAAATAAGTATGACATTACTCTTTGTGGATCGTAAGGTAATGGGATAATGAAATATTTTCGATCTTTTACGGTTTTACTAGATACAATATTGATCCTTCGGTTACTATATTCTATATTTTCTTCGAATATGTCACTCATTATTTTTTCGTGCAGGTCCTCGAGTTTATTCTGCCAGAAAAAGGTAACAATATTCTTGTGAGATTTATCTAACAGTTCTGCGTTTGACGTTTCTATTTTGGAGTAATCGATAATGGATTTGGTTCTATATAATTCTAGAAATTTATCGAATTCTTCGGACATCTTTTCTATTCCTTCTTCTGTGTCTTCTTTTTCTTCTTCGTCTTCATCTGTCTCGGTTTCATCTCTGTTAGATGCGTGCAGGGCAAGTTTTGATTGAAAATCTGCACAGTCCTTAAAATGGTTTATTTTTATTCTGGAGAGTGCATCTGCGTTTCTGTTGATTTTTCCTGAACGGTGCTCTATTTTGTAATTATATTCTTCAAGTTTTAGGCGCCAGCGTGCTAGGCGGCTTCCTGGGTCTTTGATTGAAAATAGCCATGTAAGAGGTCGATGGTCAGTGATAAGAGTAAACTTGCGACCGAAAAGATATGGTCTGAAATGTTTTACTGCCCATACTATAGCTAGTAATTCTCTTTCTATTGTGGAATATTTGGTTTCTGCACTGCATAATGTTCGTGATGCATAAGCGATTGGCAGATCTTTTCCTAATGGGCCTTGTGACAAAACGGCTCCAATTGCGAAAGCACTAGCGTCAGTAGTGAGTAAAAAGGGTTCTTCAAAATTTGGATATATGAGAATTGGGTCTGTCATTAGAATATTTTTGAGATCGTTGAATGCTTCCTTACATTCGGCATTAAAAACAAAAGGGACTTCTTTTTGAAGTAATTTAGTCAGTGGTTTGGAAATTTTGGCAAAATTCGGTATAAATCTGCGGTAGTAACCTACTAGGCCTAAAAATGATTTTATTTCTTTAGTTGTCTTGGGTTCTGGGAAACTTTTTATGCATGATACCTTGGCAGGATTTGTTTTTACTCCGTGTTCAGTTACGAGGTGTCCTAAGTATGCGACTTCTTTTCTTAAGAATTCACATTTATCCGGTTGTATCTTCAGATTTGCTTTTCTTAATCTTTTAAATACTTCTGTCAGTCGTGACATATGCTCATGAATGGTGGCTGAATAGATGATTATGTCGTCCATATATACTAAACATCTCTCGTTTTGAATTCCTAAGAGGATGTTATCCATTACTCGTTGAAATGTGGAAGGAGCATTCCTTAATCCGAAAGGCATACGAACAAATTCGTAATGTCCGTTGTCTACTGAAAATGCTGTTTTTTGGATATCTTTTGGATCGATTTCAATTTGGTGGAATCCGGACGCCAAATCTAATGTTGTAAAGTATTGACACTTTCCAAGTTGGTCCAACAATTCTGAAATTTGTGGAAGTGGATAACGATCTTCTATTGTAACTTCATTAAGTTTACGATAGTCAATAACGACTCTCCATTTCTGTTTGCCAGATGCGTCAAGTTTTTTGGGTACCACCCACACTGGACTTGACCAGGGCGATATGCTATGCCGAATTATTCCTTGCTCTAGCATTTTGTTGGTTTGCGTCTTTACCTCTTCTTTATGAACCTGTGGATATCTGTAAGATTTCGTGTATATCGGTTTCGCGTTGTTCGTTTTGATTGCGTGCTTAATTTCATTTGTGAATGTTAGCTTGTCACCTTCTACGTAAAATATATCTGAAAATTCCGTACAAATGTTTAGAATTTGTTCCTTTTCTTCTGAGTTTAAGTGGTCAATTCTCAGTTGTTCTCTAATTATTTCTTCTCTGTCTATAATTGGCTGTTCGCAGTGATTTTGATCGTAGGTGAAGATTGTCTCCAAGTTTTCGATAGGTTCGATGGAAATATTCGAAAATTCGATTATTTTTGGCATTGCATTAGCATTAATGACGGAAGTTAAAAAGTCTCCATTTTCGTCTACATGGACTAATGCGTGAGGAATTCGAACTTTTTCGATTTCTTGGGATGACAGTATTGCGTCTGTATTGGATAGGTTGCATTTCAATTTGAATATTTGTTCTGTTCGGCTATCAATCGAAATTTGGTTTATTTTTTCTTTTATTCGTTTTTTCTCTGGTCTTGGGATGTGTTTGTGTTGATCATGAGTGTTTTCGTGAAATGAGCTGCTATTGTGTTGAGCTTTAACGTTTGAGTTTGATTTCGGATATGTTTGGAAATTATTTGACGGTACTATTTTTGTAGGAAATGTAACCGGAATATTTTCTATGGGTTTATGGGTCTCTTGTCCGACTTTATGCAGGGTAAGAGTTTTAAAATTTGTATGAAGTTGTCTTGTTTTAAGGTCTATTACACATTCGTAGTGGTCTAGGAAATCTAGGCCTATTATGCCGTCAAAGTCAATGTCTAGATTAAAAATGAAAACTTTGTGAGGGTTGTCATCGGTAAAGGGAATAAGGACAGATTCTGTAATTAGAAGTTTCTCGTCGGTTATGCCTTGAATGGTAACATTTTCTGGGGATCGGTTATGATAATTTCGTGCAGTATTCTCTTTGAAAACTGTAATTCCTGCACCGGTGTCAATTAGAAGTTTAAAAGTATTCGTAGCGTCATTGATATAATATAAGTTTTTAGAGCTCATTGTGTGGAAGGGGCTTACAGGAATTTCTGTTCGGGGAAATTCACATTTGGATCGAAATTGTCCAAATTGAGGGCTTGGATTTGTTGTTGTACATTCGTGATATCGGTTGAAAGATTCGTATGTACTGGGGGATGGTTCTGATTGGGTAGCGAAAGAAAATCCTGATAATTTTCTGTATCAGGTGTATTATTAATAAAATCAGATGTGTCATTGGTATATTCGTAAAAATAGTTAGTTTGAAGATCATTTTCTGTATAATAATCTTCATAAGATTCTACAAGATCGTCAGGGTATTCATTAAAGACATGGGCTCTTTGCTGAAAATTTTGGAAATTTGGATTTCTCTGAATAACAGAGGGGCGATTCTGCGGTTGATTTTGAGAAGGGAAATTCGATCTCTGTGGGTTTAAATTTTGTTGATTAGAAGAGTATTGGTTTTGATTACTTGGGTAATTTTGTGATCTAGTATTATATTGATTGGATTGGTTTTGATTATTTTGGTAGTTTTGTGGTCTACCGCTATATTGATTTTGATAAGAAAAACGTGATGAGCGACATTCGCTACTTAAATGGCCAATACGACCACAACTTGTACATTTAGAAAAATTAGATGAGGTTCTTCTCATCGGTTGGGAAGGTTTTGGATTATTTTGGCTATCTTTATTTGATTTTTGAGATTCGAAATACGATAACTGAAGTTCACGTCGGATACGGTTACTGGCTTCAATAAGGTCTTTAGGGTTACTGGCCCTAATTATTTGTCCTAAGCGGGGTTCTAGTCCAGTTAAGAGAGTATTCAAAGCCATAGAGTCAATTAACGTGCATTGGGCGGTTTTTTGGTCTTGTGTTAGGCCTGATTTTTGAATTGAGGCGTGCATGTTTGCATTTAGAACTTGTAATCTATTGAAAAAGGTTAAAGGTGATTCGTTCGATAACTGTCGAAGTCTTTGTAGGTCGTGAATTAAGGAAGTGAGATCTCTACTATCTCCGAAATGAAGGTTTAATAAATTTTTTATGTCTGTGTATGAAGTTGGTTTTCTAGAGTTTATTAATTGAGCTGCTTTACCTTTTAGTTTATTTTTAATGTGAATCGTTAATAAAATACGTTGGTCTCCCGAAGACATTTTAATCGCGCAATCACATGCGTCTAAGAATGTGGGAAGAGAGATTGGGTCTCCTTCAAACTCAGGAATTATGGAGAATATTTCTGAAAGTTTGT
Source organism: Diabrotica balteata (assembly GCA_918026665.1). Taxonomy (NCBI): domain Eukaryota; kingdom Metazoa; phylum Arthropoda; class Insecta; order Coleoptera; family Chrysomelidae; genus Diabrotica; species Diabrotica balteata. The sequence continues at coordinate 52,292,353 of OU898277.1, forward strand.
ATGGTTCAATTTCAACTTGGGTTTGTGAACGTGTTTCAGGCATTTTGATAATAATATGTTAGTGGAAGTATAAAACAAATATACGAATAGTAAATATGGTAAAATAAAATAAAATGTAGTAAAATCAAGTAAAATATGGTAAAATCAAGTAAAATGTGGTAAAATAAAGTAAAATATAGTAAAATATCGGTGAAAATATAATACGAAATCAATAAAATGTGTAAATAAGAATGATAAAATAATAAAAGTATGCAATAAAAAGGTATTTCCTTATTAGATAATCAACTTGGCTTGACTTTCTGTATAGTCAAGATTATAAATTGAAAAAATTATGATGTATGTACGGTATGTTTGCAAATATAAAAATAGTAAAAACGAGATGATTCAATAACTTACATTAACAGAAACATCGAGTACGTCTTGTTTTCTAACGGGATCTGCTACCAGGGGCTTCACCAGGTGTTCCTTCCGTAGTATCCAGTTGAATGAGGACGGCTCTAGGTTCTTTTTCCGTTGAGGGATAGGGATCCGCCGTTGCTAGTGAGTTTCCTTGTTCTAACAACGTTAACCGGATCCTACTGACTGCGCCAAATGTTAAATCACTAACTTCTTGATTGACTTTTTAAAAAAGATTTATTTCACAAATAAAAGTTACACTTAGTTATACGATAAAATGAAGCAAATAAAATTATATAATACAAATGTTATTAGTAAGAAACTTATATGACGAGTGAAAAATATAATGTTAGTCCTGAATTTATAATCTATCTACAAAATGTGGTGTCGGCATTTCCCACGAAAGGCCAGCTTTGGTCAGAGTTTGATGTCCGTGCATAGTCAGCTATCTCTATGGGAACGCTTGCTAAAAGAATGATGAAATAGGAACTGATATTGCGAAACCAAAGTGTCGGTAACCCTTGAGTGGTTCAAGGTGACTATTTTCACATATAACATATATATATATATTATATATATATATATATATATATATATATATATGTTATATATATATATATATATATATATATATATATATATATATATATCAACAAAGAGCAGTTTAATCAGTTCCAACTGCTATAGAACCTGCTCAATGACTTCGGGAATCTGTAACCACCATTCATAGTCCATTTCAGATTTCAGAACCATTCCAGATTCAAGTCTATAAAGAAGAGCAGATAAATGCTGACAAAATGATTTTAATTTAATCTGTTGATAAGGAGAATATCATTTTCATGCTTAAATCTGAAGACTATAACATTAAAATTACAGAACTACTGGACACAAACACTTCTGGTGTTGCAAAATATCTATCAGCTATTCGGATGCCTATGTCAAAGATTTTGCAGATTTTATTGTGAAAATAAGAGATTATACTATGATTGAATGATATTTAGACAAATTTCAACATGGTTTCATTATTTACCATGGTTCTGGTTGATGAGACATTATAATGCATTAGAAAACTTAGACCCAGAGTATACTGAAAACTGACAAAACAATCCTTATTTGAACAACTCTAATCACCATCTTAAACAAAAGAGAAGAGTCATAAAAACCTTAATACTATATTCTGCTACCCAATATGTGTACCTAAATGTTTTGAAGAAGAATTGAAACATCTATAAAAAGTATTGGGTTACAAAGTATCTTTACAACATATATATTGGTTAAGTAAATGCTTAATATCTCCAGCACAACATGGTTTTCATTGCAAAAAATCCATTGCAATAAATTTGGTTTGCAATCAATCTGATATATATTATCTCATATGGAAGGCTGTAAACAGGTAGATGTAATATACACAGATTTTTCCAAAGCATTTGATCGTATAGATCACCAAATACTTTTGGGCAAATTAATTAATGTAGGCTTTCATGGCAGGCTTGTTGAATGGATTAAAAACTCTACATCTAGGAGAAGTCAAAGAGTCAAGATAGGTTGTCATCTATCTGACAGTATCACAGTAACATCGGGAGTTCCTCAAGGAGGCCACACTTCTCCACTTCCTTTTAATATCTTCGTTAATGACATCACTTCCTCTTTCCTAAATAGCAAATGTCTAATGTTGGCAGATGACTTGAAATTTTGGAAAGTTATAGACAGTTTAAAAGATCAATCCTTGCTAAAAGACGACTTAGACAGTCTACAAAATTGGTGCAATCAGAACAAACTCCACTTAAATGTAAAAAATGTTGTTTTATAAGTTTTTCTCTTACAAGTTAATAGAATTGGAACAAGCTATACTATTAATAATCAGCCACTGTATTATGTTTCTTCTATTCAGGATTTGGGTGTTATTTTCGATTTGAAGCCTACTTTCTGTGACCTCAACTCTATTTCAATAAAGACATCTAAACTTCTTGGTTTTGTTACTAGGAATTGCAAGTATTTCTCCATAATTCAACAAGATTAGTATATTGTTGCTTAGTTAGAACTATTTTGGAATACTGTTCAGTTATTTGGTCACCCTATTTTTAGAACAATATTGATACCATAGAAATAGTCCAGCATAAATTTTTGAGATTTGGTACTTACCATATCCACACTACTATTGAAAATCATGATTATCTCCGTATCTAACAGCAATTATCTTTATACTCACTCAAGAACCGTCGTGGCATGTCAGGAGCTATATTTATATATAAGATCATACATGGATGTAATGATTGTCCAAACCTGTTAAGCCAGATTAACCAAGCTCTACGGTACCACAATATTTTCAATATTAATTTCCACAGAACAACCTATGGTATTCACAACCCATTGGATAGATACATGGTGCTATTAAATGATCGCGATTTTGATATTTTCAATATAACTTTAACTCGATTAAGTAAAAAGATCTCTTGCTTTGTGATATGTATATTGGGATTGTTGAATTTAGTCTTGTTATACTTTGTTTGTTTGTTTTTTAGTATGTAAGATTTTTAGTCTCGTTTTTTTTAAACTTTTTAATATTGATTTTATATTATAGGTAATTTCAAGTTTTGAATCCTGACTGTGATATTGTATATTGTAATTTAAACTGTTAATGGGTTTATCCCGTGTATCAAATGAATAAATTAGATACAGAGTATTATTACTTGATTTCAAAAATCAATTGTATGCAATAGTTAGTTCAGTAATAATAGATATGTTAGTTCTTAAATGAGTATATTATTGTTTACACCAATGTAATCAATTTATTATCTTTCAGCAACCACATATATATGGGATTTACAATGTGTGGACAGTACTTTGTAAGCTACACTGAAAAGATGTGTGAGGATTTGGGCCCTCTTAGTTTTAATACGAATTATGAATATGATTTATATATTTGGAGATTTGTTCCTGGTCAGAAGCTTCATTTTATATCAAAGCATAAGATTTTTAAGCACCTTAAAGGCTCATCTGACGTACTAGATAAAGTAATGTTTATGCAATTCCCAAGAGATTTGTATAAACTTGTGTGTTATGGACTAACGTAAGTATAACATTGTGTTCAAATTTTAAATAGTTTTATATATTTCAAAAAAACTTTACTAATATCTCTCTACCAAAATAGTGTTCTATACCAAGCCAAAGCTCATTAAAATAAGTTGATGATTAAGCTTTTTTAAGCCCTATTCAATAAACTTGGAGTATATAATAAGCATTGCCAGTTGACAGTCAATGTAGGTATATTATGTAGTGTAAACCACCTCCAATTATAAACAGCAGATTTGGGGGTTCAGGAGACAGACCTCAGAAACCCTGATACAGCTTCATAGAGGAAGTTGCAATCTCGGTGTACAAAAATTTATATGTACATATATTTGAAGTAATATATTAGTCTTTTGTATAATCTAATCTAAATTGTTTTATTGGACTTTCAGAGCTACAAATCCAGATCTAGTTCATATATCAATATTAACCTTGCCAGCACCAAAAAATTGTAGACATTGCTCCAAGAATTTCTCACAGACAGATGGTAAGTTCATATTTTAAGACACCAATCTACCACATTTTATTTATATCTGAAATAGTGATGTTTTAATGAGTGTAGGAAAACTTATAACTGAGTTCATAGAGTGCATTAAAGGAATAAAGTTTCATAATAATCTTGTTACTTAACTTAAACTAAGTTGCTTGTTACTTAAAAAGATCACACTTTTTGGCATTGCTATTCTTCGACAGTTTGACTTTTAGTGAATTTTCTTCTTGATCCTGCCCTTAAAACATTGTTCAATTAAGTGAATTTAAAAGAAAAATAAAATGGATGGGAGGAGCTGGAATAGCTCCTCGGTAATGGGGTTAGTAGGAATGTGGCTACTGTAATTCAATTTTGGAATACTTGGACGGAACTACAACATCGGACAACATCATTGAGGTACAGGAGCAGGTCACAAAACCAGTCACAGTGAACAATGCCTAATAAGGACATATGCTCTTAAGGACATCTTAACATTACTAGAACAACTTGCAATGAATGACTGGCTGCTACAGGACAACAACTCAGTATGAGACCTGGCAAATAAGGTCTTTTGGTTTTCAATCCTACTCACCACTCACCATCTTTCCGTTAACCAAAGGGACATGGAAGCAAGGCTGCAGTGGTGTCAAGAATGGGACGAATTGAATCAGAAACAGGACATTTCTGCAAAGAAACATGAACGCCCAGCGTTACATTCATATTATCTTTGAACCTGTTATAATGCCCTATCTGCGAGAACTAGGAAACCTCATTTTTCAAGATAATGCCAGATCCTACAATGCAGCTGTCACTTTAGTATTTCTCTGTCAATGGTCATTCAATGGTACTTCCATAACGGGAAGTTTACATACTGCACCTTCGGAATGAGATTCAGTATGTGTGGTCTTCTATACAGCAGGAAGACATCGATCACTGCATTGGAAGCATGTAGCGCATAGTACAGGAGTACATTACCAAATAGGAGCTCAAATTTATTACTGAGTTTAAGGTTATGGACTACTTTAATTGTCACAAAAATTTTATTCAATGGATACCCACGTTATATGTACACATTTTATTATAATGTTTACTGAGTGTTGCATTTTGAATGTCAGGCAGTATATCTTCCTAATTTCCTCAGTTCCTCTGCATATGCACCCATTATAGGACATTGTAAAATATAAGTACATAGATCTCAATGTTTCAATAAATTGTAGTTTTGTAGTTTTAAACGTGATAGTAGTTTTTATATTGTTGATTCATCTGAGTGTTGTATACTATTAGTCATTTACATTAACAATTTACTGGAAATATATCGTTGCCCTACTTTTCATTAATAAATCATTATCTACACTACATACGAGCAAAATCGTATATAAAATAAACTTAACCGCAAAAGTTTTGCACAACCAAAAATTATGTTTATTTGATAGTTGATTTTCTCGTGAACGGATTAACAGATTACGCTAATTTTTTTATTATTTTACACTTTTTTATTTACACCGTTCGGCAAATGTATACTCAAACTTATCTTTCGAGCTTATACCAGATAGAAGAAAAAAATGTTTTTCTTATGCAAGTTTGAGACACATAGAATAGAATAGAAATATGCTTTATTGTCACTGAAAATTATTGAACAATTTTATGGACAAAGCTAAAAAATAAATCAGTCAAATAATACAAAAAGTATAAAACAAAAACAATATAGTAAAAAACAGAATAACACAATTTTAAATTAGTATAATTATTGTATAACCTACATAATTTGTACAGACAACAACAAATGATACAAATTGTAGCCACTGCTTGAGACACCCAAATGTAATTATAAACAATACTAATTTTGTTTCTTTGTTATACATTAAGAAACTCGTCAACTGAATAATATGGTCTTTCTGAGAGATAGATTTTTGTCACCTTACGAAACTTAATGAAGGATGTTGCGGATTTAATTTCTCTTGGAAGGTGATTATAAAGTTTCTTTGCACGATATAGAATAGAATTCTTTACTAGCTGAGTGGACGGGATCGGCAAATAAAATTTGCCGATCCCGTCCACTCAGCTAGTAAATACTACCGGACTGCCGGACCCGTCCAGTCCGGCAAATAAAATTTCAAAAAATGAAACAAATTTGCGCTACGAAGCTTATGTAATCTTTTTTCGATCAAAAGTTTATTTCGTATAGTTTTATCCTTTTAGTTTTTTATTCTTTCTGTTAGGTCAATACATCGAGAGCAGGCACCAGTAACTGGAGTGCCAAAGCCAATAATATAATCTTCACAGAAAATTTTTCTGAAAAAACATATATACATTTCCATTAATTTTTTAACGGAAAGTTCACATGGCAAGTACTGTCTAGTACTTTTGCCTCTGCAATATGACTTTCAATACATTTTAAATTTTCTATAAACTGTTTCACAAATCTTCTTTTTCAGTATGTTTCCCTCTCCTAGCACCACCCCTTCTTCCGATAGGCATTTGACCGCTTTTAAGTAACGATTTGCTACTCTTTGAATTCTGCTTTTCGTTCCATGTAAAATATTTAAAAATGCTTTTTGACATACTTTGATCTGAAACTTCTCTGTATTATAGACTTTGACAAAGTAATTTATAGCAATTGTTTTTCTTGAAGAATTCAGTTTCGTGTCTCTGTCACGTTTCGGTTTTTTAATGTCAATATATTTGAGGAGAAATGCATCTTGAATTTGTTTCTTTGTTGAAGAAAAAAAGCTGCATGAAATGATTGTAGACGTCATTTTAAGTGATTTACGTTGAAAAGTTTTACCGGAATGGCCACATGTTGGATAAATAGGAGGCTGCTTTGCCGCATATCTGAAACAAAAGATTGATATAAGCAATACAGAAAAAATAATTCTTGAATAAACAGTTTTATCGAATTACTAGTTATTTATAGCACAGATTTGACAGTAAACTAATAAAACAACTAATAAATCTTTACCTGTTTTTTTTAAGCGTTTTGGCCGACAGTTTTGGATTAGAAACCTTCTTTCTGCCACAACCTTTTAGTACTTCTTTAGGTGCTTCTTCCATAACAGTTTAAAATATTAAACACTTACTTTGTCACGTAAAATAACGTAACCTTATCACGCAAGTCAAAACGATCACGTGGGTAAAAATCGGAGGCAGTCATTGGCTGAAAGGATGAAAAGATGCGCAATATTTAGACTTGTTTTATATTGGCGATGTCAACAAACTACAGGGGGCGCTTTGACAGATGATCAGCTGATCACACATGTAGGAAAACAAAACAGCTACATAATCTTTATAGGTGAATGATTGTTGTGTCTAAACATTATCCGTATTTATTATCTTCCATTTATTTTTTTGTTAACGCAATGGCAAATGAATGAATGAATGAAATGAATGCCAGATGAATGGAAAGAAGGGGTTATTGTACCAATACACAAAAAAGGAAACAAAAAGCAATGTATTAACTACAGAGGAATAACACTCCTAAACACCACCTACAAAATCCTTGCAAACATCCTGCTAGAAAGAACCAAAACATACACAGAAGAAATCGTTGGAGATTATCAATGCGGATTTAGACCGGGCCGCTCAACAATTGACCAGATATTTACAATAAAACAGATAATGGAAAAATGCTGGGAGTTTGATCGTGAGCTTCATCAGATGTTCATAGATTTTAAACAAGCATTTGATAGAGTATGTAGGGACAGACTGTGGACAGCGATGCAGGAACTTGGCTTTCCAAAAAAACTAGTCCGGTTGATACGGATGTGTATGGAACGGTTACGATGTAAGGTGAGAGTTGGACAACAATACTCGGAGACATTTGAAATAAACAATGGACTAAAACAAGGAGATGCACTTTCACCACAACTCTTCAACTTAGCTCTGGAGCACATAATCAGAAGTGCAAGAATCGAAAAACCGAATACAGTATTTCATCGAGAAGGACCAAACTTACTACTGGCATTTGCAGACGATATAGATCTAATAGGAAACACGCGATTAAAGATGAAGGAGACTTTCGTAAGGTTTGAGAAGGAAGCAGTTGGGGCTCCAAATCAACGAAATAAGACGAAATATATGTATATGAGCCGCAATAACCAAAGCAGAGACAGAATCGGTCAGAACATTACCATCGATGACTTTAACTTTGAGCGCGTTAGAGAATTCAAGTATCTTGGAACAACAATAACTGAAGACAATAACGGATCACAAGAAATAAACAACAGGATTCAGGCCGGCAACAGATGTATTTTTGCCCTCCAAAACCTTATAAAATCAAAACAACTAACACGAGGTACGAAGATACAGGTCTATAAAACAATCATACGACCCGTTGTGATGTATGGAAGCGAAACGTGGACGATGACAAAGGCAAATGAAGAGAGACTACGTGTTTGGGAAAGAAAAATCCTAAGGAAGATCTTTGGTCCGGTGCTTGATGAAGCATCAGGACAATATAGGATAAGAACTAATAAAGAGCTTGAAGAACTTTACCCAGACGCCAACATCATAAAAGAAATAAAGTCCAGAAGACTCCAATGGGCAGGACACCTCAGAAGACATTCTGACGAACGAACAGTAAGACTGGTGTGGGAGGAAGTCCCAACTGGAAGGAGACCACGCGGACGCCCTCGTCTCCGGTGGCGAGATAATATAGCAGGAGACCTAAGCACTATGGGCGTGGAGAATTGGATGGAGGTTGCTCAAGATAGAAAACAGTGGAGGCATGTTATCGAGTCGGCTAAAACCCACGAAGGGTTGTAACGCCACGGAATAAGTAATGGCAAATAAAGACATTGAAGTTAGTCTGCTCCATATTTTGAAATATATAGGAGACACAAAAAGACCTTTAAAAGAAGGCGAGGCCTTGTTAAAGGCTGGCCACGTTGTGTTGTGTGGCAAATATAATAACAAATTAGTCGGTTTGTGTCTGCAAACGACTAATTTAAATTGTGCCCCACATGAAATCACTGTGGATGTGTTAAGAGACGAGTGGGTGGTAAAATGCACTTGTAAAACCCGCCAGGGAGGAATGTGCGTGTGTTTTATTACGCATTAGTCTAGCATTCACCAGTTCCTCATTGATTTTTCTTTCGTTTTTTCAATAATTGATGGATTCGACCGTTACTTGATGGAAATTCATTTTATGTAACAATAAAACACTGAAAACTTTGTTTTCAAACTTCCACAAAATTTATTTTAAATATTATCACTACAGCTGTTTCGGCTGATTGCCTTTCTCAAGTGATCTATTTTGGCTTGGGTTTACAAATTTATAGTCTCTAATGAAATAGGTTGAGGAGGGGAGAAACTGTTTGTCTCAAGTTGGTCATTCAGAATTATATCTGTGTTTTTTAATTTGTTGATTTCCATAGATTCTAACAAAGATAGCTTAAGGCCTTTATTTTGAATGTGAAGAATTTTAAATTTGTCATTAAAAGAATGATTATGATCTAGAAGGTGAAGTGCGTATGTCGATACTTTGATAAACGAATAGCAGAACATAAAAGGGCTTTCAAGAATAGAAAAACAGATTCGACATACGCACTTCACCTTCTAGATCATAATCATTCTTTTAATGACAAATTTAAAATTCTTCACATTCAAAATAAAGGCCTTAAGCTATCTTTGTTAGAATCTATGGAAATCAACAAATTAAAAAAACACAGATATAATTCTGAATGACCAACTTGAGACAAACAGTTCTCCCCTCCTCAACCTATTTCATTAGAGACTATAATTTGTAAACCCAAGCCAAAATAGATCACTTGAGAAAGGCAATCAGCCGAAACAGCTGTAGTGATAATATTTAAAATAAATTTTGTGGAAGTTTGAAAACAAAGTTTTCAGTGTTTTATTGTTTACATTTCGTTTTTTCCTTTAAGAAGGCATTGAGAGGGAATAACACCTTTCTTTGAAAGTTTCTTTTGCCCTGCTGCAGTTGTAATAGAAATTTTAATTAAGATCTATGTTAGTGTATATATTTGATTAGGTACGCACATTATATATAATAAATGTTGCAATTCTGTTCAGCAAATTTACTTGAAAAAAATCTGTTGATAAAAAATTTTGTGAACACACGATCATATCACTTGATATCGATTTCCCAATTTTTAATTCCTGTGCCCAACGATCTTGTAGATTTTTGTCACGAGGAAAAAAGTGCATAGTTATTCCTGCCGATCGATAATTACTGCATTGCCGTGCAGAACAATACTGTTTACATTTACTTTTTAACATTTTGTTACCTTATTGTGCTTTATTTAATAATATTTAAAATGTTTATAACTATGTTATGTGTGTATAACTAAATACAAAATAATGTTTTGTTATCCTACGTGCACTAGTTCAAATTTCTACAGCACCGTGTCGCCTCTTTCGTTTGACATCGCCAATAGAACAAGAAGTTATTTGAAACAGTATTTTGTTATAATGGTATAAATCAGTGCCAACTTAATTTTTATAAAAAATGAATAAGACTCACTTTGGAATGACCCTACTCACTTGACGTTAAACAGTGGTTCGGTAGTCCGAAAATCTTTTGAAAAAACGTTCATCACGCTGATATCTGCACCTTTTCCTGTCTGATCCTGGTCTTCTAGTGTATTTTCCAGTATGACGATACTTCGTAATAGCATAATGGCCTTTTGGCAATATTGAATTAGCACTATTGAAACACTAATGAACAGTGATTTGAATTTATTTATCAGAATAAACGTGCAACCTATAATATTAGAAATCAATATTTCATGAATAATTCATGTGCAAAATATTATAAATCAAAACTGACCATAATTTATTCTTTTAGTTTTCGAAATGTTTCATAATTTTTTTTCTTTATTTGAATCATATGTTTATTTTAATCATCTATAGGTTCACCACATGTTAATTAAAATTACACGTGTAATTAAAATAATAAAATTATTTAATTTAGTAAACGCCAGAATAAAATCAATCAAAAGAGAACATTGGGCCAAATTCACTTGCGACATGGACTACGACCTATATGGTGCCCAAAAGAAAGTATGGAAAATGCTCCGCAACAGGAAAAAACCAGTTAACGAGTTCGTGCAGACCAAAGGAGTACCTATAGAAACATGGCAACAACATTTTAAAGAGCTATATGATGCTGAAGAAACGCTGAATATAAACGAAGGCGAAACAGATGTAAGTGCTACAATCAATGACGAAGAAGTAGAAGCAAAGATCAAAAAGCTAAAAAACAGAAAATCACCGGGAACGGATGGTATACCCAATAAACTTTTAAAATATGGAGGCCCGGAACTTGCAAGTAAACTGGCACAACTATTTAACAAAATATTAAACAAAACAGAAACACCAGAGGAATGGCATAATAGTATCACAATCCCCATATTTAAAAAAGGACAAAAAACCTGCCCACAAAACTATAGAGGAATAACCCTCTTAAATACAACAATGAAACTTTTCACGGGTATTCTCAAGGACAAATTGGAAAAGCAAATCACTAATGCTGAAGAACAACAAGGTTTTACAAAAGGGTGGTCTATAACAGACGCAGTATTTGTAATAAAACAAATAAAAGAAAAAGCTATAGAGTTCGGCATGCCAGCGTATATTTGTTTCATTGATTTGACGAAGGCATTTGACAGAGTTCGCCTGGGAGACATTCTAAATATATTAATAGAAAATGAAACACCGACCAATATAACAAAGATACTCCATAACCTAAATAACAACAACGTAACCAAAGTTAGAGCAGGAGACGAATTCACTGAAAATATTCCAACACCGGGAGGAATTAGACAAGGCGACAGTTTAAGCCCCTTCTTGTTTAATCTTCTCATGGGCAAAATTATCAACAAAGTAACATCTCTTAATCTCGGATATAGAATGGGCAACAAAAGAATTGGTATGGTGTGCTACGCAGACGATGCAGCAATTATTGCCGAATCAGAAGATGATCTCCAAAGGCAGCTCTTTCAGTTCTTTCAAACAAGCCGACTATTAAATATGAACATCTCTACCAACAAAACTAAATGTATGACAATAGCAAAAGATCCGCTCAGATGTAAGTTAGTGGTTGAGGACAACCCCATAGAACAGGTGATGCAATTCAGATATCTGGGCATAGATATATCAAGCACCCATGACCCAGTAAAGGACCTGAGGAGTCAGATCAACAAAGCATCTGCACTGTCAGGATGTCTGCGGGAGATAGTCTGGTCTAATCCGTATATGCGCACAGATAGTAAAATTAGAATCTATAAGACTTGCATACGACCGATCATGACATATGGCATAGAAGTGCGCGAAGATACCAACAAAACGAAACAGATGCTAAGGGTTGCCGAAATGAAAACCCTAAGAACAATAATGGGGAAAACAAGAAGGACAGAGTGAGAAATACAAACATTAGAGAGCAGTGCAAAATTCAAGATATTGTAAGATGGGGAAGACAGCGCAAGAGGATGTGGTACAACCATGTAAGACGAATGGATGAGAATAGACTCCCAAAAATTGCCTTGAAAAACAATCCGCCTGGTTCAAGACCCCCGGAAGACCACCTAAAAGATGGAGGGATAGTTGGCAATCTACCTCCCAAGAAATTAACCAGAGGCAGCTTCAGAATTAAACAGATCGAAAGATCTACAAAAAGTAGAAGAAGAAGAAGATTTAATTTAGTTTTAAAAATAATATTTAATACAGAAAACAAAGTACAAAGCTTCGCGCTGATCTACTACAGTACCGCCTACAGTACAACTTTTTTTCTTCCATCCAATATAAGCCCAAAAATAATTTATAAAACATTTAACCAACAATGTAAATACCAAAAAAAAAATCTAAAGTAATAAAAAAATGGCGGAATCCGATAATCTGTTCACGAAAAAATCAACGATCAAAATGAGCATAATTTTTGGTGGTGCACAACTTTTGCGTTTTATCTACATAGTTATATTTTAAATCCATTAACAATTTCATTAGATTGTTTTTCTTTTCAGAATCGATAAATCAAGGTTGGTGCATCAAACACGGATTCATAGTACATTACATGTTTTCCATGTCCCAGCCAACGCCCATATTTGATCCCAGCATTTCCTTAGCCTATCCTAATCACTTGGTTATTAATACTGGTCACCATATACATATATTAAACGTTTCAACCTCAGAACCCCCTCAGCTAACTGTTTCATTACTTAATTTAACAAAAGACGACGACAAACTCTTAACAAATACTCCTACACATACATTTAACGACACCTTAAGTGAAGTATCAGAAACCCCTAGTGAACATTTCGGTACAAGTAGTGTAGTAGATGCCATACTAGAAGACTTTAGTGAATATGACTTGGAATCCAACGAATGTAACAAACCTTTTCACGAACTAAACATAAGTTGTGAACCTTTGAATGTTACCGGTAAAAGCTATCATAATACTTTAGTTCAAAATATTGTAGATCCAAGAGTGAAAAGGTTGCAAACCAATAGTAAAGAGTACTTATTCTCAGTACCTCAAAGTTCAACTACTCAGAAATCTTTAGAAAAATCAAAAATAGATAAGAAAATCGCAGAGAAGGCATATGAGTTTATTGAAGAGAATGAGAAATATGAAAAAATTAGTTCGTTCAGAAAAAAGCGATTAGCTGAAAAGAAATATGAGTTCTCAGAAGACAATAGTGAAAATATTGTACCATTTAACTCATTGCGCCGCGAACGTAGGTATCTGTACAGATCGCAGAATCGTTGTATAAAATCGCCGGATTTCAATTCCATTTTCTTGAGTCCTAGATCTAGTGGCTTAAGATCTCCCATGCAATCACCCAAATCTAAGAATGGTCAGTTCTCCCCCAGTGGTGCTCGAAATCTATACTGTCCTTCCTTGCGCAATTCCCCACACCATTCCAAGTCTCCCATAAGTCCTAAAGAATCTGCTAGGAAATTTTACGTTTATTCTCCTAGTTTGGACAGTGACTGCTCGGATTCTGATTCAAGGCTGATTATGAGAACGTCCAGTAATTTGTCTACCTCAGGTGATAATAGGTTTAATAATTCAGGACTGTTAATAGTAGATCCGAAATCTGAGACACCCAAATGGATAAAGAAAGTTGTCCGGAGATATTCAAATGGTGATTTTGAAAATGGATCTCTGGTGTCAGGACAGAGTAGAGGTAAGCTAAAAATATATTTTACTTTTAACTTTGAAAATAAGGCTATTATCGAGCACAAGTTAATTAAATCTAGCCCAAGTACTTTCGCTTAAAATAGCATCTTCAGGGGCATCTGAAATAAGCCAAGAAAACGTTTTTTAGATGAAGTAAATTAGTTAACTTCGATAAAAAACTCGAAGTTAATGGATGAAAAAAAGGTTTTTGAGATTAACGTTTTAGACTTACTTCGTCAAAATAAGAACTATCCGGCAAGCGTAGGATGTGGAAACATTAAAACTAACATAAATTATACAAAACACTACACTAAAACGAGGACAAACAGTTTAAAATTACTTCTACGCTACATTCTCTGTCAGTTTCTGGAGGATAATGATCTAAGCGGAAATGATACGGTGACATATGACATATGACAACTTTGATAGGCAGTCAAAGTTATGGATCTGTGATCAGCAAATATTGAAATTCTGTATAAGTTGTCATTGGCCAAAGGTCCAACTAGAACTACTACTGAAAAATCAGCTGATGACGTATGACATGTAGAATATTTTGATTTAAACTAGATTGCATAATCCAGATCTCACACTCACACCCGTCTGTAATAATAAGGTTGTAGGTTTGAGGCTAAATGAAGTGTACATAAAGTGTGAATGAAAGAAATAGACCAAACGATCTATTGGACAGTGGGTAGTTGACTACAATAAAATGGTCTACCTTACACTGTCAATATTGCAAAATGAGAAGAAAATTGACTATAAAATTGAAATATTAAAATTAGATCAGAATTGAAAGCAGTGTGTAAATGGGTATAGTTCAAGTAGTTCAGTTAAACCTCAAGCCAATGGGGGAACTATAAAACTAATATGTAATAGCATTACTAAAGACCAACCGACCAACAGGTGTTGAAATATAAACTGTGGAATTAGTATATGTAGGTTATGCAGAGATATGAAGAGTGAAATCAACTCCAACTGTGGATCAATTGAATCTGAGCAAGCTAGTTGTGTAAATTGTTAAATACAATAGTACTGCTGAACAGAGCTTGAAATTGGTAGATTCTTAATGTATAGACTCAGTGCAGGAAGTCTAGACAGCCGAGCTGGGTCCACTACGAGGTGAAGCTGTAATAAAGTTTTTAAAAATAGGTTTAAATTTAGTACAGTTTAAATTAATTTGAGTATTAAGACAATGAGAGTTTCCATTCGTTTCCTTTGTGATCTCCAAATCTTCCAATAGATCCAACTCCAAATAATTTTTCTTTTTACTGATGTCATGCAAAATAGACGACCCAGTATTGATGTTGAAATTGTGTTTGGTAGACTCTAAATGTTGACCAAAACTTGAAGAGTTTGGTCTTTTTAAATGTTCTGATATTCTAGTAGATAGCTTTCTAATGGTTCTGCCTACATAAGAGGCATCACAATCATCACACTTTAATTTGTAAATACCACTTTTGTCAAGTGTGTTCAGCCTGTCTTTAGTGTTAATTAAAAAGGAACCTACAGTGTTGTGTGACTTAAAGGAAATTTTGATGTTTTCAACTGTAGAAGTAAAAAGTTTGGCTATTTTATTAGAAATGTTACTAATATAAGTAAAAGAGAAATATCTGATATTGTTAGAAGCATTTTGCTGGAGAAGACTTTGTGATGAATATGCAAGCTTTTCTGTAATTTTGAGTTTAGCTCTATTTAGAAGTTTATGGATAATGTTGGGATCATAACCATTATTTAAAGCAATTTGTTTGAGAGTGTTGAGTTCTACATTAAAGTTATCATTTGAAAGTGGAAATTTAAGTAATCTGTGAATATAACTATTGAAAGCTGCCATTTTATGTTGGGTTGGATGGTTGGATGTCTCATGTATAACATGATCTGTTTGGGTGGGCTTTCTGTAAATATTGTACTCAAGAGAATCTTTATTGCGAGATATAGTCATGTCCAAGAAGTTCAACTTATTGTCAGATTCTGGTTCCAAAGTAAAAGAGATGTTGGGATGAAGGTTATTAAGATCTTCCAGAATCTGTAAAGCATCATCTTGGGATCCTTGTATCAGAGCTATACAATCATCAACGTACCTTGACCAAAAATTATTTTGTTGTTGTTGTTAACAAATTTCTGTTCTAAGCTGTCCAAAAAAATATCAGCTAAAAAAGGTGATAATGGAGAACCCATTGCTAGGCCTGTAGGTTGTTTGTAAATTTTTTGGTTAAATTGGAAGAAGTCTTGATCAAGACAGAATTTGAGCATAGTTGAGATAGCATCTCTGTCTTTAGCCGGTATGTTGCAATTGTTTAAAAGGTTGTGTACTAAAGGTAATGTTTCATCTCTTGGTACAGAAGTAAACAAATTGGAAACATCGAAGGAAACCAAATAAAAACTCTCTTCTATTTTGATGTTATTTAAACGTTCTATTAGATCTAAAGAATTTGTAATGGAGAACTTAGGTTTAAAATTAGTAATAGATTGGATTGTGTTATAAACAAACTCTGACAATATAGAAACTGGAGTGTTGCAAAAACTTACAACAGGCCTAATGGGACAATTGTGTTTGTGAATTTTAGGAAGTCCATATAACCTAGGTGTTATAGGGTTAGATACAATTAACTTTCTGTTGTTATATTTAGAGATAGTATCATTAAACAATTTAACCATTGCTTTTGTTTTATTAATAAAGGTGTTAAGTGGATTTTTTTCTAAAACTACAAAATTATTATCTGACAGAAAAGATTCTACTTTTTCTATGTATTGAGTTTGTTCTAAAATTACAACACAATTTCCCTTATCAGCTTTGCTAAGGACTAGAGAATCTCTATCGATTCTAGTCGATAGAGATTCGATCTTCATTCGATAACATTTAAAAAGACCAAACTCTTCAAGTTTTGGTCAACATTTAGAGTCTACCAAACACAATTTCAACATCAATACTGGGTCGTCTATTTTGCATGACATCAGTAGAAAGAAAAATTATTTGGAGTTGGATCTATTGGAAGATTTGGAGATCACAAGGAAACGAATGGAAACTCTCATTGTCTTAATACTCAAATTAATTTAAAACTGTACTAAATTTAAACCTATTTTTAAAAACTTTATTACAGCTTCACCTCGTAGTGGACCCAGCTCGGCTGTCTAGACTTCCTGCACTGAGTCTATACATTAAGAATCTACCAATTTCAAGCTCTGTTCAGCAGTACTATTGTATTTAACAATTTACACAACTAGCTTGCTCAGATTCAATTGATCCACAGTTGGAGTTGATTTCACTCTTCATATCTCTGCATAACCTACATATACTAATTCCACAGTTTATATTTCAACACTTGTTGGTCGGTTGGTCTTTAGTAATGCTATTACATATTAGTTTTATAGTTCCCCCATTGGCTTGAGGTTTAACTGAACTACTTGAACTATACCCATTTACACACTGCTTTCAATTCTGACCTAATTTTAATATTTCAATTTTATAGTCAATTTTCTTCTCATTTTGCAATATTGACAGTGTAAGGTAGACCATTTTATTGTAGTCAACTACCCACTGTCCAATAGATCGTTTGGTCTATTTCTTTCATTCACACTTTATGTACACTTCATTTAGCCTCAAACCTACAACCTTATTATTACAGACGGGTGTGAGTGTGAGATCTGGATTATGCAATCTAGTTTAAATCAAAATATTCTACATGTCATACGTCATCAGCTGATTTTTCAGTAGTAGTTCTAGTTGGACCTTTGGCCAATGACAACTTATACAGAATTTCAATATTTGCTGATCACAGATCCATAACTTTGACTGCCTATCAAAGTTGTCATATGTCATATGTCACCGTATCATTTCCGCTTAGATCATTATTCCTCCAGAAACTGACAGAGAATGTAGCGTAGAAGTAATTTTAAACTGTTTGTCCTCGTTTTAGTGTAGTGTTTTGTATAATTTATGTTAGTTTTAATGTTTTCACATCCTACGCTTGCCGGATAGTTCTTATTTTGACGAAGTAAGTCTAAAACGTTAATCTCAAAAACCTTTTTTTCATCCATTAACTTCGAGTTTTTTTATCGAAGTTAACTAATTTACTTCATCTAAAAAACGTTTTCTTGGCTTATTTCAGATGCCCCTGAAGATGCTATTGTAAGCGAAAGTACTTGGGCTAGATTTAATTAACTTGTGCTCGATAATAGCCTTATTTTCAAAGTTCATTTATTCGAGCATTCAACCTCATTTCATTTTATTTTACTTTTGTTTAATTAATAATACATAACAAACGGGATGTGTCACTCCGGGAATGACCGTGGAGAGGAAGCATAGTATGCTTATCTTCTAAGCAAGGAGCGATGGTTTTATTCTATTTAATTTCTATTCGATTCGATATTTCGATAATCGACTACATTCAGTAATAGATTCGATTCAATATTTAAATCGATTCGATATTAGATTCGATTCGATAGTCGATTTGATTTGATAATCGATTTGATTAGGTTCGATAAATCGATTTATTTTATTATACAGTAGACTCCCTCTATAACGATAACTTGAAATGACTAATTACCTCATTATAAGCCGATCTCGTTATATCAAACAACAATAATACTGTGCATACATATCAATATGTAGTTTTCCAAAACAGTAACTCCCTATAGTGAAACCATTCGGAGCAATATAAGATGCTAAATATTGCTTTAATGGCGTTTTTGAAAAATAGTTGTTTACTTCTATTGTCAATGAAATTCAGTTAAACAAAAAAAGAGTTGTTTACTTTTATTGTCAATGATATACGTTAAAACAAAAAATCTGTATTCTGTAAATCTGTATAAAGCGTATTTTCAAGGATATCATAAACTATTGCTTCTACAATTGGAAGAAGTCTGCCATTTTTGAATTTTTAACTGCTTTAAATTGTCCAGTATTCTATTTATATTTTCTAAAGATGTGAAATAGTTGTATGCTTCTTCATTTGCGTTTTGTCTTTGGATAAAGTTTCTTACAACGTTTAAAGCACTTTCCACATCTTGTCTATTATAATTCGTCTACCGAACAGACGGAGTAATAAAAATGCGTGATCTGCACGTGATTGTTGAAAAGCGACAGTCAAATTACTTACTTCGCAGAAGTTGTATCGGTCAGTTATCGGTATTGCATACAAGGGCGTACGTTAAGGTATTTTGAAGAAATATTGTGCTGTGTATTATGTTATTGTGTTAATTGTATTTATTTTATATGTTAAGACTTATATTGTGTATTGTACATTTTTGTGTTTTGTAAAGAAATTAGGTAAGTACATATACTAATACAGATATTGGTCAAAAAAACTCTTGTGGATGTAATCACGCAGTATAAAAATGTATAATTATTTCTGAACCTGAGAATATATATTAAAAAACAAGTTAGTCAAAGCGTAAAAATAATTTGTAAAATAAATATCTATATCACTGCCTTATTTTAGATATGGATAACCAACAGCAAAATAATGCGCAAGTTGAACAATTCGTTGAACAATAAAATGTTGACTGAAATCAATAACGACGACAATTTGCCAAATTTCAAACGAGCAACATTTGCTAAATTAATTAAGGAAATTAACTTTCAGTAAGTAAAAATGTGTTTACAAGGAATTACAATATCAATTACATAACGTTTTTTGTTTTAGTTTTATAACCAGAAAAAAGAATAGCATCTTAACAGAAAAAGATGAAATAATCTCCTGGAGACGTAGGTATCTACGCGAAATCAAAAAGTTTAGAGAGGAAGGGCGGAAGATTTATTATCTAGACGAAACCTGGGTAAATGCAGGTCAAACTACTAGCAAAATATGGGTGGATGAAAATATTAAAAATCCCAGACAAGCCTTTTTGGAGGGTCTGTCAACTGGGTTAAAATCTCCCTCTGGTAAAGGTAAACGTCTAATTATATTACATATTGGATCAGAGGATGGATTTGTAGCAAATAATGGTTTGTTGGTCTTTGAGTCAAAAAAGGATGGCGATTACCATGCAGATATGAATGCTGAGGTGTTCGAAAACTGGTTCAGAAATATTTTGCCACAATTAGCAAAAAACTCTGTAATAGTTATGGACAACGCTTCGTACCACAGTAGACGTATTGATAAATCCCCTACATCAGCTACAAAAAAGGCAGAAATACAAGCATGGTTGAATAGACACGGCATAGCCTTTACGGAAGATATGGTTTAAAGCAGAATTGCTAACATTAGTAAAGGCCAATAAACCAGCTGACCGATATGTTACAGACGAAATGGCTGCAAGAAAAGAACATTATGTTTTACGTTTGCCACCTTACCATTGTGAGTTTAACCCAATTGAGTTGATCTGGGCCCAAATCAAGGGAGAAGTGGCAAGAAACAACACCTCTTTTAAAATTGCTGATGTCAAACAGTGTTTTTATGAAGCAGTGCAAAATGTAACAGCACATAATTGGCAGAAGGCAATTGAGCACGTTAAAAAAGAGGAATCAAAAATGTGGGAAACTGATAGAATAATGGAAATCACCGTCGAACCATTAATTATTAATCCTTATGATGATTCCGAAACTTCCACTTCCGACAGCGAATAAAATTCCTTAAAATCGCAATCAATTGAGATCAAACATTCTTGCTCTTTGACAAGTGAAGAAATGAAGATCGCACTTAAAGACGTTTCACCGGAAAAAGACCTAGGTTTTGACGGCATCCACCCCGAATGCATACTAAATTGTATTCAGAATCCCACGGGAATTTAAAACGTTCAAAAAACTATCGACCAATTTCTTATAATATAAATCTTATAGTATAAACTACTTGAAAGATTAATGTTTAAAAGAATCAGCCCAATGATCTGCAGCTTTCAACACAGTCTGACCAGAAGGAATGATTTATAGACTCTTACGTACTCTGCCTTGCAAATTCACCGCTAGACTAATAGAACATCACCGTCAAAGTATTTCAAGTAACTATGGGATTCTAAATAAGCACCCCCAGAAAACTCAAAAATAGTCTACCGCAAGGCTCGTTACTCGGAATATTGTTTTATAGCCTTTATATCGCAGACATACCGATAACATCAACAAAGTTTAGCTATGCTGATGACTGGGCTTTATTAACACCAACAAAATCACAAAAGAAGCTGAAGAGATTCTGACGGAAGACCTAGCAATTATAGGACATTACTTTCAAAAATGGAGACTTCGCCCCAATGACTCTAAAACTGAAGTAACTTACTTTCACCTAAACAACAATCTGGAGTCAAGAACACTACTTAACGTTCTTTTGATAACACATGACTTAACCACAATAAACATCCAAAATACCTAGACGTAGTTTTGGACAGAACGGAAAGCTTTAGAGAACATTTAAGTATAGTTGCTAAGAAGCTAAAAACCAAAAATAACATATATCAGAAGCTCTGCGGCACAAAATTGAGGCATCGGTATCTAGACTCAGGCTTAGCTATTGTTTATTCTCTAGCTGAATATTGCATACCAATATGGATCAACAGTACTGATGTTCAAAGGATTGATATCCAGCTCACCCAAACCTACACCAACCCATTTAGTACCAATGCTGAGCGACATTACACCATTACACCTTCGCCGACTCAATCTGCTGACCAAAGTATATAACCAGATCCTTAGCAACACGGCGCTGCCGATTCACAACTATATAAAAGATGCAAACCAAGGTCGACTGCCCTCCAGAAAATCTCCAATACAAACCGCAGAATTAGCTGCAGCTACCGAGTTCAACATGACCACCAAATGAATCTATGAATGGTCGGAACCTGAACCAAATACAGTTATACCTTTCATCACGGGGACACCTCCTGAATTTGACCTATCACGTAAGACCTGGTGCACACTTTAAAGCATCAGTGGGGTAAGCTACCATTACGTACACATTTAAGTTTACATGTGTATAATGTCCACATTGCCTAAAGTTAGCCTATAGTATTTTGATTGCCATTTCTCCCCATTTGTTAAAGACACTTCCAGGTTTTATTGTTTACTTTTTAAGGAACTTCTATTATTTTTGTATTGCATTAAAAATTTTTAAGTTATAGTGTCAGATTGAGGTTATATTTTAAAGTTATATTTTAAAATTGTATTGTCCACTTCTACGCCAAATGCTAGAAATTGTATTAAAATTAACACTATATATATTTCCCGTACAGTCAAGCTTGCGTTATTTACATTTTAGCGGTATCTCAAGCTTTTATAACGCTCCCAAATCATCCTATTGAAATTTACGGTTTTTTTTTCATTACAATGTACATAACATGTTGTTATAAAATCGTTTATTTCAATTTTTGTCTGTATAATAACTTTTTATTTTATTTTTCTGGTACGTCACTGGTTCAATGCGAACGTATTCGTATAATAGGTTTCTTCCCAACAAGTGGCCGAACCGTCCAAAACTATGAACGAATAGTCGACCAGCGCAGTAAGGAGGATAGCACTAATGACAGTATTATTGTTCTCTCACTGACCAACTGTTTGCCACGAATTCTGACTAGTTTGACAGTTTGTAGGAATGATTATAATATTTCATGAGTTTACATGGTATTCACGTGATAACTCCGTCTGTTGGGTAGACAGGGTATAGGACCTTATTATTAGGTGCGAATGGTCAACCCCCTGCAATGACACTTGCATCACGTGAATCATAAATTGTAAATTTACGAAGAAGTTTATTGCGGGCGGCAGTTAAAAAGGGTATTTATTTAAAAACGTAAACACGTTTTTCGTTCTTATTTTCTCTCGTTATAACCAAATTTGCCTCGCTATAGAGGGTTATAGTTCAATAGAAATTCCATTTGATTTGATAATCGATTCTAACCGATAACTGATTCGATTCAATCCGATTAGATTCGATAATCGATTTGATTCGATAATTGATCAGATTCGATAACCCATTTAGTTCGATGACCAATTCGATAATCGATTCGATTGGATTCGATTAGATTCGATATTTGATTCGATTCGATCCAATAATCATATTCGAGAAAAACAGAATACTTCGGCCATATACAGAGGATCCAAATATCATCTACTCCACCTTATAATACAAGGAAAAATGGAAGGAAAGGGATGGAGTGTTCGACAGAAACTTTCATGGCTGTGTAATTGTAGACAATGGTGTGGTACCACAGTAGAAGAATTACTTCGCCTAGCATCGATAGAGAACGGTTTCAGGAAGTTGTAAACATTAAGATAGCCAATGTGAATAAATACGGACACAGCACCTAAAGAAGAAGAAGATTGGATAATCGATACGATAATTTATTTGATTCGATCCGATATTTGATTCGATTCGATAATCTATTTGATTCGACTTGATTTGATAATCGATTTGATATGATTCGATAATCAATTCGATTCAAACAAAATCGAGTCGATTCTAGAATCGATTTGATATTCGATTAGATTCGATATTTGATTCGATTCGATTCAATTAGATACGATTCGATTGTAGTTTATTTTTATTCCAGTAAAAAATATTCTTCTATGGAAAACGTCGATTATGGTCTGCTTTTAGACAGATCTCGCAGATCTCACTATTAATATTTACGTGCCACCAAAGTGATGTTATGTTTTAAATAAAAAAAAATGTCATCCCTTGTATACACCAGCTCAGAATTTCACTTTTCTTGTGGTTTACAAATAAATTATGTTATTCTGAAAATTAGTAATATTCTTTTGTTTTTTAGATGACTATAATATCCCTATAGAAATACCTCTGTTGGCGCAAAATCTCACCGATCAACATTTAGATGTCGTACCAGACTTCAAAGTAGATCAAGTAAACGAAATACACCTGATTGTGACACAGAGATCTTTTGACTGTGAACAATTTGTTCAGCGCAGGGCTCAGAAACTTTGTTCCGAAGCACAGCTAGAATTTATGC
The DNA here is from genome assembly GCA_918026665.1 of Diabrotica balteata. Classification (NCBI taxonomy): domain Eukaryota; kingdom Metazoa; phylum Arthropoda; class Insecta; order Coleoptera; family Chrysomelidae; genus Diabrotica; species Diabrotica balteata. The sequence continues at coordinate 52,316,316 of OU898277.1, forward strand.
ACTGTGAAGATTACGATATTAAAATTATACATGTAAGTATAATTAAATTTTTATATCGCATTGTAGATTATGTACAAATTTGTTCATACTAACTATACAACCGCAATATACAATAATAAGGTCTTAATATAATTGTTGTGATTTGTCTCCTTTATACAACAAAAGTAGCGGGCCAGACGTTGGAACTGGCTAAGTATGTAGATTTGGATTAAATAATCCTTCGTCCAAAAAATGTTTTGTTTCATTTTGACAAAGTGGAAATGGTAATAATTATGCTTGATGAATTTAAAGTTACACTTTTACAAAAGATATTTCTTTACAAATGTATGTAACTAAAACATTTTTCTGCTATGTGCGAACGAAAATTTATGTAGAGCGCGTGTATTTGCGAAGTGAATTGAAATTTTATATTCGACACGGGAACAGAAAGAGTAGTCCTCAAATGCCGTTGGGATGACTGTCTCTTATGAGAATCGAGAGAGAAGTTTTGAGAGGCCGGTATGTATGTACCCACTGTCAGTTACGGGGACCGAGAACGGAGTCTTTGAATGCCGCTCCAATCCAACATTTTATAGGAAAGAACGACCCGACAAATTTTAAACGTCTTCAACGAACTTTAAACGTTTCAACGGTGGATTATAATAAGCCACTTTTTCTATACATTTACAAAGAAACTGCATAATAATAAAACAATAAAACTAAAAGATTTATTGCCCTTTGACGAGTTCCCAAAACAAATAAACATGGTGACCTAATTCTTGGTAGAGAAAAAACTTGTTTTTTGCAATGAATTAACGAAGCGGTTGGTACTTGAACAAAACATTCACGACCAATTGTAGTCGTAAAAATGATAACTTTTAAATTGAGAAGAGGAGAATTGACGGTAACGTAATATCGAAGCGTGCTTAGATACTGAAAGAAAAAACTTGTTCTAGCAGGCGTCTTAACGGAAAAACGAACCAGGCAAAAAACTCATTTTATTTGAGCTGAAATATATCGAAAATAAATAGAATTTTCAATTCTTGTTTTATTAATAATTTTAACAAAATAAAGACTATTGGTGATATATATTAAGACTATAACAATAATATAAAGGATTGCAAATGTAACTACAATATCTTACATCTACTTGTGTATTATAAGGATAATATTTTAGTATTCAATCAAAATATTTGTTAGCGGACCAATGTTTATAAATTTTTTTTCAGATTTGTCCAATTAACGGCCATATAATTTGCCGTGCCATTATAAAAATAGGTGCTTTAAAAAATCCTTATCCCACTGTCGAGCATTTTTCAGCCCACTTTCTGTTCACGTGGAGTATTGAGAGTGACGCATTTGACGTCATAGAGAACAAAGAACAGACCAGGCTGGTACCTGCTCACGAGAAGGTTGATATTCCAGAATATGATATTCCTAGGTAAGAAATGATTATGAATGCATTGTAATAGAATTCTAACATCCTTCTAACATATTTGAGGAATATATTAGTTCAATTTAATTATTTTATTATACACTGCGCATCAATTGAAGTGAAACATTAAGTATATGAAATTTGTCTTACACATTCGAGATGCTTGTTGAATGTCAAACTTTATTTTAAGGGTGTCGCAATCTTCCATCAATATGTTTTCAACCAAAGCTACTAGTCATCCAAGCTTTTGCGCTACTCACATATTCCACTGGTTTTGACTTGACGTTCTTAAAACAACGCGGATTAGCCGACTTGCCAATCATCGGTAGAGGTAGTCTTTCTGATCCGTCCATGTTTGCACCAATTAGGAGAGTTACTCTTTCTTTACTTAGTTTTCCTCCGTGACATTTTTCATTTTTAAATGCTAGCGTTTTGTCAGGAGTGCATTTAAAAAAGAAACCCGTCTCGTCAACATTAAAGATATCTCTTTCATCTATACCCTGAATCATCTCTTCCAAATTTTTTCCACTGGTTGGCTTCTTGCTGATTAACGATCCCACTTTCTCCACAAATGGATTTGAAAGAAATTTTGTTGCGTTCTTTAAAGCCGTCGAGCCACCCTGTACTCGCCTTAAAATTGTTTTTCCCCATTTCAATAGCAAATTGTTCAGCTTTGCTTCTTATAAGGGAACCACTCACGGGAATCTTCTTATCCCTAGCTTGTTTGAACCATTTTAACACACAACTGTCTAAATTTGGATTTTCTGGCTCCCTTAACATTTTTCGATCTTTACCGCACTCACTTTCACTATTGAGAATTTTTTCTTTATTCTTCAAGTAGGTGGATAATGTGTTAGGAGGAATTCCAAAGTCCCTGGCAACCTCAGATTTTTTCTTCGTCCCCTTTTCTACTTCTCTAATTGCCGCTATTTTTTCCGATAACGTTAAAGTTTTGTATGTTTTCGTATTACCATGCGACGACATCTATACTCAATACGAAGTGACTTGACGTGATTTGCTGTGATTGCACTTGCAACGCCAACGCATCTCAACTGAAGGGGCGTGCCAGATAGGCTAGAATTTAGGTGACAGGTACGAGTACAATGTACAATGGCCTTGAATGCCTTGAAACAAGTGGCACGTTAGAACAGAAAAGAATACTACCTCTTTTAGCGGAAATTTCCAGCACGAAATTGGCATTTTTAACTTGTAGAAAAGTTCGAATTATCCAAAATATAATTCGAATTATCCACGACTTTTTAACATTACTTATATAGGAAATGCAAGGGACCAGAATAAAAATTCGAATTAAAGAAGATTTCGAATTAAGCAGGTTCTACTGTATATTTATCTGTTTATGTTTAATCTTCTACGCGATAGCTTGATGATCATCATTGCTCTCCTAATCTACAGATGATACAAATAAGTATTTTTCGGTAACAGTTACATTACGTTCCGGTTCCATGTTCGTACCTGTTCCAAATACTAGTTACTTTTTAACCTAGTATTTTTTACATTTGTACTTCACGTCTATTCCAGTCACAGTCTGTAAGGAGGACAATAATTGTTCATGGAAAAACGAAATCGCTTGAAAAGCAATAAATTAGAGCAATTATCAGTTTTAAGTGTTAATTCAAAATTTTTCTAATGTTTTACATATGTTATATTTTGTATTTTGTTAAATACTCGTGTATTATTTTTTAAACGATCTCATTTGTTTTTTGTTATTTTTGTATTAGGTGTACGCATCCAGTTTATTTTAGTAAATGATATGTATATTTTAAGAATTACATTTTTATTTAAATAAATATGTTTTACCATAAAGAAATAGTTATTCTACTATAATATAAAATATAAATGGGAGTCCACGTCACCCGTAAAAATAAACAAGGCATCAATAAGTATCGCTTATAATGTTATATGGGTACTATTATCCATATCAAATGTAATGTTTATTTGCTTTTTTTAAATTTTCAATAAATTAAAAGTTATTTGCACACACAGAAAATTTATATACTATTTTATTTTAGTTTCATAAAAAATATGTGTTACACTCAAACAAAATCAAATTAAAATACTTCTAGAATAATATAGTAAAAACAAGTGACCAATATTATGATATGACAGATTTAATACATTTAATTTCACATCTTGCATACACCACCGTAATAATCCCGACGTCCGAACCGCCAATCCTCAATACCTACAAACCATAACAAACTATTACCTATACCTACCCAAAAAATGCAACTGATCCCTGTGCGTATCGGTATCCCCAAGTATTCGTAATACCAATACCAATACCAAAATATTGATATCAAAGTGCAGCGCAGGTGTTGAGTATCGACGTTATTGTGTTGTGTACAGTAACAGTACCAGTTTACAGTTACCAGACTTGATATATTCTGTGTCCGTCATGTCATTGAACAAATATCTAGATGGAACTGGAACTAGTATTTTAGAAAACCGGTAACTGTTACGTTACGTTATATGCTCATACCTATTACCAAATACTTGTTCCTAGTATTTCGTATCTTCTCTATCCTAATCTTTGAAGGTCGCTGCATGGAACAATTTGGGTTGAATTGCATCCGAACTATTTTCTGAGATTTCTCAACCAGGATATTCTGCTTCGTCCTACGCTGCTTTTACCTTGAATCTTGCCCTGCATTATCATTTGCAGGATGTTGTATTTTTTCATTACATATTATATGTGAGTGATGAAAACCTTGGGATTGGTTTTTCTTTATGATAACGTCGAGAAAAAATAGGGATGAATCAGTTTCCATCTCCATCGTGAACCGGATACTAGGATGAACCGTTCAGATGGATGATTTGAAAAGACACAAATTCCTGTAATAATAAATAGTATTAATCTTAGCTCTAGGTTTAATATATATATATATATATATATATATATATATATATATATATATATATATATATATATACTATGTAAGATTGAAATTTTTTATATGCAGAAATATCAGCAAAAGATAAATTTCTTTTTATACTCTAATTTTGTATATGTTTTGTAATTGGCATTTTATATCGATAATTTGTAAAAAAAAAATCATACATAATTTTTTATTGTACTAATTAACTTATTTTTAATAGGTGTAAAGAAGTTCTTGTTATGGATTACTGTTACACTACATCGAAGACAAATCTCAGGGACTTTAACAATTATTACGAAATCTGTTTGGGCCCGGCTAATATTTCGATTTTCGTAATACAAGAATACTCAAGCTCTAGTGATAGTGATTAAATAAGTATAGGTAAAAACATTGAATTACTAGATATGCCAACATACATAGTACTTTTTAGATAAATATAAAGCCATCGAAAAAAAATCTACTTAGAGCAGTCTAGGCAATAAAAATGTTTTGGTTTGCGATTTTAGCTACTCCCAGCGAAAAATAGTGTTGTTTATTATTTTATTTTCAACAATATGTATCTACAAATAACCTTTATATACACATTGAGTAATGTGTATATACAGAATATAAAAAAATAAAAATATAAGAAAATAAAAAAATCTAGCACTAACATTTAATATTTATAAAGTAGTTTAATTTCCAACCAATATTACATACAAAGTCCAGAATCTACTCTAGTTACGATTTTCCTCGATGATTCTATTTGTAAGACAATGTAGATCGTCTTGTTGACATATTTTTAAGAATTAGTAATGAATTGGTCCAAAAAAGGAATTTATATATATATATATTATATATATATATATATATATATATATATATATATATATATATATATTGCAAAATTTTGAAGTACATTTGATTCGTAGAACGGTTTTAACATTTGTTTTTAATTTAGAATTTAGTCCTCTACAAATAGTTTTTTATGATTTTTGATCTAAAATAATTAGGGAAGCAGCAATTCAACAATTTAAAATTTCCCATTGAGTTTCCTATGACCCGTTTGACGATTCACCACCCGGTATACAGTTAATCTGTACACATTGGCATCACGTTGGTCGCCATTGTGTAAAAATTAAACTACCCTTTGAAAGTTGGGGCCTAATTGTTTTTGCTCCCTCTTGCTCGGTCTCTCAGGTGTCAACAGTCTTATCATAAATGCAAATTTAAAAAATGAGTTTGGCTGGAACAAATAAAACATGATATTAACTAATCATATTTATTGCACCTTAAAAAAATGAAATGAAGTTTTAATATTAAATAAAAACAAAGCAAATCCGGTCTATAGCTTCGCACAAATTTGAACTTGTTACTTGTGGCTTCATGTAGTTGACAGGATAACTTGTTGATGGCTTGAGATGCTGCTTGGATGGATTTTAGCTGAACCCGTTGTAGTTTCAAGCAGCTATTGAGCTCGGCACGGTATCTACCATGCTGCTGCAGTTGTCATCCAATGCGTGGTGCCCTATGATGCTTCATAAAGTTCCACAAAAAAAAAATTATTTAGGCCAAAAAACTAAAATGAGAAACCTTCTGTTAGCTCCTGCATACGTTTTAAAGATTTCCTTGCCGTAGAAAAAGCAATTGTTTTGAAAGGACATAGCTGATGTCAGGGATAATTAAATGAATATAATTAGTTAAAATTGCTTTAAATAAAGATCGCTATAAAGAAAAGCTTGGCTTGGAGATTAGATTATGTATAAAGCATGTCATAAATATAAAATTATAAAAAGTCAGATATGTTAAAAAATGATCAACTACATGATCAACAACATGAGGATATTTATACTCACCCCAGAGATGGGATTTATATACCTATATATAAACGATTTTATGCATTAAGACATCAGTTCACCTAACCAAGTTGAAATGAAAACCAAGTTTTCCTTTTTATTGAAGCGAAAACTGACATAACAGAATGGAGTTGTCAACTGACATATATATTTTGTCGACTTGAGGTAGGGCATAGACATTTTATCTATGTCTATGGCATAGCATAGAATTCAGTAGATATGGGGTCTGAATACGAGGAATAGAATCAAAATAAGTGAAAATAAGATTAAACAGAATATTTAATTGATAGAAGAGTTGAGCGTCAACTATTTTCAAGAAAAATAGTCAAACAAAAGGGAAAGTTATTAAATGAATAAAATAAAAAAATGAAATTAAATAATTCTTTGAAGAAAAATAACAAACATGTGGCGTTTAGTAACGTTACACAATATATATATATAATATATATATATATATATATATATATATATATATATATATATATATATATATATAAGAAACATTGTTTGGAAAGCTTACAGGAGAAGCTCTCTTTACATTCACTGTTTTAATCCTTGGATGTTAAACAAGATATGTACCACGTTTGATATATTTCGTCACAAAGAGCTTATAGAAGTCTTAAAAGCAAAGCAAATAGATGGCAATGACCTTCAGATCAAAAAAAATCTATTATAAACAACGAGCAATAGTACGAATCAATGAAAACGCAGAAGAAATTAAAATTAAGGGAGGGGTGAGACAGGGCTGTGTGCGCTTCACCACTTCTCTTTAATGCATACTCTTAGGAATTTTTTTTACTCTTGAGGGCTGCTGGAATAAAGGTTAATGCTAAAAAGCTGCAATACCTGGGACATATACGTGATAAAAGATGTTATGTGCTTTAATTAGTTATACAAGGGAAAAATCCAGGGAAGGAAGAGTGTAGCAAGGATAATCTCATGACTGCGCACTTGGCAGGAATGGTATAGCAGGGCATCTAAGATCAGAATAGCCATAAGTGTTGCCAACCTCCGCCGCAGAGATGTCACGTAAATAAAAAGAAGTTTCAAAACTATCCGACCTTCGTTCATAATTTCGCCATACATTATTCTTCGTCATCCAGCCCATAGCATACTTCTAATTTTAATTCAACTTAACAACACGCTCTCATTGATGCTATAAGTCAATGAAGCAATTCTGAAATTTAGTTTTTTTTTCTATGGAAGCATAGCTCTCTTATCGCGGGCTACGACCAGAATGTATTGATCGATGCAATGGATCGCAACGAGGTGGAAAAATAAAAACAAAAGAAACGCAATGTAACGACAGATTAAGTGACCACACACTACGTGTAGTAGTAAATGCAGTCCCATGCATATTTCTTAATAAAATAAACTAAAGTAAAATAAAATAATCGAATCGAATGGAATGGAATCAAATCGAATTAAATCGAATCGGAAGGAATTGAATTTAATTAATTTAACACAAAGATATATATTATCCTTACTATAAAGTTCCAAATAATCATAAACTTGAGATAGTTAAATCAAATCATTTATTTCAAAACAGTACCCAAATAAAATATTTTACGACATAATAAATTTTACTCCTAAAAAAAGAATATTGTTTCCTAATATTTCTCTTCTTTCACGTGAGTACATACACCCTTTTGGCAGGTAGTAGTCTTAATGTTGTGCCCCTTGCACACAAAATGTTGTCAAAACATATATTTTCGTCATTTTTGGCAATGTAGAATAAATAATCAAACAATACAGACAAAATTAACATTACCATTCTTCTGAAGAAGCTGTCAAGTTGTGCAAATATAAGTATATGCAAATTAAAAACAGGAAATGTGGTTGAAACGTTGAAAATCAGCCATTATGTTAAGGAAATTATCTAAATGAGAATTTAGGGTAAAGACACCTTTTGACCCTTGATAATCACGAATAAAAACATTTACTCTTAAATTCCAAATGTAATTCATTTTAGTTATAGTTAAAGCCACTCTACACTGCGGCAATGCAATATAGGGCAATACTATATTTTAATAGCCCGACAATTTTTAAAAGAAAAGTGTTGTAATTTGTTTTGGTGGTAATTAATTTTTAATATTTCATTTGAAATTCTGTGGTTTATATAATTGTATGCTTGTTTTGACATTTATCATTGATTTTGATTTGTTTGCAGTATCAAATTGTAATATTACTAAAGTTTTGTTTTTGGATATCGATATTTTATTTAAAAATTAATCACTTAGTGAAACTAGTTCTTATATAAAAATATATTTTTAAAATAATTTGCAAACAAAGCAAACTAAATGCTATGCCATTAGGACTGTTGTCACTTTTGTGAAAAGTGCCGCTGATATTTTATTATAGACAGTTGTTTAGCGTCGCATTGTTCACTGTCAAGTGACTGGCATTAATGAATGTATAAGAATAATTGCATTGCATTGTCTTGGTGTAAAGTTACTTTTATCCTGCTATATGTTCAAAAATTTAAAATTAGGAGGACTATTATTTTTATGACTTGTTGAAATAAGTCGATAAAATAAAGAAAGAAGTCGATTGTAATCATGTCTTAGTAGTACATTTAAGGTATTTATCTGATATAAAAAAATAAGTTTATGTTGGCATATCAGTACTTTCAGATCATCCAGCACTTAATTTCGCAATTTCTGAAGAAATATCACCGAAATCTCGAAAACGTAAATATCTACTTATTATCAAGTAGGTGTTATATTAGTATTTAAGTAAGTTTAAAGGTTGCGTACTAAAATGCTTGATTTTAAGAGTTAAAATTTACCCGCTGTTATAAAGCTCTGCAGCGCGTATGGTCATTTCCATTTTTTCGTTGAAAGGAATAATAAATTTTCATTTTGTTAAGCATTATAGCTTATCAGATGCAATAACATTCTGAAATCGTAACTGTTTGCATAGAAGAAAGAGCAAAAAATTGTTCTGAAGAAAAATATGCTATATACGCATGAATTTGAAATATGTCAATTTTGAAAAAATATAAATATAGTCCAAACTTTCTTTCAGCGCGTCATTAATTTTGTCATATAGGATTTTAAGAATGTCGCGAATAAATGTTAAATATTTTTAGCATATTGCATATTTTAGTTAAATCTGACAGTTGCCAGAATTGTAATAATGAAAAGGTCATTGCTTATTAATATCTTTATTGCAATTTGGAATAGAAACAAATCAATAGTGTATATTGTATTTATAAAAAGTTCTGTTATTTCATTTGTATAGTCTATAGATTGAAAGATTTGCAGATTTAGATTTAAAAAGGTTCCACAAAACAATAGTAACAAAAAATGTGATATGAGAAGACTAAAAGATAAGGAAACAAAGGAGACAATCGCACGGATTCTTTCAGAAAAGCTTAGTAACAGAGCAAACATATGATCTACAAGAATCACTCCAGAATATATGTGAAACCTTTAACAAGATCACAGAAGAACATCTAATAGAAAATAAAGAGTTGGATGAATAACAGTATACTGCAACTCATGGAAGAAAGAAGAAAATTAAAAAATAACTGAAGAATGTACAAAAATATTCAGAGACAAGTAAGAACCGACATACGAAAGACCAAAGAAAATTAGTTAAAAACAGTGTGAAGAGATATAGTTGTTGGAACAAAAACACGATACATTTAATATACATAAAAAGCTAAAACAAACAGCTGGTCTTCAAAAATCTAACACAACTATCAAACTTCAAGATCTACGGGGAACATCATCTCAGATAAAAATCAAGAAATCTGCGTATGAGCCAAATACATACAAGAACTCTGATGATAAATAGGTCCGAAAACCTCCGTATTACATATGTAGTGACCACTTACTAATCACATCAGATAAAGTGGAAAAAGCAATATCACAACTAAAAGATGGCAAAGCTCCTGGGCCTGACAATGCATATGCTGAACTCATAAAGCTATTTAACACCGATGGTACTCAAGACTAACAAAAACATTCAATGACATATTGAAACGGAGTAAGACCAAGATCATGGCTGAAGTCAACGTTTATTGCTCTACCAAAGAAAACAAAAACCGTCAGGTACCAGCTTAATGAGCCACAAGTTATTTCTAAAAATCATACATCAAAGGATATATAAAAATGCGAAAAAAAATCAGCCGTATACAATTTGGTTTTCAGAACGCAGTAGATACGAGAGAGGCTCTCTTTAGCATACAAGTGCTATTTCAAGGATGTAGAGATATGAATTCCGAAATTTATGCATGCTTCATTGATTACCATAAAGCATTTGATATAGTAAAACACGACAAGCTGATGGAGATATTAACAAACATTGGAATAAACACCTGTGATCTAAGAATTATTAGCAATCTTTACTTTAATCAAACATCGTCTATCCATACAGAGGCCGGAGAATCCGATGATATCAAAATCAAACGTGGGGTCCGACAGTGATGTATACTATCACCCTTACTGTTTAATATATACTTTGAGCAAATCTTTCAAAAAGCAGTGGAAGATGTTGAAGCCGGAATTCCAATTAACGGAGAATGTATCAAATCAGTGTGAATGGTCAATTAATAGAAAGAGTAAAAACATACACCTACCTTGGTACGATCGTCATTGGAAATTGGGACCATTCGCTAGAAATGAAATCTAGGATAGTGAAAACAAGATCTGCATTTTAAAAAATGACTAAGCTAATTCAATGCCTCGATTGATTAGTAATCATAAAAATCAGGTTACTACATAGAATCCTGAAGATATCCTATACTGCTTACGTTACTAACAAGGACGAATCACATTTTAACGTTTATGCAAAAAGGAAAAGAGTTGTTAACCAGGATAAAAACAGCCAAAAAAGATTAAATAATATATGGTACAAAAACTATGCCTTATCATATAATTTAGAAATATATTCGTATAATAAAAATTATTATTTTTGGTCTAGGAGATTATCTGACTGTGAACTTTTAAAAAACACTTACACAAATCCTTGTAAATATTACGGGAAACAAATGAACTTTCAACCATTTTTTGTCCTCTTATTAGTTTCAAATAGCGGACAACACGAGCACTACATTTTAAGAAATCAGCTTCAAATATTTCCCCCAGTTTTGTATCTTATTGCTACCTCTGTGGTTAAATCTTTTCATGAGAGCCAACTGAAACAGTGATATAATCAGGACTGCGATTCGGTGAAATGTTATTCAATGAAATTGTATTTTTTTATAATGATTATATGGCTTAGTCAATTAGTCAGGAAATTATAATTTAAAAAAAAAAACTATTGATAAAACGTGATTATCCCACTGTGAGCTGTCATGTTTGAAATATGGCAATAAGTGAAAAGAAAGGGCAAAGGCATTTGTTTTGAATTTACTGTAGGTATATATACACTTTGTAAGGACAAAATTTGTCAACCGTACAGTCCAGCCGTTAGAAATTTGACCCCTAAAAATCATACGAACAATCCAGTGACAATCCACAAAAATCAAAATTCCTTTTAAAAGGAAAGACTGCAGCTTTTGTATGTAATTTTTGAATTTGGTCGCAAATTAAATCAGTTTCTATAAATCTTTTCAATAAATGAATGTTGCGCGATTTTTGCCATTTTTTACAATTCTGGTGAAATCAATAAAATGTATCACTTTCATTAACCAGTCGTAGTGAAATGTTCATTTTTAGAGCCCAACCTTCAAAATCTATGTGGTAACATGAAATTTTAATTTTGATTTGTGCCATCAATTATGAGGCATTTGAAATATGACTAAAAAACGCAGAATTTAAACTTTTACATTACAAACGATCGCACGCCACTGGAAATGCCTCTGAGAAGATGGTTTTGGGTTATAATTTGTAGTAGAAGTTGGGTACTTTTGAAAAAGAGCAGTTTTAAAAGTTTTAGATGGTTTGTAATATGAGAGTTTAAATTCAGCGTTTTTTAATCATATTTTAAATGTCTCCCAGTTATTCCAAAACTCAAATTGTATTGATCACATGAAAATCATAAAAAAAAATGGCAAAAATCGCGTCACAGTTATTTATTTAACACATTTATCAAAAGTGAGTTTATTTTCGGTAAAATACAAAAATTGTTGACAATATGGTGATCAAAAGATATCGAATTTTTACCGTCGAGCTGATACAAATTTTATTGAACATTGATTTCACTCAGGGAACTGTTTATTCTACACAAAAAATGCTAATAAACATTTTTGTTTAAAATTATCTTAGCTACATTTTTTATTTGAAATATTTTTTCTACGACGTACAGAACCTTCACAAATGTAATTAATCTAAAACCAATCTGAAAAATCATGCAAGTAAATAAAGTATGGACAGAACAGAAAAGTTAATTGAAAGACAAAATACAGTGCTTACAAAGTAATTCTGTGTGTTTCAACATCTGCGTTTAATTACAATCTCCATATGAGTTCTTAAAGAACTCAATAAATTTCCGACTGATTCCTGAGGAATCGCTCTCTAATTCGGCTTCCATTAGAGAATAAAGTTTTACTGCATTGCCAATGTCGCAATTGACGTGTTCGCAAGCAAATTTAAGCCGACGGTGTGGTGGTGAAAGGTTGCTTGGCACTGGAGGCCATTACGTTGGGATAGATTTAATTACTAGAACAATCATTCTGATGGTATTATTCAATTTCCCATGAATCTTTTGTACATGAACGTTATTAAGCCATATGGACTAGATAAGTCAGATGCCTCCCATGTCGAACACAGAGTTTCTCGTGTTTAGTTACTGAACAACTTTTATATATAAAAGTTTTAGATAGAACATTAAGCTTCAGGAAGCTTATTCTTAAGTCACATGTACGTATTATGGTTACGTTACATATTTTCGAAGTATTTAATTTTGAAAGTAACTTCCAGATCTTTAGTCAGAATATCTTTAGCTTCTTCTACGATTTTGTTGAGTTGAGAGGTCTAGACGTCGATGTAGCCAAACTTAGATGTGTTGTATCTGGCATGCAGTATAAAAATCAAAAAACAGTGATGCAGGTACTAATAATTGCTTTTCTGAGGTTTCTAAGTTCTGATTAATGGAAAAATAAAACGTAATTGATTGTAGTAGCGTTAAAAATAAAGAATTTATTGGCAGCTCAAAATACAATTATTATTAAAAGACGCTCCCAATCGGGATTGATCCCAATTTATCACCCGTGCCTATATCATGATGATTCATTCAAAACAATACGTGTTTCCTTTTCTTTATGCAATGCAGTGACTCGTGTATGATATTTTTTATGAAGCAAAAAAGTTTCTTTGGGTTAAAACCAAGAGTTAAATTTAAATTAGTTTCAATATGTATAATTATGAATTACAATAGGCTTTTTCTTGGAAATCAGTTCTCAGAAGTGATCTTATGCATCATGATTGTTTATACGTCAAAAAGTGGAAATGATCATACCGGTCGTGGTCTATTGAAATATTTATTTATTTATTATAATCATTATCAATCTTTTTTTTTTTTTTCGTTATAAAAACTTGCATATTTCATTTCCTTCAATTTGAAATACTTAGTTATTCATGAATGTAAGACGCAAATATAGATTTATTAAAGCTTATTTATTATGAACTGGTGAGAAGTCCTGCTCACCAACATTGTATATATATGGGAATTGTAGTATCTCTACAATGTACAGTACAGTGTACATCTTTTTCGTTTAAAACAGACAAAATTTAGAAAGTTTAGAACTTAGTTAATATTGTGTATTATAGTACTTAGTCGGAAGAATACAAATATGTACACATTGGTTTCATGAGATTTTTACAGAGTTCTTCTGAGCCTGGTTTTAACCAATAGAAAGGAGAATATTGAAAACAACAATATCCCAGCTTTAACAGTCTTATTAACATTATATTGTAGTGCCATTGGCAGATAGAACACTTTCCAATCTCCTTATGACGGACAATATTAAATGTCGTATGTTGCACCAATTTATGAGCTCTTTCCAAGCGTTCTCAATAACTTTCCATAGTTGACTTCGGTTTTTCGACCTAAAGAATCTTTGATATATCTCTTTAATTATGAAGCCTTGTAGATTGTCATTGGGGTTCAACTCGGGACTTTTTTCTGGCTATGGCCAGAACACTTATGTTGTTGTTGTTAACCCACTATCTTACCATTCGAGCCTTATGGACTGGAGAGTTATGCTGTAATAAAAATCAATGATAAACATTTAGGAGTATACCTAACTTATTTCTTATATGTCGTTAGATAAAATTGTCGGCAAAAACTTTTATTGTTGGTAACATCACGTCTAACATACTAAAATGTTTTTATTATCTTTTTATTACAGGCTGTATGTTACATGTATTTTAAGACTATTTTTAATTTATATAAACAAACACTAAAACGCAACTACTTAATTTATAATACAGTTTATTTATTACTTCACGATATAATATATCACACTGTCTACAATTAAATTTCTCTTTTTCTAAAGGTGTCTATCTTCTAATGGAGTTGCCGATTACATTGACCCATCTTCTTCTATTTACAGCAGTTAGAAATAGATAAGTTGACGTTAGACCAGTCCGTTTTCTAAGATTGGCCAGCCAGGATATACGTCTAATCCAGGGCCTCTCTTGCCCCCAATCTCCTTATCGTTTTAAGAACTGGATGATTAACTCAGTACATTGAAATGTCAGTTGGTAGTTCAGATTTCTTACCTATGTGGCGTAGTTACACTACTGGACACACAGTGTGACTTGTCGTCCTATAGCCTTTTACATAGATAGATGTGTTATGTAAAAATCAAAAATAAATTTTCACTTATAAAAATTTCTGGCCCTCCTCATAAAAAAATTACCCACGTCTGGTATAGTATATTTCCTTGACATAAATTATGCCGTTCCTCCCGAAATATTTTTCTGTTATTATTGGATTTTTTTGCGACGGAATCACTTATCGTGCTTGGCTTTTATATTACAAATCTCATTGGTAACTTAAACCCATTTAGAAACAAAATCAGCAATTTCCATAACGATTTTACTTTTAATTTTGTTCAAGATGGTATTCAGGCACTAACTCAGATTTTTCATAAAAAGACATTGTTCATTTTCTTTAAAGTTCAATATTTGAACATGATTATAACTAAAGCTTTAATTCGGTGATATTTCTGGTATTTTTTTAAGATCGATTAGTTGAAGTTTATTTATTTGATATTTTTTAATTCTAAAGTTTCGTTAGGTCATTTTTATATCGATTTAAAAATGTAATTCTTTTCGAAAGTACATTTATGTATTTCTAAGTTAAGCTACTGAATAGTAATAAGTTGACTGTGATTTTACCATTTGAAGTTTTAAAATAAAAAGGAGAATAATACTACTGTAACTGGTTTAAATTCATTTATGTCCCTAATTATATCCTTATACATTGAAAATAACCTCAGAGATTCTAAGAATATCAAAGAGTAAAAAAATAATAACCAATTTACAAAAATACTCAATATATCAAACACACAGGGATTCATAAGTGCAATCCTGTGACAATGCCTTATTTTTATTCAGGTAAGTGAAGTAAGATATAGAAAATTAAAAAACCAGCCTGAATAAATATCAGGAAAGAGCTAATGTACAAGAGAAAGCATTGTCAGAGCATTGTTCCATTTTAAAGAATGGTACAATGCTATACCCATCCTTTTGCATAAAAAAGGAGATAGAACGGACCTATTAGCCTGTTGAACCACATATACTAGCTCTTCACTAGGTTAGTGGCATCAGGAATGGAAAAAAATAGGTTTCTACCAACCGAGAGAGCAGGCAGGATTCCATTCAAATTATGACATCAATTATCACTTCTTTATAGTAATAGAATACAACAATCCTCTTGTCCTCACTTTCATAGATTTTCATAAAGCGTTCGACAAGATAGAAATAGAGAGCCTTATAGAAACAATGAATGACAGCAGGATTTACCATGGATATGGTGAACTTATTTACAAAAATGCCACTATGACTGTTAAGATACACGATAAAACCCGACCAATAAAAATAAAACGTGGGATAAGGCAAGGAGATACATTGTCACCCAAATTATTTATAACGGCATTAGAGTATGCCTTTAAGATTATCAATTGGGACCACATAGGAGAAACAATAGACGGCGAAAAGCTTAACCATCTCCGCTTAAATGAATTGGACATTGCATATTCGAAGGTGAGCCTCAAAATGAACTTGACCAAACCTAAGTTTATGAAAAATATGGTCTCCAATAACCATTTAACTATTCAAGTCAAAGTGGTATAATTGGTGGAGAAATATACGTATTTGGGTCATGAAATAAGAATCAGCAGGGATAAGCAAACATGCGAAATCCAACGACGAATTACTTTAGCATGGGCAGTCTTTGGAAAACTGCGAGACACACTTAGGGCCAACACATACCAATTAGCCTCAAAAGAAAATATTTTACCAATGAGTATTACCGGTCATGACCTTCTTCTTCAAGTTCCGCTCCTATCGGAGATTGGAAATCATTTTGGTAATTATAATTTTGTTGGTTACGCGCCTGAATAGTTCAATTGTACTGCATCCAAACCCTGATTTTTATGGAATTTAAACGAAAACTCTTTCGTTTGTTTTGTGATTCATCCATGATATTTTCACCACATTTCGAATCACGGAAACACCACATTTCGAATGGTTCTAGGTTTTTAATGTTGGATAGTGTCCAAGCTTCAACCCCATACAAAAGGGTAGAGAAAATATATCATCGAATCATTCTTAACCGTAGCGATATATTAATATCGCGATTACAAAAAAGTTTTCGCATTCTATTAAAAATTGACCGTGCAATTTCAATGCGTCATCTTATTTCTTTTGTCTGATCAGTATCTTCTGTGATCCATGCTCCAAGGTATTTGTACGAAGATATTTGTTCAATTTCTGTATTATCTAGTGGACTAGTAGCTTAACTTTGATGTTTTCTGCTTTTGTAAATACCATGAACTTGGTTTTCTTCAAATTTATTTTTAGTCCATAATGGTTGCAATATATATATATATATATATATATATATATATATATATAATATATATATATATATATAGTTGTTCAGCAAGGTGTTGTTCTTGCCAGAAGTACGGTGTCGTCAGTATTGTATAAATTGAATAACAAGGGCGATAAAATACACCCTTGGCGGACCCCATGGCAAATCTGGATATCCTCGGTCAGTTCATTTTCAACTTTCACTTTTACTGTTTGGTTCCAATAGAGGTTACATATGATTCTAATGTCTTTACTGTCTATGTTTTTATTTAATAAAATTTGTTTAAGCTGATTATGCTGCACTGTGTCAAATGCCTTCTCAAAATCAATGAAATAGGCATATACTTCCTGATTTATATCTAAGCATCTCTGCGAAAGAACACTTAATGCAAACAGTGCATCTCGTGTTCCCAATCCTTTCCTAAATCTCATTTGTGTATTACTTATGTTTAATCTAATTTCTTATGTATTCTATTGTGAATTCCTTTAAAAAAAGTTCAAGACATGACATATGGGGCGGAGACTATGACTCTAACCAAGGAGGGTGGCAAATAGACGAATGGAACGTTTTATGCTGGGAGTGACGTTGCGGGACCCAATAAGAAACGAAGATCTGCGAAGAAGAACGAGTATTGCTGATGTTGTGGAACGCATAGCGGAGCTGAAATGGAACTGGGTAGGCCATGTAGCGAGAATGCATGACTCATGATGGACGAGCAAAATTAAAAATTGAAGGCCAAGAGCCAAAAACAAACAAACGTAGTAGAGGAAGACCACCTACACGTTGGGCTGACGACATCAGGCGTATCATCAAAAATTGGCAACAAAGAGCACAAAATCGTAAAGAATGGAGGAGTTTAAGGAAGGCTTATGTCCAGCAGTGGACGTGATAAATGAAGGCTGGATGGTGATGATGATGACAAGAGAAAAGTAGACTACGTACAAAGTCTTGTGAACCTGACTCACTGACTTGATGACGTCAGTCTAGAACGAAACGATGAAATCTTACATTACTGAAAATATTTAATTGTCTTGGTACGTTCTCACAGAAAGACAGATAAGTTAAAATATTTATATCTAATAGAGCGAGTAATTCAAGCAAGTGGTGTCTCAGAAACTACGGTAAATATGTTAATTAAGGAAGGTGAAAACAAACCTTAAACTTTAAAATTTGCTTCAGGCTCTGACAATAGACTGGATGAATTCCGTAAGTACGAAGGAAAAACTCTATATAGACAAATACACAAACTAATAACACTTATATAGAACGAAGAGAAAATACCAACAAAATTGCACGAAAGTGTAATAATCCCCATCCATAAAAAGGGAGACAAAACCAAGTGCTCTAATTATAGAGGCATCTCCCTACTTAATACGGCATATAAAATCTTATCGAATATCTTATTAAGTAGGCTGACACCGTTTGTAGAAAATTTTATGGGGGAATACCAAGCCGGCTTCAGAAAACATACATAGATCAGATCTTTACTCTAAGGCAGCTTCTTGAAAAAGGATGGGATTTCAATAGAACTATCCTTAATCTATTCATAGATTTCCGGCAAGCGTACAACATTAAAAGGGATCAGAACTTTCAGTTCCAAAAAAACTTATCCAGCTTGTTAAGTTATGTGTGAATAGCTGTAGATCCAGAGTACGGATAGGTAACAAACTCTCAGAATCTTTCGAAATAAGCAGTGGACTGAAACAAGGAGATGCGCTGTCACCTCTCCTTTTTAATATCATCCTGAAGAAAGTAGTAAGAGCAGCACAACTTAAAACAGAATTACTGACAGTAAATGGACCAAAATTATTACTAGCATACGCAGATGACATTGACATTGTGGGAAACACAGTCACCAATGTGAAGGAGACGTTTAATAAATTGGATGTAGAGGCAAAGAAAACTGGTTTAAAGGTACACGAAGAGAAAATCAAGTACATGTTCATAAACAGATAAAAGGGACAAGATAGAATAGGGCAAAATGTTACAATTGACCCATATAACTTTGAAAGAGTGGAGAGTTTTAAATATCTCGGAGCAACAATCACTGCAGATAACGATATCGCGGAAGAGATTAAAGGAGGAATTCAGGCAGCAAACAGATGTATGTACAGCCTCCACAATACTATTAAATCTAAAAGTCCAACACGAACATCAAAGATTAGAATATATAAAACGGTGATTAGATTGGTGCTCAATTATGGGTGTGAGACGTGCACCCTGACCAAATAAACTAAAAGAAAACTTAGATGTTTTGAGAGTAAAATCCTCAGAACAATCTTTGGGCCTTATCACGACATTAATAACAACCAATACCGAATGAGAACAAATGCTGAGGTCAAGCAGGTGTATAGAGCGAGCGATATAGTCCAAGAGATTAAATATCAACGTCTAAGATGGGCTGCTCATGTCCAGAGACTCCCTAATAACCGCCTTGCCAAGTTAATATGGGAGGAAGCCCCTACAGGAAGAAGGCCCTTAGGACGTCCACGAATGCGATGGAGAGACAATGTATAGTCAGATCTAAGAACAATGGGGCTACCCACTGGTCCAACTATTATGGACGACTGTTCAAGATGGAAGCAAGTTGTGCAGTCAGCCAAGACCCACCCTGGGATGTAGTGCTATGAGAAGAAGAAGAAAAAGAAAAGAGGCATTTACAAGCCCAACCCCAATTCATCGGTTAATCCATTTGTGAAATGCATTAAAAGAAATACCTTTGATGTATTTGCTAATATCCAGCTAATAAGACGTACCATGGACGCTGTTTACGAGTCTGTTAGAAAAGAAAGAATTGTAACTGATCAACTCTTCTTTTAGAAAGATTGTGAAGAAATTAAAATTTAGATGAAAAAAAAGGTGAAGTCAACAGAAAAATTTTTATGGAAAAAACTGACATAAGGGCCAAAAGAAGAGAATTTCTAACGTAACTCAAAAAATACAAATTTAAAAGTAAGGCCTGTATTCATTAACATTATTAAGTAAATCATGAATGTGTTGCTTGTGTGAGTCCATTTCAAATAGGTAAAGAAATAATAAATAAGACTTACTCACAATCAATTTAATTTAACTATCAGACGACCGGTTTCGCTTTCTACAATATGCAAAGCATCTTCAGGTCTCGATACAAAGTTAAACAAATGATGCCGGTACTCTATTAATAGATGGATGGTAGAACATGTTTGAAACTACTTTATATTGTTGAATGGAGAACTCAATACGATTATTGCAGTTGTTTGACAGTAAACGGGAAGTTCTTGAGGAGATAGATTTGATCCAATGAATTTGAGATATGTGTGAGATTGTTTGTTAAATGTAAGTGGTGTAATATACTATTGTGTTATTAAAGGCTATTTATACTTATTCCAGAGATATATTTTTGAAATGTGTGTTATTTATTGAGTAATTGTTTTATGAAGGTGACAGTTTTATGACAATGAATAAGTGTAGATGTAAAAATTGTGTGGGTGTGCAATTATTTTCCAACTTGTAGTTATCAAATTACTTTGATAAAGTTCTATTAGCAATGAGTTAATTATTGGAATAGTCAAGTAAATAAAATGGTAAAATACAAACAATTAAGGATAATTTAAACACACTAAAACAGAAAACACTTAGAAGGGACGAAACAAACATTGAATTTAAAAGGGGGAAGGACTTTAATGAACTACATCATAGTCTTGGGCACAAAGATTAACTTTGTATCGAGACCTGAAAATGCTTTGCATATTGTAGAAAGCGAAACCGGTCGTCTGATAGTTAAATTAAATTGATTGTGAGTAAGTCTTATTTATTATTTCTTTACCTATTATTAAGTAATTTTAATAATTTTAAGGTATATCAAAATTTTTGTAGATAGATTTGAGACTTACATACAAAGTTCCCATACAGTTCCAAAAGGTTGGGATAATGGACGAAACATGTACTTAAAATCTCTTGTATCTTAAGGGCAACGACTGATTATTTTACATTATGTTGTTAAATATGAATTTGTTAAAAACGCTATTCTCATTTTCAAATCCAGACTAAAAAACTGGTGATTATCATGACGACATGGATATATAGAATTATATAAAGTGATTCTAAGGAAAACTTCTAAGATATAAAATGCTTCTAATACAAACTGTGGCCTTGTACCCAAATGGCGAATCTCCAATGCATATTTGGTTGGCTTCTGCTCGTATCTCGAAAAAGAACTTCCAATTCTTCCTCTGTCTAATGACGCAGACGAATCTCCAAACCTTCTTATATATTGCATTGCCTTTGCAACTGATCTACATATTGTCAAAACTTCTACAATCTTCTTTTTCTTGTTTGAGTATCGTGCCCAAGTTTTAGGCGTGGGTAGCTTCCATGACGATTTGCCGATATCTTTCTCGATTTTGCGTGGCATGTAATAATTCATCTGCTGATAAGCCAGTCCATTGACGAAGGTTTCGGAGCCATGAGTATTTCATTCTACCAATTCCTCTTCTTCCTTCGATCTTTCCGTTGAGTATCAACTGCATTATCCTGTATCTGCTTCCTCTCATTATATGCCCCAGATATTCGAGTTTTCTCTTTTTTATCGTCTTTATTAAGACACCTTTACCTTGACCTACTCAAGACTTCTCTGTTTGAAATGTGTTGAACCCATGATATTCTGAGCATTCTACGAAATAACCACATCTCGAAGGCTTCTAATTTGTTCATCATGTTAACCTTCATAATCCAGGTTTCATATCCATACAATAATACAGGATACACATAACATTTTAGGAACTTAATTCTCAGCTGTAACTTCAGCTGAGAATTGCTGAGAATAGATCTAAGTTTCATAAATGCTTCTCTTGCAATTTCTATACGAGTTTTAATTTCTTCATCCGGATTTACTGTCTCGTTTATCCAACATCCTAGATATTTAAAATGGTTAACTTTTGTTATCGCTTCATTATTGACAATTAGTTGTATAGCGCCGAGGTCTTGTTTACTAACCACAAGTAACTTTGTTTTTGTTGTATTTAGGCTTAGTCCGTTATTAAAGCATTCTCTAGTGACTCGATCTATAAGGAATTAAAGATCTTCGATACTTTCAGCCATAATTGCGGTGTCATCTGCATTTCTGATGTTATTAATAGTTTCTCCCCCGATTCTACAACCTATATACGGAAAAATATAGGTTCCACAACCTATATAAGGAATTTTTCGGAATATAAGAAGGTTCGGAGATTCGTCTGTGTCATCAGACAGAGGAAGAACTGGAAGTTGTTTTTTGAGATTCGAGCAGAAGTCAATCCAATATGCATTGGAGATTTACCATTTGGGTACAAGGTCAGTGTTTTAAAAGTTGCCACAAACTTGTATTAGAAGCATATTATATTTGCTCATTTTTCTAGTCTACATTAACCGATGGAATTGTAACGTATTGCTTTTACCTTCATAATATTACACAATGTTTCTAATTACTCGTTTTACAGCATCCCTACGTCTTTAGTTGTTCTTTGATTTTCTGTACAGTATGTGATATATGAAGATCAGTTTTTATTCGTGTCAAATTACGAACAATGACGTTTAAAGCGTCCGCAATTCTCTGATGTAGCTGAATAGAACTGCATTATCAAAAAAGACATGGGCATCAGGTATTACGACTACTCCTTATCGCTGTTAGTAAAATCCAGTAGAGTTGGCCTAGCCTAGAGAATTTGTAAACAATAATATAACCGCCACATTGGTGAAGATTCGCATGAAGATACGCCAGTCAAAAAAATAAGGAACGTTGCTCTACGTCAAACAACACCTGAAGTGTACACAGAAAAATTAATATAAGATGATTGGCAAATCTAATGTTTTTTAACGAGCTTTTAACGATGAAGGTTTTAAATTATAAATGCATTTCCCAATTTTAAATCCAAACTTTTATCTGAAAAATATGTGTAAATAATTTGTTTTTCTTTTTTTTTACGTTTATCCAATTATTTATGTTATAACTAATTTTTCATCTTGTTTTGATGTGCTGATAAACGAAATAAATTTTCCAAAAGTTTATCAAACAAAATGAGTGTACCTATTTTATTGACTAAAAAGGTCTCCACATTTTTGGCCCAAGATTAGTGTTTTAATGAACTAGTCAGTAAGAACTATTCTTTCTCCAGGCTCTAGTCTTGCATTTTTAGCATAGAAAATATATTTCTCTCTGTCATTGGTTATTTTGATTGACAGTTTCATGTTACTTCAGTAGTTTTCAATATAAAATTGACCAAAAAGGATGAAACGAACTGTAACTAATATTGATAGAAGAATTTGATAAATCTTAAAATGTTATATAATCATTTACCATAGCTGTATGTGGAAGACAGGCGTTCGCAGGAAAATGAAGAAGACAATTTTTAATATCTATGGCAACTGTTAACATAGAAACAAAATATCAGTAAAATTTCAAACATCAAATACAAACATCAAAGTTTAAATCGTTAGTAACTGAATTACTTAAATCAAAGAAAATTAATCGTAAATTTCTTAAAGATGCCTAATTGTTGTCCGAATCCATGCTCAACAGGGTGCTGCTCCATTCCATGTATAGCAAGTTGTCCATGCGCGCCTCCATTGCCAGTACCTTGTGTTCCACTAGGCCAACCATCATGTCCTACAAAAATTATAAGGCCGATTCCGATTTATCCTCAAATACCATGTCCATGTCCTCCTCCCGTAATTCCCGGTTGTTGTCCACCGGGACTTTGTTGTGGACCTTGCGCAAGTTCGGGCTGCTGTTAAAAAAAGCAAAAGTCCTAATGTAATGTGTTCTTAATAATAAATAAATATTTTGAATATCTTGGTTTAAATTTTATAACTTGACATAAGGTTTTTGTAAGTATTAAGTACCAAGTTTGATATTGAAATATTTAGCTCCAATAATATACTAGCCTATACATTATGGGCGCAAAAATTGGTATCGTTTTAAAAAGTAAAACTTATGTAAAAAATTAGTTAAAAATTATATAAAGGTAGATTTGTGTGTATGTGTAGTTGGAAATATGACTGCGGATTACTAGCTCCATTCGTCTAACCAATTAGAAAGGTAGATATATCTAATACAGATCTTCATAGCAAAACCAGGTAGGATGGAATACACCCTACCAAAGGCTTTTCGACCAATTAGCCCAACATCCTTTCTCTTGGAAAGGATGGAAAGACTACGCGAGAGGTACATAAGGTATGAAGTTCTGTTCCATAGCCCACTTCACCGAAATCAGCATGCATATACTTAGAGAAGATCTACCGATTCTGCACTGCATCATGCGGTGGGTAGAATTGAAAGATCGCTGGACAATAAAGCATCCACCCTAGGTATATTCATAGACTTTGAGGGAGTGCTACAGGCAACAGCAATTAACAAACTAAACCATATTCAGCGGATGGATTGCATAAATATAACAGGTGACATGAACACAACACCAACTGCTGCAATGGAGGTGATGATGCTGCAAAGAAGAGGCGCTGGTGACAATGATGCGACTGTGCTTATCTGGTGCAAACCTTGATGTAGGAAAGGGACAATTGGGAACTCGTTTATGGTGGGGAGACCTGGATGCGTTATCCCTTCTACAGGCAGGTTGCGACTTAATTGAACCAAAGTTTGTCTTTGACAAACCGTACAAAATCGAAACAAGACAGTATAGTGAGACAAACGTGGCAAATGCCTATTGCATAAACACCGATGACTGCAAAATAAAAGAAGGCTCAGGATGCGCAATATACTCCAGATTACTGAACCTAATAATAAAGTAAGGTATGGGCAAAAATGCCAGCGTAGTTGAGACAGAACCGGCTGGTATCTCCATAGCCACAAAAGAGATAACCCAAAAAGGTATAGCAGAGAAAACTATAATAGTCTGCACAGATAGCAGACAAGCGCTACTAACCTTGAATAGAGCATGTGTCACATCAGGGTTAGTAATGGAGTGTCACGAGTCACTAACTCAAGCTTCGGATGGTAATACCATCATCCTGAGGTGGGTTAAAGGACAGGATAGGAATAAAGGCAACCGCATTGCTGACTAATTGGCTAGGAAGCCGGCAGGCCTAAGACTCTTAGGACCTGGGGATCTTTTTGGTTAGTCAACTACAACAATCGCGGAAATTGTCAAATGTTACTCCCATACGCAAACCGTAAAAAGATGGGAATAAGGGCAAGGATTGTAAACTTGCCAGGGTAACACTAAGTAACCTTGAAAAGTCGGCATCAAAAAAGTACTTGGGAATGACCAGGAAAAACCTACGCTTGACAGTTGGTTTTTAACTGGTCATTGTCAACTAAGCAAACACCTCCACACACTGGAGCTAGTAGACACACATCTATATAGGAAGTGTGGAACGAGAGTAAAAAATATATATGAATTTACCAGAGAACTTTTAATCAATTTTTACACCTCGAAGGTGAATAATATTTATATTAAAATCAAGCTAACCAAAAGTAATTCTATTATTTATGGTGTTTGACTCGTTTTTATTTCAGCTATTTAATCATTTTTTATTTTGTTCATAATTAATTTTATAATAGATTTTAACCCCTTATTACTGACATAAATCTTCATTTATAAGTTTAAATGTTTTTATTGTGAATTTGTTTATAATTTACTGTTTTAGAATCAGATATAAATTAGATATACGTACGTAAATTAAGAAACGATAGGAAACATCCTTCAAACATAATTTTTTTTTGTTTGAACCTATTCTCTATCCTTTCATTGTCGGATATAGGTCTCCCCAGTTCTCTCCATCTTTCCCTATCTTGAGCTGTTCTCTGCCATGTGGGACCTCCTTGTTTCCTGATGTCATCTTTTCACCTCATACATAATAGAAAGTAGGAAACCATAATACTGTGCACGATGAATCTTGCTTAGAATTACCAAAAGAAAGATTAGAAATATCTTCTAGAATAGTATTTACCAACCTTTATCATTAGGTCTTTACCAACCAAAATTAAAACAGTTTCCAGCCAAAATAACAGGCAAAGGGCAAAACATGAGTCGGTCGTTTTTTACCCACTTGGTATTCTAAACTTCTCGTTGTCTAACTTTCTAACTGTCTAACTTTCTAGTCCAACAAAAGATGCAGCTTTATGTTTTTCGTGCAGATATGTTGGCATAACGGTAGTACTAAGCCTGGATTGATAGAAGCTACATTTATTTATAGTAAATTTTCATCATGGTATAAAGCTACAGAACGATTTAAAATAATCAAAAATATAAGTTGCCATGAATTTAGCACAACTCGGAAGAGTTATAACGTGAATAAGTCCGTATATCTTTAAATGTAAAAGGAAAAAGTTTTTTGTGCAGTTTAGTAAAGTTATTAATAATTTTCAAAAATCTACTTTTGAAGCTATTTTTACAATAATTAAGCAACAAATGAACAAAAATAACTTCACTAATCCTCATTTTAAAGGATTTTCTATACTTTTTTAATAAAATTGTGTAACTTTTTCATATAAGTTTCAGTTCGGTCTTCACCTTTAGTATTTAAAATCAAATAGCCATCTTATGTAGGGGAGAAGAGGGTACGGTGAGACATTTGCCAATATTTAGTAAAATGAATTTCGATTGTTGGCACCACTAAAAAAAACTAATTTGGCGGTATGACTATTACATTGATCTTTTAGAAGCAGTGACAGTTTGAAGCATTTTGTTCTTAGTCGATGTCAAGTATTCAGTCATTGTCAAAGTACTTGTTTTGATCGCAATTTTAAAGTTTGTATGAAAAAAACTATTAGCAATAAAATTGTGGTGTTGATAGTAACCGATAGTTATGTATTTAATGTAAGTCTTTTTTTTTTATTTAAAATTAACGTGTCTCGACAGCTTATGGTCATTGACACGGGTACAGTAGTTTACAACATTATACATATTTTATATAGGTATAGGTACAAGAATTTAATATGAACATTTTTTTTTATATAGAAAGGTTAGAACAATAAAGCTTATCACTATGCACTGTTTATATTAGCTGAAATAAACTTGTTTCTTTTAAAAATCTAAGAACACTGTCAAAACGGTTTGGAACACTGAGAATGTCTTTTAGATTTCCTTTTAGGCTGTGCTTGTTTCTGGAAGAGTCATACTGGCAGCAGTCCACTATCACGTGTTTGATGGAAAGGACGTTATTACAGTAGTGGCATACTGGAGGGTTTTCTGATGCCATAAGGTATCCATGAGTGAGGCGTGTATGCCCTATTCGTAGTCGGTGAATAACTGATTTTTCTTTCCTGTTCATAGAGGAGATATTGACGCGAGATAAGTTGGTCTGAACTTCATGGAGCTTAGTTTTTGTTTTACTCCACAGGTCCGCCCATGAGCTGAGGATTTTTTGTTTTATCAATATATTTAAGATCCGTATGGATTTGGACCTCTTGGAAGGCTATGTCAGAAGAACATGCTGCTTTAGCGGCTTGGTCTGCTTTTTCGTTTCCCAATATACCAACATGAGATGGAATCCAGATCATTATGACTTTTATGTTAGCAGAATATAGTTGGTTACAGATAGTGTGGATTTCCTGGACAAGTGGGTTTTTCGAGAAAATGCATCTTATTGAATAAATCGAGGAAAGAGAATCAGTGCAAATGGCGATTTTTATGCTTTCATTTGAAGTAGGACGGATTGAAGTCTTTAATGCTTGGAGTATTCCATATAATTCTGCGGTATAGATACTACAACTTTTAGGCAATCGCACAGAGCTTATTGTCGTCGTCAGTGTGGACACAGCGGAGCCACAACAGTCTTCATTCTTGGACGCATCGGTGTATAAAATTTCATCAAATTGTGTTAAGTTAAGCATGTTTTGGAAGGATTTTCTAAGGATTAAGTTTGGGGTTTCTGTTTTGTCGAATCTGCATAAATCTGTATTGTATATTGGAAGATTGTGCATCCATGGAGCTGTCTTGGGGGTATAAATAGAAGTAGTATTGGAGAGGTTGATGGAATCTAATAAAGGAGATAATATTTGTGGTAATGTGAGAGACTGATTGGAAGCGTTTACTGGGGGAGGTTCTATGGGATTGATTAGATTTATTACCGGGTTACTTGGGTTTGCTGATATTCTTACAAAGTATGAAAGTAGAAGCTGCTGCCTTCTTAGATGGAGTGGTGGCTCTGAAGATTCAACGCACAGACTTTCAGCGGGGCTTGATTTGAAAACACCGAGGCATAGTCGTAGGATGTATTTTGAATCATGTTTAGAGACTTTAGTAGGGAGGTACTAGATGTCATATAAAGAATACTGCCATAATCTAGCTTAGAGCGAATTAACACTCTATATATTTTAAGAAGAGATTCTTCCTCAGCTCCCCAAGAGAAGCTAGCAAGAGATTTAAGTAAATTGATTCTTTGGATACAGTTTCCTTTAAGTTTCTGAATATGCTGTCTCCAGATAAGCTTTTTATCAAAGGTGATACCAAGAAGTGTCAAATAATTAACTGTTTGTAAACGAAGTCCGTTTAGAGTTATAGAAGGTGGATTAGGTCTATGCTTTTTGGTAAAGTGAATTACTTTGGATTTAGGAGCTGAAAACACAAATCCAGCACGCGTAGACCAGGTGTCTATTTTGTTTATTGTGTTTTGTAGCAAAGTGCTTGTGGTAGCTGTGACTCTGCCGCGGCAGTATAATATAATATCATCAGCATATATTGAGTACCTGACTGGTGGTTCTATATATGAGGAAAAGTCATTCATGCTAAGTAAAAATAAGGTAGTGCTTAAGACTGAGCCCTGAGGCAAACCGTTGTCCAAAGCGTGTGGTTTTGATATTTTTCCATTTGTTAATACTCTAAAATATCGACTTGTTAAAAAATTTTTTAAAAATAAATAAATGTTACCAGTTAAATTATATTCCGTTAATTTTCTTAGAATTAGAGGTCTTTGTATAGTGTCGAAGGCACTTTGGATATCTAAAGTTACTGCTATGACTTCGCTTCTATCCGAAAATGCATTAACAATGTCAGTATGTAATGTGACCAGGTTATCCATTGTACTTCGATTTGATCTGAAACCTGTTTTGAGTGGGTCAAGAATATTATTTCTTTCTAGATACCATAGTAAGCGTTTATTGACCATCTTTTCTAACAGTTTACATAGTGAACAAGTGAGAGAAATTGGTCTATATGATTTTAGAAGATTTGGAGATGAGTCATTCTTTTTAATAGGAATTGTAGTTGCTTGTCGCCATAACGTTGGGAACTGGTTTTGAGACGAGATCTTATTATACAACTCCAGCAGTTTGAGATGTGTGTCTGGATGGAGATTTTTAAAAATATTGATGGGATATCGTCAGGACCGGCTGCTGAGTTTTTTAATGAAGATATGGCTTCGTTTAATTCTAGGAGATTAAAAGGAAGATTCATAGAGCTGGTGTTAGAAAATATTTTGGGGCTGGAAATGTTGGTATCTGAGTTATTGGGAAGATTCGGAATATTTGACTTATCTGAAAAGTGAGAGGCAAAGATATCTGCAATATGTTGATCATCGGTAACTGTATGATCCTGCAGGGAGATGGCGGCTATTTTGCTGGAAGTATTATGACCTTTCATACGTCTTATCTTTGACCACATTTGCGCGGGAGAAGTATCTTTTGTGATTGAACTAACGTATTGATTCCATGAGGCTTTCTTACTTTCTTTTAAAATACGCCTAGAATTGGCCCTAAGTTTTTTAAAATTTATTAAATCCGTGGTGGTACGGGTCTTCCGGAATTTATTTAATGCTTTTTTGCATTGTTTGACAGCTATTTTGCACGACTCATTCCACCACGGAACAGGTTTCTTGGAAGGATCAATCGCGCATTTACCAATACATTCCTCAGCAGATTCGGTTAAACAGTTATTTAATAGTTTTACATCTGTATCTATATCATTAATAAAAAGTAATTCATCGGTTTTTCCCTTAACAGTGGTTCTGAAAAGATCCCAGTTTGCTTGAGTGATTTTCCATTTTGTTATAATTCTTGAGGGCATTTTTGACTGGTCAGAGATGAGGATAGGGAAATGATTACTATCATAGAGACTGTTTAATGTGTACCATGAAAGTAAAGGAAATATTCCGGGATTACAGAAAGATAAATCTATGGAAGAGAAACTACCCGATTGGATGTGAAAGTATGTACTACTTCCTGAATTTAGTAAGTTTATATTTACGTTATTTAGAAAATTTTCGATTGTTTTACCTCTTCCAAATGTGTTTTCGGATCCCTACATAGTATTATGGGCATTAAAGTCACCTACTAAGATAAAAGGTGTAGGAAGCTGAGAAGTTAAATCTTCAAGATCGGAACTTATTAAACAGTAGTTTGGAGGGATGTATATGCAACAAATTGTAATTTTGTAGGGACACCAAGCTGTAACGGCTATAGCTTCGAGGTTTGTGTTTAGCGGAAATTCTTTATGGAAAATATCAGTGGAAACAAAAATTGATGCTCCGCCACTGGCACGAAGTTGGGTAGTTCGAATATAGTGGTAACCTGTAAAATTTTTAAGTTGTCCGGAATATTTATCAGTGAAGTTTGTTTCTTGTAGGCATAGAAAGTCAGGAGAAGACTCAGATATGAGCTGTTCAAGGCGTGGACGACGGGGATAAAATCCGTCACAATTCCATTGTATCAGTGTGAAGGTTGAAATTAATATGTAGAGTGTTTGGATGTTTGCGAGGTTTGTGAACTATCCGACAGGTATTCTTTATCACAAGCATCCTGGGGAATTATCAAGACTGTTTATACTTTCAGAATCATCTGTTGCAGAATGTATTTTAGTTTTAATTTTTTTAATTAAGCGTGTAATTCTGATTTTTGTTGACCTATCTTTAAAATTAGGGTTTATTGATTGCAAAGTTAGAATGAGTGATTTAATATGTGTTGTGAATTTAAATGCTTCTGAGACTGGGTCACAGCTGCCGTAAGCGTTCTCGATAAAGGCAATTATATTATCAGGAGGAACTGCAAAAGCTTCTGGGTTTTGTTTATAGGCTTCGTGTATTGCTTGCTTGGAGTCAGTGGATAGACTGGGGTCGAGAGAAGAACTACGTTTTCGTTTCTTTTTTGTGTTGGAGGTGCTAGAGGAACTGGGAACTGTTTGTTTGGGAGGAAACATAGTTTGTTCTGTTGGAGGGTTTTCCCCAGATTGAAGGTTCTTATCGCTTATAGATGATACAGATGAGCGTGGCCTTTTCTGTGAAAGATGAGAACTTAAACATAGTTTATCTGACTTTTCAGATATTGTATCATTTTCGCAATTCTCTGGGGAAGAAGACAAATAAAATAGATTTGTTTGGGAGGGAGATGATTCAGAATGAGATGGAAATTGTGTATTCTGTTGCTGTGACGTTGATTCGGTGGGGGGATTTGGGAGGACATGGAAAGAGTAGGATTTTCAGATGATAAGTTGTCAGATGAAGTATTGGGACAATTTGAAGCAACATGTCCTGATTGTTTGCATAAGAAACATTCCATTTTGTCCGTAGACAGAAAAATTCTATTATCATTGCCTTCAAAAGGAATTAACAAGGAGGTGTGAAGCTCAAAATTATCAGAGGGAGGAAAAATATATACTTGACGGCGAAAACTAAGTATGTGAGAGTATTCATCACCTGGAATGCCCGCTTTAAGAAAGGACACGGGGGAGGCTATTTGGAAACCAAGACTTTTCACTGCATTTTCGGTCAGTTCATGGGGAATGTAAGGAGAGATGTTCGAAATTAATATTCTTTTTGTTGAGCAGACAAGTTTACGAATACTTAAAGTAAGGTGTCCGATTTGAACGGTTGGATGAGATTTCAGCAGTTGATCAACGAGATTTGAGTTCACTAGATATATGCAGATCCTATTGTTAGATATTCTGGATGCAAAGGAAATATTTTTTGGTCCGATAATGTCACCAATGGCTTTAACGTAGTCTAGAAGTTTAAGGTTTTCTTCTGCGTGAAGAACTATCGCCTGTTCTTTTTTTGGGAAAGATGGTTTTGTTGTAGATTTTGCAGCGGTTACGTATGAAAGAGATGTAGTTGCTGGAATGTTGTTTTGTAGCAGTTTGAAGGGCCATTGTTAAGGTAGAAACTGTAGGAGTATTGTTTATATTTGTACTGTCCATGTAAATACAGACAGTAACCTCGTTTTATTTCTCTTCTTTAACTAATTTTGCTATCCAAATTTGTATTAAAATCCATTGAATTGGATGGCCAGCAAGAACCAGCAGACTGGTAAAACCAGTCTCTGGTATGCACTTTGTATAAATTAAATATAATTTATATGATTTAATAATATAACAAAAGCAATACGTACAAAGCTTGTCCAGAAATCACTTTTTGAAATTACACTATTAAATCTAAATTAAACACTAATTACTACCGATAAGGCAAACTGGATTTTAATTGTACTTGGCACACGTCCTTACTCGTTCGAGTGCTAGAGCAGGAATCTAATGTAAGTCTAAAACATGGTATTTTATTACACATTGGTGTCAGAAACATTTTTAAGTCGTTTAACTGAAAAAAATTGTGGTGTGGGTACAGTGAGACATTTCATATGTGGGTTCAACAGAAAACCCTTCGCTCTTAATAATGGACAATCATAAAAGTCACATCTCAATAGAAGGAATTAATATGTGCAAAGAGAATGGTGTTGCAATCCTAACAGTTCCTTCTCATTGTACACACACATTACAGCCTCTTGATATAGGTCTTATAAACCTTTTCATATCTTTTACAATGACGCCTTACGTTCGTGGCATAAAGCTAATCCAAGAACACCAGCAACTATATATCATGTAGCATCATTTGTCGGAGTGGGCTATCCCCGAGGAATGACTTCTGTAAACATAACTGCAGCTTTCAAGGAGACAGCCATTTTTCCATTTAATCGGCATGTCGTTAACGAAGGAGATTTTCTGGCGAGTCATGTGACAAATAGATCACCTCCCCAGAATCGTTGGAAGAATTACCTTCTACTTTTACTAGTGAACTTTAGCTTCATCAACTTGACGAACAGAGGAAAAAGACCCCAGAAAAAGATATGAAACTAAAATTTGTGAGTCCTGTAGAATTACGAGGATATCCAAAGAAAGGCAACGTACCAGCAATACGCAAAACAAGAAGAAATGAAAAGACAATAATCGCTACAGATACACCAGAGAAAGACTAGCTATAAAAAAACTAGAATAAATAAGACGGCGATTGAAACTGTTAAGATAAATATATTGTCGAAGGTTAATGATTCCAAAGAGGAAAAATTATAGAATCTGATGAGTCTTCTTCTTTAAAATTTTCAGTTCACAATTCAGATAGTGCAAAGGGTCTTACAAATTCAGATGATGACGAAGAAGATTTTACCTTTTTTAAAAGTTGACCCAGTCATAGTTTCAAGGATTTAAGTCAAAGATTTCACATTGGTTTAACTTGATTATGATGCCAAAAATAAAATAGTGAAAAAGTATTTTGTGGGGCAAGTTGTAAAACATAATATTATGGCTGTCGAAATTAACTTAATGAGAAAAAGTTCAAAAAACAATAAATGTTTTTGTATTTCCCAATGTCACGCACATTTATACTATTTCTGCTGGTCACATTGTTAAAATATTAAAAGAACCGCATGTTACCAGAGAGCGCCATTTTTTTGTTAATTTAGTAACTGATACTATTTCTTAAATTATATATGAGTGATCCAAAATGTGCTTTTCTTCTGTTTTTGTAACAAGTCTTAATTTCGATTTAAGAAGACTGTCTATTAGTTTGTTACAGTATTAAATCCAATATATACTGTTGTCTCACTGTTCCCCCAAGGAAGGGTACAGTGAGACAACTGCGTCTATTATTTTGTTGGAGTGAAACTTTTTTTCTATACGATATTTTTAGTACTTTAAGTGTTCATACGTCATACCAATTAACCTAGTCATGTCTTTTCGCCATACTATAGTACACAAAAACATTTTGAAAAAAAAATATGAAGTCCTAAATTTTTTTCGTCTCAGTGTACCCTCGTTTCCTCTCGATTGTTTATGCATATTTTGTTTGTTACATATTGTTATTACCAAATTTATCCAAAGTAGTTATTAGATACCTGTATCAACCAGTGTCGTGGAGAAATCGTTAGTTCATGGTATTATGCATATCCAGACATTAGTTACCAAGTCAAGTTTTATCAATTCAAAATATTCCGGTTAGTTAATCATCAAACATTTTAAATATCGAATTATATTATCCGTAGTAATCGTAATAGTTATGAGTATTTATAACTGCAAATTTCGAAATACCACAGCATGATTTTGCGAAAAGCATGTAGAGTAATAAATTATCGGCACCTATTGTTTTTAAATTTTTCAAAATAGTTGATGTTAATTACCATTTAAAGAATAGCCATTAAAATAGTAATTACTTTAAATTGACTTGTGGCATTTTAAATTAATTACCTACTATTTAACTGGGAATAAGCCACAATTAAAGGTTAAATTACGTTTATTGACGTTTCAATTTCCACTTCAGAAATCGTTCTCAAAATACAAGCATTAGTAAGTCTAGATTTCCGAACTAGAAAATGAAACGTCAATAAACTTACTTTAACCTTTAATTGTGGCTTATTCCCATTTAAATAGTAATTATTTTTTAAAACATCGAAATGCACTTTCCTTCTTCAATAAACCCATTTTTACTTTCAGATCATCATTTTTGTTCACAAAATTTTCCGATACTCTTACGACTCAAATGCAATAAGTTTCATTAATCAAGACCCGTCCAAGTGTAAAAATTTGGTTGGTTTAAAACTTCATTGCCTCGCCTAGTAGAGATAATATGAACTTTTAAATGTTTTTGTTAGAATTCGA
Source organism: Diabrotica balteata (assembly GCA_918026665.1). Classification (NCBI taxonomy): domain Eukaryota; kingdom Metazoa; phylum Arthropoda; class Insecta; order Coleoptera; family Chrysomelidae; genus Diabrotica; species Diabrotica balteata. The sequence continues at coordinate 52,351,282 of OU898277.1, forward strand.
TTAGGTACGATTCAGAGTAGATATAATTAACATAAATTATTTTGAAAAATTTAAAAACAATAGGTGCCGATAATTTATTACTCTACATGTTTTTTTGCAAAATCATGCTGTGGTATTTCAAAATTTGCAGTTTTAAATACTCATAACTATTACGATTACTTACTTCTATTCTATTCATTGATATGTGTGTCTTTGTTCATTGCCTTTATTTTGTAAGTGCCAATGTTTACGTTCACTATTTTATTATAAGATTATTGAATTGTTTTTTAGCTTTTGTTTTCCCCGTAATCCATAAGGCAGTTAGACTAGTCTCTCGAAGTATAAGTATTACAGATAATATAATTCGATATTTAAAATGTTTGATGATTAACTAACCGGAATATTTCACAATCGTTCTCAAGATATCCGAAGTAGAAATTGAAACGTCAATAAACGTACTTTAACCTTTAATTGGAGCTTATTCCCAGTTAAATAGTAATTAAAATAGTTTTAGAACAATAATGAAAAATAATAAATTTGTAAGTAGGAAATAATTGACAGAAATGAGTTTAATATTAGTACTCAGGGGTTTTTGGGGTCATTGAATACGAATATCATGACTGCGATGGTCTCCGAGGTACCTGGTGCAAATGGGTTTCATCTCCTGGTAGCCAGAATGGTCCTCTCTCCCAGAGTTTTGTGGAAATTCGATACAAAACCAGCGCAAATTCGTTACTAAGGGTCTTTTAAGGTCTCTGAACAGAAATATCATGTCGGAGATGGTCTACGAGGCACTTGGTGCCCAGGATAGGCTTGTCTCCTGGATTTTGTACATCGGGGTGTATCGGAGACTGATAGTTTATCGAATTTTCACAACACTATAGGTGACAAGGCCTGTTCTGACCACCAGGTTCCTCGCACAACATGATCGACATAACATTAATGTTCAACGACCCGAAAAAGCCCTGAGAAACAAGTTTGCACTGATTTTGTACCTAATTTTCACAAAACTCCAGGATATGACGCCCATGTGTACCATGTGTCTCGGGGACTATCGCCGTCATGATATTCGTCCTCAGTGTAACCTCCGAAAAGTAATATTGAACTCATTTCCGTTAATTATTTCCGAATTACAAACTTATCATTCTTCTACACTTCGAAATGTAAGGTAAGTACGCTAAATATTGCCACTGTTTCTAATATTGCCACCCTCTATATCGACATTGTAAATAAGGTGGCAACAGTGGCAAGTCTCTTTGTCTATCAGCAACTTGTTTTCTATTCGGCGGTTTTGGTCTATGGTATCCATCAAATGTAGGAGTTTTTTTCGTGTCCTTGTTATAAATAAACCTGTTTTCCCGTTGACCCTACGCAAGATATATTAAAATTTGTTGAAATTTTGTAATTAAGTTTAGGTAAGTACACCCCAGTGGTTATTTTATGAATTGCATTAATTATTTCAAATGAAATTTTAACTTAGGGATTTTTTTCTGCACGTCATTTATTCCTAAAACTACCATCGCTAGTAATTCCCAATATTGCCAGTGGCAATATTAGGGACTAAATGTTAAACTATTTTGCATACTGCCAAGAAAACGAGCTGGGTGGTCAGAAGAAGATCTACGCTTGCCACTGCAAGCTATAGCGAACAGAAGGTACGTCAAAGTTGCTGCTAAACATTATAACATTCCTCGCTCAACGATAGGTCTTCATCACAGAATACAAAATCCCGTAAGAAAGCTTGAAAGATCTCCCGTATTGTCTGCAGCAAAAGAAAATGATCTCATCGAAAGATTTCACAGGTTAGCTGAGAGGTAGGTATGCCGAATACAAGCAAGATTCAAATGAAATGTGTGTTTTCTTACGCTACAATAAATCACATACCAAATCCGTTTTCTAAAGAGTAATATAAAGCTGGTAGAAAATGGCTTAAGTTATTCTTGTGCAGGCATCCAGACGTAGGTAGGCGACAAGCTCAGCAAATGAATATGGCTAGAGCCCAAAAAATGAATAAAACAATATTCGATGACTTTTTTCATAAATTGAGATAAACCGTAGAAAAACTAAACCTATTTGACAAACCTGGTAGCATATATAATATTGACGAAAAAGGATGCAGATTGATAATCCATACACAACAGATTGTTTTTGCTAAAAGATGAGCAAAACGGCTTTATTTAACCGCAGCCGAGCACGGAGATAACGTGTCAATTGTTGTCAAGGTTGCATAAATGCGCTTGGTTAACCTGTACCCCCTTTTGTGCTTTTTAAGGCCAAAGGTTTAAACCTGAATGGTCTGATCACTTGCCCCCTGGCTCAAATAAAGGTAGTATATATTGTCACAAATAAAGGTAGTATGGCACGCGAAGTATTTGTTTTCTGGCTTGAACTTTTCTCTTCATTCAGAAACCCTGATCCTATCCTACTAATATTTGATGGAGCTAAAAGTCACCATGATATTTCCGCAGTTGGGACAGCTAACCGCATGGATGCAACTTTATTTTGTCTTCCTAGCAACACGTCACACGAGTTGCAACCTCGTTGCAATGGACAAATTAGTGTTTAAAATATTTGAAACATTTTGAGCCAAGAAGTTCTACAGTTTTTAATAATTAACCTGGCAAGGCGATTACCAAAATGAGGTTTGGAGAAATTTTTACTCCAGTCTGGCTAAAAGCAATGACACCATCAAACGTTATCTCCAGTTTTACAGCCACCGGCATTTATCCGTTTAGACCAAACGCTATACCTGAAGCTGCCTTTCCACCAAGTTTGATGCACTCTTTCTTTGCATTCACAGACAAGAAGATGAAGTAAACCACAGTAGCTCCCAAGATTTATCAGATGTCGTTAGAAGTTCCAACAAGTCAAGTGAACCCGTATATAAAAACAAGGCGAGTACAAGTGGATATCAATGATAGAAAAGCTAATAATATTAGCATTTTTCAAGCTAATACATTTTCCTTGTTGAATAATGCAATTTTCATTTCCACATCATCATTTTTATTCACAAAATTTCCTGACAATCTTGCGAATCGAATGCAAACAGTTTCATTGAGATCCATCCAACAGCAAAAATTTGTTAGGTTTTGAGCTTTTTACTGCTTGATCGCTTTATCTATAAGGGAAAATGCTCAGTGGATTGCTGTCTAACCATAATATATAAATAACTAGGAAATATAAAAACTTATTTTTTGTAATGTCTGTATATTTAAATATAAAAAAACCAAAAGTATTAAATAAATCAAAACGTTGATGTACGATGAAGTCATGTATGATTCTATCAGAAAATGATCAGTCAATTTTGAATATGTTATATACCCTATAAAACCTTTAATTTATATTAAATTAAATTAAAATGTAATGACATAAACTCGAAGATTAAAAAATTAACTAAAAGAAACTATTATGAGGGATCTTTGATTATTCAAAAAGGAAGAGATCATCGGCATTACATAATATGTCAGCTTTACCATAAAAAAACTAGATGACAAGCGTATAGAGGATCCAAATTAATTTTTCAGGTAGATATAGGTACTATTATAGTGACAAGTGTTCGTAAAGGAGCGGAAGAGGCACTGGGTAAAAAATATAAACAAAAAAGCAAGAATGAAGTGTGGATAGGCAATATAGAACAGCTAGTTAAAAAAATACACTGTACTTAAGGCTCAAATGGCGCAGTTCAAAATCAGAAGAAGATGGACGGAAATATATTGAAAAGAAAAACAATATCAGAAGAACATTTACAGGCCAAAAAAATATATTGTGAGTCAGAAAATGTCTGGAAATCAATAACTAAATAGGGCGTAGGAAGAAACACAGACGTGTGGAAATTTATAGGAGTGAACAACAACAGAAAGGAAAGAGAATATAAGATGACACCGGAAGAATACATTTACAAACAATAGAAAGTAGCAGGCGTGACCAAAAGTTCTCATATCTGAGACGGAAAAACTATATTGTTTAATTTATAATATTTGTATAATTACATAAAAATTTATGATATGTGTATAAATGGAGAACCCTTACCAACCATTGGAAAGAGACACACGTCTCCTAAAAACACAAAAGGTTCTAAAAAAGACCCTAATAATTGCGGCATCTTAGAAACTTACAGTTAGTCATTTATATGGAAGGATATTAAAAGGTACTTTATAGAAAGAGAACACCAATTTACCAGGAGGAAGAACAAAGTGGATTCAGAGCTAGCAGATCTTGTACCTATTAATAATCTGGACTAATTCCTCTTTAATTTTAACTTGAAAGTTCATGAAGCAATAAAAACATTCTGGGATGAAATCTTTAGATTTGTTGGTGTAATAATGATTGCCTAATTTACGGAGCAAAATATTAAACAATACTAGGGTTCATTTTAATAAAAATTATACTGAATTGAAGCATATAATTTAATATTTAAACTTATTGGTTAACTTTTACATGAAAATTTGGCTGTATATTTACAAATAATATTAAAATAAAAATCAATACTTACTTTTTTGTTATGGTAACATAAACTTATTATCAGCCGAAATAGCTCAGTTGGGAGAGCGTTAGACTGAAGATCTAAAGGTCCCTGGTTCGATCCCGGGTTTCGGCAATCTTTTTGAATTTTTTATTTTCTTTAATAAAATTTATAATCAATTGCTTACGTCAAATTTAATAGCTTTATATTTTTTACTTCTCTTACATACTCATTTAATTTATTTAAGAAAAATTTTAAATGTAACAAATAAGTCTAGATGTCCTAATACGTCTCTGGACAAAAACAACCTGACCTAACCCTTAAAAAGTCGCCACCGACACGGCTCCGCTCCGCACCACACCCATGCAATAGGGGGTGAAAATTGACCTAATTTTGGACATTGGGGTTAATATTAAGTTCAGTTGGAAAGTATTCATATGGGCGTAAACTGTCAGTGAATCCATTTTATATAAGCATATCTAAATCATTGGAAACGCGTTAAAAATGTTATTTTTATGTTAACAGCCAATCATATTGGTATTAAGTGAGACTTAAACTAGATACAAAGTTGATTAAATTGTGTCACACGGTTGAGTGTAAAAACATTTGCAAGAGAATTACGTTGATGATGGTATTTAATTACAGTAAGTATCAACAATCCAGTCTTGTAATTTAAGACCATATATATAGAGTCCAAGATAGAATTTTAAATAATACCGCACCATAACCTTAATATGGGCCATTCCAAAAGGAGAAGTGGAGGCATGTGGTGTTGCCAGATGAATCTAAATCAAAATTGACCTAGAATTAGACCTATTTCTTACAAAATATTTAATATTCTATCTAACTGTATTCTTTTGCACTATAGTAAACAACTTCCGCCGCGCACATTCTTTTCAATGAAAATTCGAATTCGTTATCTGAAACATAGAGAAATAACAATAATACTTATTTGTTATTTCTCTATGATCTGAAACATGATTCTGAACATCTTTTCTTGTTCTATTTTAATTTTTGAAGGTATTTATGAATGAATTTAATATTTTGGGAATTATCCTGAAATGTAATTGGAAATAGTTTATATGCGTTGTAAAAAGAAAACGATTTCGTAGCTAGAAAGCTTCTTCTTGTTCCTTCTTGTATGTAGGCTTTAAAGCCTGTTTCTTCTTCAATATTAGCCTCATAAATTGTTTAAATTGTCGCACCATCTTTTTCTTGGTCTGCCAATACTTCTTCGTCCATTTGGTGACTTATCTCGTGCTATTCGTACTATTCTATCCTCTGCCATTTTACTGATTGTTCGTTCCGCTCCTGGTTTCATTTTGTCACCCATTCATTTATGTCTTCCATATTGCATGCTCTTCTTATGTTTTCGCTTCTCTCCCTATCCAACAGACTTTTCCCTGATATTCGTCGGGGTATTTTCATCTCTGTTGTTTCTAGCAGTCGTCTCGTTTTAGATGTGTCAGGTCATGTCTCCGCCGTCTATGTTAATATAGGTCTAATTGCTGCTTTATAGATTCTTGTTTTTGTGACTTGTCTTAACCAACTTGTCTTAAGGTGTTTGTTCTTCTAGATTGTGTCATTAAAAGATCCCGGCGCTTTACTTGCCTTTAAGCTTTGTTATATCTATTCCCAGATACGTAACTAGTTATATCTATTCTGAGATATGTAAACCTTGTTTCCTGCTTTAATGTTTTCCCATCAATTTCGATTTTACACCGTAGTGGGTATTTAGATGTTGTCATACATTTGGTTTTTTTCTGCTGATATTATCATATTGTATTTCTTAGCTGCTGTATTGAAGATATGTGTTAATCTTTGGAGCTCGTCTTCTGTCACGGCGATTAATGCGGCGTCGTCTGCATAACATAATATTTGGATTTCTTCGTTCCCCAATCTGTAGCCATGACCTTTACGTACTGCTTGTATTATTTCATCCAATATTATATTCAAAAGAAGTGGTCTTAAGAGTCACCATGTCTGACTCCGCTTTGTACTGGTATACACTGTGTTAGTTTTTCGTTTATCTTTGGCTGCATTCGATTATAGAGGTAGATGTTTTTGGTGGTTTGTTTAATATCGATTGGTATGTTTCTTTTATACAGTAGGTGTAAGACGTCTTCGACTTCGATGCAATCGAAAGCCTTTGTCAGGTCTATAAAACATAGATATGCTGGTTTATTGTACTCGATGCCCTTTTCTGTGATTTGTCTTAGTACAAATACGTCGTCTACGCAGGATCTTCCGGATCTGAATTCTTGTTATTCATCTGACAAAGTTGTTAGTTTATTGATTTTGTTGGTTAAGACTTTTGTGGTAAGCTTAAGCGGAGTTCAGTAGATTTAGACCTCTATAATTGTTGGGTCTTCTTTATCTCCTTTCTTGAACATTGGCATCATTATGCTGTTTCTCCATGCGTCTGGTATCTTGCAGTGCAATATTAGTTTTTGTATAAGTTTTGTCATCTTTGGGATTATACTTTCTCTTCCGTGTTTTAGAAGATCGTTGGATATTCCGTCTGGTCCTGGCGACTTTCTATTTTTGAGTGAATTATGTATGTTATTGTATTACTTCAATTCTGCCATTTCTTTCCGTTGGTTTCTTATAAATCTTCATATTTGTTTTTGTGTACCGTAGAAGTCGCTGCCCATCCTTTTTGTAAACTGTTCCCAGTGTTCATTTTTTGTTCTTCTTACCAACTGCTTTGTTTCATTTCGTATTCTTCTATAGTTGTCTCGGGATTCTGGGGCATTTGATGTTTTGTACTTCGTGTAGGAATCTCGTTTCTCTTTACATTTCTCTTTTATTTATTTTCTGAACCATGATGTATTGTTGTTGTTTCTTTTGTTCAGTATGACTTTGCGTTTTCCTAGAGCTTCTGTTGGTGCTTGTTCAATGTTGTTTTTAATTTTCCTACAGCTCGGGTTTATATCTTCGATGTCGATTTTTCTTGTCGTTTTCGAGTCGTTCCACAGTGATTCTACATTTAATTTTTCCTCAGTGATTTCCTGTGAAATTTTGTTTTGGTGTTATTTCATTCTTATTTTTGCTAGTACTAGTTTGTGTTCACTCCCTGCGTCTGCTGAGTTTAAAGTTCGGATATCTACAATTTGCTTTGGGTGGATTTTTCTATTAGTATAGTATTAGTTTAGCTAGAAAGCTAAACATAATAAACTATTTCCAATTACATTTTTGTAGTTAACTCCTAAAATAGTATCTGAAAGTTTTCAATATTCACAAACCATATGTTTAATTTTCGCACCTTTACCAAACATTTTCCTAATGATTTCTTGTCATTTCTTCTTGGTGTCCATGATAATGACTATGTTTCACTCCTAGATATAATATAGACCACTGAACGTTGAACATTGAGAACTATTTGAAAGTTGTCTCCATTCAAAATTGTTTTTTCGCATTATTAAAGTTTTAGAGTCCCCTATTCGATGCTATCTTGAAGTCTGGAAGAGCATAACAATGAACAAGCTTGCTACCGTGTTTTTAATTCAAGATATATGCTAGAAGGCTGGAAATTAAGTTCGAGACATGTGTTTTATTTTAATTTCAATTAAGTAATCGTTCAATAATTATTCCTCTGTATCTACTTATCGTCAGAGCACATACCTCTATATGCTATGCTTATCGTTAAAATCGTGTATATATATTGAAATCGATATACACACAAGTAAACTTATATGGAATCAGCTCATATTTCTTATTATTTCAAGCGAATTTAAAAAAAAAACCAACATTCGAAATCATACAATATTTACTATTTAAATGGGAATAATTCACAATTAAAGGTTAAAATACGTTTATTGACGTTTCAATTTCCACTTCAGAAATCATTCTCAAAATACAAACATTGATCTATGATATTGTAACCTTTCGCGGATCATGGACACACTGGCTCTATTTAGAATGTTTTCCAACCTTCTGCTTGAATATGCTGGACGTAACTTTAAGCCCTTTGGTATTAGATTGTTGTCTCTATATATTCGTAAAAATTTAATTGAATTTTGACAATGTGCCAGTTTCTTGTATAGAATTTCCAGTCTCCGAAAATTTTGAATAACGCTGGGCCCATAACGGTTTTTATATTCTTATTTAAATAGTAATTACTTTAAAATGCCACAAGCAAATAGCTTCAGAACAATACAAACAATATTTTTTTAAAGCAACGTAATCATCGATAAAAATATCAATCTAAAACGAGTGATGTTTAAATTGTTTTTATTTATTTATGATTTTTTTAGTAGTTAGTGTTACAACCCCTAGCCCTTAAGCAAGCTTTTATTTTCGTGGGCATGCTCCTAATCAAATTATCAACAGTTTGTTGGGTTATTCATATAACCATTCTGTAAGACCAGCTTGTACTATATGTGCGGGGTTTCTCGATTATCCCGACGAGCACTAATTCTTCGTTTAATCATATCTCACAAATGCTGTGTAGGGTTAAGGTCGGATGATCAAGCAGGACACCCCAGAACATTGATATCTTGTGCTTCAAAGAAGTCCGTAGTCACTCTACTGGTATGTGGAGGTGCATTGTCATGCAAGAAATTTTTTTTTACATTGCACCTCTCCAGAGCCTAATTAGAGGTTCTAGAACCAAACCAACATACCTGCGAGTTGTTATAGTTGGTTTAGTTCAAATTAAAGGAGTTTTTTGACCGATCATAATATCTCTCCACATCCTTCTTTATATCTCAACAGATCAGGCAGTTTCCGTTTTATCTTGTCTTCCTCGCCCTCTAAGTACACGAATTCATCGACATCTGATTTTAGACAAATCCTGGTTTCGTCTGAACATAGCACATTTTGTCGATTTCCGATGTTCCAGTTTTGGTGTTGAAGACACCAATTTATGCGTCCAATCTTGTGCTGCCTGGATAACTCGTTAACTTGTAACTGTTTACTGACGTATAATCCTTAGGCATGAAGTGTTTTCTTATCGTTTCAACTGAATCACCTACACCTGTAGCTTCGAAAAGCTGCCTTTGGAGCTGCAGGTGAGAAATTGTTGTCTCTTCTAGCTACTTGGAAAACTGAAACGATCGTGCCGAGGCGTTGTTATTTTTTGGCGACTTTGTGTTGGTCCTTTCTTTAGCGTTCTTAATTCCTTATACCTATCGTAGTGTTCACACAAGAGCAATAAAATGGTTTCCCCTTTTTACATTCGTTAACACCAGATAATTGTCAAGTAACTCGGGCGGAAAATAGGACTTTACCTCCCAATTCTGTTGGACTCGATGGATTTAGCTAAAAATTTGGATTTAAGCTTGTCTTACTCTCCTTTGTAAAAGTTATATATGGGCGAAGTGTGGTTTTTGTTTTAATGGGTTAAAACTGCTCCCAAATTTTTTAAATAGGAAAACACGTATTTAAGCGTTTTAAATGCATTAAAATCTGATTAAATTAAGTAAAATGAACATATTTAATGATACTTCGTATTTAATACAAATTCTCGACCTGCTTATGGCGTAAATAACGCTAAAGAATATTTTTTTATGATGTAAAATACAATGAATTAAAATCACTAACAATTTAATTCATCGCTTAAAAAAATGTTTCATTGGTTTTCAGTTTTTAGCCTATGTAAAGGAATTCCTTTGTGTAAGAAATACTAATACTGCCTATTTGTAGTTTAAAATGTTTTAATTTTCCATTTAAATAACTAAAAATTCATTCTTCCTTCCAAAACCTTTATTCTTTGCAACAATACCAAGTTTTTTCAAAAGAAATAAATATTGGCCTGAAATACATGGCGATTCAATTTGGTTGTGTCTCTACTATTTCAATTATAGCTTGTTATGTTTCGGTTACAAATACTTAGTTACATACTATCAATTTTGTTTTAGCTTCTTAATTATGTTAAATTATAGTTTTACTGTTTTTCTTAATTATATTATTTATTACATAGTCCTGTTGAGGTGTCACTAAATTATGTAGTTTTTACCTTTCATGTTATTTGTCAAGATAACATAATCATCTTCTTGAATTTCCTTCTCCTATCGGAGGTTGGAAATCATTATGGAGATTTTAACTTTACGCAGAACTGTCCAAATAATTGAGTTGAAGTCATATTAAACCATTTCCTTAAATTTTTAAGCCAAGAAATTGTCCTTCTTCCACGGCTGCGATTTCCTCCTTAACTCATCGTATTATTCCCTGTTCTTTTTTCATTCTTAGCAACACATTTTTATTAAATATGGTCTGTTCACGGTATATTTAGCATTCTATTGTAGTACTATGTTTCGAATACTTCTAATTTATATAGGTCGGCTTTTCCAACGTCCAGGCTTCAACGTCGTACAACAATATGGATATGGAGAATGCATAGCATCGTAATGTCCTCGTTCTTAATTATAACGCTGTGTCTCTATTGGTTAGCAGCTTTTTTATTTTCAAGAAGGTGGCTTTTGCTATTTGTATACGGCATCTCATCTCTTGCTTGTTCTGCGTATTTAGTATACGCACTATGATATGGGAGACAATATGGGAGACAATACCCAGCCGTGTCTAACTCCTTTTAATATTTTTTACTTCTTCTGATAGTTTATTATCTATTTTTATTTTGTCTTTTGGTTATAGTATAAATGCATAATTATTTTGATATCCTATTCATCAATATCTTTCTTCTTTAACGTTAATAAATTTGTTATGTTTAACCTTATCAAATGCTTTCTCAAAGAAAATAAACATGTATACATGTCTTGATGCACATACATCTCTTCATTAGCATATTCATACTATACAACGCCTTTCTTATGTCCGTTCGATTTCTGAATCCCAGTTAAGCCTCGCTTATTTCTATATCTAGTTTTTTGCATATGAGGTTTTGTATAATTTTCAAAAAAGTTTTCAATATTTGATTCATCGGGGCACTTGTTCGATGTTCTGAACATTCTTTTATATTTTTCTTTTTCGGTATTGGAACAAACGGTGAGATCAGCCACTGTTTGGGCATTAGTTATACCCATTGAATATATACGATTGTAAAATTTCACTAATACATATGTCAAACGATTCATGGTCAATTATAACTTTATTAAGTCTGGTCCTGGGTAAGATGTCTGGTGCTTTAAATATTATCTCGTTTTGATCTTCTACTGATCTATTATCATCGAATAATGTTGCAAAATATTCTACCCATCTGTTGAATTTTTGTTTGGTATTTGTAAGAATATTTCCATCTGCATCATGTATGGTACTGATCTGTTTTTTTTTTCTTCATTTCAGTGATTTCTTTCACTTTTATTTGTACGTTAAGGCTATCGTATTTCCTCTCATATATTTTCATTTTTTCTTATATTGTTTTTTTTACCTGGCATTTTTTGCTTCTCTTATTTTGTTTTTTATTTCTTTATTTATTTATTAGAGTCAATATTTCGTCTGTTATCCATTTCATTTCGCTGTTTTCATTGGTTTTTCAATTTTCTCTGGCTGTAGATAAAATGGCTTGTTGAATTTTGGGACATCGTTCGTATATATTATTGATATTTCCGATGATTTGTCCTAAGTTATAGTTATATATTGTTTGTTTCTCTATATATGTTTTCAGTTTTTAATTTGGGGATATCCAATTTTTCTAGGATTTTGTAGGACTTGATTTTTTTAAATCTATTGCTACTTTTAGTAACAACTAGATTATGATCCGATGAAACATCAGCTCCTTGGTACGTTTTTTAGAGACTTTATAATATTTTTGTATCTGCTATTAATTAGAATGGTTTCTATCAGCAGGAAATGTTCAGTTATAAAATAATCTTCGTTTAGTTAATTCTAACCAACTTTTTGTAACAACTAAATCTTCATTTTAATAGAATTCAACTAACCTCGTCTGTTTTTTTCCTAGTATAGGCCATAATTTTCAATATATAATGTTAATATTAATGATATTATAAATGTTAATATTTTTCTAGCCACGTATACCTTTGCAATAAACATGACGAACATAAGAAAAGAGTCACTGCAATTAAGTTTTTCAGTTATTAATGACCTCTTGTTTATATAATATAGATTTCTTTCTTCACCCATAGGTTTCGGGTGTTTTTTCTCCGTACCTACATTGTCTGTTCCTACACTGAGATTATTTTTAGCCTTATGTTTAATACCTATTTAGCCGACGCTATTTAGCCGACAGGGATTCACTCCCCGCCTCTCGACGCGTTTAGTGTTCTGAGCTGTTGGACGGTGAATCCCTGTCCTGGCATTTGGTTTTCACACCTCTGGCTGCGTTGAGTAGTTGAGTTACTGTGACCAAATGCCGATCTTGGTAGTTAGTATTCGCCTCTGGTTGCGTTGAGTAACTGAGTTACCGTTGCTAACTACCCATCTTCCTGTCTTTTGTTTTCTTTTTCTTTTTCTTTGTTCTCCTGAAGAAGCTACATCTTCTCCAGCTCTCTGTTTCTCCAGCGAAACGGCGAGATGAAACCCACTTTTGGGTCACTCACAAATGACACGGTCCAAACCCGGAAGACGAATAAATTATAAACCTATTTAGCCGGTTGGTTGGATAAGTAAAAATAATTAACTTTTATTCTTTCTTTAAATTTACATCTGACAATTTCTTATTTCGTTCATTTACTCAATTTTCTAATATTTCCATTTTAAACACTATTCGTGACTATACAAAGGGATTAAACAAGGAAACACGCTTCACACTAAGGTGCCCTTCATAGCGACTTTTTTAAACAAACATGTCAGGCAACGGTCAAAGGTAAATGACATAAAAGGCGAAAATACTACAACTTAAGTCCCACCAGTTCGCATTCACACACCATTGTTTGGTAAAGGAAATTTAATTTTTCCATTCGGTACATATAAAAAAATTACCATATAGTGGGTCTAACAATTGAATTTTAAATAGAGAAGAGAAACAACGTCTTGCGACAGTATGACTTTTTGTTAGGATAGGTATATCTACGGAAGGCAACCTATTTCCGTATTTCTGACTATTGGTGATCTTCACTACGGTGCAGCCAAGCTAGAAAAGAAGCATGTTAACTTGGGAAAGGATCACTACAGGAGCAAGGCGACCAATTTGTGGCATTAGAGTTCGAAGACCCTGATGGTTTTCCAAGGCAATAACTAACAATAACCACGGAGGAAGCTACAGCTACCTGAGGAAAGGAATGCCAAACTTCAAAACGTTTAAAATAAAAAGATGCCACAAATCTGTCACATTCAGATTCATATTCTGCAAGTGAATGCAGAGATTTGATCAGAAGAAGTCAACTACTTTATTAGTTTATTAAAATAAGTTTCGCATTTTTTATTTTTTAAAAGCATCCTTAGTTCTAAAACATAAAAAGCTTGTAGATATATATTAAAAAGCAAAAATATTGACAGTCGTGATCTGAAAATTATATCTAATTTATATTGGAATCAAACTGCCAAGGTAAGAGTTGACAGTCAGTACACCGAAAATATCAAAATACAGAGAGGAGTCCGCCAGGGTTGCGTGCTGTCCTCACTACTTTTCAATGTCTACAGTGAAGCGGTATTTCAAGAAGAGCTCTCAGACTCAATAGAAGGTATATCTATTAATGGAGAAGTTTTGAATAACTTACGTTTTGCAGACGATACAGTTAATAATTACGAATAACAACAATGATTTACAGAACCTAATGCAACGCTTTAATGAACGCTGTCATGAGTACGGACTGAAGATAAATTTAAAGAAAACTAAATGCATGATCATGACTAAATCTGCACATGCAAATATCCAATTGACTATTGAAGATACTGCAATTGAGAATGTTAATAACTATAAATATTTAGGAACATGGATAACATCAGATGTAGACCAAACCAAAGAAATTAAGACACGTATTGAAATAGCACGTACATAATTTATTAAACTTAAAAAGTTTCTTTGTTTTCGGGATATAAGGTTAGAACTACGCCTGAGAATGCTTCGATGTTACGTGTTCTCTACTCTTCTTTATGGTCTGGAAGCTTGGACACTAAAACAAGTTCATCTGAATAAGCTGTCCGCCTTTGAATATTGGTGTTACAGAAGAATCCTACGAATATCATGGATTCAAAGAATGTCAAACATGGAAGTAACTAGAAGGATAGGAAATGAGGCGGAAATAATATTAACTATTAAAAGACAAAAACTTGAGTACTTGGGACATGTGGTGAGAGGGCAAAAATACGCATTATTACAACTTATTATGCAGGGCAAAATCCGAGGAAAGCGAAATGTGGGAAGACGAAAGAATATCCTGGCTTAAGAACTTAAGGGAATGGTTTGAATGCAGTAGTGCAGAACTTTTTAGAGCGGCAGTCAACAGAGTCCGCGTAGCCATGATGATTTCCAACCTTCGATAGAAGATGGAACTTAAAGAAGAAGAAGTTCTAAAACAATTTGTAGGTTTTTGTATATGAAAGCTACTGTCATCGCCTGCTAACTTGGCGGCGCGCACAAACCCAAAATTGCCTAGTGGCTTAGGTGGTAGTCTTTAGTCTCTTCCCAGTTATCAGGTGCGTAACACTTCAGTGATTTGCTGCTATTATTTTTCAGACTACTATTATTTCGGATAGTTAAGTGTATTTGTGACAATTTCTAACGATGGCGTTGAAAAATAGTAGAAAGTATAATTATGTATTAGTGGACAATCTCGGGAGATTATATTTAATGTGTTTTAATTATTTCAAAAATATTAAACTCGAAGCAGAGACCCTAAAAACTGTGAAAGAAAAGACAGCTAAAGCAACAGGTAAGTTTTGTACTTACAATAAATTAATTTTAATTAGACGACTTCTAATAATAACAAAAACCGCACTACGGTGGTCTATTTGGACCAAAAATAACTCTATATTTTTATTTCATTTTAATTATCTATTATTTTTAAAACACAATAGTTCTATTTCTATTTATAAGGCACTTTTCTTCCCACTGGTGGAAATATTTTGTTTGTTTATGTCTACCTTGTATTAAATTAAAATAGATCAAAAATAGGTGAATATTTGATATACTTAATAATGTTGACAGCTTACCACACTTACAAAAAATTTAAATTATTCGTTATTTTACAAAAAATGATCCAGAGTTCAGCAAAATTCTATTACACATAAAATACAGAAAAATTAATCACGTGGATAGTTTCTTAGGTTTTTTGCTGGATACACACCTCACAGCAAGCTACAATATGATACTAATGATAATGCCCTCTTTTACCTATGAAAAAAAAACCTATGACAAACAAACAAACCTATGATTTGTTGACAAACCTATGTATGTATGACAAACATATGGCTTGTTTATAAACCAGGAGGAGTAATTCAAATTTACGTTTTATTTTTTTTGCCTTTAATAATTTTATAATGCTATATTATTATTATTTATGGATTGATCATCATGAATGATCATGATCAACCCAAAAAGAAGATATAATATTATTTGCTGATTTTTCTAGCGACTTTCTTGGCTGTGAAACTTTTTACTTTATTCCTCCTGGTTTAAAAACAAAACATAGTGGAGGATTAGGTTGATTTTGTGTCGGCATTCCAGATTATTGCATTGTATAAGACTACTTAACATACTTAAAACACAACAAACTCAGCGATAAGAAAACTGAATTACAGCACTTATTTTTTAATTTAATTGTCAGGTGATTTTATTTTCACAAAATGGTTTCATTAGGCTGTGTTGCTCAAGCTCTTGCACATATCTTTTTATTTAAAATGCTTTATTTGGACTGATTTACATTTTACAATAGATTTTTAGTTTTATTATTCATATGGTGTTTAAAAATTCTATTCGTGCAAATCAAAAAAATTCTTGCTTAGGAATTGGTGACGAACGAATAAAAATCCCCTGTACTATGACAATTTTTCCTACAATTATTTAAAGTCGAATAAATGTGTAACTTGGCAACACTGTGGAGAAGATTTCCTGGTTTAACGGAAACGGAGAAGCAGATGAGTAGAAGGAAGATGCCGATACTACGTCCTGCATTGTATATAAAGCACGTGACTTAAATAAACACGTGCAAATTTTGGGTTATCAGAGGAGGCTTAAAATATTTTATCATAATATATTTGAAAATCCAGAATCGACTGAGAATAACATAAGTATATTATAATTTTGATGTCTTTAAAAATATAAGAAGTGTTTACGCATTAAAAAATTAATTAAGCAACCCCATATCCCTAGAGAAGAAAATTCATGTAGTACATATATCTTCGATAATATTTGTGAATTCAATTTGTAAGATGTTCCTCCATGAGTCTTATTGCTCTTTTTACGGTTGGACTTTATCTTCCTGTCTACTGGAATAGTGTCCATCTGGTTGATGATCGCCTCTTAATTCTCTTTCCCTCCGGTTTTTCATGCACCATTAGCCTCTCTATATTGATCACTCTGATGATATGAGCAAGGAAATACTGATGTGTTTGTCCTATTGCCCCCCCTCCCAGATATTCGAAGCATTTTCTGCGGTCATCTCAATCACTATATCTTATATGTGTCGATTTTTCCCCTACCTGTTGTTTTACTAAACCAAGTTTAGGAGACATAACTGAATACTGATTCGTAAACAAGCATTCGTATCGTGAGGTTTATCTTAGTATTTTTCTTTATATTCGTGTTTTTTCCATTTTGGTTGATGTTAAATCTAACTTTTAGATGTTTAAAAACAGCAGACAAGAGCTTCAGAACCATATTATAATTATCTGCTAATCGGCGTACACATCCAAATATTAATCGCCTATTAACGAAGTAGCATATAGTAATGCAATTATAAGTATACAGAAAGCTAAAATCGGACCATTCAGAATAAAAGTGGGCTGAGCCTCAAGTCCTAAAAATATTCCTATAGAATTACTAATGGCAGGAGCTCATCTATGCAACAGAATAATAGAGCTGATGTAAACCTGCGGTCAACAAATGTAGGTCATTGGAGTGGAAGACGGTGCACTTAATATATATTTTTTAAAAAGGAAACAAGAAACATATCATTATTATGTCTGTGTGTAAATATTGCGATAAGGCCAATATTCGGTAGTCATTAATTATTTTTGGATATAAACCTCCCCTTTGTCGCTACTAACCTCCGTCACTAACCTCTATACAGTTATCCGTCTTGTTTTAATCTTGTTTCTTAATATCGTCACTTCATCTCATTTAAAATTTACTTCTTCCTGCCTTGTATTTCCATAATGGACAGTATAATATATGATTATTTCACCTCCTTTTATTTTAAACGGCATTTTCCGTAAATTTTTATTTAAATTTTACTACTTGCTCTCTAACGTATTTCAATTTGGTTAGTTCTAATTCATTCGTTTCTTATTCAACCGGATATTTTTAAATGCAACATTTTTTTTCCAATGCTATCTCGGCCTTTATTTTATCAATTTTATCTTTGTAAGTGTCCAGACTTGTGAAACACTAGTGAAAAAAGGAAATATTTTCCTTGTTAAGTTTGGTAAATTTCCTATTACCTTGGTTACTTTGTTTATAACGTGTATTGTTTGATTATGAGCGAGGCGTTCCTGCATATACTTTTGTTGTAGTTGTAGCATTTCTTTGTTTTCTATATCTCGATTTAATTAGATCGTTTCGTAACGCATGTATTACGGCCAGAATTCTACATAATCGGATGCTTATTTGCGTTTAACGAGCATTATAATTAGTGTATGATATGTTTTGTATTAATATTTTCATCGGAGAGCAAGTAGAAGAACATTTGAAGATCCATTTCTGAACAATTTTAAATGGTACGCACACATAATATATACGGACTAAGCCTTTCAAATACAAGTCGTTATAAAGAGGTCAATGAAAGAATTAAATTCGGAAGAGAATGTAGAATGAACGTATAAGATATATTGGGGAAGGTGGTTAAACTGATTGACTGACTAAACAAATTGAAAGAAAAGGATGGCGTTTATTCCGAAATAATCACTAATAACGTTAGGTTCCAAAACAAATACAGGACTGTTATAAATGAGGTGAATAGGTTTTACCTGCTTTGTTAAAATCATGAAAGGAAGGCATAAGGATAGTGAGGGGAAAGGTAAAATATCAGAATATATTACAAACTTTAGCTCTTTTCTCTTAAGTCTTCTGAAACACTTACCTTAGGTATTACATTTAAGTCAAGTCATGTATCTTTTACAACTCGCTTCGTCGAAAACTAGTCTCAGACAGCAAACTAGTAATAGAGTAGAAAATAGTAATGCAGTAGTGCGTTTTTGATAAATCCGTTATCTCAACGCAAGTTGCTTCTAAATGACTCCTCCTACTCAATCTTTTCTCCTTCGTAAGAATGTAGTAGCATCGTGTAATCTGTTTGACTATTTCTGTTCAATTATCTCTCTCCTGTGCTAGTTGTTTTGCTTCTGAGAATGAGTAACTAGTCATCTCCTTTATTTGTACCGACCATCGTACTGGAGATCTTCCTCTGGATCTTTTGCGTCGGAGAATCGCGTCTTCGCATCCTCCAATATTAGTAGTAATAACGGAGCCTAAGTAATTCTTATCTCTGCCTAGTTGTTTCTGATTCTATCGATGATCATCACATTGCGGTCCTCAAAATTTGACGCATACTATGTTCGCTTATATATATATATATATATATACAAGGTGGTCCAGAATTATGTACATTAATTTCTAGAGCTCATAGTACGTCCAAAAATAAGGGTACTTCTTTATGTACACGTTTTTATAAAACTGAATAATAAGGGAGATATAACCCTTTAAAGGGGTGAATTGAAATTCTTATTTTTTCAAATATCTTACAAACGGTTTTGAATATGGAGTTCATATTTTGGAAGTGATTATAAGACATTAGGATAATTAATTTCATGTCACCACCTACCACATCCTATATTAATACAGGGTAGTTTTGGAGGGTAAGTGGGGGTTATTGCGTCACATGTTTTTTGATTTTTACATATTTTAAAAAAATATTTTAAAAATTGTTTCCTTAGACATTTCTACGCAAAAAAGGCGCTCTTGTAATATTTCGATAGATATCACCGTTTTCGATTTATTTAAACTCGAAGGTATACATGTATTTTATTGTAATCGTTACATTTCTTAATATTCATCAAGTATGCTTTGGAATTGACACTTGTGTTAGCAATAATATTACAAATTAATGAAAAACTTAATTAATACTTAACATTTAATTAATAGCGAAAATAATATTTCACAGCAACTGTTCAAAATGTCCACCATTTTGTTGAATACATAATCAAATTCTTTTATTTAGCGAACGCATCCATTTAACTGGATCGTTTTGTATATCGGTAAATACTTGTTCAATTTTTATCTCTTAATTCATTTACTGTATTAATTGGAGTGTTATATACTTTTGATTTCAAATAACTTCATACTGTAAAGTCCATTGGATTAAGATCACAACTACGAGCAGGCCAATGAATCGGTGCATCCGCATCCCGGCCTATCCACCTATCAGGGAAATGTTCATGTAACCACCTTCTACAAATTCTTGTGTAATGTGGTGTAGCACCATCATGCATGAAAAACATGTTTCTTCGTATTTGTAATGGAATATCTTCCAAAATATCATGTAAAATATTGTCTTGAAAATTGTAATACATTTTACCATTTAAATTTCCGGGAAAGATGTGGTATCCTATGAAACTATTTCCTAAAGTAGCTGCCCAAACATTTATCTTGAACGTGTGTTGGAAGTGAGTTTCCATTGTAGCCCTTGGATTTTCTTCAGCCCAGAAGTGCATATTTCTAGAATTGAACATACCTTGTCTTGCAAATATGGCCTCGTCTGTAAACAGAATTTTGCTTAAAAACTTTGGTGCAGTTTGAACTTTATTTTGCAATACTTCACAAAATCACCTCTAAGTGGCATATCGACAGGTAACAATTCCTGCACCTGTCGATAGTGGTAAGGATGTAATTGCTCTTCATGCGGAACTCTTAAAACACTTTGATGGGAAATATTCGTTCTTAATCCTAACCTGGGTGTACTTATTGTGGGGTCATTTATTACAGCATCCAATATTTGCTGTTCAACGCGAACATTTCTTGCTTCTCTATGACGACACGCATCTGTATTACTATTTGAATTCTAGACCTATTTGAATTGTGTGTCATATTGCGGGCAAACAAATTTAAAAATATAGCAAAAGACACGTGTTAAATAAAATTTCACTGACGAGTACAGTAAAAGTGTAGATAAAATAATTTAATTGATATTAAACATCACTGACAATTCATAGACTACTTGAGATTAAAGTGTTGTTGCTAACACAAGTGTCAATTCCAAAGCATACTTGATGAATATTAAGAAATGTAACGATTACAATAAAATACATGTACACCTTCGAGTTTAAATAAATCGAAAACGGTGACATCTATCGAAATATTATAAGAGCACCTTTTTTGCGTAGAAAAGCCTAAGGAAACAATTTTTAAAATATTTTTTTAAAATATGTAAAAATTAAAAAACATGTGACGCAATAACCTTCACTTACCCTCCAAAACTACCCTGTATTAATATAGATGTGGTAGGTGGTGACATGAAATTAATGATCCTAATGTCTTCTAATCACTCCCAAAATATGAACTCCGTATTCAAAACCGTTTGGAAGATATTTGAAAAAATAAGAATTTCAATTCACCCCTTTAAAGGGTTGTATCTCCCTTATTATTCAGTTTTATAAAAAAGTGTACATAAAGAAGTACCCTTATTTTTGGACGTACTATGAGCTCTAGAAATTAATGTACATAATTCTGGACCACCTTGTATATATATATATATATATATATATATATATATATATATATATATATATATATATATATATATATTGAATAGAAAACCTGTTGAACTCCAGATTTTAATTTGAAGTTTTTGGAAACCACATTATTAACTCTTACAGTAGCAGTATGAGTTACGTATAGTTTTTGTAATAAACAGATTAGATGTTCTAGTGTAACCATTTCTCTAAGTATATGCCACATTTTATCCCATTTTACGACATCGAAGGCCTTGGAGTAGTCAACAAAGCATAAATATGTTTCTAAGTTGAACTCTTGAGATATTTCGATAATTTGACGAATATTAAGAATATGTTCTCTTGTTCCTCTATCTGGAACGAATCCGCATTGTTCTTATGAAATTTGTGGTAAGAGAATTGATTTTAGTGTCTCATTGAAGATGGTTAGAAGTACTTTGCTCGCATGTGATATCAATGCTACTGTACGGTAATTACTGCAATCTGTCGGTGAACCTTTTTTATATATGGGAATAAACGTGAGTTTACCCCAGTTTTGGCCATTTGGCCTCATTTGGCCATTTTCCGGTATTCAGATCTCATTGCAAATTCTAAGCATTACTTCCGTCCCTAATTCTCCCATTTCTTTGAGTGCTTCAGCTGTTATTTCATCTTCTCCTTCTGTTTTTCTGAATTTTAGCTTTTTAATTGCTACCTCAATTTCTGAATTTAATATTTGAGGTTCTTTTCATAACATCTTTTCTCTGTATTATTGTCTGGGACGTTGTTAGAGAATAGTATTACGCAATATTATTTTCACACCGTTTGGGTTTGTTATTTCCACTATTATCTTTGATGATTTGTGTCTGTGGTTCAAATTCTCTCGCTAGATACTTGACATTTGAGACAAGTTCTCTAGATTCTTGGCAGTTAGCATGTTCCTCTAGTGGTATACATATGTTTTTAATATAATTATTTTTGTCTCTTCTGCACATTATAGTTGTATTTATGGTGCGTATCTCTATTTTTTTTTTGTTTTGAATTTGATGTGCTGTTTCGTCTTTCTTCTACAAGATTGAGAGTCTCTTCAGTCATCCAATGTCTTTCCCAGCTGTTTTGTCTTTGGGATTAGTATTGTTGATGGCTTCAGTGATCCATTTCTTTGTGTATTCCCACGTTTTGTCAGGGTGGTAGTCACTGGTACGTCAGCTTCTGCTAACGCTTTTCTAAACTTTTCCGGATGTTTTGAAATCAATTTTTGCGTTTTATTTGTGATTGTTTTACTGTGTAACTTAATATGAAATTCTGCTTGTAACATTTTGTGGTCGGAACCCCAGTCTGCAGCTGGCTCTAAACGACTAAATATGTATAAATGACATAAAAGTATAGCAGGAAGAAAATAGCGGCGACTTTTTTTAAAACAAACTGAGTAGGTATTATTTCATTTTGTAATATTAATTCGAGATGTGACCGAATTAAGGAATTTAGCTTTCAAGCAACAGTCAATACTGCACAACATACGAATAATAGATTATTCGGTTTTTCCATGAGTCATTTTCGTTTATTCCAATAGTAACAAGAACGGTTCAAAGCCGGCCCTGCGGCAACGTTAAATAACCTCTCTTCGCCGACTGAAAGCCGGCAAGCCGCAAGCTCAATGCATGGTTCCATTATGTCACTCTATCGCGTTGCGTTTCGTGTTTCGTACAAATAATCACTACACTTACACTAGTTTTTATTCAGTAGGTAACTAATAGTGCGTTGTGTAGTGTGTTATACCTACTCGCTAAATATCCAAATTGGTCATTTCGGGGGAGTAACGTGTTGTGATTTTTTTTTGTGAATTTAAAAGGCAACAAGTTACATTTGTAACAGCTCCTTTCAACACGTGGTAGTTGTGATTCATGCGAAGGAAGAATCAGGTGAGTCTGTCTGGTATTTTATTGTATGCACTTGGTTTTGGAAGGGAGGGGTGGTAAACCGAGGAGAATCACAGTTTGTTATCTATCGGAATGCAAAGCTGATTAGGCTAAAAATAAAGATGATTTTTAATTTTTACGATTCTAACTAAAGGTATAATTTATTTGGTTTTCAATTTATGGATATTTTTAGCTACATATTATTGTGAAAAAAAATTATGTAAAATATCGCAAATAAATAATTAGACGCCGGAAGTATTTTATTCAAAACATGTGGAATTCAGTCATTTAAAAATAATACTGCACTATATTAATTTTGCAATAAAGGAGCATTTTTGTTCCACATGCTTATTTTTTATTAGTTTTTATTGTCGTTTTTACTACACGATAAAAATGATGTATTTTGCTAAATTACTACATAAGAAGTCATAGTTTGTATGTTTATATTTTTATACATAAAAATAATAATAAACAAAAAAATGAATAAATCATCATCATCAGTAGCTCGACAACCCTTTCTGGGTCCTGGCTTGTTCTAGGAGTTTCCGCCATTCTGTTCTGTTCCTTGCTTTGTTTTTCCAGTTGGTAATCTTAAGTGTTTTCAGATCTTGTTCCATGTCTCTAAGTTTGGGTCTTCCCTTTGACCTTCTTCCAACTGGTGTTTGCCTCATTATATTATGTTTTGGTATTTCAGTCTCCAACATCCGTTCAACATGGCCCATCCAGCGAGACCTCCAATCTTTATGGATGTTATGATCTCGGGTTCATTGTATGCTGTGTAGCGTTCAAAGTTCTATCTTTTTCGCCATATGTCATTTTCCTTCACCCCCTTATATATGTGTCTAAGGATTTTTTGTTCAAACGTACATAATAGGTTCTCATCGCTTTTCGACAGTGTTCATGTCTCTGATCCATATAGAAGGACCGGTTTTGTCAGGGTCTTGTATGTTTTGCATTTGGTTTTTCTTGTGATGTGTTAGATCTTAGATGTTTAATTAGTCCATTATATGTTTTATTAGCGATATCAAAGAATATAGACCTATATTCTTTGGCGATATGTGTTTTTCTCTTAACTTCTTCACTGACATTGTTATCTGCGATAACTAATGAACCTAGATATATGTAAAATTTTTCACGCTTTCGATGTTATAGTCTCCTATTGTCAGATTCTGTAGGTTTCTTTGGCCCTTCGATTTACTGGCCCTCTTGTATTTGGTTTTTATTTCGTTAATGTTTAGGCCACTGTTTTGTGCTGCTCTTTTTATTGCATTAAATGCTTCTATCATCTCTCTTTCGTTTCTAGCTATGATATCAACATCATCTGCAAATGCCATTATAACTGTACACCTGTACACTTTTTGTACACCTTTTTGTTTATACCTGTACACTTTTTGTTATTATTGTTCCTCTGGTGTTGACTTTGGACTCTCCTAATTATTTTCTCTAATGTGATGTTGAATGGAATACAGGATAGGGCATCTCCCTGTCGTAGGCCCGTTCTCACATGGATTGTATCTGTTAGTGCGTTTTGAATTCGAATTTTGCTTTGTACTTTAAGTGTTTTTTTTACTATATCAATGAGTTGAAAAATGAATAGAGCTTTAGTCAAATATTAGGCACAATGGTCACACATCTTTATAGGTATATTAAGTACAATAGGTATTTCATGAGACGGATTAATAATTATAATTATATTAATAATCATTATTAAAAATACTTTATTATTAACATTTAGGTGTCAAACTCGAAAAATTTATAATTTATGGCATGGAACTTTGGATATGCTTCGGATCCTTATTGGTGATTTACTATTCTGTAATTCAGACGTTAATTCTCCCCATTATGGATATCCTATCAGTAAGCTGGCAAAAAAGTATGAATTTATATCAGAATATAAATTTTTTATTTAGTTCAGTCGTCAGAGAGTTGACCCCTAAACATTATACGAACAAGCTAATTTTTGTCGAGAATATTAATTTTGGGACACTAAAAATGATGCAAAAAAGTTTACCATTTTTGCTGCCGGGCTTCCCCCTAAAAACCCCCCCGTAGCGGGTAAAAACATAAAAAAAATCGATTTACCATCTGCACATCTGTGAAATCTGTGAGATTTCACTCCACTACAAGAGGGCTTTTAGGGGGAAACCCGGAGGTAAAAGTGGTTAATTTTCTTGCATCTTTTTTGAGGCCCCAAACTTAATGTTCTCGGCAAAATTCAGCTTGTTCTTATGGTTTTGAGAGGTTGAGTGGTATTCTCGTCTCTGACGACTAGAGTAATTTTATTTATTTATATCATTTTTGTCTATAGCTTATTAAGTAATGTATGCATCGATTTAAATGGTATGATATCCTAAAAGGGATAATAGTAACTTTGTTCAATATTTTAAGCACTCTATACTTATATTTAAGTAATGGGATATACAATTAATAGCACCAAAATAGAACAATGGTACGAATTCCTAAATTGTTTCTCAATTATTATAATAGTACCTATTTACGACGAAATAACCTAGTTCGACTTTTTTTTTCAAGGAAAACAATTTTAGCTCATAGGTTAACGATATTGTAAGATCATATCGACAGTTACAATCACTGTCGTCACTATCCTTATTCATGACTGATGTAAACAAAATACAGGATTAAATAATTCATTCGATGCGATTTTGACAACTTCACCATGTTAACTTTGCTTTAAAAAATACTATACTAGTACTAGGAGGAGATACTGTTTTATTGATAACATACTACTACTCATCTTTATTTGGTAGAATATAAAAT
Organism: Diabrotica balteata; assembly: GCA_918026665.1. Taxonomy (NCBI): domain Eukaryota; kingdom Metazoa; phylum Arthropoda; class Insecta; order Coleoptera; family Chrysomelidae; genus Diabrotica; species Diabrotica balteata. The sequence continues at coordinate 52,377,142 of OU898277.1, forward strand.
TAGCAAGTATGTACAAAAATTGAACAAAATAAAAATTCCTATATTGTTTATAAAATGCAATACCTATTTACTACAAAATAATAAGGAAACTGCATCGGATTCAGTCACAATAACTGTCGTAAATATCCCCATGCGAATTATATGATTGACGACAAGATTAATTACTGTATTGCATTCTTTTGCTAGTACATTGTATTCCGCGTTTGTAAAGCCGTGATCTGAAATTCTTTCTTCCCACTTTGTCCACTTTAACGACCAAAAACAAAAGGAAAGTTTCAGGTACCATCAGTGGGAGCCACACTTCCTGTAGTAAGATACTCTTTTTGACATCTTTTGCCATCATTTTGGACACGCATTATTATCCCGAAAGTAGTTTCTTTACTTCCATCGTCATTTTTCTTCCTCCTACCAGTTCCAGCGATATCCCCTGGTCTTGCCTGTCTATTCTGTTGACATCTTTCCTTCTTGTCAAATTTTCTTTAAGTTCCTTTATTAGGTCTGCGAACGAGGTTTCTATAGTTTTATTTATTATGATCATTCCCTTTTGTTCTCTTAGTTTGATGGTGGCCCATTCCCTCCTTATTCTTTTTCCTACTAGCGTGATGATTACATATTTTCCTCCTAAGTACATCCTAGTATTCTTCTTATTGTTTCTGTCCCCAGGGTAACCGGAGTGTGAATCTCGACTTTGTTTCTTCCCAGCTATTCCAAATTGTGTACCAGCTTTCTAGTGGCCTTGAGGAACTTTGTGGTCTCTGGTTCTTCCTTTGTATTCAGGAGCAGTTTGAATCCGTACGTCTCCTTATTTATTTATTCCCCATCCTTGTGGGCAGAGATTCTAATCCACTTTCGTCGGAGCAGTTGGCAATTCTGTGAATATGGCCCGTACTTTTTCCATGGCCTTATTATCCTTTTCGTGTTTTGTGACGAAGACTGTCACGTGCTTTGTTGTTTCGGAAAGATCTCTTCCTTCGAAAGGCCGGAGGTTTTCACGAAAGATAGTGTTCGTGAAGACCTCTGGCCAGTCCTCGTTGAGAGGTTCTATATCTACTCTGCTTGCTATTCTTTCGTTAATTACTTCGACTCTTTTTTGTGTTATATTGGTTTGTGTGTCTCTGGATGTTGTGCACACGGGATTCCTCAGAACCTCTTCCTTCTTCTTATTTGCTTTTAATTCATTAAGGTAGTCAAACATCCGATTGCTGAAAATTTCTACTTTCTTCTTAATACCCAGTTTAGTATTCGGCACCGCTCTCATGATGTTGTCCAGTGCCGTAACGCTTTCGTGGAGGAATTCAAACTTTGATTTATTGTAGGTGGATTGCGCTTCTCCGTCCGGGTTGGACGTATACGAAACTAACCTTTACTTTTTCATGTTTCTGCTCTTTGGTCTTTGTGTTTGCCACTCATCATCAGTATATGGGCTACTCGCTTCCCCTTCTTTTACTTCTAATCTTATGTTTTCCTTTGCTTGGTCTTCTTTCTTTTTTTTCCATCTTTCTGGTCTCTTTTATTTTTACCTTTCCTCTCTTTTCTTTCATCCCTCCCTTTCTTTGGCTTCTTTTTTCTGTGACATCTTTGATCTCTCTCTTGGTCGCCCTCTTTCTTATACCTTCCTCTTCTTTCTATCTTGTCTCTCCTATTGTCTTTTTCCTTCCCACTCTGATCATTCTACGAAATAGTTCTTAGGCAAACTCTCATGGCTTTACAAATTCCGATACCAAACTTCCGTACCTTTTCCAACTTCATTAGAATTCCTCCTCCTTGGACAATTAGCATTCCTTAATCCGACACTCCTTAAATATTTATACAGACTAAAAATTCCCATCGACTAATAGATACCAAGAATACTCGACTTAAGTTATAAAAAATGTTGTCTTTCTATTATCTTAGTAAATTGTAACCCTCAGTTGTGAAATTAGATTATAATGCTACAGCAACGGAGAATTACAAGTAGGTACCATTTCATTTTAGAAAAGCTTAGTCTTAATCCTACTACAAAGTCATTTTTGTATTTAAATGGCATGGTTATGTTTTCGGACCAGGTAGAATTTAATAAATTTTCTATTGTACTTTCAATTATAAATATGGTTACTCATTACTCGTAAGTCTCTATCATAATAGACTTTTCAGTTAGGGACACAAAAATGTATCTCCGCTACTTCATCTAATTGTTGATATTTGAAAACACAATTTATCCATTGTTGCGTATGATTGTATTACCGCAAAGAAACATTTATAAGATTAATAAGTTGGAACAAAAAAGTTCAGAATAAACTACAGGTCATTACAAAATGCAATTCATTTTTTTAAAAACCTTAAATAAGCTCTCCTGAAAAGTAGTCACTTTTGAGATATATTCGAGTAAGTGTCACTAGCCGATGAAATGCTTTTATATACAGGATTTTCCATTTAAAAAACACAACTTTGGTTCATTCCGTTGTTCTGACTCACCCTGTATAATCGAAATTAATTTTAAATCGTAGACTTCATTGATTTACATCAGTTTTGCTTGAAACATTTTTTATATACTCCATAGTTTAGTCGTAATCGAAATATATATCGGCTAATTATCGACATTATCGGCTAATTATCACCGTACTTATATTATTAATTGTTTCTCGTCAAAGAGACGAGACTATTGTAACTTTTTTGCTAAATATCAGTGGGAGTGGCCGGATTAAATACAGTTGCTATGTTTTCTAAACTGTCGCGTTACTATAACCCTTGTGTCCAATATGGTTGTCGTAATGTTGTATACTTATTTCTAATTTATTCAACTGGATTGAATTGGTAATGTGTGTATTTTCTTCAAATAATATTCGACTAGATTGAATTGATAATCGTGATAAGGCGGGTCTATTAAACAACAATGGAAAAATTGTATTATTAAAGGATTTTTCATTTCCATTATCAAATCAATACTGAAGAAATGTGATATTGTCATTCGTTAAATATTCATTAACTTTATGGATCATCAACAGGTCCGGTGTAGTTCTTTTCGCAGGCTTTTTCAGTGTCCCATTTTTTTTGTATTTCATTTAGTAGATACCGACAAAAAATTTGTAAGTTCGTGATTAATTCTCGAAGAAAACCAAGATATTGCATCATCCAAAAATATATTCATACATTCGGAATAGACGTAAAATTGTAGGCAATACACAAGTATTTATATTTAACTTTTTATAATTTTACATACAAAAATTAAATCATTTCATATTTTATCTAATTAATTTATAATAACATGTTGACAATAAATAAAAAATTAGTATTTAATTGGTACAAAATCTGATCGATGACTTTATCGAGATCCATATGACTATCATAATGAATATTTATCAGTGCCAAGCCAACTAAGTCTCCTCCAGTGGCGGATCCAAGGGGGGTCACGGACCAAACGGGTCACGAGTCAAAATGAATATCAATCAAATAATCCTAAAAAAAATAATTTAAAACCCATCAACCCTATAAGCAGGAAGTCAAGACTTGAAATGATTCAAACTCATTTATTCTAGGGGTAAGTGTAGAATTATGCGGTGGCCTGTTTAAATTGCTCTTTAAAAAATCAACAATTCTGCTGCAACACACATTATTGCTCATTCAATGTACATGACATCACTTTTCGCACGAAATTAGCACATTTTTATTTTGTATTAGGTATTTCTTATCTTCAGTTTTGTCTACGAATTGGTTGTTTGTAATTTGAATAAGTTTTATAATTGTTGAGACTGTGTGCTACATATTATAATTTATCTATAATAAATATCAAAGTGAATATTGTTGTTGCATTAGCTCTGTCTGATACGTCAGTGAATACAAATAAAGAAACTGGGGGCTGCTGTCCAAGATATTTGTGAAACTCGTTGGGTTGAAAGGCATGAAGGTCATCTTCAATTCCAGGGCGAATCAGTCATCAAATATATACAACGCTCTTGAAACAATTTCTACGTGGAAGGGCAGTAAAATGTCAGTTGATCCATTTTCATTAATGCAAATTATTAGAAGCCCAGAATGTTTCATTTCAGTAGTTTGTCTTAGTGATGTTTTAGGTACAACTGTATCACTTGTCGTCGTAGGGTAAGGTAACTGTCGTCGAAACCAATCTGCTAACTCTTGCGAAGAATATTTCGGAAGATCTATTTTATTTACCCCTTTTCGACTTAGATCTTAATTGATTTTAGAAGAACGACTTTCACCGAAAGTTATGAATCTATTCAATCTTCGAGTTGTTTTACCTAAAACTGATAACACACCAGAAGATAAGTTGCATTAAAAAAAATTTTTAACGCTTTCCACCATATTATTGGACCATCTACTGCATATTGCACAGTAGAACAAGAGTTTTCACTGTGGATTCAAAAGTGGAAAAAAGTCATGCAAAATAATGGAAAACTTCCTGATTCTATTTTAGAAGTATTAGAAAACTGCATTATTCATATTATTAATTACACTGCCAGTTTGTCCAATATCAAATCTTCAGAATTCATATCCGAAATTGGACAGTATAATTTTTATCACCCAGTAGACCGAATGAATTTATTTGTTATTAAATACACACACGTAGTTAATTAAGTTACATTAGAGTTGGTCAATTATCAACAATAAAATTTGGACATCAGTCGAACGTGCTGACGAAAGTTAAACAATTTACACACAACTTAGATACACATGTCATTAGGTCCGCGAATATATTGACCCAATTAAAACTTATATAAAACTAAAATCTCTTGCCTAGAGAAGCATTCAATCAATATTCACTCAATAATAGTCTTCAACGCTCAACTGCAACAGTCTCTACTCAAAGTAATCCCGGGTCAACACCCATAGTGTACGTCTCGTCAATAAACTCTGCTACTATTATTTTGTGTTTCCATTACAACTGAACGAACATCTTCACTGAGCCAACGAAGGGGAATTTGTTCACAGTTAGTGAAGCAACAGAAAAGCGTAGTTTTTCTACGCTTAAGCATCTAAAGACGTGGCTTAGAAATAGAACTTTGGAGAAGAGGTTAACTGGTTTAGCACTCATCTACATACATGCATCCTGAAATTTCTCTAGATGTTGATGCAATAATAGAGCGATTTGCTAAATCGGGTAGGCGAAAAGAATACATTTTTATAAAATTATATAATATTTACTTATCTTATTCTTATAGTATTTTTATTCACTGAACTTTTATTAACCAGTCGTTGCCGGCTGTTCGTGATAATTCGTAGCCTAATATTCCTAATTTTTTAACATTCTTAATTATAGAAATAACTATTCTTAATTTATATTATGTTTACACTTTTTCTTAACACGTTCGCGACGAGGTCTACCACCGGTGGTACACGCCTAACTTTTCATTCAGCCGCTTGTGGCCACAGGTGGTACACGGTACTTTTATATTTCTTAACTCTCTACAAGCATACAGTTATATCTTGTTTGTATTGCGTACACACTTAAAGTATAGTTTTAAATGTATGGATTTGCCGTCGCTTTGGCATATCATAATTTATATGGTCACAAATAAAGGCCAAAAAACTGCAGTAAAAATAGTTTATTAAAATTAAAACATCATAGTATAACATAGATATTGTACAAAACTTAAGAGATAATTTAAACATTATACAAAACTAGGTGGATTTGTGAATTTCATTAAAGCAAGGAAGGCACATAGTTGGTCTATCTTCACATATATCGCAGTATATACACTTTTTTTTGTTGGGGCTGATTTTGATATTTGTGTATCCTGAATTTTTCTTATAACATAAAAAGCAGCGTATTCTTGATTGTCTAGCACTACAATTTTTGTATCTTATGCTTTATTTTTTTCGCGAATAGATCACATATTGCATGTTTTAGGATTATTTAAAAGAACCCACGTATTAACTATGGATGTGCCACGACAAATTTCGAAAAACTTTCTTGTACCACTTAATGCTTTCTCTTATATATATATATATATATATATATATATATATATATATATATATATATAATATATATATATATATATATATATATATATATATATATGTCTTCATATCAAGGCGAGATCCGTTTGTATCATAAGCTATACAAAATGAGATCCGTTTTGCAAGGCGAGATCCGATTTTGGATCTCACCTTGTATTCACGTGTATATAGTAACATCTCGATGTAACAATGATGGGGGTACAAAAAAATCGATTTTTGTCTGGACCTCATTTTGCACCCCTTTTGGTGAATTTTATATTGCAGTAGTTCCACTAAATCCGCTGTAGAGGCAGTGCGAGCGATCCGTTGTGTATATGCTAAATATACATTTTGTAGACAACCCGAGATCCGGTAAATTTGGCAACATCGCAAATGAATTTTACAGTCAGACCTCTCCCTTCCTTCGGCTTATTTCCGGTTTGAATAATATTATTTACATTATTAAAGAGCTCTGTCCAGAAAGGCGATTGTCAAATATCTCGAGAACTAGAGGTCGTATCGAAGAAACTTAGGAATTTTTTTTAATGGTTTTTCAAAATCTATATACTTATGCAATAGCAGGGTTCTTATTCTCCCTGCGAACGCGGTGGGTATAGCAACTTTGAATTTTCAACTGGAACCCTTTATTTTTATTTAAATAAACATTTTGAAATTAGATTAGAACTATTATGGATATAGATATAAAATTAGAATAATCAATTAAATTAGAAATTTAGAGTTGAAAATACACAACTTTTCTGTGAATCTATAATAGCTTCTTTAATTAGTGGGAAGAGCTTCAAAATCGTCGTTTTGATGACATTTTTAGGAGTTAGATGATTTGAAGTAATTTTTTAGATAAAATTATGTAGAACACGTTGGTAAGTACTCGAAGTCTAAAAAAATTCGGAGACATTGTTTATTTGTAGTATTATTTTTTTACAATTTTTCTTCGCATATCTTCTCCACTGTTTGTTTTACAAAAAATGTCAAAAACTTATTTTAATCGCTTTTAAAAGACCTACAAAATAAAGCTAACCGCGTTCAATTTGAATGAGAGTTACAAACACAAATCTGTTTTACATATCATTTATAATTAAGGGACCAACTATGCTGTTCACGTACTATGTTAAGATTCCACGGGAATATTTTTCAATATATGTAGTTCATTTATGGTAAACTTGGACACTGTACGTCAAATAGTTTACGAGCTATAGCTTTATAAACAAATTAACTTCATATTTCCTTTAAATTCGTTTACTGAAGAAAATCCAAATTTAGCTATACAGCTCGCACTCCCTCGTAGGGGAAAATTCACTCATCCCAGACACCCACCTTATCAAAAGGATTGACCTGTGGGACTCTTTCTGTGTTCGATTTCTAGATGACTTAGTACATCGGGGTTTGTCCCAAAAAATTTCTTACATTATTATCTAGTATTATATAAAGCTTATTAAGGACGTTGTAACTGCGTTAAAGTTCAAAAGCTTGTGATATATAAAACATCTAAATTTGCAACGGTTTTTCCCTGGCAGCAAATTTCACGTTCAAGAACAAAGGATAGTAATAAAAACAATTAAATCTATGTACCTATTTCTTAATTATTATCTTGTGTTAGTTATCTTACTCTATGTTAGACTCTTCATTACTATAAAAAGAAGTAACACTCTCTTTGGTTAAAATTGTTCACGTTTATCACCTTTTTTGTAACATTTCACTTGGGCCATAATATATTTACAAGAACCAATGAATTTGATCTCGTTTCCGTTTACACGAGCATTGGAGCCCCCGTACAGTCTGACAATTAGAAAAAAACCAATATAATAATTATTCGTCACAAAAAGGTAAAAATAAACTCATCTTTTACACCTACTAGGAGTTTAGTATATGTATGTATGTTTCTTCAACTTGGATTCCGTGCTTAAAACTGGTACCAGCTCTATATTTTCTTTACTCTAGCCAGTTAGCAACAGATTCGGCAGTCAAAGTCTTGGTGTCACACTACATACTCATACCTTCATTTGGATGAGTATGTACACGAATATTATATATTATACTGTCTGAAGTAGGAGAAAGTTTATATGTTTATATGGACCAGTACAAAGAAGATTGTTCTTCTTCTAGTTCCATGACCGTTATCGATCGTTGGATATCATGTTGGCTACCATATTCGCTATCGTGACTTTATTGACAGCAGCTCTAAATAACGATGTAGTTGATTTTCCATACCATTGCCTTAGATTTTTCAGCCATAATGTTCTTCTTCTACCAGGACCACGATTACCTTGGATCTTTCCCTGAATAATCAGATGTAAAAGATCATATTTTTCAGGGTGTCTCATAATATGACCGAAGTATTCCAGCTTGCGTTTCTTTATTATATTGACCACTTGTGTTGTTTGGTTCAGCCGTCTAAGGACCTCCTCATTTCTAACTCTGTCGACCCAGCTTATTTTCAGTAGTCGTCTGTATACCCACATCTCAAAGGCTGTCAAGCGTTTAAGCATAGCCTCAGTTAGGGTCCACGCTTCTACTCCATACAGCAGGACAGGAAAGATGTAGCAAGATATCATACGAACTCTAAGGTCAATGCTAAGATCATGACTGCAAAGTACGTTTCTCATTTTTACAAAGGCAGCTCGGGCTTGTTCTATTCGGCTTTTAATTTCTGCGGTTGGATCCCAGCTCTCATTGATATTACTGCCGAGGTACACGAGTTTCTCTACTCTGTCCAGTGTGACATCTCCGACTTTTATACCGTCATCATGTATATAATTTTGTTTGCTAACTATCATATATCAAATCAAATACAAAACCAATCCTTTTGGGGTTGTAGAGGTTCTTGAACACTATTGATTTTAAAATTCTTGCATAGTCGCCAAATGATTTGCAGTTGGAGGGTTTGCCAACGGCTTGGATTAAACTCATACCTTCAAGAATGTGACACTTTTGTTACTTTATAATGGTAATGGTAGATATTTAGACATAACTGTAAACTGTTCTATTATAGAACCTAAGGCAGATTTATTTGATGGTATCGATAAAACTCTTACAGGTACAAGTGACATTGGATATGCTGTAAATTCATATTTGAAAATATTCTCATAATATTTATGTTACTTTTAATTGCCTTGTGTTGAAAGTACTTCTTGTATGCTGATAAAAGTTGGGAGCTCTAACAGTAAGAAGAAATTTTGCTAGGCTTTTCTCCATTTTTTTTTTGTATATTTAGTAAGGGTATTTGAATATTTGGCAATGCAATCTCATTAGCTGAAATTACGAGAAGACGATCTACGCTTTTGAAAAATACATTAAATCGTAAAAAACTGATCATGTAGTTTTTGTACAGAGTATTCATCAATTTGCATCCGTTTTTTTTTTCTATTTTTTACGTTTTGACTTGAGTGATTACTTAGGTCTCATGATGCACGAAATTCATCTACCATCATGCCAATCATATTGTAGCTTAACAACCATTCGTCTAGTTTTGTGCTGGTTTTAGTCAATCCCACGATTCCTTCTGCATCTTTTGAGTTGTATTTATATGTTTCAAGCTGGATCTACAAGTAGTTGATTAAAGTTGCTGTTCAAACTTTTCACAACAAAATTTCTTCTCATAAAGTCTTCATGTAATTCTGGAGCCTTATCAGCAAGTTTGTACATGTCCAACAAATATAATGTTCCCCAAAAAGAATAGTTCACATGGTCAAATCCAAAGAAATAGGGGTACATTTTTCTAAAACTAGAACAAAAATGTATTCTATAGTTTCCGCTTCTTTCAGCAAACTAAAATGGAAATGGACTTTACGGAAAGAAACATGCCGTAATCTGATTTTTGACTGAAGTTCACTGTCATACCTGCTGCTGTTCATTAAAATAATTTAAAACTTCTAATATTAAAAATCTCAGCTCAGTGGATTAAATACAAAATCGAATATACAACACAACAAAATTTCAATGTAAAATCGACCCTAACAACATCGCCATCACTATGAATCTCGCCCTTCCTCGCATCTCTGCGTTTGCCACTGTGCGTCGTGACATGCCGTTCGATTTATTTAATTTTTTCTTAAACTATTTGTCCCATCGACATTCTAAATAAACTGACATGTTCTCTGATGTTTGGTCTATAACTAGATAGACTATAGACCCAATATTTTTCGGGGTAGAGCGAAGAGAAACGATTTTAAAAATATGGGTTTTCAGACTCATTCTAAGTCATTTTGTATGAAGGCACTCCGTATACAACAATGGTTTGACGTATTTTTATATATAAAATAAAAATATTTCTAATGTCCGGATCGATATGCAAATTTGAATAATGAATTTTCGGATATCGTAGATCCGAAAAATGACGAAAAACAAATAAGCACTTTTTTTGTAAGGCTCCCCACCACTCCCCTCGCGCTACGATTTTTGGACGACTAAATGATTTTGAATTAGAAAGATATTAGAAACGAATAAAAATAGGTTTTGCATTTTAGCAACAAAGTGCCCACCAAAATCTATTCTAGAAGCCTTTTTCCAGTCTTATTTACTCTTCAGTATGGAATTGTATTTACTCTTGTACAAAACTAATATTTTTATGTTAAAAGAGGATTAGAATGTTAAAATGATAGCTTTTGTTATACAGATAAACTGTTTAGTTTAAATAATTTCCCCTTTTTAATTTTGTACATAAATAATAAACAAAAATAGCTTTGAGAATAGATTTCACAAATTCAATAAAACAGAGCATTTTAGTAATTCGGTTTATAAAGTTTATGTTGAATTATTTAATAATATACATAAAAATTATAATCATTACTTAGCTTCTGTTATCTTTGAATTTTGTTTCACTACTTCAACTGACCGCTGCCCTTGCAATATTTTTAAAATTCAAAACACCATAACCGCAAATTACTTTACTGTTTGAGTAGGAAATATGCAATACAACACGAGCTCCGGTCGCTCGACTAATACTCTTTAGAGCTGGCAACAGTGTCTGATCTCGCGTTGATCTGTAAATATCTAAAATTTCGTATATAAGTCTTCCCCTTCCCTTTTCAGCTACGGATCTCATTTTGTTGTAAATTTATCAAAAAAATTTATGTTCAAAAATCTTTTCCCCTCTAAGTGTGCCATGATTAATATGTTAATTATAAAGATAGTTATGAACAATATACTCCATTAATTAATTTCCTATTGGTGGATCTCGGGTTGTCCTCAATTTAATCGGATCTCGCCTTGATATGAAGACGTATATATATATATATATATATATATATATATATATAATATATATATATATATATATATATATATATATATATATATGTGTGTGTGTGTGAAAATCACTCGGGGAGAACCGCGTTGAGAATTTAGAGGAAGCCCAACTCAATTCAGTGGTCAACACTCTCATTTCTCGTTCCATAAGACTTAGCGACATCAATCATAGGTCATGCGAAATCAATTCAATAAGGTAAACACTCTTACAAAACGGCTACCACAAAACCCAAATCAATAAGAACATTCAAAATCATCTAAACCCCATTACATCCAAAAAGAAACCTGGCCGCCTGATCAACCCAAAATTGTTCTACATTTTATTAAAGGTGTCACTGACAAAATCAGTAGAACTCTTCTTCCTCTAAACATCAAAACCATCTTCACTACTCACTCCAAGTTATCCAATCTCGTCAGATCCGTAAAAGACCAAATTCCTAAAGAAGACCATGGTGTCTACGAGATACCTTGTTCCAGTTGCCCACGTACAGACATAAGACATACAAACCGACGAATTCATAACCGTATTTACGAACATTCTATACCAGTCAAACATTCCGATACTACTTCAGCCCTAGCCCAACATCATATTCAAACAGGCCACAAAATAGACTTCGAAAAAGCAAATATCATCGCATCCATCCGCTCCTTAAAATAAAGAATCATTCGTGAAGCTTTCGAAATCGAAAAACGGTCTAACAGCTTAAATACGCGCGATGACGCGAAACGATTGCCGGCAACTTGGCGATCCCTGCTTAAGCGACCTCCCGCCCACACCGCTCAGGCCACGTCAGCCCAGACCACGTCAGCCCATACCGTTCCCGCTCGTACAGCGAGTCTTAATTTTCGTATTTCTTAATTTTCCCGTCTTCTAAGTCAAGGTCATCTGCAGTATTTCTCCTCCTATGCAAAGATATTGCATTTTTTATAAATTTACTTCAAGGCCCTATTTTTTATTGCTTTTTCTTAACGGGGTATAATATGAAGACATTTGATCGCCAAATCCACAACTTTCTTTGTCTTTCAACTTTCAATGTCTTCACCTTGTCTATTTTTTTCCTGTCGGTTGAAGGTTTACTATCTGGCTGGTAACTGTACTAATCAATAATACAGGACGTTTGGATATTCATCTTATGCCTTATTATCATTTTGTATTCCATATATTTGTGCTTTCATCAATTTTTTTGACATACAGTTTTTAAATTTTTTTTGCTAGATCTAAGAGTTTTTTAAACATATAATTTACACTAGTATAATAATAATTATCAATATATTTGTTTCTTTCTTCATACAAAAGCCCTCAAGTAATTCCAATCAAATATTGTAGGAATGTCTAAAATCGTTGTCAGGTATATTTGAACCACTTGTATTTGCGTATATGTTTAGAATATATGTATAACCTAAACAGGTAAAAACCGTTAAAAATTCAACAAAATACTACGACACCCACGACTTCACATTGTGTTACACGACGTTTTTTCTTGAAGATTGTTCACTACAGCCGGCGTGTACCGTGGACGGTACATACAAAAAATAGCTATTAAATAGAAAAATATGGTTTTAAACATATGAAAAATATATTCATAATAGTCCAAATACAGATTGTTAGTTAAAATACATATAAAAAAAAATTACAGCTGAGAGGTAAAATCTCGAAATTCTGCGTCGTCGCGAACGTGTTAGGTTCCTTCTTAGTACGGAAGGGTGTCTAAAACTACAGCTGCTGCCGGAAAAATGGCATTAAATGAAACAGACCGAACTTAACCGTGAAAAGACATCCAACCTTGAGGTCAAAAATTTTTTGACAGAGCAACAAGATAGAGGTACCACCCCAAATATAAGGGTTTGATCGGTAACTTCATTTACACTACTTTTTAAAATATTTTATTAACATCACTTTAATAATGCTACCTAAAGTTAAATGCTACCTAAAGTTAATTATCAAATAGTTGGAAGTAAATCTATGATTTTCATGGTTCTTTTTCACTACTTAAGATTAAATAAAATATTTCATTTACTTTAAACCACATGGTCAGTTGCTGTGCTAATTTTTTAATAAGTTGCTATATGTTGTTAGTTAATTGATTGTTTATACAATATCACCGTATAATGTCCATTTACTTGAGTTTTATTCACAAACTTGTTAATATCTTTGACTGCTATATGTCTTTTTAAGGTAACATTTATAACATCGTTTCCATGATTGTGTGGTTCTTATATTGTACTTTTTAGATGAACTGATGATGCTTTCAGAATACGAAAGCGAAACGTTTTCAAAATAGATAAAGTAGCCTATCAACTTTTTCTTTTATTTCTCCACCTTGAGACCGATATAAGAACCCACCACTCGTCTGAGTGATCCTTATATATATATATATATATATATATATTATATATATATTATATATATATATATATATATATATATATAGTATATATATATATATATATATATATATATAGGCACATGTGTAAAAACCAGCCAGCAACTGGCACCATCGCACTAAGTACAGTAACATGTCTATATTTATGGTTCCACCATTCTTATTGTTGTTACTACGTATTAATAAATTGTGATGACTTACTGTATTCGCGACTGTATTTTATTATTAGCGGAACCAACACTAACGGTACATTTATCTCTATTATATTTCAAGAAACAGGTATATTTATTTACCAGTCACTTTCCAAAACATAAATATAGGTTATGATGTTACTAAAAGTTGCATGCGGCTATTGTATTTTGCTCTTGCCTTTTATTGCTTCAACTTATGAGTCGAAATAATTATTTATGCATCGATATCACATTCTTTGAATAAATTAATTTCGATAAGTGAACGGTAGTAAAATTTCCTACGTTACTATTGATGTAAATCAAATGATAAAGTGTAAATCGGAACCAGAAGAAAGTGTCTCTTCATCATTCCCACGACCTTCATGAGTGGTCGATTTACCTATATCGTCTAGCCGTCTTCCACCGTGTCTTCTTTGATCTTGCTCTTCAAGTCCTTCCAGGACCAGTGAGTCTTTGTATTAGGGGAATATGAATTCGGTTTTAAAAGCTTAAAGTATGCTCTTCATTAATATTTTTTTTATTAAGGCATCAATCTCTGTCACGCCTATATTTACTTCTAATAACACAGAAAGGTCGTGCTTTAGACACTACTAGAACGGCCAAGAAAGGTCATTTGGCTCTCTTCTCTCTCTCTCTCTCTCTCTCTCACTCTCTCTCTCTCTCTCTCTCTCTCTCTTTCTCTCAAGGAATCCATTAAGCATTGTTCGTTTGATAGCTCTTTATGTTGTTTTGAGAGATGTTGTTATGATAGAATACAAGTGTATTAATATAAGTTTTGCAATTTCTGATTTTTGTTTTTTCCTTCCCAAATTGACGCAGAAATTTATGGAGATGTTAGTGTCAGAATGTATATGTCATAAGCTCAGTATTTTTGTTTTTCCATAAGTCATTTAAAGCCTTATATTTTTAGATGTCTCGTTTAATTCTTTTATCATTTCAGGCAGATCTTCTACATCTCTTGCCATCAGTACTATGGCGTCTGCAAACCCCAGGTGGTTCAAGTATAAGGCGTCAATATTTATTCTTTTCATGTGCTACTCTAGTTTGTTAAAAACATATTCGAGTGCTACCGTGAATAATTTAAGGAATATCGTATCTCCTCGTTTAAGTCCCCCATTTATTAGCCGTATGTACCTAAGAGATGATTTTTGCATTTTCTACAGATTTTAACTGATCAGGTTTGAGTTGAAGCCTTTTTGATCTATAAAAGTCAAGTGTAGCGGTAAACGGCAAACTATTTACTTACATAAACATTCTAGGTCTCCTCGCTCGTGTCGGGAAGAGATTGGATGTGGTTCTTTCAAAATTTATATGCAATCTGTATTATTTTTAAAGTTAAAATTCGACGCCAACCGTTATTTACCCTCCTCGTAGGGAAACGAGCTCAGATAGAAAAATAAAATGAAAAATTTAGAGCAAAGCTAACCTTTATTATTTTGTAACAAACACAAATTTATTAAAAGAATCTAGGAGAATTACATCATCTTGGAAAAGAAATAAACATTCTTTGTTCAGATATTAAATTACAATTGAGAAGTGCTTATACGTGATGGCGACCAACTATACATTCTGGTTTCAGAACACGTACCATAAATCCATAGCTATTAAGATAACATCAGGCCAATAAACATAGTTCTGGCAACTATTAGGGCTCCTGGTAAGGGTCTAAAATAAATATTTATTTGAAATATAAAATAGAAAAAGAATTTTTCGGCTTACCTCGTCAAGAGACCACTCAAAAAATTTCGTCCTGTATGTTGGACGTTCAGAGAGAGAAAAGAGAGATAAATTACAGGAAGGCTACCAGCGCTCGGACTTTTTAGGCCAAAATCGGAACTACTATGAACTACAGTTGGATCTTTGAGAGGTAATTTAGATTATTCCGCACTCGCCAGATAGGTGGCGCGAGTAACATTAAATTAAATACTTACTGGAAATTATTAATATGTAATACATTTTTGAAAATCTTGAATCTGTTGTCTGTGTGAGTCCATTTCACATAGTTAAAAAGGAACAAAATAAGACTTACTCACAATCTATTTAATTATACCACCAACGACCGGTTTCGCATACTACAATTTGCTATGCATCTTCAGGTCTTACGGTACCTGGTAAATTAAATGCTGAAATTACAAACACCACATTAGGGTGCTGTATAATAAAGAAAAATACAGCAATTATGCCAATATATGTCTGTGATTATTTAATATGAATTAAGTTGATTAAAGCAGACAAAGTAAAAACAACAAATGGCACAAAATAATCTAATAAATTGAAATAAATTAGTAAATAACCAATAAATACTTCTAACATGCCGGTACAAGAATTATTAATTAGTGATTTGGAAAACATAGTTCAAACTATCCTGGATTAGCTGGTAATGGGTGATAATCGGTTTTTGACCCGATAAAAAAGTGACCGAAAAAGTGTGCGGATTTAGATAAGTGGTTTCTCAGGACATGACGACATAATAAACGTTAGCTAGTTTGAATGTGAGAAATTAAAAATATGAAAATACCCTTTTTAAATGAAATAACTGATTAGAATATATAATTAAATAAGATCATGATAAAATAATTAGAAATAAAAACAAAATATTTAAATAAATACTAACTAAATACTTTTCCAAACACCAAATTTTAAAGCATATGAAGTTGATAGAATCTTAGAACATGATTACAACACTTTGAGGTTACACCTTATCACCCGGATGTTAATCCTAACCTTGGTTGAGCGTCTCCTAAACAATACGTCGGAAGTAAGAACACCACTTTTTTATTATCAGGTGTTGAAAATTTGTGAAATGAATTTTTCACCACAATGAATCGTACAATCGCTACCAACATGTTCTCAAAATTGAAAAAGAACTTTTTGATTTGCAACCAACGATAGATATTATTGCTGTATCTATCGTTGTTCAAGGAATTATCAGTCCTGAAAATGACGATTCAGACGATGATTTTATTGTTAGTTCTCAAAGTAAAATTATTGATTTCGATGATAGTGATTCATTTCAGTCGACTATACTTAATAAATATTTTAGCACACTAAAGTGAAAAATAAATTCTTTTGGTATACGATCATTTAAAAAACAGTATTTTATTGTTGATATTCTACTACGAAAGTATATCTATGTATGTTTTGATTTTAGAATGGAACAGATATTTCTGAGGTTGATAATACACTGTTGTAATAGTATATTACATAACGAGAGTTGTAAGAAGCGTATTACATGCGAGTAAAAAAGGTGCGCACGAGCCGCGTAGCGGAGTGCGCAGTAATTTTACAAGCATGTAATAAGCTTACAACTCAAGTTGTGTACTATACTTTTTCTACGATTATTTTCATTTATAAAAATAAAAAGTATAACAAGTAACTTTTATTTATTTAACAAAATTCGGGAACAGTTTAAATTAAACATTTATTTATAATAATTATTTGTAAAATTTTGGCAATTATTGATGACTACTTTTATCCGAGTTTGGCGGTTGTTCAGTAATACGTGGTGAATGGTGAGATGACGTAAACTGTACGGTATGTTCTTTTTGAACATTGGTATTTTCAGTGTATGTAAAGGTCTGTAAATTACTTTCAATTGAATTTATAATTCTATTGGCTGTTTACGTCTTATTATTTATTGACTCATCGACATATCCTTCGGCCGTTGTTGAAGATTTCCATCCACCATGTCGTTTAAAAGCCATTAAATCACCACCGGCATTTACCAAGATAGTGGCAGAAGTTCGTCTTGAACAGTGACCTGTGTACATTTTGGGATCTGGTAACTCTAAATATTCGGCTATTTGTTTAGGAACACCGCCTATTTTGTTTAATCCTACCACCTTTTTCGTACATTTACCTCTTTGATAATTAAGAAAAAATTGATTTATTTGCAGATCGCTAATCTTTAGTCGAATTTCTATATATTGTTTGCAGATTTTATAGCAATTTCCGGAAATAACGAAAGATCTACATATTTTGGTTTTCGTATCAGGAATTTTAACCAATAACATGGTACTTAATCATCAATGTCACAAATTTTAAGATTTTTTAACTCTTGTTTCCTACAAGCTCCACATATTCCAATAATTGCAATAACCTTAAAATAGAAGTATTATAAGTAGGCACATGTATGTTATACTTTTAAATAACACACCTTTATTAACAAGTACTGTACATCAGGAGCTCCATTTAAAAAAGTTTTATTTCATCAGGATGTAATATTTTAGATTTTTTGTTTTTAAAACCTTCTGATTGCCTTTTTAGATAAGCTCGCAATTTCGAATAATTTTAATATTAACATTATTTTTCAAAGTTATAACACTTCTTAGCATAGAATATATTGCCCATAATGAGGATGGTTTAAATTTCTTAGCGATTTCTCCAAAATAAGCCAAGAGTAGCACATGATTACATTATTGTTGTAGAAAATGAATTTACATTATTTGTTGTACGCAATCCATAAATTGCTGATATACCTTTTCATATCTTCCTCTAGATTTTTCTGGCAATAGATTCTTTAGTGTTCGCAGCTAACTGCATAATATTGGGTGGTGTGCTACTAAATTCATCTTCACTATTCGATGAACTCATTTTATTTATCTGTATTTAAATTACCACTATATTTACACTGACAGATTAATAATTTTTTAATCTGTCAAAGTAACGTCTGTTAATCCGTTTCCATGATAACTCGACCAACTGACTACAAGGCTTATATGATATTGCACAAAAACCCACTCTGTGGCTCAGTGGTAAGAGCGCCTGCCTTTAAACCTAAAGGTCGTGTGTTCGAATCCTACCTGGGTGGAAATTTTCGTTTATTAAAAAAAAAAAATTAATAAATGAAAATAATTTCTATCCTTGTGTGATCGGTACACACCGGAGGGACCGCAGACGTTCGGATACAATTAGCGTCTCTTAGCAAAGACAATGACGTCGACTTCGCTAAGTATCAAGACATTTACTCTACACACACAAGCACACACACACACACACACTACATTAATAAACTTATCTTGATTGAGACTGGCTGAATGACAATTGTCCAAGCCAAAAAACACACAAAAAAAAAGATATTGCACATTTTTATAGAACTGAAGCGAAATTTTTTTTATTACGTGCCAGTCATTACGTGTCAGTATCTGTTTTGATGTATTTACTTAGCATCCAAATAGTAGGTAATATACAATTTACTAGTAAGAGAGTAGAAAATTAGTATATAACATAGCCTATGTATGTATGTGTATAAAAAAATAGAGTAGTATTTTTTTTTCATTTTTATATCAATATTTTATATTTAATTCATCATATTACTCAGCAAATTTCTGAATGCGATATCCCTCCATTTTCTCACCACAAAAACGTCTAATGCTGTTTACTCATGTTGCTGCTCAATGTATTTTAATGCAATTTCCATTGCATTTTTGGCTTCCTCCTTCATGAGAAACCGTTTTCTCACCTTCACCGTTACTACTCTCCTCATTTTTATCTGGTTCTTTGGTTCCTAAATCTACGATTTCATCGTCATTTCATTCATTTCTCAACATCTCATTCAATGTTCCACATCTTCTGGCTGTAATGCTTCGTTACCCGATACCTTTTGCAGATATTGTAGAATTGTTTTGTATTCGTGTTCTTCAGTCCTTGTAATATTCGAGATCGGAACTAGATTCTCAGCATCTGGCCAAAGTTTTCTCCAAGATTTAACAAACATTGAAAAGGGCATTTCTTGAAACGTTGAGAGTGGGTACACAACATATTTTTATTAAGGAGAAAAGAAGTAAATTCCGCAAAATTATACTCAAAATAATTAGTGGACGACGAGACAAAATTAGTACATTACTTTTGCATTACGATTTCCTTAATTTGCTGTGTCTGATTAAAGACGACATAACGAAGATGGACACACCATAAACATGATGGACATAAAAGACCAGTAACTCCAGCCGAAAAGCTTCCTGTAAGTTTGAGGTAAAAAAATTAAATTATGTACATGATTCAGTGCAGTCAGGTCCAGTCAAACTCAAGTCAGTTTTGTAGAAATTTATTCCTGGTTGTGCATTGCCTAGAGCAAGACGAGCATAACCTTACATGTATTTGGTAAATGATTATATAATCGAAACCCAAAAAAAACGAAGAAGAAGAAGACCGGACGTACAGTGATCTTGACTGTACCGTGTACGTGACTATACCGTGCCCGTCAGTGGAATTACCCATCGAGCAAAAAGACAAAAGAGGAAATGTAAAGGTAGTGGGGGCAAACATATTGTTAGACAGGAAGTGCGATCTTTAGAGGCCACATTAAACAAGGAAAGAGAGTCTCTTTCCTTGTTTGACATCAAATTTAGTTGGGTTATGTTATTGTTTGTCTCAAATGTCACATGAAATCTTATTTATATTGAAGTTTTTTAACAATTGTGTCGCATTTTAGACTCTTATCATTAATAATTAATTAAAACTTTCTCGAAGGTCCGCTTACCATTATGCTAATTTCAGTACTGATTTCAGTGCTAAAAATATTAGTTAGTTGCGCGAGTCGATTTAGTATGAAAAATGTATGTTGGTGTTTGCAACTATCTTGATTTTAATTAGCCTGTAGGCATGCGCTCTACCAATTTTGTATTGACAGTCTAACTATCTGAAGTTTGTTTTTATAGTTTTATGATTAGAGTAAACAAAACAAACAGGAGTTTGTACAATTCCGCCTTTATTTCTTCCAAAGCTTTTACTCTCGCATTCCTATTTTTATATAATGGATGTTTTGGCACATATAAACAAGGATTTGCTTTATATAGTTCGATTAAATTTTTTATTTGCTTTTGACTCCACATATTTAAAAACAAAACATAAACATACGTAACATAACCTCTGTTTCAGTTAATATTGGATCATTTTTAGTACAAGAAATTAGAACATGTTCTAATTTTTAGTACTGAATCGGCGCGCGCACCTAATTTGTAGATACAATATTTTTAGTGCTAAATTCAGTACTGAATTACTGAATTTAGCATAATGGCAAGCGGACCTAAGACACATTCTGAAAAATATTATATAGCTACTGTTGATAAGTGTCGGAAAATTTAAATTTGGCGCATTCGCATTTCCGGATATGTCCTCCATCAGAGGCCACTTTTTTGGTCTCCTTTTCATAAGGATTAGATTCCCTCTTTTGTCTTATTGCTCGATGGAATTACCTCATGAAAAACATACAAAAGACTGTAGCCTGTAGCGTATTTGACTGTGATCTTATCATCCCGTGACTGTTGGTGTGAATCAACTTTAATTCACTCGATAATAAACAACTCAATTGATGATAATTTTCGACTGCCCTATCTTTAGAGCTCAAATTCTTGTTAATATCTTAAATGTAAACAAATCTCATAACATAAAAATAAAGGTTATTAAAGTTTATGTTTACTATCACAGCTTTCGAGTAAATTTCTACCTTTCTCGAAATAGGAAGTAAAAACTTCTAGTTTCATATTTTCCCCACACATTTTTCAGTATTTCTTTGAATGTTGAAGTTTTGGCTGCACTAATACTGAAATAAAAATATCTGAAATAAAAAATGCATTAATGCAATTTGTCAGAAAACAGTGTCAATGTCATTTTAAATTTAATAAACCATAATTTGTTATGTTTTCTATACTTTACACTCCAAAATTAAAAATATCAATAGTTTTAAATTACTCGATATATAATAACTTAATTATAGAAAATAATGGTCATGAACATATTATTTTTTTATTACATTACAAAAGTTCATAATAAACTAAATTTAGTCCTTTGTCTAAAATTATGTCAGTGGTGTGCATGGACGTATGTGTAAAACCTGAAATTACGGATTGATATTTAACCGCTTCCCATATTCATCTGAATTATCGAATTGGTTATTTTTAGACTTCATTTTGAAGTCTATACTACGGGAGGCGGCACTAAAACATTTAAATTGGAAATAATCTAAGAATTATGGCATATATAATACTAGTAATATCCGGTTCTCAGTTTCAATAATATGTACTTATAGTAAATTTTTTGAAATTATATCTGTTAGTTGTCATCACTACCTTTGCCTTGACTCCATGCGAGCTTGGCTTCTTTAATTACATTTCTCTATACTAATGACCTAGAAGGGGGTTATAAACACTGATAAGATATGTCTAATGGTGGTTTTCCACTAAGCGGATAAAACAAAAACAGAACACAAACTCGTGTCGAATAAAACAAAACTGCAACTTTTACTCTTTATACACTCCGGGTCATAGAAAACGGGCCACCCCAAATATTTAAAATATTTCCAAAATTATTATTTATTGCTATAAAATTAAGCATCTATTTTTTCTGTATATTGAATCAATAACTCGTTTAGTCTACAATTTCATCATCATCGCAAAACATCAATCGAAAATAAACAATTTAAGAAAAATAGGAAATTTATTGAAAAAATCAACTTACAGTTTTTAAAACAACAATGAACTGTATATTAAAAAAAAACTGGTATTCATTTTCAGTAATGGGTATTGCCACCTCGATTCTGAATGACACTCCTCATTCGATTTGGCATGGAATTTATAACGTTTTAGATATCTCTTTGGGAAAACAATGAGTGCCATCTGAAGCTCTCCAGGTGTTGTTGGACCAGGTATGCGGCGCCTAACGGACTTTTAAGCAGGCTTCATATATGCTCAGGATTTAAATCAGGGCTTTGAGCAGGCCAGTCTATTTTTGGAATACCAACCTCGTCAAGATACTCCCTCACTATCCTTGCCGTGTGTGGTCTCTCATTATCCTGCATTAGCAGAAATTCGTTGCCAATAAATCCAGCATAGGGCATCACATGATGTAAAATTTCCGTTATGTACCTTACTGCTGTTAACACACCTCTGTCGATCACGATGAGATCAGTATGCGCATCAAAAGAAATCCCTGTCCAAATCAATACTGAACCAACAAAAAAAGCAACCCGTGGTGCCCGAGTGCAATAAGCGAAACTTTCTCCAGCCCCTCTGTACACCTTACTGCCTCCGTCTTTACATAAATAGACATTCTACACTCATCTGTAAACAACACTTTTTTCCAATCGTCTGCTGTCCAATTGATGTACTCACGGGCAAAATCGAGTCTTCGTCTTTTGTGAGCTGGGGAAAGTAAGGACCCCGTTACTGGACTGCAAGCTGTCAAACCTTACTCCCTTAATCTTCACCGAATAGTAGGAAGGCTGTTGCTGGTCCTTAAGCTTGCTGTAAATGGCCTTGAAGAATTCTAGCTGTTTGGGTCCGATTCCGTAATGCAACAAGTATGACGACGCGATCTTCCCTAGCGGTTGTTTTCTTTTTTGGACCCGTACAAGGTCGTCGTTGGTGAGATCCTGTCACAATAAATCGTTGCTGGGTCCTTTGTACAGTCGAACGATTAACATTCAATTGTCTTGCAATTTGTATTTCACTTAATCCACTTCCCAGTAACGTTACAATTTCAACCGATTTTTGAAAATTCTCCATCGTTATTAACTCAAGACTACTTCACACTAAGTCGGTTACTGTAATACTGAGATGCGTTTAATACTTATTAGAACCCTTTACAATATCATACATTTCTCTAAAAAATAGCTTCCTCGAAAATTGATCAAGTTTTAAACCACTTTTTCTCAAAATTGTTTTGTTTTATAGGTTCTAACCTGCGGTATGCAGATGATACAATAGTGTCCAATACCATAGAAGGGCTGCAAAACTTAATGAACAGAATAACGGAAACTTTTAATTAAAAATCCTTTGTAATAGGTATATATTTAAGGCCCAAACGGGCTAAGTTAAAAAGACATAACGTTTTCGGAAACCATGTTCCATCATCAGTGTCTAGGAGTACATGAATGTAGCCACCAAGATTAAATATATGGGTAAAAACCCGTTAACAGATGTTTAATTACATTTAGTTTTAAAAATACGTTATAATAGTTTAAGATGATAGAGTTACCGATGGATTAGGTAACATGGCGACATATGACTCCACGTTGAAGTTGCTAGTCCTGAGACGGTATGTCTTCGAGGACTGTATGAGTGCAACTCAAGTTGCACTCACAGTTTATACATACACGTTTATATACATAGAACGTTTCAGTTTCTTTCCGTGAAGATGTGATCTGGCTTGTCGCTTTCAAGTTTATTAAGATTAATTAAGATAAAATAAATTAAAATCATGTGGTTACCGAAATTCGCTACAATACAATCAAAAACTAAAATGTAATGCAAAACGTATTTAACATAACAGGCGAGATCGACCTAATCGCAAGCGTTATTCGTTCTTTTAAGTCATTTAAATCAGAAGGTTTAGTTTTTTACACATGGCTCTTCACATATCCCCATAAAAAGAAATCTAATAATGTAAGATCAGATGATTGCGCTGGCCATTCAATCGATCCTCGCCTCCTTATCCACCGATTGGGAAATATTGTATCGAGTTACTGTCAGACATTAAGTTGGTAATGTGGTGGTGCTCCATCCTGCTGAAACCATATCGTATTCGCTGGAACGTGAGGGTTTCCTGGATCAGGATATAAATTTGTCAACGTTGGAATGACATCATTTTGAAATAGTGCCAAATAATTGTTGCCATTCAAGTTGCCCTCAATGAAAGAGTAGGTATCATCTTATAGGGATGCAATTTATTTTCTTTTAATATGTTTACTATCGATGTATGGCTAGCATTGAATGTAGTGGATGCCTGCCTCCTCGATGTATGTGGATTTTCCTGAAACTCAAGCAACACGTCTAATTTGAGTTCATCACTCAGTGCATTGGCAGCTGCTTTTTTTATCTGCCTTACATGACCAATCTCGCGAAACTGCTTCTCTATTTTACTTATTGTTCCTTGGGATATAGGCGGTAAATTAGGAAATTTCTCATGAAATAGGCGAGTTACTTCCTGTTGTGTTCGGGTGTTATCTCCGTAACCAATCATTTGTAAAACTGTTATTTTATGCATTTCCGTTAATCTAACCATTTTTCAGAATTGAATTGAACGAACTTTTTTACTTAAATTAAAATACTGACAACTTAATTAAAACAATTTACTAATGCCTGTTAAAATAAGGTTGCCACGGAAATTCTTTAAAGTTTTTTAATGGTTATCATCTAAAAACCACATTGCTATGGTTTTTGTTCACTTTCTCATTATCAAGACCTAAACGAGAAATAAGTTTTAAGTATATTTCAGCGAATTTCGGTAACCACATGATTTTAATTTATTTTATCTTAATTAATCTTAATAAACTTGAAAGCGACAACATTTTTGAATGGAGAATGAACAGACCTTTCAAACGATATATCACAAGCCTATACTTCCCTTTTTAAAAATTGGGGTTGTACCTGTCATTCTAAGGGGGTTGAAGGTAGGGGTTGCATTTGTACGTTAAAGAATATCAAGTTATAATTTAAATTTGACGTGTTTCGGGATTTTTTATAAATATGTACAGTAACCTAAATAATGAATTTATTCCATTTGGCTTTTACACACTGTATGAATAGGATTCAGTTTAAATATATTTTAAATTTAATTACACCTTTAGTTAAAAAAAACATATAAAACCAAAGAGTATTTCCGTGCAAAAGTCCTAATTGTTTACCACTGTCGTGTTTAATTGTCACAAAGCAATAAAATTACATGCATAAATGACAAAATAGCGTCGAAAATTATTTTTTCAAATATGTAGGTACTCTGTATGAAAATCAAAAAAATGCCTAAATAAACAAAGAGGGGGAAACGACGGACATCTAATTCACACTATCCGTGTGACAGTGTGAGTTGTTCATATTTAAAATCATTTAAATTATATTTTTCGGAAACTAAACGCTACGTGCTGGAAACGCAATGTGCACGATAATATACCACGACCTTTAACTCGAACCATAATTTGCATGAAGAGTCTTAAAAACTGTGCGTCGGCTCTGTAGCTAATACTATAACCTTCACACATCGTAATCTAAACGGTTTATGTAATGAATGAAATAAATTACACAAATGATCGGAATGTCTCGCTAATTGATCTCCATAGGTCAGAGGAGCAGATTCCCTCCTATTGAACGATGCTGAATAATATAGTAGGGTAATTAGACCAATTATACGACTTAGTAGTTATTCGGATAACGTACGATAACAAATTGCATAACAACGCGAACATCTGGAGTTTTGGAACCAACATAATAAAGATAAAAATTTTATATCTATGACCTACAACGAAACTGACGCGATTATGTGTAGGTGGATTTTTGTTTAAATTAACGTGCCTTGATTAAAAAGATCGTTTACATGTATAAAAATATTTTAAGTTATCATATTCAGGTTATTTAATAGATAATGAGATATAAACGTCTATTCTATTTCTCAAAATTTTAACACGTTACCTGCCACGTTCAAATGTGAGTTACCATCACTGATGTTGATTAAAAGCCACTTAAGTTCAATGGGAATGACACAAGTTTTTGATTAATAGGCTGTGTTGGTCCTAGAAAACTAACATTTATGATATGCGCCGAGCCTTTATGCTTATTAGTAATAAGTAAGCATGGAATTGGACCAAGGAGAAGTAGAAGAAGTTATTTGCGGTATACATAATAATGCGATTTAGAAAGTATGTACCCTGCGCGTACATTTGTTGTAACAATTTTTTAAATAACTTAAGTTTACACAATTGATTCTATTGTAACTAAATTCCCATAATGCAGAAACACTTATAAACACTATTAAACACTTATAAACACTTGTCGGCGAAAACTTTATTTTTATGCAAAACAACGCGCGGCCACATGTAGCCCGGGTGGTAACACAATATGTGGAAACTGTCGGTGTGACAAAAATGATCTGGCTGGCTCAAAGTTCAGATTTGAACCCGATTGAACATGTTTGGGACCAACTCAAACGAAGGGTAAGAAACAGAATATTTGCTCCAATAAATCGTGAGCAGCTTCGGTTGGCGCTCATGGAAGAATGGGAAGCTTTTCCTCAAAACGACATCCAGAATTTGATCAATTCAATGCCAAATCGAATGAGGAGTGTAATTCACAATAGAGGTGGTAATACAAAGTATTAATAATCACGACTTAATTGTAATTTTATAGAGAAAACAGAAAATATGTACAATGTTAATTTTTTTTATTTTTCAATAAAATCATTATTTTGGAAGAAGCTATTTTTTGACATTTGTTATTTAAATATGACTTCATACTGCTTTAGAACATATGCTTAAACATTACACAAACATCTAATGATAATCACTTTGTGGTATGATTCGTAAAAATTAAAAAATGGCAAAAATTTTAGGTGGGCTCTTTTTCGTAACGTGCAGTGTACAGTCGATCCGCCGGATCTTTGCACATCGTCATCATTCTTGTTATAGGAAATAAATCAAAACATGTGAGTCAAACGTATGTCGGCTATAAGAATTATTATAAAAATTAGAAAATGGCTAATATTACAATTGACGTTTTTATACTTCTCTTTTATTTCATTTATTGCATTTTAAAAACTGGGTACGTATACATTTATGAAAGTGATTTTCCAAGTTGTCCAATTAAATTACAGTAAATAAATATTTAAACCATAGTAATCAGAAATTAAAGTATTTTTATTGAATATAAGCATATTTCATATTGCCCGTTGACGGAATTTTAGCTATATTTAAATAATTAATGTCAATTTAGAGGTTAAAAAAAATATATTATTCGTTATTAGCTAATACATGAATTCTTACCCTAATAAATTGAACATGAAGGTAAGGGTTAGTCGTTACAACAACTGTTTGTTAAAAAATATGCATATTTAAAGTATGAAAAAGGATTGATTATTTAAATCAAACGAAAATAATTTATAAAAATATTACAAACTCTGTCAAAACAAAATTTCCAATTGACATGTCAATTGTCAGTAGACGAATCAATCAGAGATCATTGTTCTATGACTGTCTTTGTTCAATGCATGGTGTTGTGTATGGATAGGCGGTTTAAGTTAATAGTTTTAATAGTTTTAGTTTCTGTGAGTAGGAAAGAGACGTAACATAAAAAATGATTCGTGAATAATGTCATACTTGTGCAAAGATCCGGCGGACCGACTGTATATAATATGGAGTCCATATTAAACAAAAACCATGCATTTATTACTGTGAGATAACGTTTATTAAAATATAGGCATATTTATAGGTACCCCACAGAAAAATGAAATAATGTGTTACAACTAATAAAAAAGTTATTTCAAATTAATTAATTCAATAAAATAATACATGCATAGAAAATATTTCTTGTCACAGCTTTTGCAAAATGTATTTTCCTTTTTAGTTTTGTTAAATACCTTACTGACGACCGTGTACAATCGTGTACCTCACTTTTTTTGTAACAATCCTTACTACTTAAGTTTCGTCGTTGACTTCCGGTCAAGTTGATGCTGCTTGTTTGATAGCTTTCATGGTCAGGGTCGGTTCTAGGATTTTGAGCTTCCCCAAAACAATAGTTGACGCCCTTTCGTAACATAATATACAGATTTACTGCAAATTAAAAAATAGTAAAAGACAGAAAATAAAAATTACACAATAAAGAACTCTCTATTTTATTTATTTAAAAAATAATACAATAGTTATTTACATACAAGTGATCCAATATTTGGAATAGCATAACGAGCATAACATATAACGCATTTAAAATTCGAGCAACGTAGGAGCGAAATGCGACATCCAACGTATCCCTTTCAGTCCCGCTTATGTTACTTAAATAAACGGAGTTGAAATCGTAATCTCTGAAGTTTTTCTATGTAATTACGTTATACAAACAAGTTTGCATACTACAGTAGACTCCCTGTATAACGAGAACTGAAATGGCAGACTAATTACCTCGTTATAAGCGGATCTCGTTATATCCAACAACAATAATACTGTGCATACATTTGAACATGTAGTTTTCTAAAACATTAATTTTCTATTATAGTGAAGCCATTCGGAGCAATATAAGATTGTTTGAATGGCGTTTTTGAAAAAAAGGTTTTTACTTTTATTGTCAAAGCACCAGGATTTGATAATATTCACCCTTAATTTCTACTAAATTGTGGCAAGTATACAAAAGTTTGGTTGGCTCGATTTTTCACAGACATCATGGAAACTGGAAATATCCCACAAGAACTAAAGCGCTCTAAGATAATAGCCATACCAAAGTCAGGCAAACCCGCTGACAACCCAAAAAACTACAGACCAATTGCGCTTCTCTCTGCCATCTACAAACTATTAGAGAGGCTTATATATAATAGAATCAGTACAGAACTGTTCCAGGTGATCCCAGTCGAACAAGCGGGTTTTCGACCAGAACGAAGCTGCGCGGACCAGGTAATGTCACTCACCACCTACATCGAAGCGGGTTTCCAAAGAAGACTTAAAACTTCAGCGGCATTTATTAATCTCTCGGCAGCTTACGATACAGTATGGAGAGAGGGCCTTATATACAAACTTCTCCGTGCAATCCCCTGTAAACAAATAGCACGTTTAATAGATAGCATGCTCAACGACCGAATGTTTCAAGTAATGATGGGCACAGATATCAGCCCACCAAAGAAACTTAAGAATGGCCTACCACAGGGGTCAGTGCTCTCTCCATTACTATTTAGCTTATATTTAGCAGATATGCCAGAAACACAATCTAGAAAGTTCGGATACGCCGATGACTGGGCCCTCATTACACGATGCAGAACACTAGAAACATCTGAAGAAGTTCTGACGGCAGACTTATATATATTGAGCAAATATTTTCGCAAGTGGCAACCAAATGCATCCAAAACAGAAGTAAGTTGCTTTCACCTGAACAATAAACTTGCTGGAAAAGAACTCAACATACGGTTTGAAAATACCACACCTTCCCACAACAAAACACCGAAGTACCTAGGCGTAACACTAGACAGAACGCTATCATTTAAAGAGCATTTAACAAAAACTGTCCAAAGGTTGAGTACAAGAAATAACATTATACAGAAGCTCTGCGGTACCACCTGGGGAGCATCGGCTTTCACTCTCCGCTCTACTGCTTTAGCCCTTGTTTTCTCGACCGCTGAATATTGTGGCCCAGTTTGGCTACACAGTCCACACGTAAAAAAGGTCGGCACTCAGCTGCACAGCACTATGAGGATGATAGCTGGTACAATTAAATCAACTCCCACCCAATGGCTTCCAGTATTAAGTCACATTCCACCTCCACATTCACGAAGAGTTGACGCACTTACACGTGAATACAAAAAGATCATGAACAATATAAACCTGCCGATCCACCAAGATACCGAGGATGCACGAAATACCCGTCTACGTTCTAGAAAACCACCAATGAAAACGGCAAGAATGATACATTAGGAGTTCAACATCACGAATGCATGGTCCCAAGAATGGAATGCATGGCAAAATAACATGCCCTGCATTACCCACAAGCCACCACCGGACATGGCAGATGTGCATATATGCTACATAAATGGGGAAAGAATCCGTCTCCTCAATGTGACTGTGGGAAGAACCAAACGATCGACCACATTATTGAAGAGTGTCCCCCAAGATCCTACAATGGTAGCCCTGAAGACTTCCTGTTTCCAACTTCAGAGTCAATTGATTATGTTAATACACTTGATGTTTGTTTGTAACTATTTAAAGTTTGTCATAGCATATTACTAGTGTTTGTAATTTTGTTCTAAATGTGTTGTAATTGAAATACGATAAATAAATAAATAAATAATTGAAATGAAATATTTTTAAAAGTGAAACTGGAACAAACCATGAAGTGGAGATATCCAGGAATGGCTAGTATACCTGTTGAATACAAAGCACGTGGTGTTCGTGTGTATTAAGGTATAAAAACGCTTATTAAAAGCTTAAAATTTTTTATTATAAAGAAGATCTTTTCGGAATTGTATCATTCCATCATCAGTTTACTAAAAGAGAGAGTAAAAATACCAATATTAAAAACAACAAAGTTAAAATTTGAACATACAAAAAGAGAAAGTTGGTTTTTTACTACTTACATAAAAAAGGTTGTTAAAAACATTGTGTGGCCACATAAAAAACATTCGGTGGACATCTTGATTTAAAAAATAATATTCTTCGTGTTAATTATTCAGGTAAATGCAATAGACTCTTGACTTGTGTTGTATAAAAAATGAAACTGGGGGCATCTTATATCCCATCAACTACAGGGGGTCATATAAGATGCCCCCAGTTTCATTTTTTATACAACACAAGTCAAGAGTCTATTGCATTTACCTGAATAATTAACACGAAGAATATTATTTTTTAAATCAAGATGTCCACCGAATGTTTTTTATGTGGCCACACAATGTTTTTAACAACCTTTTTTATGTAAGTAGTAAAAAACCAACTTTCTCTTTTTGTATGTTCAAATTTTAACTTTGTTGTTTTTAATATTGGTATTTTTACTCTCTCTTTTAGTAAACTGATGATGGAATGATACAATTCCGAAAAGATCTTCTTTATAATAAAAAATTTTAAGCTTTTAATAAGCGTTTTTATACCTTAATACACACGAACACCACGTGCTTTGAAATGAAATACATTAAAACATAAATTATGTATTCTGTATATCTGTATAAAGCGTATTTTCAATAATAACATAAACTACTGCGTCTGCAATTGGAAGAAGCCTGTCATTTTTGACTGCTTTAAATTGTCCAGTATTCTATCTATCATATTTTCTAAAGATGTGAAACAATTTCATGCTTCTTCATTTGCGTTTTTTCTTTGTATAAAGTTTCTGACAACCTTTAAACCACTTTCCACATCTTGTCTATTAGGACCTATATTATTAGGTGTGAATGGTTAATCCTCTACAGTGACACTTGTGAATCATAAATTGTAAATTTCCCACTAAGAATCATAACTTGTAAAAGTTTATTGAGGACGGCAGTTAAAAAGGGTATCTATTTATAACTACGGTCGGGCCAAAACGTAAAAAACACGTTTTTCAATCTTATTTTCTCTCGTTATAAGCAAATTTACCTCGCTATAGAGGGTTATAGTTCAATAGAAATTTCACTGGACATCTAATGTACCTTGTTATAAGAGAAAACTCGTAATAACCGTGTTCGTTATAGAGGGAGTATACTGTATTTCTTTTTGACATTGGCAAATTTTTTCTTAATTTTGACATTGGCAAATGTATAAGAATAAACAAACTGGAAGAAAACATTTTTTTTTTAATATCTATCGGTTTCAAAGATCTTTTTACCTTGTTATCTACCTCACAGATGTTTATTGGAGGAATCTTAAAAGCTGTCAGCTGTCGGAATATTACATTTTCCTCGTTGTTGCCCCGATCCTGTTATAAATCCTTGTTATCGGCACCAGCACTTGATTATCATAGTGTCGCTTTCGTCATCAGTCTCAAAAGGGTCCGTCTCACTTTCAATGTCTGAAAGGTTATTGGCTAAAGATTGAAGTTCCTTTTCAGAAAGCCCTCGTTTCGCCATTCTGCAAAAAACCAATAGGTTATGTTCAGCTTAAAAACACCACTGGGACCATGATATAAGGAAACATGGTATGCTCACGCGCATCTATTTTGAACAGCCAATCGCGTTTACGACCAAAATCCGCCATTTTGAAGGCGGCAATTCAAATATGTAAATAATTTGATAAAAAATATCGTAGTTAAACTAAATAAAATAAAATTAATATTCTACATTAATCCAATTAATTCAGATTTAAAATGATCTGAACAGACTCTTGCTAAAATAATTTTAAAAAGATCGAAACAAATTTACTTTTAAATTCCAATACATTGCAAAGTAAGGTTAAAAATGCAAAACAAAGCAGACGTCAAGCATGTAGAGGTGGTTGATCCAAGTATTTTTGTGGATCAGGTCAAACTGATACGCGTAAACAAATATACCTGTTAAAAAATACTGGTTTGGAAATCAGTTTGTTATCATTCGTTTAATAAATATCTAAACATAACGACAACATTATTTGTATTTTGTTAGATTTCTTTATAGTTATTTAAATGACTGTTTAACTTCAAATACTTAAATTACTGTTCAGAGATTGTATAAAAAGTTCATAAAAAAATGGCGATAGTTTTGTCTACTTCACGCCAATTGTCATCTGTTGATATTTATCTAAAGCTTTGTAAACGTTGAGAAATGCACGATAAAAATTAAGGACAAATGCAATGAAACCCGTACTCGTTTATTATAATATATTGGTGTTAGGGATCAGTTCCACAAGTATAAATAAAATACATGTTCCAAAGTAACTGGTACGGGATCAGGTCACCATCCCTACACGCACGGACATATTGAAAAGATGGTGGATTTTGGTCGGCGCAGAAATGTGCAAAAACGAGTCCACCTAGTGAGCATACCTTGTTTCCTTATATCATGACTGGGACATTATTGTCCCACTATTGTTATTTCTAGATAATCAAGAATATTTCTATCAAAATACTATACTATATTAGAATATGGTATATCATTGATATAAATGAGGAAAAATATTCACTTATTGTTTAAAAATCTCGATGAAAATAGTAAAAAGCGAACATAAACGCATTAAAACGTCGAGCACGTGTGAAAATAAATCTGTAACTGACGCCAGTATGGTCCTATGATTTAGTTATGAGGCAGTGCTAGTGAAAGTAACTATGCTTGCGTTCAAAGAGTTCAAAGTCGAATACTAAGGAACAGACAACACTCCGTGGCATATCCGTAACAAAGACCTTCATGGGAAGATACCTTCAAAGGTAGACGTAGGGATTGGCGCGACCATTTCTGACAGTAGGATTTTGATTGGCTGGTGAGCGGACGATATTTTCTTTATGAGAGGTCTCCATGTCGAAGGTAAAGCTCTTTTATTGAGACAATTTGGCCTTTTTTCAATTTCTATGGCTTCTCGGATTATTCTTGGTTTATAGAAGCGGATGGGGGCTATGGTTTTGGAGTTTTCAAAATCAATTTTGTGAGTTGGCTGACACAAAATTGATTGGTGTGGACCTACAGTTGAAATTGAATCGGAATTTTTGACCTATATAGGATCGGGGACAATCTGCACAAGGAATTCTATAAATTCTGTTAAGAATTTTGTAGATTTTTGAGTGACACCTTTGTTACAAGAAAGAAAAGCGTTCATATGATGAGGGTCTGAGTCTTTGGGTTAAGATTGAGTGGGATATTAATGTCTGTGGATGCTCCTATTGAAGTGATTTTCGCGGTAACCGTTTTGGATGGGGGCTTGTTTTAAACTAGAGAGCGTAAGGGTCTACTTGCATAATCGCAAAGGTGTATTGATCTGGAGACAAGGGTATTAATGATTTAATTAATTTGTTAAGGTAGATAATGAGAGTTGGCATGCAAGTAACGATTGGTATGAATGGGTTTTCGATAAACATAGTGATGGAAACCATCGGATTGGTTTTTCTTTATGATAACGCTGAGAAACGGTAGGGATGAATCAGTTTCCACCTCGATCGTGAACTGGATACCAGGATGTATAGCATTCAGATGGGTTTGAAAAGACACCAAAGCACCCCTGCCATATGTCGAAATAACGAATGTAACGTCAACATATCTTAGCCAATATGTGGGTTTGAGCATTGATGTGGATAGTGCGCCGGTCTCGTAGCCAACATGTGGGTTTGAGCATTGATGTGGATAGTGCGTGGGTCTTGAAGTCTTCCATGAAGATATTTGCAATTACTGGATAATGGGGAGCCCATTGGGGCACCATTTATTAGTCTGTAGTATTACTTTTGGAAGAAGACAAATGGAAACAATGGAGAGAAGACGAATAATAGTGGCTCCCCACTATTTCCCGTAATTGCCAATATCTTTATGGAAGACTTCGAGACCCGAGCACTATCCACATCAATGCTCGAACCCACATGTTGGCAACGATATGTTGACGATGCTTTGGTATCTTTTTAAACCCATCAACTACGTGATCTAAATTACCAATGAGAAGAAAATATTCCTAATACTTTGGTAAGAACTGCTTCCTGTAGAAAATCGTTTTCTTCAATATATTATTTATTTGAAATAAAAAAAATGACTTTGAATCTTTCAAATTTGGCATTTGAAGAAAACCGCTGAACATTGATAGGCCGTATTTCGGTTCCTATTATATCGCAAAAACATTTTAAAAAATGAATTGTATTTGTCTTTTTAAAAGCTACAAATTTGTTCTCTACAATTTTTTTGAGAAATTGCACCATTTTCTAGTTATTCGCGAATAACTTGAAAAATATCATTTTATAAAAAAAATGTATAACACATTTTTTGTTTAGAATCAACAACCGGAGAATGTTAGAAGTTTAGAACCGGAGATGGGGTGGCAACCACCCCCTAGGCTTTGGCGCACTTTGGTTCGATATAGATTTTGATCCTTAGGCTATTACCTACCTTCTGTTAAATTTCAAGTCAATCCACACAGCACGAAAAAATTGCGAGGTGAAATGCTTCATTTCCTGGACTATAACTGGTTTGACAGCATAATAAAATCGTAGATTTATGTGTAGCTTTCAATTTTTATGAGTTCAGAATCCAGCAGCCCGCTGAAGTATGGGATTTTTATAATATAATTATTTGACAATCTTTTGTTCGCCAACCACCTACAGCAGAATTGAGCCGAAATACATTATATTCCTATATTCCGAATTTATTTCGTTCAATCTGTATAGTCTATATTATAATAAAGAAAATATATAAAATATTATACGATACCACAATACAGACTGCATCATTGTATGAGCAGCTGGGCCCACTGAGTACGAGGCGATTTGCGGTGTCCTGGGTGATTTGGGCTACGAACTATCTTCCTTGTGTGTGTGTTATGATTTTGGAATTTCTTCTCGCTCTGGGGTTTTGTAGGGTTACGTTTCCCTCTGGGTGGAGTTTTTTTTATTTTCTTTTAGTCTACTATCTGTTGTTTCGGTCTTTTGTGCTTCCATCTGTGGAAAGCGTCATACCTCATTGTCTCTCTTAGAATGTGACTGGGTTGGTTCTCTAATTCTGCAAACTTTATCCTTGCCTTTTCCTTCATTGTGTCGGTCACTCTGATTTGTTGTAATTCTCCGAAAAGGAATCTTTCGGCTACGTATCTTGGTACGTTTACCGCTTCTCTTAGGTTTTTGTTGTGTTGTGCCTGTATTTTCTTTTTGGTTGTGTTGCATATGTGTCCCCATGCAAGTGACGCGTAGGTCAGTATAGGAAGGACTATACTGTTTATTAATCTTATTTTGGTTTTAATGCGGAGTTTGCTTTTCCTTCCTGCTAGGCCTCTTATTGAGTATGTACCCTGCGCGTCACGAAAAAGAAGCCACCTAGAATTTTGTAACAATTTTTCAATAACTTAAGTTTACACAATTTATTCTATTGTAACTAAATTCCCATAATGCAGACTTTTAGCGTCTTTTAGACACCGACAAACGGTACCGACAGGGTAAATCGTTTTCTTCAATATATTATTTATTTGAAATAAAAAAAATGTGGTAAATTTCTTTCTATAAAATAGTTTTCTTTACGCTTAGTCAGACTCTGCTTTGGTCACAAACAAATCGTAATTTTTTGTATAAAGTATACATTGAAAAACGCTCGTAAAAACAACTTTAATTGATTGAAAAATAAGTAGGAAGTTTGACAAATGTGAAAATTTAAACACGTATATCTCATAGTGCAGTACATAAAGCCATTGTTCGAGTTATTTCTGAATAAAGTAAGTAAAGACAATAGCGTTACGTTGCTTTATTTTGACGTAAGTTATATTTTTATACAAAAAACAGATTTGCTTTGATTTCTTTAAAAAAAAAATTATGATCTTTTTATTATAGATCTATGATATTTTTATATGTCTGTATCTTCTGATACTGTCAAGAATATTAATTTATTTCAACATTTACAGCTCTTTAATAGTTTGAATTTGTTTAACAGCATAAGACAGTGTCGTATTTGAATTTGTTTTTCTTGGAAATTTATTTATACACTCAGGTGCAAAAAAATCGATCCATTCCTTATTTCTTATTTATTTGAAGTTGTATAATTTTAGAGACATTCAATTACGTATGTAAATTTAGGTGTACCCTCGTATACGAGAAATAAAATAATATTTTTAATATTGCTTTTTATATTTCTTAAAACAAATTGGTATAATTCAGGTTTTTGTCAAAAAGGGTCTGAGCAAGTAGATATTTATTGAATGTTGTTTTTAATTCAACAACCATACTAGTGTAGTGATTTTATTTTCAAAACGTGTTATATTCTTATTTAATTATCCTTCCTAAATGTCTCTAACTCCGACATATGCTGCAAGGGCGGTGACTTTAGTTCAAGATGGTCGTAGCCAATATTATGCAGCTGAAATGTTGGTTTTTAGGCGATCTTCGGTTCAAAGAGCACTTCGGCGTTTTAGCGACACCGGTAACTTCACAAGAAGACCAGGATCAGGTCGTAGAAGGGTAATATCCGAAAGAGATGATCGATTTCTGGTTTCATCATGTTTGAGAAATCGGCATCTAACTTCAGTTGAACTGACAAATCGTCTGAGCAAAGTGAGAAATGTGGATGTAAGCAGATGGACAGTTCGTCGACGACTTGTAGAAGGTAATTTATTATCCAGAAGGAGTCCTATCTCCAATACTATCCATAGAACATCGCACAGCTCGCCTTGCTTTTGCAAGAGAACATGACAACTGGAGTGATACAGATTGGAGCAATGTATTGTTCTCAGATGAGTCCAGTTTTTGTCTAAGCTCACCAGACGGCCGAGAAAGGGTTTGGAGAAGACACGGAGAGCGATATTGATATTTTCAATGTAATATTGCGGAAAGAATAAGTTATCGGGGGGCTCCGTTATAGTTTGGGCTGGTATCAGTTCAGAAGCCCATACTGATTTAGTTATTGTAGATAGAGGTTCTATGACTGCTGCAAGATACATAACAAGTATTTTAGATCAGCATGTGGTACCTTTTGCTCCTTTCATTGGACCTAATTTTATTTTTATGGACTACAACGCGTGTCTTCACCGTGCTAGCATCGTCAACCAATATATAGAGGAGGTGGGAATTGTCCGTACGAACTAGCCAGCTTGCAGTCTCGATCTCAATCCCATAGAACATCTATGGGATATGATGGGAAGACGTCTTCGAGCACGAGTACCCCATCAAAACAACTTGGCTGAATTACAGCGGCTCTTCAATAAATATGGGACCAATTGGATCAATTTGATATCCAGGGGGGAAACTCTAGATATTGATTTATTATCAATGTTTTTCTTAATTTCAGAAAGTTTTGAATATTCTTGTATTTTTGAGTTTTGCCGTATGTCTCTATAAATAAATGATTTTATTGGATAATCTGTAAAAATTATTTTAATCTAACATATACTTTTACATATATACCTGACTTAATATTGTTCTGAAGCTATTTGCTTGAGGCATTTTAAATTAATTACTATTTAACTGGGAATAAGCCACAATTAAAGATAAAAATACGTTCATTGACGTTTCAATTTCCACTTCGGAAATCGTTCTCAAAATACAAACAGTAAATTAATTACTATTTATAACTGGGAATAAGCCACAATTAAAGATAAAAAATACGTTTATTAGATTTCCGAATTGGAAATTGAAACGTCAATAAACGTATTTCTTATCTTTAATTGTGGCTTATTCCCAGTTATAAATAGTAATTAATTTACAATGCCACAAGAAAATAGCTTCAGAACAATAATACAAACAGTAAATTAAACAAATTTTGTTTTTTTGTTACATAGTGAAAAATTCTTCTAATAATTTAATTTTATCTGACTCATTTATATTGACAATTCAGACATACATTATGCATTTTAAAGTAGACGACTTTAAAATGATATTGCCAATATTGTTGAGTTGCGCTCCTGGGACGACTTTACTTGTAAGATAGTTCATTCGATTACATGAAATCAACTTTAACTTGAGAATATCCGTCAGAAAAAAATCATATCATGTAATTCGTCTTTAAAAAGACAAACACATGACATGATGACAGTAAAATTCTCCTGTTAGTGATTCCATAGTAAATTATGAGGGAAAAACCAGAAAAAAAACCTCATAATACTATCCCGACATTGTAAGTATTTGTTCGTGAATTTAGTTTACCTTCAATAAACACCAAAATTCTGATTTTATATGTTTCGTTATTTAAAAAAACATAAATGATGTATCCTCTATATGTTACTGACTTACTAATACTGGTATTTTCTTATTAATAACTTACTCTTTCAATATTGGTAACCAGATCCTACTACATTCGGCCGAGGAATTTGCGACAAAATTGGCCTCATTTAGCATAATTAGAGCCGCTTCTTTGATTTTTCTTTTTTTACCATCCGTTTCTTTTAGGACTACATTTGAATTATTCCATTGAACCCTATGTTCATTATCCCATGCGTGTTCACATATTTGAGATCTATCAAATTCTCTATTTTTAATATAAGATTGATGTTCACTTATTCTAACATTTAATGGCCTTGATGTTTCACCTAAATAAAACTGATCGCATTCACAAGGTATTTTATAAATGCAATTCTTTGTCCTTTCTTGTTCTTTGTTAGGTTTGGTTTTGGACATAATAGATCTCAACGTGTTTGTTGTTTTGAATGTTGTTGAAATGTTGAATTTACTATCCTTTTAAGTTTTTCTGATAATCCTTTTATGTACGGTATTGTTATTTTCCTCGTATTATTCCTTGTGTATGCTGTAGGATCTCGTTCTAAGTTGTTCTGTTCTATTCGATCGATTGTTGAAAATTCCTTATTTATAAACTAAAGGATAATCATTTTATAATAAAACAGATGTTAACAAATGTTTCTCCCCAAGAACGAATTTTCGTTAGAACAAGTAATTTTGGCTCTATCGTATTTACTCCCTTTTTTTACATTAATATTGTGATTTCATTTAATTTTAAATTATTTTAAAATAATTTAAATAAATTCTTATTTTAAAATAAATTCCTTATTTTAAAAATAAGGAATGGGGAAAATGGATTTTTTTCCTGGTTTTTCCCTCAATTTACTATGGAATCCCTAACATGAGAATTTTACTGTCATCATGTCATGTCTTTGTCTTTTTAAAGACGAATTACATGCTATGATTTTTTTTCTGACGGATATTCTCAAGTTAAAGTTGATTTCATGTAATCGAATGAACTCTCTCTAAGTAAAGTCGTCCCAGGAGCGCAACTCAACAATATTGGCAATATCATTTTAAAGTCGTCTACTTTAAAATTCATAATGTATGTCTGAATTGTTACTTAATATAAATGAGTCAGATAAAATTAAATGATAAGAAGAATTTTTCACTATGTAACAAAAAACAAAATTTGTTTAATTTACTGTTTGTATTTTGAGAACGATTTCCGAAGTGGAAATTGAAACGTCAATGAACGTATTTTTATCTTTAATTGTGGCTTATTCCCAGTTAAATAGTAATTTACCTGATTTAAAACTAATATCTTCAAACGTTTGCTTTTTCCAGCAAATAATACCCACGGATCGATTTTTTTGCACCTGAGTGTATAATAAACACATTTTTCTATTATTGTGTCCTTCTTTCTCATCTTGTGGGATCTACTGTTTGATTTTTAGTGGTCTTCTCCAATATTTTGGTTTAGTTTCGCTTTTTTCATCGATGTCCAGCACAAACAACTTACTGTCTCTGTCTCACTAACTATTACCTTGCTGAGTATTCTTTAAAACCTTGTATTTTTAACTTGTAAATTCATCAATACCTGTCGCTTTGACATTTTTTGATGAATTTATGACTTGTACTACCTCAGAGCTTGTTATTAGTGGTCCGTCGCAGTTAGTAATTTTCGGATGGAACCTAATCCTATCGTCGTCGTATAGGTTCATAATGTAATTTTTTCATTCTTTATAATTGTTATATTTTTCTGTGGGTTCAAGGATTAAGTGAAGTACACGTTGTTAAACTATTTTATGTCACTCAACTACAAAGAAATAACCAACTCTATATAATATAAATATATAATAATTTAAATATAAATAACAAATTATGTCTCATTAATAATTATCATATCGATGGTGTAGCACACAAATGTTGTAAGTGCTGTTTTGAGAAAAAGCGGTTTGAAGTTTAAACCTTTCTATTAAATCACGAATTCCTAAGAAAATCACAAATTATCTTCAATAACGTCAAAAGGCAATCAAATATAAGTTTAATTAATAACATTTGAGAAAACGACTTGTAATATTTTTGTTAAATACTTTGTTACTTACCACCTTTGTGCATAACCATTACTTGGCAAACTGGTTCAAATTATGTTACGGTGAACCGATAATAACACACAGGTTTTGTGAAATCGTAGGCTTCCACGGCCAGAGTCAGAATTATAGTTTATTCGTCTTCCGGGTTTGGACCGTGTCATTTGTGAGTGACCCAGAAGTGGGTTCATCTCGACGTTTCGCTACAATTGTATGTAGCTTCTTCAGGAGAACAAAGAAAAATAAATCAAAAGACATTAAGATGGGTAATTAGCAACGGTAACTCAGTTACTCAACACAACCAGATGCGAATACTAACTACCAAGATGGGCATTTGGTCACAGTAACTCAACTACTTAACGCAGCCAGAGGTGAAAACCAAATGCCAGGACAGGGATTTACTTTCAACAGCTCAGAACACTAACGCGTCGAGAGGCGGGGAGTGGATGCACTCTAGCGGCCCTTTCCTTATCTTCAGATTTCATCTGCATTGCATCCTTTTCTCTCTTTTTGTGACTGTCAAATTCCTCTTTTAATGGCTCTTTGTCTTTAGCAGTATTATAAGCATTTCACTTAAAACACTGGTCCTTTTTCGGAATGAAAAAATCCAATGTTGGGTCATATTTGTGGAATATCTTCTGATAAACAAATTTAGAAACCTTGGTCACGTTTCGATTTTCACAGAAGCCAATGTATAATCTGTACATTTGGGATAAATTTAAATCTGAAGACAAATACTGTTTCGTTGAATCCCGCCGACAATAGTGTGATTCCACACGTGGAAAACTATCAATGTGTTCCTTGACAAGCAATACATCTTGTTCCTTTGTAACATTATGAGGTCTTTTACCTTTTCTTTTATCAAATCCAGTGTAGGTGTGACTATTACCAACATTTTTCATACATGTTTCAATTACTCGATGGGAAATACTAAATGTTTTACAAAAAAAAATTTAAACACTCGAATTCTCAGCCTTTGAATTTTTTTAATTAAAAAATCCTTGAAGGTTTACGTCTTGACTGTTCTACTTGTTGATTTCTTGTTTTTATTGGAACATCGGTCACTAATGAACTCAGGTGTAATTTTTGCTTATCATAGTTATCCATTTCCCAGTATTCGCGACAAATAATTATTCTTAGTTTTTCAGTAATATTTTTTTCACATTTATACCTACATTTGGTGCAGTTAGCGGACAAAGGCTTCTTTTCTTCAACTGTTTTTCCACTCCTGTTTATATATTTCTTTCCACTAAGCCTATTTCTTTTCACAGTTGGCCTTTTCCATACAAACTTATTACCTTGTTTTCTCTTCTTTGTTTTGTTGGGCGAGCTCTTTCCGATGTTGTTCAAGGGCCTCTTCCATTATCTGGTCCTCATCTAAGCTTTATTCTTAATCTGAAGGTACGTTTGACTCACTAAAATTTTCAAAAGGATCTCTTTCACTTTCACTGTCTTTGTTTGAAGCAACCGAAAACATTTTTGCATTCCCGGATGTGCTAGGAAGCCCACTTTGTAATCTGCTCACATCTACAAACAAAAATTACAAATGTATAAAATAGGGACTATTAGTTACCTAAATTAACCATTTTCTTTATTTATTTCATATTGTTGTATATTTATATAGTTCGAATTTATTTGTCTTTATTCTAATTTATTGTCTATATTCTAATTTATTAAAACTCACGATAACTAATTACT
Source organism: Diabrotica balteata (assembly GCA_918026665.1). Classification (NCBI taxonomy): domain Eukaryota; kingdom Metazoa; phylum Arthropoda; class Insecta; order Coleoptera; family Chrysomelidae; genus Diabrotica; species Diabrotica balteata. The sequence continues at coordinate 52,419,885 of OU898277.1, forward strand.
AATTTATTAAATAACTTTACAAATGTATTTATTTCACGTTTCGTTACAAGTAAACCACGTTTACCGATCTTCTTATGACTGACTTCTTCAATAAAATTTCGTCCTTATATAAAGAACCGTAAGACCGCCTAGACCTGACCTGACCATTGTCGAAAATACTGGAATGATCTCGTATTTTGGTGAAGGCGCTCGACTCGTTTTTTCAACCTCGAGACGTGGATGACTCACTAAAATTAGTGTCTAGAGATTTCTGTAAACAACTGGTAGCGAAGCTCAGGTATATTTTGACCTACAAATTACGAGAATCAATAAAAAAGAATTAGTCATAAAATATTTACAGTTCTATATGCCATAACATTTAAAATCGTAACATTGCCCCCCTCTTAAAAGATGGTTCCTCCTGGAACCTTGTCGGGACTGGAACTGGAACGACATGCTGATATCGGCAACTGGACCCTCTCTTACAACTTCCAGTTGTATAGAAATGACAAGGGACGGTTTTCTCTCCGCAGCAGTAACTATGCGGATTGCAACAGACTAACACCTGGACTTCGGTGTCTTTAAAGATTTCCTCCACCATGTTTCGTATAACCCTCCAATCTAATTGGCGGCACTCCAACTTTGGCATGGCTAACTTTTGCACGTCGGACTCTAGTACGTGCTCTCTCAACTGAAGTAAGGCTTCCCATACATCTCGGTAGGTAGGTTGGTCACGGGCAGTGTCTTTTGTTACCAGGTAGAAAAGGTAACGTGATGCATCTTGAAGTTTCAAGGTTTTACCAGGAGCTGGCACTTGGCATTGAAGTTCTGCAACTCGACCAAACTTCCTTCGAAAGACGGATGCCAACACTGGTGCATCTTTGATACTGGCCGGGATGGTAAGGGCCAGTGAGTAGTCATCGGGAAGCGCGAGTAGATCTTGCCTTTCTTCAGTGGTAACACCATGTCTTGCTTTACCGGTACCTCCATAGGCACCCATGAATTCCTCAAACGTGAGGTCAGACACATCTTCGACTTGGTTTACTTCCACTTCTTCATCTACGTCGTGGTCACCCTCGAAAGACGCCAACCGGTTATGGTGTACTATCATCGGCTTTTCTCTCGGAATCTTGCTTATTCGGTAAATAACATCATTGATCTTCTCCATAATGAGGTATGGACCTTCCCAAAACTGCTGCAATTTGGGAGAACAACCTTTTCGCTTTTTGGGGTTATAAAGCCAGACTTTATCGTTCTTCTTAAAACACCCCTTTTCGGCTTGTGTATCGTACCGTTTCTTCATTCGGTCACTAGCGATTTGGAGATGGGAACGGACCAACTCGTGTACATCGTCCATTCTTCTCCGTAATTCGATCACATAATCTTCACCTGCTACATCTTCTCCAGGTCGACACCCAAACTCTAGATCACAAGGTAGTCGCATCTCGCGTCCGAATAGGACTCTGGCTGGTGTCTGGCCTGTTGATTCATTAACAGCAGATCTGTAGGCCATTGTGAAGAACGGAAGATATTGGTCCCAGTCTCGCTGATGATCGGATACCATCTTTGTCAAATACTTGCCAACTGTTCTATTCATTCGTTCTACCATACCATCCGATTGCGGATGATAAGCCGTAGTTCTTGTTTTCTTCATACCTAGTCTATCACATATTCCTTGGAATAAATCGCTTTCGAAGTTCCTGCCTTGGTCACTATGGATTCTCCATAGGCACTCCAAATCGGCTGATATATTCTTGGATCAACTTATCTGCAACGGTGGCGGCCTTCTGGTCTGGAAGTGCGTAAATCTCGACCCACTTAGTGAAGTAATCCATTACTACCAACATGTACTTGCCTCCATTATCACTTTCTGGAAATGGCCCAGCAATGTCCAAAGCTATTCTTTCAAACGGGCTTCCAACATTATATTGTCTCATAGGAGCTCTCCTTTTTCGATAAGGCCCGTTACTCGTAGCACAAATAGTACATTTCTTACACCAGTCTTTTACATCGTCGGAACTGTTCATCCAATAAAAACCGTTCCCGAATTCGCTGAAGGGTCTTTTTCACACCAAAATGCCCTCCTGATGGACTGTCGTGTAACTGACGAAGTACTTCGGCTATTCTGCTTTTTGGAATCACCAACTGTCTTCTCTTCTCTGAACCGTCATCATTTTCCAGGACTCGTTTGAGCAAGCCATCTTCCATGATAAATGAGTCCCACTGGGCCCAATACGTCTTAACTATTGAGCCTAGGTTCGATATTTCTTGCCAAGGTGGTCGACGGTTTTCCTCTTTCCATTTTCGGATTTTCTGTATAACTGGATCTCTCTCTTGTTCTTCCCTGATCTTGGTAGGCGTCCAGTCGTCGTGGACCACCGTCGTTCTTAGCACTGCTGCTTCCTTGGATTCCGTTTTGTTGCAGTGAGAACACTCTGCTGGGCATGGCCTTCTGGAAAGAGAATCAGCGTTTCGGTGGCTAACTCCGGCCCGGTGCTCAATCTTAAAATCATATTCTTGGAGTCGTTCGATCCACCTGGCTATCTGACCCTCTGGATTCTTAAACTGCATCAACCACTTAAGGGCGGCATGGTCGGTTCGGATTAAAAACTTCCTTCCATAGAGGTATTGATAGAAGTGCTCTACTGATTTCACTACTGCCAGAAGTTCTCTTCTCGTGACGCAATAATTCCGCTCAGGTTTTGAGAGAACTTTACTGAAATATCCAAGGACTCTTTCCTGTCCTCCCTGAATCTGAGACAGCACTCCTCCAATTCCCACATTACTTGCATCTGTATCTAAGATGAACTCTCCTTCTGGCAGTGGATACCCTAAAATCGGTGCTGTGATTAAATGCTTTTTTAAGGTCTCAAAGGCATTTTGGCAGTCTACATCCCAGCGGTATTCTCTTGCTTCCTCTGTAAGTCGCGTTAATGGTTTAGCGATATCTGCAAACTTCTTAATAAACCTCCGGTAATAAGTACATAGTCCAAGAAAACTTCTCACTTGATGTTTGTCAGTTGGTTTTGGCCATTCCTTAATGGAATCGATTTTTCCCTTATCCACGGCCACTCCTTCTTTACTGACTATATGACCCAGATAATTGACTTTACCTTGAAATAGCTGGCACTTCTTGGGGTTTAACATCAATTGGGCAGCTTTAAGTCGATTAAAAACGTTTTCTAAATTCTTCAGATGGTGCTCAAATGTCTCCCCCAAGACGATTATGTCGTCGAGATAAACTAGACATGTTTTCCAAGATAACCCTCTCAACACATTTTCCATAAGCCTCTCAAATGTCGCAGGAGCGTTACAAAGTCCAAATGGCATAACGTTGAATTGCCATAATCCAGATCCTGTGGTGAAGGCTGTCTTTTCTTTATCTACCGGGTCCATTTCTACCTGCCAGTATCCAGACTTCAAATCCAAAGTAGAAAATAATTTACTTCCAGCCAATGTGTCTAATGTGTCATCAATCCGAGGCAGAGGATAACTATCTTTCTTGGTAACGTTGTTCAGCAAACGGTAATCCACACAGAACCTCGTTGTTCCGTCTTTCTTCTTAACCAGGACTACCGGAGAGACCCATGGGCTCGTAGAAGGTTCTATCACCCCGTCTTTCTTCATTTCCTGAACAATCGTTTCAGCTTCCTCTCTTTTCGCCTGTGGTAATCGTCGAGCTGTTTGACGAATTGGCTTAGCATTACCAGTATCAATTCTATGCTTAACAACGGTAGTTCTTCCCGTCTTTCCTCCTTTCGGTACGAAAATATCACGATACTGCCGAAGAAATTCCCTTAATTTCCTTTTCTCAATCTGATTCAGAGACTGTCCAGCAACTGCAACCATTTGATCAAATTTGTCGTTGGAATTATCAGACGTTGTCGTCTGACGGATTATGGATGTCACAGGTACACAAGTTCCTACTTTTGTCTCTTTCTTGATGGTCACTGGGTAGTCATTGACATTGATAAGTCTAACAGGAATTTCTTTAGCCGAGGTCACCAATTCCTTTCCAATTATGATTCCACGGCCAACTTCGTCGTCATGGTTCCAAGGCTCCATCATAACAGGTGACCCTTCGTCCACAATTCCCTGTAGCCGCGCTACTATGATTGTTTCACTTCTCGCAGGCACGACTGTATCTTCTTTAACGGCTGCTTGCATAGTGTTGTCATCATGTGGATGGAGAAATACCTCCTCGTTACCAACTTTGATTACTTTATTTTTAAAATCCAATTGGAATCCATGCGTATTCATTACGTCCATTCCTAATATAACATCCTCTTCGATGTCAGCAACTATAACAGTATGGACGAACTTTTCTGCTCCAATTCCTAATTGTACCTGGATTTCTCCATGAATGTTAGCATTTTCACCTGTAGCGGTCCGCAGTCGCAACCTCGTTGGTAACAGTTTCTTTCGGCTGTTTATAACTGTCGGGCGTATAATGCTTCTGGTCGCTCCAGTATCCACCAACAACGTATGCTTTTTACCATTTATTTCTCCATCTACATATACACTATCTTCACGACATTTCAAGGAAGCTATTAGTATCAGAGGGTCTTTGGTAAAGTTCTGGGTCGAAGCTGCTCCTCTAAGGCCGACGATTTCTGATTTTGTCTTCGGTCTTATGATCTTCGTCTTCTTGTATGTCATGCTTTTCATCATATTAACGAGCTGGTCCAGTTTATCTTCATCTTCTTCCTCTTTTACAGTCCTAACTTTACTGTAACCGCCAGAGGCCTGCGTAGCTGACTCGTATTCGAGGGCGGCGGATAAGACATCAACCGGCGTCTTGTGGCGAGCTAATCGTAGTGTTCTTTGCATCTCATGATCACGAAGACCATCAATAAACGTTTGAACGGCCAACTTTTCCATCATGTCTTCAGGAGCTGTTGCATAAGCATATCGCACTAATCTGGCAATATCTACTTCATATTCTTGAAGGGCCTCATCTTTCTTTTGTCTTCGATTTTTAAGCTGCGACTGATATACATGCTCCAAATGTTCGTGGCCATATCGCATATTTAACCTCTTCTTAAGTTGTTCAAAATCATCCGTCTCCTCTACGGCTATGGTCTGGAGCACATCTAAGGCATCTCCTCGAAGAGCTATAGTCAGGTTTACAGCCTTTTCTTTTTCTGACCATCCATTCGCTCTTGCAGCTGATTCGAACTGTTTCATGTAGTTGTTGCATGACGATTTTCCGTCGAAAGTTGGAACTTTGACATGAACATAACCTCCGCTTCCTTCAAATTTCGGCCGTGTTTCCAACTTACATTTCGTCTCGTCTTCTTTTGTCTCTGCTACAATTGGATTGTTTTCTCTCTCTGCTGTCCCTGTTTCCTCCATCTTCCTTTCCATCTCTTTTATCTTCTCTTCGAAGGCCAACATATTGGCAGCAACTTGGTTCTTTAATGAAGACATTTTATCGTCGAGGGCAGACATCTCAGAGGTGACTTTAGAGATGTTAGCAGAAACCTTGCTTTCCAGAAAAGAAATCTCGTTAGAAACTTTGCTTTCTAAAGAAGCGATATCACAGGAAACCTTGTTCTCTAATTTCGAAATCGTTTCCGGATCCAAACCTTCTTCTTTTAAAGCGTTCTTTAGTCGTTGGACTAACTCAGCCTTTTTTCCGGTAGAAGCTAATTCTCTGTCTTCAAGATGTCTTCTTAAATCCGTAACTGTGAGCTCATTAATTGTAGCCATATTTCACTTCTTTTTATTTCAAATTCAAATTAGATTTATTTAAAATCCCGCTTTTTTTTTGAATATCCCACTTCTGACTCCACTGTTGTATATTTATATAGTTCGAATTTATTTGTCTTTATTCTAATTTATTGTCTATATTCTAATTTATTAAAACTCACGATAACTAATTACTAATTTATTAAATAACTTTACAAATGTATTTATTTCACGTTTCGTTACAAGTAAACCACGTTTACCGATCTTCTTATGACTGACTTCTTCAATAAAATTTCGTCCTTATATAAAGAACCGTAAGACCGCCTAGACCTGACCTGACCATTGTCGAAAATACTGGAATGATCTCGTATTTTGGTGAAGGCGCTCGACTCGTTTTTTCAACCTCGAGACGTGGATGACTCACTAAAATTAGTGTCTAGAGATTTCTGTAAACAACTGGTAGCGAAGCTCAGGTATATTTTGACCTACAAATTACGAGAATCAATAAAAAAGAATTAGTCATAAAATATTTACAGTTCTATATGCCATAACATTTAAAATCGTAACAATATTATTTATGAGGTTTTCTCTACAATTACTTGATAGAATATTACTTACTTGATATACTTGGTATACTTTTCGTGGATAGAATAACCTCAGACATACTTGTGGAACTTTCGTTTTGGTGATCAATTATACTAGAATCTAGAAAACAAAATTTTTACTTTTAAAATTAAACTTGTCTTATAAATAACGTACCAGTTTTCCTTTGCATTAATGCCAACTCTACCATTTTTGCCAGCCTGGAAGTCATTTTATTACAGAAAATCAGGAGCACGCACAAAATACTTTTGTCACTCAGTAAACAGTATTGTATAACCTCAAAATTAACACGTGTAAAGTGGTAGGTACACCATTTGTTGGATAAACCGTTAAAGAAATGAAACTTTGTGCACAATAATTCTGTAGCTTTAAATATACTTACGTGATCTCTCTCTTGTCGTTTCCTCATTGCTGAGGATCGTGATTCCCTACAATGCGGGCTGTCAATTCTCTCCATCTCTTGCGATTTTGGGCTGCTCTCATGGACTCGGAAAACGTCTCTCCAGTGGCTTTCTGTACTTGATCTGACCATCGGATAGGTGAGCGTCCTCGGCCTCTACGTCCTTCTACGTTTCCGCACACAATTAGTCTTACTATCACTTACGTGATACTTAACTCATTTTTCCTACAGATTGCACTTACAACATTTGTGAGCTACATTATCGATATATCACTTTACAAGATAAACACTTCGCTAGTCGCGTGAAAAACAAAGCGGCAACTATACTACTCGCGAAGTTGGTCGAAGTTCAGCCAGTACGAGAGTGTGGACAGGTACTTCATGCGAGTTCGCTTCGCTTCGTTCTACTTCCGTTCTGTGTCGGTTTTTTCGCGTCCGAGTCAAAGGGCCCGAAGGCCCCGAAGTTTAAATACGAAGTGTCAAACTACATTACTCAACTTCACGAGTATGTCGAGAGTCATCTCGATTCGATAAACTTCACTTCGACACTTCATCCGAAGAACTTCGATCTAGAGAGTAGACGACGTTTAAAACTTCAAACTTTGAATCACCACCTTAAATAATTAGATCGTAATTTATAGATTTTGCGTGTCTATCATACTGAAAGTCGAGTCAGAACTTCCAGGAAGACATCTGGAATAAACCATTAATAGAACGCCAGGTAGAATTTTTAAGATTTACAGAACCGTAATTACAGTCATATAACATAATATTACTTTATCATGTTCATTTTAGCAGTACAGCTTGTCTTCATTGAAGATACTAACCACTTCTTTTATTTTTGTTTGTACATGTTAAACTTATGGTACCTATTTTCGAGTTCTTCAACTTCATGACATTAGTTGACTAGATGTTGACTGCTTCGCGCATTAAAATGTTGGTAAGGGATTCATTGCAGTTTTAAAAGTAATTTTTAGTTATAGTATATTTGAAGAATAAGCTGGAGTAAATTCTCAGAATACTAATCTTCGCACCTCGAAATACATAGGCGTGCACATCTTCTAACTAAAACGTAATCTTAAAAGAAAAGTTTGCTTTAAATTTATTTGGATATTTAAAACAAAGTAATTAATCAAATCCAATACTAGTTTAAAATAAAAAGATACACATAAAAATAATAAAAATTTTATTATTTGTGAAACATACACTTAATATAAAATAATAAAATACAATAAATTATACTGAAACGTAAAATACATTACAAAAACTGTAAGTTTTTATATATTCCTATTAATAAGTAATATTATTCTTAATACTAATAATATTGGAAATAAGAATGAAAATTATATTAGCAATAAAACATAAATAAAAAATAAACAATAAAGTTGTCGGCAATTAGTTCAAATGTAAAATAAACTTCTGAGCTACAGTTTAAAGTTAAGCTTTCTCATATTCTATTTCAACGAAGTGTTATCCGATCCGGGATGAATTATTATAGGTTCTATATTGCTATTATATTATATGATCAAGGTCCCACATATTTTTCTCAATATCCATAACATCTGACAATCTAAAAGTTGTATTATTTCGAGCAACGTTACTTTTATCTTCGACCCATACCAATTTAATCGAATTTAACTCGCAATGATACGGTGGTAGGCGAAGTATTTCAATTCCTCGTTTTTTGGCTATTTCCCCAATGACATATCATTTATAATTTTGTTTATTAATTTTAGTAAGTTCTAATAATTCTGCTTTTGTCATTGTATCGTCAAAGATTAAATTCTTAAAATTTCATTTTTCCACATTCCACATTGCGATTTCATTTTTCCTCCATTGAGTAGTTGGCAAACGTTCAACTTATCTAGAGTGGTAACTTGCATTGTCCATCACAATAACTGAATTTTTAGGTATGAATTCAATCATCTGTTCAAAATATTCTTCAAACACGTCTTCGTCTATCTCTTCGTGATAATCACAGGTCTTTTTTCATTCAAACAAAAGTAAACCCTCCTTAAGAAATCGATTCGTACTACCTATATGGGTAACAATTAATCGTCGACCTTTACCTGTTGGTTCCCTGAAACCAGGTGAATATCCTTCCAGAAAAGCTTGTCGACATGTTTTTATAGTTTTGTCTTTCCAAACTCTCCCTACAGTATACCCTTCATTAACCCACGTTTCATCTAAATAATAAATGTTCTTATTTTCTGTCCGCATTTTTTTTTATTTTTCTGAGGTAGTCTCGTCTCCAACACACAATTTCTTCGGAATCGATAAGCATTGACTGTCTGCCCACTTTTTCATACTTAACTGGTTGGGCTTCAACCAACCGAGACGAATTTGGACCACACTCAATAGAATAAGGACGAACTGTGGCAGATGTTCCGACTAACTTTTTAGATGGGGAAAAATACAATCACCAAATTGCCACTGCGGCGCCGAAAGGCAAACAGTAAAACACATGGTAGAGGAATGCCCGATTAGATCCTATAACGGCAACCCTTCAGATTTCCTGGCTGCTACAAAAGAGTCAATCGAATATATTTATAATCTAGATGTTTGTTTGTAAAATAATATTTTTGTATTTGTTTAAATAAACAGTAAAAATAATTATATATATTATTATAATTATAATAATTATAATAAACATAAAAATAAACAGATCATATAAATATAATATGTTTTGAAAATGATTTAAATATCTAACAAACCGAAACAAATAATGTAATACCCTTAAAGTACGTCTATGACCAGCTGAAAAAACCCTAGCCTACACCGTTCTAACAATAGCAGGTATTTAAATTTTACGATAGTCCATGTGACATGGAAAAAATTCTATCTAAATAGTCAAACCCAACGTAAAATAAGCTAAAATATTGACTTTGTACGAAAAGCACACGTACTAAAATATGCCTAACAATTTAGTTTTTTTTCTGAGAATTTACTCCAGCTTATTTTTCAAATATACTATACTAAGTAAGTAGTAAAGGTGATAAAATACATCCTTGTTTAATTCTATGCAAAAAATAACAATTCATTATAATAGATGATGATAGTTATATTCTTCCGTATCTTGTCTTCCTCATTAAAGTAGTTTTATATCTTCCAAAAGTAATGCAGACTTATAAAACAGCAGGTAATAATTATTTAAAATTTAGCTGAGAAAAAAATTTAAATAAAAAGTAGTTTAATTGTATTTCTGAATGTTGTTTTTCTCTTAATGACAGTTTACTATTGTTGAATTATAACTACCTTAACATTTATGTAGTTATGTAAATTAGATGCCAATATTAATTGTTCTAAATTATAATATTACAAAGAGCGCTAATAAAGTACTATAATTTGAAAGAATAAACACGAAATCAAAGCAAAGCTATACAAAGCACTATTGGAATGTCCTACTTTGTTTTCAGTTGTTAGAAATCTAAATATGTGTGCTTTTTCCTCTATCGACTAACGATTTTTCAGTTATAGTCCAAGTCAAGTTGTAACGTTTTTATGTCTTTGCCTTTTAAATGTTTTCACTACTTTAAACTTTTTTCAATGCTAGCCATTAACTATCTACTAAAAGTACGGTCAATGATATTCTTCTTCTTCATCTTGATGTACATATTCATGACAAATGCTGGCCATCATTATGACAATCTTTATCGTGTCTACAGCAACGCAGAAAAGCTGCATAGATAATGTGTTAAATCAGGCTCTGAGGTTCTTTATCCAAGACATTTTTCCTGTTCCTGAACTTCGCCTTTCAAATAGTTTTCCCTTCAGGATGGCTTGTACGAGGATTCATATCTGGATTTATTTCGCATGTGTTCGAAGTATAGTAGTTTTCGAGATTTGCTGGTGTTCTTCCTCTCGGTTCCTCTTCATTTCTAATTCAGTCAGTCCACTGGATCTTGAGTATTCTCCGATACAGCCACATCTCAAATGCTTTCAATCTCTTGCACCTATCTTCGTTCAAGGTCCACGAATACCATAAAACAGAACAGATAAGACGTAGCATTGCAGCATTCTTACTTTTATACCAAGAGAGAGCTTGTGGCTTTTGAATAAGGCCCTCATCCGGTTGAAGGTGGATCTAGCTTTTCTGATGCGCGCTCTTATCTCCTGGTTGTTGGCTCATTTTCCATTTATTATGGTGCCGAGTTAGTTGGAGCACTTCACGTTTTCTGCTGGGTTTGGTTGATGTATGGTAGATCTTCTGTTACATTTTTTTTGGTAATTATCATGAGTTGTCTTCTTTATTTTTATATTGAGTTCATATTGTTGACTGTAATACGTGATTTTGTTCATAAGAACTTGTAGGTCTTCTAGGTAGTCAGCAAATAAAATGGTGTCATCTGAATATCTGGTGTTATTCAACCGGTACCCGTTTAGTAGAATGCTATTAAGTAGTTAAATTTTTACTGAATTCGTAAAAATCAACTCATGATTTTATGGTGTGTTCAACTTCAATTCTAATACGTCCGGTTTGATTCCAGTAGATGTTTCCAATTGTTCTCAGATTTTTGTGCTTCTTTCAGTATTTGCATCATCTTGACTTGCTGTATCGATCAAACGGACTTTATAAAACAATTACTCAATAAATAACACACATTTCATAAATATATCTCTCGAATAAGTATAAATAACTTTTAAATAATACAATGGTATATAACACCACTTTCATTTAACAAACAATCACACACATATCTCTGCTTCATTGGATCAAATCTATCTCCTCAAGAACTTCCTGTTTACTGTCAAACAATTACGATAGCAGAATTAAGTTCTCCATTCAACAATACATAATAGTTTCAACCATGTTCTACCATCCATCAATTAATAGAGTACCGGCATGTAAGTAATGTTTATTTATTTGCTCATTTATTAATTTATTACAATCTAATAGACTATTTTATAACAATTTGTGGGTCTTACCTTGTCTGTTTAAACTTTTAAAACTTTTTATACCTTTTTATTCAATTTAGTCATTTTGAAATAAAACCACAGACATGTAATATTGGCATAATTATTGTAATTTATAACATCTAATTTGTTTATCTTTATTAGACAACACCCTAATATGGGTTTTTATCATTTCAGCATTTATTTAACTTTGTATCGAGACCTGAAGATGCTTTGCATATTGTAGAAAGCGAAACCGGTCGTCTGATAGTTAAATTAAATTGATTGTGAGTAAATCTTATTTATTATTTCTTTACCTATCAGTTATATTTTCTTTTTATTTGGGCCTTAGACCACTTGTGACTTCTTTAATTTTCCTGTGCACTTTGTAACTACCATGTTTTAACTGTACAGTCTCAATTAAACCGGTTCTTTCCATTTTTTTTTTGATGATATTCCTTAATATTTGCTTTTCTAAGTACACTTTACTTTACCGTTTCCGCATATGTCATTCATATAATTTCGGCCCATTATCGGGCTACGTCGCGCGTCGATTCCATCTTTGTTTATTAGCCACAAGTTTTTTTGTGTACACCTATAGGGACAGTTTCTGCATTCAGAAGATGTTCCATATTTTTTATTTCTCCCAGTCACAATTTACATCATCTTGGTCTATTTTTCCAAATTTGATTTTATCGGAGCTTCCGATGTTCTCATCCTACTCATAGTTTTCCACGTTTTAAAGTTCCACGCTGTTGCCAACTGAAAAATCCAAGCAAGGGACAAAGCAGAATAACGCAGAAAGCTTGATAAGGTCAAGGCCTTTTAAAGGCTGTAGCACCATGATGATGATGATGAAAGTCTCGAGGTTACCTGGTCCATTAAACCTGAGAAGAGCAAAATATTCTGGCAGTTCATCTTGCAGTAAGTCTTTAGTAAGCTGTAAAGCTTACTAATCTGGGAGAAATGGACACAATCGGAGCTGAACCGCCAAAGTTGAAGGCATAGTTTAAAGCAGGCCAAGGCTAAATTTGGGCTGTAGCGCCATTGGGGAGATAAAAGAGACGTCGGCAGAAGCCGAATATCCTGACTAAACAACTTTACAAGGTTTACAATATCCAGCACGGGACTATTGAGAGCATCAAATAAAATTATCATCGCTAGAATGATTGCCAACATTCGGTATCTAATAGGCTCTAGAAGAAGACAACTCCTGTTCTTTATTAAACATGTTTTTGTTTTGTTAAAATAACCTCTTACAATATGCAAATAACCTCTATGCAAAATTTAAAGAAGTTCAAAATAAAGCCGTTACTGGCAAAATATAGATACTTCAGGAATTGTTTGAACTTTGTTCCAAAGTTGTTTATCCGTTAAATGTATTTTTTTTAAATATCTTCTTGGAAAAATATTGTATGGTTAAATAGTTCTCATTAATAATTTATCTGATAATTCTCACAAATACTCACTTAAAAAAGTTTCAGAAAGTAAAATTTTCTTTATTACTTTTTTATATAATTATTTGGTATAATTTTATTTCCGCGTGGTATCGTTAGTTTTTTTATTATTACCCATATCCATTATACATGATTTTTCCATAACCAAATAATATTATCCAAAAATACCCGTATTTAGAATCTTTGTTATCTCTTCCGTAATTACTCATCAAGGTATTTATAATGTTGATAATAATCTTTGATAAATGTTCTACGAATATTCGTTAATATATTTTAGTCATGCCAAATGCGAATAATGGATTTTACTATACACGGTGTTTTTAAGAGCATATAATAATTCATGAAGTAATGAATATTTTTATTTGAAAATTGGGAAATGTCAATTAGACCATATACGTCATTATAATGGAAAAAAATAAATGGATCGTGGGGGTGAAGGTTATGTCAAACGAAAGTCTTTTTTATCCCAAACTCAACGGTTTACCACAATGAGGGTATTAATGTTAATAAATTCGCTACCTTTTCAATTTAATCGTGCATTTATCATCTCAGAATTAACCTGAAATTAACATATTTTTATTTTACAAATTCATAAAAAAAGCAAGTTGACCTTGAGATTTCATTTAAATTTTTTTTTGAAAACTACAAATACTAACGGCTAATGTTATTTCTTGTGTTCACTTACTATTAATATGTTTATTGTGATTTTAAAACAGAATTTTGGAAAAATAGGAAAAATACTCGAAACGCTCAGTCTGATTCTACATGGAGCGCTTTCCCGAAAGAAGAACACCGTCTTATGAACCTTTTCTATAGTTGAGAAGAATATGCGGCAAGGTTGATTTTCGAACACTAAAGACCGAACACAAATTGGTGAATATTTTAGCATATGTAACGATTAATCCAGATATATCCATACAGTGCTACAGAAACTGGAGTATCTTCAACTACAGTTCAAAGGATTTTAAAAAACCACCATTATTACCATCCATTTAATAGACTAGGCGGGATATGTAAAAATCCAGACCATTATGGACATTTTTCATAGGAAGCTATTTTTTTGCTGGAATCCCTTCAGGATGGGCCCAATATCGATAATCACGATATGCGCCAGTCGCAAACCCTGTGCTAAATTTTTTATTTAACAAAATCTGAAAAAATTGAAAATTTCTCATTTTTTTGCTCCTATTTTCGTTTATAATTCGGAAAATATTGATCCTAGAGAAAAAATTATAAGAAGTTAAAAGTTTCGTTATTCAATTTTACACAATATTTCGTTAGCTAGAAATTGAAAATTTAATGTTTATTGTTGAAAAAATAGCAATAATTGGAAAAAAAAGTACAAAAAAATTAGGTTAATCCTTTAAATGTTTTCGACTTTTTAAACTTGACTTACAAGCTCCATATTCCGCCTAGAAAAACTTTTTAATATGTTTAAAACATGTGCTAAATTTTTTTAAGATCGGTCGGATAGGTTTTGCAAAATAATTTTGCAATCCAGCCTACTGAAAAAAAATCGCAAATTTTCAAATTTATAGTAGGCCCTAAATAAGACCCTCAGATAGTTGCAATTTTTTTTACATATAAAGGAAGGCTCAAACTTCCAAACTCTTTTTGTAAAATTCAAATCGGTTAACTAGGAGAGCCTAGAAAATTTTTAAACATTTTTTTGGCTTATAAACAAATTGAATAACTTGACGAGCTTTAAACATATCATTTTCGAATCAAAATATATTCTCAAATCAAATAATGTCATTATTATGATAAAACTGCAGAAATTAATTATTTTAAAAAGTTTGATTTTTACAAAAAAAAAAAAATTCGTTCGCCTTTGTTTTAACAATTCAAATTATTACTGTTATTATATATTGTTACTTTAAGTAAACAAATATGTATATATAAATTGTTAATAAATAATTTGAATTGTTAAAACAAAGGCGAACGAATTTTTTTTTTTTTTGTAAAAATCAAACTTTTTAAAATAATTAATTTCTGCAGTTTTATCATAATAATGACATTATTCAATTTGAGAATATATTTTGATTCGAAAATGATATGTTTAAAGCTCGTAAAGTTATTCAATTTGTTTATAAGCCTAAAAAATGTTTAAAAATGTTCTAGGCTCTCCTAGTTAACCGATTTGAATTTTACAAAAAACGTTTGGAAATTTGAGACTTCCTTTATATGTAAAAAAAAATTGCAACTATCTGATTGTCTTATTTGGGGCCTACTATAAATTTGAAAATTTGCAATTTTTTTCCAGTAGGCTGGATTGCAAAATTATTATGCAAAACCTATCCAACCGATCTTAACAAAATTTAGCACACGTTTTAAACATATTAAAAAGTTTTTCTAGGCGGAATATGGAGCTTGTAAGTCAAGTTTAAAAAGTCGAAAACATTTAAAGGATTAACCTAATTTTTTTGTACTTATTTTCCAATTATTGCTATTTTTTCAACAATAAACATTAAATTTTTAATTTCTAGCTAACGACATATTGTGTAAAATTGAATAACGAAACTTTTAACTTTTTATAATTTTTTCTCTAGGATCAATATTTTCCGAATTATAAACGAAAATAGGAGCAAAAAAATGAGAAATTTTAAATTTTTTTTGGATTTTGTTAAATAAAAAATTTAGCACAAGGTTTGCGACTGGCGCATATCGTGATTATCGATATTGGGCCCATACTGAAGGGATTCCAGCAAAAAAATAGCTTCCTATGCAAAATTTACAATCCAAAACAGATCCCGTCTTGAATATAAACTGTGTTTGGTTAATGAATTATGATCCATCGATTTGGATAGAAGACTAATCTTCATCGCCATAATGCAAGTGATGATGCAAGACACTCATGACTTTTTAACTAGAATTTTGTGGAGTGATGAAGCTCGTTTCCATAATAATGGGATTGTAAATCGCCATAACTTCCACTATTGTGATTTGTTAAGGGAAACTCGCTTTCAAACTAGAGGAGGAATTAGTGTTTGGTATGGGTTATTTAATGGGCGTTTAATAGGACCAATTACGCCAAAGATGATAGATGCGGCATGTGCACGTGCACTGCTTAGACGCTTGTGTAGAAGCAGAACCAGAAGGACGTCATTTTGATCATGTCCTATAAAATTATTTAACATTTTTAATATTATTGATTTTCGTTGAAAATAAACATTTAACTAATTAATACCCTTATTGTGGTACAATGTTAAATATGGGATAAAAAGGCCTTTAATCTGAGCTAACCTTCATTGCCCAGATCTGATTAATTTTTTCAATTGATAGTGTTGTAGGTCCAATTGATGTTTCTCAATTTTGAAATACAAACTATTCATTACTTCCTGAATTATAGGCTGTTAAAAACATCTTGGAATATACTGTATATAAACTAAGCAGTAGAAATTAAACTATATAAATATTAGGAACTCAGAACTATTAGTTGAAATAAATACTAAGATTATGATACTGAACTGTTTTTATTAATCTAATTTATTGTCTTTATTTATTATAAAAGGGTGCTACACTTTTACAACACTTACAAGTTTATTAAAGTCTTTATTAACTTAAATATACAATATTAACTAATTTATTTCACAATATTTATTTAAATTTATTTCCGGCTTACAATTTATACTCGATACAATTATATTTTCGGACTGCTCGCTTTTCAACAAAATGTTCCATATATACTAATTAACCGCTAGTTTCGAAATCCCGGCGAAGGATCGATGACCTTCTCGAATAGAAAGGAACCGCTGTCATCGAAGGCAAACAGGTTCTCATCGGAGGGTCAGAGAATCTAGAACATAGACTGAAAAAGAATGTTTACAGTCTAGATATGAGTCATTATTTATCGTAATAATACATTATTATGTTCTAAATTTTATTAATGCTATCACGGAAATTTTAAAGTTGTTTATTTAGGGATTTCCATTGAATGTCCTAAATCATTCTTTAGTGCAAAAAGGACAATATACTTACTTAAAATTTTCTTACTGCGAAACCTTCGTGAATGTTTCGGAATGACATCGGTTGAATTATTCCGTGCAGCAGTTTCAAAAGTGCAAATAGCTATGTTGATCGGCAACCTCCACAGAAGACGCTGAATGCAGTAAGAGTGATAATTCTATAGTATCACTATAGAAATCGTCATATTGTGCAGTCGCCAATCCGCCACAAGCTTGGTATTTGAATGTTAATACAGCGCTGTGTTCGGTTTTCTCACATGCTACAATGAAAACAGTGAGTGAATGAGGTCTTGAAACGATGGGTTTCATTTTAAATTTGGACTGCTGACTAACCACATAATGCGAAGGGTAGTTGTTGACTGTTCTCTCTTGAGTTAAAATTCCTTCTTTCTTTCACTTTGCTTGGAAAATCCTATGTTCTGCTGACTGGCCCCCGCGAGACTACGGTATTTTTGAGATTTCTTCGAATTTATAACAATGGTCGAATGGAAAACTTTAGTGAAACAGATATTAGTGAAACAAATAATTTTAAATATCTATTGACCTTCTAGATTAACTGGCTTAATGATACTTGTAAAGAATACGGTATAAAAAAGAACCGCAAAAAAAGTAAATTTACGATAATCAGAAAAAAAAATGTTCAAGGAAATGTTGCAATAGTCAATACATACACCTGTCAGGAAAGTAAGTAAATATAAATATTTGGACAGCTGGATTGCAGCTGTAAACGCTGTAAATGATAGCGCAGTAAACGAAAATAAAAACAAGTCTAAATATAGCAAAGCAAAATTACTTTTTGAATAAAAAAACAGATTGATTTAGGCTTACAATAAACCAACTATTTACAGTAGCTGCAAATAAGATCAAGTTTCGTATTGATCTTCAACATCTAAAGAGATGGGCCCTGTGAAAGAAGCTAGAAGCAATCATTAAAATGAACAGACTGTGCTTTATAAGAAAAATACAAATATGACTAAATTTTATTTTCAATTCTATCTAACTTTATCTATTTAGAATGATAATACCCTTACGTTGTTCGATATACAGGGGGTGATCAACTTTTGTGACATAGTCCGCTATATCTGTTATTATAAGAGATACCAAAAATAACGGGTCTTCTATAAGACTGTATCGCACCAAAGATATGTTGTTTTTAAATGAAACACTCTTATTTTAAATTTCAAATACACGGTAGATATCTAAAAAGTTTTAACCAATCTTCTCTTCTCATGGCGTCGTCTCGTTTCGAAGGTTGGCGATCCAAATGGCAATTGTGGTTTTGGAAACTGCTGCGCGAAATATTTCTGCGGATGAGCCAGCAGTCGAACCATCTCCTTAGGTCTTTCAGCCATGAGTTCTGGCGTCTTCCTACTAATCTTTTGCCCTGTACTTTTCCTTCCAGTATAACTTGTAGTACTTAATTCATATTTTTCTCCTCTCAATACATGACCCAAGTATTGCATTTTCCTCTCTTTGATTATTCTTAGTAATTCTTAGTAATTCTAACCAATAGAGGTTAAAAAAGCAACGACCTGTTGTAGCCATAATTTTTAAATGATAAAAATATGATATAATATAAAAATGTCTGATTTTGCTTTAATAGCAAGTAAACTCTTTAATACTCTAAAATCTTAAATCTAATCTCTACAGGGTCAGTCAAAACACAAATTCATTATTTGCTCAGTATATTGAAATACATACCTCTATTTTATATCACCTTCTTCGTAGAGTGCCGTCTCCCTACGGAGGCTGGCAATCATAATGGCTTATTTTATTTTTGAACTTGCTGCTCTAAACAAATCAATTGATTAGCATTGATACCAATCACGTAGAATGTTCAACCAAGAATTCTGCCTTCGACCAACAGATCTTCTGTCTTGAATCTTTCTTTGTATTGTGAGCCTCCAAAATGACGTGGCTAGGTATTCCAGTTTTCTTGTTTGTGTAGTGGTGATTTGTTCTGTTTTTTTACCAACGCTCCAACTTTACCAACTCCAGTATTTGTAATTCTATCAGTACCTGATATTTTTAATACTCTACGACATAACCAGAGTTTGAAAACCTCATTCTTTTTAAATTGCATTTTTTATAGGCCAAGTCTCAGCTCCATATAATAATGTTGAAAACATTTAACATCGAATGGTGCAAAGTCTAATTTTCTAATAGATTTCTGCACGTTAGGAGTGGCTTCATTCGTAAAAATGCTGATCTGGCAATCTCTATTCACCTTTTTATTTCTGTATGTTTTGTTGATCAAAGTTTCCAAGTACTGATATTTTTCTACTTGTTCTACTTATCATTTATTGTCAATATGTGGTGTATATTTTGTAGTCTTTTTGTAATTAGCATATATAACTTTTTTTAGCGTTTATAGTAATTCCCATCTCAGCACTATTCATACTTAAACTTTCGATTAGATGTTGCAGATCTTCTATACTCGTTGTAATAATCATAGCGTCATCTGCATATCATAAAATGTTAATTAATTTTCCATTAACGGTAACTGTAACTCTCAAGTTAACTTAAGCGTCTTAAGTAACCGCAACATAAGCGTTAACCTCCTTACTTACTTACTTACAAGCTAACGCCCACCCTTGGCATGTTAGCCATTTGGTGGCGCGCTGACCAGTATAGACGAGCCGTTTCTCGTAGGCGATCTTCATCCTCCTCGAGTGGGTCTGTTTTCAGGGCTGGGCACTCTGGAAGGTGAGCAGCATCCATCTGGGGCTGATCACATAGTGGAAAGTTGTCATTTTCGCGGACGCCGATGCGATGTAGATGGGAGGCCAGGTAGTCATGCCCCGTAATTGTTCTGAACACGGCTACGCTAATGGGTCTCGGCAAGTTGCGAGGGATTGGTAACTCTATTAGGTGGGCCCAAGATTTTCCAGCACCGGCTTGTATTTGCTGCTCTTTTATCTTCGCTTTGATTCCTCTTCTATTGGTGGACTTTGCTCATGTGTACGATTGGAAGCTAGGGGTTGTGGAAGAGTAGTGGCTTCTTTTGCAAGTTCATCCGCCGCTTCATTTCCTTCAACACAGACATGACTAGGGATCCATTGTAGAGTAATCGTTGCTGTGAGATGTTTTGAGCAGTCGACATCTCTTTGTGGCTTTCTCAGCAATGTCGTCGATTTGAGGTTTCCACGTCATTTTCTTATCTATGTAAACCCCCAAGTATTTTGTTACGTTCTGTCTTTCCAGATCAACTCCTTTATACGTCAGCTTGACAGCAGTTTGTTTTGTTGAAAGGCTAAGTACTTGATATACGGTTTTGGTTGTATTGACTGTTAGGCAGTTTTTATCCGCCCATTTTTCTAGATTTTTCAGAGCCTGGTTCATTACTCCCTCTAGCGCTCTCAGACTGCTACTTGATGCCCATATTAGGAGGTCATCAGTATACAGGAGGGCTTCCACACCAGGTGTCTTTCTAATCATTTCGAGATCATCGTTTATCATTAAGTTAAACAATTGACAGCTCCTTGTGGCAGCCCTTGTCTTTGCAGTCTGAATTTGGAACATTGATTGTGAAATTTGACTCTCTGATACCTTTCCCCGAGAAAGGATTTTATCCAATTGAATAGTTTGCCGTCAACTCCGTTAACCTCCGATGGCGCGCCACGAAATGCTACGTACTCTGTACGCTACTTACGGAGTAGAAGGGTGGACGTTAATAGCAGTAACTATAAAGAAGTTAGCGGCTCTAGAAATGTGGCTGTATTGATGCATACTGAGAATACCTTGGACAGGCAGAGTGACCAACACAGAGGTATTAAGACGAATGGTTAAAGAGGTGGAATTGTTAACAACTGTTCCGTACTGATAGCTTATCGTGGAAGGCAAGATTGAAGGTAGAAGAGGTTTGGGCAAAAAGAAGAAATCCTGGCTGAGAAACTTGAGAGAATGGTTTCAAATACCAGAAACTGCAAACATAATACATGAGGCACAAAACCGAGAAACCTATCATTTGATGGTCGCCAACCGTCGGTAGAAGACGGCACATAAAGAAGAAGAAGGTAACTCTCACTTTGATTTTATTCTTCTTCTTCCTTTTTATAAGCAATTCTGCTTGTTCTTTGGCGGATTAATACCTCTATGGAAGGTTGTCACTCCATCTTCTTCTTCCAATTGGTGACTTGCTATTTTGACTCCTGTATTCTGCTTATGTGGTTATTTCATTCTTTTTTTTTTTCATTTTGTGTCCATTCATTTATATCCTGTACGTTACAGTTTCTTCTAATATCTTCACTACTTTTTCGATCTCTTAGCGAATTTCTTGTTTCTTTCTTTTCAGTACTCTCATCTCTGCCGTTTCTAGTAGCCTTTGTGTTGTGGTTGTGTTGGGTCTTGTTTCTGAGGCATATTTCATTATTGGTCTTACACTGGCTTTATAAATTCTTGACTTTATCTCAGTGTTAATGTGCCTGTTTCGCCATATAGTGTTATTAAGGCATCCTGCCAGTCTCCAGGTATCCAGGTCTCCATAGCTAGACAGTGTAATTCCCAGGTATTTTATTTCTAATTAAAATCTATCTTCTCAAGAACTTCCCCGTTTATTGTCAAACAATTACCATAGCAGACTTAAGTTTTCCATTCAACAATACAGGATAGTTTGAACCATGTTCTTCCAACCATCAATTAATAGAGTACCGGCATCATTTAATTAACTTTGTATCGAGACCTGGAGATGCTTTGCATATTGTAGAAAGCGAAACCGGTCGTCTAGATCAGTGGTCGCCAACCTCTTCAATGTGTTGAGCTACTTTGTTAATTTTGGAATAAACATCGAGCTACCCACACGGAAGCTACGTAACGCAACGTAAATGAAATAATCCACGGTTAATCTGTCATTATATGTATTTATTTTACTGTTTAACTGGTAGTACATAATACATAGGTACTAATAATAAACTAGTAACAAAATAACTAATATTACTAGTACGTACTTGTTCATAGTACGTACTTGTTCAAACTTTTATCCAGCCACAACGGCATGTCACGTATGCCGTTTTTAAAAATAGTATTTAAAAATAGTTAATAATAGCAACAAAAAAGTAACGCACTATCATAAACATAAACATTGAAAAATAAAAAGCACGTTCGATGAAAAGCCTGACACTCAGACTCATCGATATTTTTTTTAATGTTTGACGCAGCCATTCGAATACAACTATCCAAATGTTCATCTGTAAGTCGATTGCGATATTTGTTCTTAATAAACTTCGAATTGGAAAAAGAAGATTCACACAAATAGGTTGAACTGAATAATGCTGCAACACAAGCTGCAAACTGCTGGATATCAATTTCTATAAAGGGTCAAACAACAAACTGCGCTACTAAAGCCATTTCATTGAAATCCTTGAAACGATTTTTGAAGTTACTCATCAGAATAGAAATTATTTCTACATGATATTTGTTGTCATAGGGTTCTAATGGAGTTTGAGATATTTTTTCTGAAATACATAGGAAAATGCTTGGAATCGCTGTTAATTAGGTTTTGTTCCCAAAACTCCAGCTTTTTCATAAATGTTTTTATATCAGAAATCATTTCCGCTAGTTCTTTGTCTCTCCCCTGAAGCTTCAAATTAAGTTCGTTTAATTTCTCTATAATGTTCACGAGAAAACCAAAACCTCTAAGCCAGATTGAATTTTCTAGTTTCGGAGTCGGTTCATCGCGTTGTTTGAAAAATTGAACTATGCCAGATAGGACAACATTAAAACGTTTCAGCACCCGTCCTCTACTAAACCATCCGACTTCAGAGTGAAGGAGTAGGTCCCCGTATTGACAGTCAACTTCATCGGCCAAGGTTCTGAATAATCTTCTTTGTAACGCTTGAGCTCTAATCTTGAGCTTGAGCTCTAATATCACAACCCACCATAGCTGGAGCGCCATTGGTTGTCAAGCCTACCATTTTCGATATTGGAATTTTCTCGGAAGAAATAATATTTTTTAAATGAGAAAACAACTCCTGTCCAGTAGTGTGTCCTTTCAGTGGAATGAACTTCAAAAGATCTTCTTTAATCTTAAAATCACTAAAAACCATCCTGACGAACACGGCCATCTGGGCAGTGTCAACGACATCTGTTGATTCATCCAGTTGAAGTGAAAAATAAACACAGTTATCTAAGTCAGTTCTTAACTGTAAAAAAATATCATTGCTCATTACTTCTACACGTCTCAGCACTGTATTAGCAGAAAGTTGCAAAGATTTTATAACTGAAACTATCTCGTCTTTATTTCTAAAGTTGGCAAATAACGAATCAACAGCTTCTAAAAACGCCTGTTTTATCATTTCCCCGTCTTCATAAGGTTTCTTTTTTGTGCAATTCTCTGGGACACACGGTACGATGCTTCAGTTGCAGCCTTATTTTTTCGACTGTTCTTAAAAATATTGATTATTGTCCAATTAACTGTTTTTTTAACTGTTTCAGTTTCTCCTTTCTGACGGCAGAATGTAGTGGGAATGATTTTTTAAAATTAGAATGTACAGTTTTATGATGTCTCTCAATATTTCCTTTTTTAGCAACGGAGACCGAAGTATTACATAACAAACAAACATTTTTATCTTTAACTTCTGTAAAAAAGTATTGTTCTTCCCATTCCGAATGAAAGTGGTATGTCTTTATCTTCTTACAACTGCTTGCCATAATATTATTTTTGTTGTTCTCTACTAACCCAACCGCTGGACGTTGGTTACGCGTTCAGTTATAAACTAAGTGCAATGTCGCCGCGCCGCGCCGTGCGTATTTATCCCGTTCAAAGCAATCCAGATCGTTCTCGAACACTAACGCGCTGGTCCAGCTGGTCGGTTCTACAAATAGCCGATTCTAGCTTGACGGCGTCAGGGGCAGATCGCTCACCGCAATGTTGCCGCTGTTTATGTTTAATATTATGACAATTAGATTTTATTGTGGAATTTTCGGAAGCTTCTCTGATTTTTGCAGTTGTATTTTTTTAAATTAAAATCGTTGTGAGAGCTACCAGAATTGCCTCCGCGAGCTACCCGTAGCTCGCGATCGACAGGTTGACGAGCACTGGTCTAGATAGTTAAATTAAATTGATTTGAGTAATTTTTATTTATTATTTCTTTTACGTATTTTATTTCCTTTACTTGTAATATTATGCCATCAATTTTTATTTTACATCTGGTTGGTTCTTTGCTGACTACTATTGTTTTAGTTTTCTGAGATGAGATTGCCATATTAAATTTTTTTGCTCTTATGTTAAATATGTGGACCAGGCTCTGCAGACTATCTTCATCTTATACTATCAATATAGTGTCGTCTGTGTAACAGAGTAATTCTATTTCTTTGTTTCCCATTCTGTATCCAGTGTATCCTCTTCCTTTGTTAACGCTTTTGATTATTTCATCCATGATTAAATTGAAGAGCATGGGGCTCAATGAGTCCCCTTATCTTATTCCGCTGCCTATTTCTATAGGCTCTGTAAGTTGTCCATCTATTCCGACTTATATTTTGTTGTTTTGGTAGATGTTTTCGATATTTTTTATATTTAGTGGAGCTTCTCTATTATACAGATGGATTACATCTTTGAGTCTTACTCTGTCAAACTTTCTTTAGGTCGATCAGACACAGAAATGCTGATCTATTATACTCTAGCTTTGAAAATTTCTTCAGAATATAAGTTAAACAAAAGTGACGATAAAACGCATTCCTGTCTAACTCCTCTACAGATCTTCATTTGTTTTGACTGTTGGCCATCAATTTAAACTACGGAGTTTTGGTTCCAATATATTGTTTGGATTATCTTTATGATTTTACTGTCAATGTGCTTATTCATAAGTATTGATAATAGATTTTCATGTCGTACTTTAACTAAATCTTTTTCGTACTCAACAAAGCACAAGTGTAGGTTAAAGTTTACATCACGACACAGCTGAATCAGTATCTTCTTCTTCTTCGTCTAGCCATTCACGTCCACATCTGAACATAAGCCTCTTCAAGTCTTCCTTTCCATTGGTTTGTATTGGTTTAACATACATCCTTAACATACTGAATCAGTATGTTGATGGCAAATTGTCCGTCTCGAGTACCCATTTTATTTCGGAACCAGAACTGCGTCTCACTAATCTCCTCCTCTAATTTTTCATAGATTCTCTTATGCAGTACTTTTAAAGTATGATTAATTAGGTTCAGTGTTTAATAGTCAGAGCACTATTTTGCCACTTGATTTTTAGGGACAGTTATAAAATAACTGTAAATGTCTCTGTAAAGGAATTAATTCCTGCATTTCTGCATTTCACCTATTCCATCTGGGAAAAGTTCTCTAATGTACCTAACTTATCATCTTAATTTCTTGGGTAAATCTATTAGCTAATAATCTACTCCTTTTTTGCCTTTTATGTGTTCTTATTGACTTTTTTGACCCATTCCGGTCACTTTTCTTAATTTTTTTGTGCATATTTCTCATATCATATTTTGTTTCTAGTTCTTCTATCTCTTTACATTGTTTCATCAAATATATTTCCTTAGCTGTTTTGATCCTCTCCTTAATTATTCTTTGTATCGCGCTATATGTTTGTAGATCTTTTCTGTTATATTTCCTTCTTTCTTTAATCTGTAGTAGTATGTTCTTCTGTCATCCATGGTTTTTTAGCCTCCGACCTGGGTTGTGTCAAAAATTTTCTTGAGCCTTTTCCAATAATGTTTTTTTTTTTATATTGTTTCACTTTTTATTTACATCGATGATTTGTTTGTTGTCGGTTATAGAGTTTTATATCTGCTATTTACGAGTATAAAATCTATTTGATTTCTGACAATGTAGTTTTCTGTACGTGAAGGAAACATCCATGTATATAGTGGTGTAGTTCTCTTAGGAAGCGGGAAAAAAGAATTGGCAATTACCATATTCGTTTCATGGCAGAAATCTCATGAAAGGCAATGAGCCTTTCTCGTTTCTAGTTCCTAATCCGAATTGTCTTATTATATTTTCAACTATACCTGCTCCAATTTTTGCATTAGTCTCCTAAAATGTAGGTTATGTCTTTAGACTGTGCTTACTTCAGTGTATTGTGCAATTCTGAATAAAACTTTTCGTTCTCATCTTTGGTCCTATCAACTTTGGGAGAATATACTTGGATCACATTAATATTGTTGTGGAGCAGCAACGACAGAATAATTAACAACATTAATTAATAAAATTATAAAGCACAATAAAATATCGGAGGAATGGGGAACGAGCGAACTAATTCTACTATTCAAAAAAGGAGATATAAAACAGTCAGAAAACTACAGAGGTATATAGTCCTTTTCCATCATATTGATAGAACATTATGTATGCAAATCCTCAACAGGTCAAAAAGACCATAGGCGTCACCCTATACTAAACGTGATGAAATAAATAAAAAAAAATAATATTTTAAGATGCCATCAACAATTCATTATCTTTTAAAAAATCTTCTGTAAAATAAGTGTCCACTAATCTCACTATACCTTTTTTGTGCGTAAAAAACGTCGGTATATATGCCACACGATTAATGTTAATTAGACACGGGTGATTAACGATAGAATTCAATGTTTCACGAAATAAATTAATGTAAACGATAATTTAAAGGTGATTATTGTTTTCTATACAAGTTATCGCCTGACACAAAAAGAATACCTTCTTTGAACGATTACCTGGAATTACTGATAAGGCTTCACTAATGATAGTTTTTATCTATACTAAAGTAGTTTTTATGCCACATTACAGCTTATTCCAATAATATAAATTAGAAATTGTTTGCATCTTCCATTTAGTTTGTAGATGTACATTGTTCATGTCTTACTTACCTACGTTTTTGGTGTCAATATTTTGTTATTTGCATTTAAAAATGACGTCGACAACAGGTTTTGTCCCGGTTAAGTGTAGTTTTAAAGGTGCCTTCAGTCTAAGAGAGAAAAATATAATATTAAATGTACACGATTTACTTGTACATCAACGCCCTTTAAGTAATGTTCGTGAAATCGTTAACATGTGTTCAAATATGACAGGGGTTGGAGCAGCAACAATTTATAGATTCCTAAAAGAAAGAAAAGGAGGAACTGTATGATCTCCCAAGAAGAGTGGAGGGCGTAAACCCTTGGAAATTGAAGAAATACATGAAAAACATGATAAGACTCAGCGTCCACTCATTTTTTTTAACAAAGAATTTCCAACATTGGACAAAATCCAGACATTAATTAGAGAAAACGAAAGGTTACCAATCATAAGCAACAAGAAATTATGGGGACTATTGAGAGAGATTGGATTTCGTTGGCAAAAGAATAGAAGAAAATCCGTTTTAATTGAAAAAGATTACATTGTATTTTGGAGACGTGATTATCTAAGAACTATTAAAAGTACCGAGAAGAAGGGAAAACAATTTTTTATTTGGACGAGACTTGGCTAAATGGAGGTCATACTGTACCATATCTATGGGTTGATACAAATGTGAAAAGTTCTCGTCAGGCATTCATCGAAGGTGTATCTACTGGAATAAACAATATTCCTGTTGGAAAAGGACGCAGACTCATAATAACCCATATTGGAAACGAATACGGTTTTGTCAATGGTGGATTATTAAGTTTTGCCCCAAAATCAACCAGAGATTACCACGAGGAAATGACTGCTTACGTTTTTGTAGAATATTTTGAGCAAATGTTGGATTTAATTCCAAAAAATTCTGTCATAGTCATGGATAATGCTAGTTACCACTCAAGACTAGCAGAAAAACTGCCAACAACGGCATGGAAAAAAGGAGAGATAATCGAATTGTTGGATAAACACGCAATTGAGTACAAGGAGAATTCGACAAAAAAGGAATTATTACCTATTGTAAGGCAACATAAAGCAGCTTATAAAAAAATATATAATTGATGAAATGGCATTAAACCGTGATGTAATTATTTTACATTTACCCCATACTCATTTTTTTTAACAAAGAATTTCCAACATTGGACAAAATCCAGACATTAATTAGAGAAAACGAAAGGTTACCAATCATAAGCAACAAGAAATTATGGGGACTATTGAGAGAGATTGGATTTCGTTGGCAAAAGAATAGAAGAAAATCCGTTTTAATTGAAAAAGATTACATTGTATTTTGGAGACGTGATTATCTAAGAACTATTAAAAGTACCGAGAAGAAGGGAAAACAATTTTTTATTTGGACGAGACTTGGCTAAATGGAGGTCATACTGTACCATATCTATGGGTTGATACAAATGTGAAAAGTTCTCGTCAGGCATTCATCGAAGGTGTATCTACTGGAATAAACAATATTCCTGCTGGAAAAAGGACGCAGACTCATAATAACCCATATTGGAAACGAATACGGTTTTGTCAATGGTGGATTATTAAGTTTTGCCCCAAAATCAACCAAAGATTACCACGAGGAAATGACTGCTTACGTTTTTGTAGAATATTTTGAGCAAATGTTGGATTTAATTCCAAAAAATTCTGTCATAGTCATGGATAATGCTAGTTACCACTCAAGACTAGCAGAAAAACTGCCAACAACGGCATGGAAAAAAGGAGAGATAATCGAATTGTTGGATAAACACGCAATTGAGTACAAGGAGAATTCGACAAAAAAGGAATTATTACCTATTGTAAGGCAACATAAAGCAGCTTATAAAAAATATATAATTGATGAAATGGCATTAAACTGTGATGTAATTATTTTACATTTACCCCATACCACTGTGATCTGAATCCGATAGAAAATATATGGTCTCAAGTAAAGGGTGAAGTCGGACGCAACAACAAAACTTTTAAATTAGAAGACTTACAACAATCATTAGAACATTCCTTATCAAAATTAACTCCAGAAAATTGGAAAAATGCTGTTAGTCATGCTCACAAGGAAGAAAATAAAATGTGGAATTTGGATAATATGACTGATGCAATGCTGGAACCGGTAATAATTAACATTGGAATTGAATATTCCTTAGATTCTGAAGAAAGCAGTGAATATGAAATGGAATTTGATTAAAATAATATTCATTTTTTTACAAATCGGCCCCTGTTACGGCCACAAATTATTTTATATATAACCAATAAAATAAACATCTTACATTTCTTGCAAATTCATTATTGCCTGTTAATCTCCATCACTCCGACACTGGCAACTTTATAACCCCTCAAAACTATTGTATTCTATTCTGCTTCAACCTTTATACCTGGTGGTCATACTCAATTTAAAATTGTTTTCCTATATACTTCTGTAAACTTGTTGACAAATATCTGTTTTTCATTGAGTCACCCGTATCAACAGTTTAGGGATTTGCATACATAATGTGCTATCAATATGATGGAAATGGACTTTAAACTTGTTTAATACTACGCTAAAATTTACAACTAAAATTTTACAGGTGTTAATAAATCATAGGATAAGTTTAGCAGATGAACAACAGGGTTTTCGTAGTGGAAGATCATATACAGATGCAATATTCGCTATAAAGCAAATGACTGAGAAATCACTAAAATATAATAAATAGACCAGCATTATGTGTCTAATTGATCTAAAGGAAGCGTTTGACAGAGTAAGACTCAAAGATGTAATTCATCTTCTGTATAACAGAGAAGTTCCTTTAAATATTATAAAAACTATCGAAAACTATCGAAAAGATAGTTGAAGATGTCAAAAGAGTTTATTCGTCTTTGTAACGTCCTGAATAAAATAGATTGTTTGCTTTATTAAAAAGTTCACATTTTTTTTATTTTAATGACGTTGTTTTTACTAGTTTTCCTGTTTTTAATTATTTTTCATATACATTTAAATGTAACTATTTTTATCATCTAGTTTAATTATATATTTTTTATCACTATAAGCAATCATCATATTACGTTGCACCTGATAAGTATGTATTACTTTTTATTTGCCCAATGACATAAGCTAATAGAACGTTGAGTCAGCTTATACAATACGGAATTTGTATTATAAAAATTCCATAAAAGATATATTTTGTTATAGTTCGTATTTAATGTTTTAAAATAATTATCGATCTTTACACAAGTGTACGGAAAGAAGTTTTCGCATTAGTTACTGAGTGATTCCAAAAGAATTTGGGGTTTCTTATTTTTCGTAAATACTCTTATTATATAAAACTACCAAAATTGCTGGAATATATGTTTAGAGAATTTGGTATATTTTAGGTAAGTCATTTAATAATTATTATTTTATTTTAATACTTAATATTTGATACATAAATAAGGAAATCCTCTATTATAAAATAGTTTAGTAAATTTTGACCAGAGAAATTAGCAGCTAGAAAGCTTTTTTCGTGTCACTATTTGATATATGTATCTAAGCACTGCTTTTGATAAATTTGGTGATAATATGTAGTAAACAAATAATTAATTCGTTTTTTTGAAAGTTATAATACCTTTTTTAAAAATGCAGAAAAAAACTTTTAATTTCGCGTGATAATAAGGACAATATCACATGTATTTAGCTTTACAAATTTCAAAAAGTTTCACTTAACAGTTATTGCAAACTTGAAATTGTTTATCCCAGAAAGCTGTTATCTACAACGTTATTATGCGTAACCTATTAGGTCTACATGAATTCTGAAGGTACCAAATTGAAGAGAAAGGCTTGTTTTCTCAAATTAAAACTCGCATCATTAAAAAACTCGGAAAAACTTACTTTTTGGGGGTTTCAACGTGTATCGTTCAATTTTTGAATGTACAAAAGTACACAGTTACTTTAAATTATATATACCTATATAAAAAAACCTTGATTTGATCTATTTTGAAGCGTATAAAATGGGGGAAATACGCAAAAACCCCTAAAAATCCTGATTTCGGGTATTTAAAAGTTTGAAGGTGATGCACCTTAAGACCCGTTTTCACGCTACGTCTTATTGTACGTTTTGTTGGATAGCACAAATCCTATACAATAAAACGTGGCGTGTAAACAACAAAACGTACGTCTTGTCGAATCGAAATGAAATCCAAATACATTGTGTGTATACACTGGACAAAACGTACGTTTTGTCGTACGTTTTATATGACCGACAAAACGTACAATAAGACGTAGCGTGAAAACGGGCCTTTACGGAAAAATCTGGAGAAATCAGAAATGTAGATAAATATGGTTTTTGGTAAAATACACAAAATAAAAAAAAGATCGTAGCACTTGGGCAGTGCAGACAGAAGTGAATACTTCTTATAGCTTGTTATTACTATATGCAGGCTAATGGAATTTTATATCTGCTTATTACTGAATTGTTAATATTTTTTATAACACTACACATTTAACTTCTTTAAAATTTAAAAAATTCAAATTGTTTCTTTAACATTTTGTTTAATGATTTTAGTAATTTTTAAAATTTGTTAAATATACAGTGGGTGGCCAAATTATTAGGGACAGTAAGATGATGTCTTAATTTTTTAGTTTAACTGAATTTTTTTAGCACGTTATTGGCTTTAAGGCTTGCATCTATTTTTTGTATAAAAGTGTGTGGTATTAATTCCACAAAAACAATGAGTTCTGTTACTAAAACCATTAATTTTTTCGCAAAAATAAAATCACTAATTTCAATATTTAGTGATACCACCCTTTGCTGCAATTTCAGCTTCTACACGTCGGGGCATGCTGTGAATACAAACTTCTGCATTGTGTTTTAATTTTGAGTTATGATGCCATTCTTTAATAAGAGCTTCAATTAACTGTCGCTTCGTTGTAATATTATCTTTGGCGATCTCCCGTTTGGTCAACTTCCACATATTTTCTATGGGGTTCATGTGATTTTCCTGGCCAAAATCAGAACTGCAATATTTCCTTTGGACAGAAAGTTATACTTCTAACTTTGTGGCACGGTTCAGAATCGTTCATAAAAATGTAATTTTTTTGGCCAAGGAACCATTATTTGAGGTGGGGAAGTAGCGGAGTTTCAAGTATTCGCTAATACTGATCCTGTCTCATTGTCCCTTCCACGATGTATAATCTTCCCATACCCTTGGCCGAGATTACAGACCACACCATGACACTAACCGGATGTTTAACCCTCTCCACAATGCAATCTGGATAGAACTGCTCCCAAGACGTCGTCCTACGAACGCCCTCTTGTCCACCAAAATCTGGAATGTTTATTCGTCGGAGAAAGACACCTGAAAAAATGCAAATATTCGCTGATCACGAATTCCATTCGTTAAAAAAAGTTGTACTTACTCGACTCCAGTCTTTGTCGGACTGTTCTTCTGAAAACATTAATTCCTTCAGTATTTATCACCGTAGTCAGATGCGCCACACTCGTTTTACGATTTTTCAGACAAATGTCCCTGATTTTACGGTCAGTATGAGGAGTAGTGATCCTTTTTCTTTACATTTTCGTCACATTTTCCAACACGGACCGGTTTCAATGCTTCATCTGAATAAATTTTTATTTAAATTCGATTTACTGCAGACTTTGAAACACCTGTTGTGGTAGTTGCTATTACTCTTTGGGAAAGTGTAGAGTGCAGTAACGTCGTTCTTATTTCACTAATTTTTCCTGGAGGCAATTTTTCCCATACTAACAAAAATTTTGATTTTGAACAATGTTTGTAAATAAAATCGTGTCATTAAGGGCAGCAAAAAGGACTAAATAACAAATATTACTTACCTGTTGAATATATCTGACACGAAAACCTAGCAGAAACACTAAAAAAGTTTTAAACTACTTGCAAATATTTTTAAGTCTCACTCATAGACCAAAACCAAATAGATGGCGAACTCAATAATGACATTTAGACGCTAAAAGGCGACATCTACAAATTCGAAGAAACTAAATACAACGTTGCCGCACTATTGCCTCTTATAGTTTTCTTATTCAGTTAAAAATACAGAGTGCACATAAATGTGCACTCAGTGTGAAATATGTTTCGAATGTTTTTAGAAAAAAAAAAGATAAATAAAACTGATAATTAACAAAAAAAAATTTATTTATTAATTTATTTAATTTTATAGTGTAAATTGAACATGGATATTTGCACCATACCACACATAAGTTTTGTAAAAATTATTATTATCTATATTGAATAAAATATTAAAATAAATATAAACCATCTGATCATCTGAAGTGAATAACAAAACAAACATATTAATAAAAAAAATTAACTTGTTAAAAAAATGTACAATTACAATAAATCATTCTTACCTTAACCAATACAGATTAAAACTTAACACTATAATGGAACAAATACAGATTAAAACTTAACTTAACACTATAAAACTTAAACACTATAATAGACTAATAAATTAAGAACTATAAATGCCACACCGAGTTAAATAAAAATACATAAAAGATCCTCAAAAGATAAACACCACCACGCTGTAAATAGTAAATAATCACACAAGAATCTTGACAATGACAAATGTTGACGTTGACATGAAGTTGCCATGTCTCTTTAAAATATGTAGGTGATGTAGCGCCATCTGTGTATTCGAAGAAACTAAAATAAATTTCAAGGTCGCCAATATGAGATAAATATCTATATGGTTTTTGTCTATGATCTCACTGCGATAACAGCCGATGACCAACTGATGAACTGAGATGCAACAGCAATTATTATTTCATACATAAGCAGTCTACAGTGTTGCCGCTTATCAAAAATTTTAATAATCATACCAGAAGAACTGCCAAATATAATACAGATATAAACACAAATTTTTTTGGTAAAAAAATCATTTAAATTAAAGAATACAAAAATATATGTAGTGTTACTAATAATTTGGCCACCCACTTTAATTTTATATAATGCTATTTAACTTTATTTAATTTTTATAACCATTTATATTTTTTATGATTTTTTATAAGTTTTTATAATAAGTTTATGTAATTTTATTTAATGATATTTATTTTTATTTCATTTTTGTTTAATATTATTTAATTTTTATAATTTTTTAAAATTTGTTATCTTTTTTTATAAATTTTTTATAATTTTTTATAATTTTAATCTATGTATTATAAAAGATCACATAAAAATTTATTTATTTTATTTTATTTCATACAAATATTTTAAAATCAAAATTAGCCTCGCGTCCTCGAGTTGTTTTATATTATTTTATATAATATATTAAAAATATATTATATAAAATAATAATAAGCATACAATGTATGTATATTATGTATTTTACGGTATACCGCAAGGTTACTACACGAGTCTCGATTTTTGCTGTCATTCGGTTAGTTCCCCCTATGCGACAGAGAAAGCTGACGCAAAGCAGTCCCTGCATTTCTTTCTAATTTGGCCGGTTTATCGACCACATGACCACAATGATCGATGAGAAGGTCATGTGGTCGATAAACCCGTCCCATTAGAAAAAGATGGAAGGACTGCTTTGCTTCAGTTTTCTCTGTCGCACTGGGGGAACGCGGCTGTATGGCAGTAGTCAGTCTATTTGTATTATATATCTATATGACTATGTATGTCTTATAAATTATGGAGAAGTAACTAACATTACAACCGACGAAGTTTTTATTGCAGTTTTCTCCTATTACGTCTTTTTTCAATGGTTTGTAAGAGCACCTCTTCTTCTTCTTCTTCATGTGCCTTGTCCGTTCCGAACGTTGGCAATCAACATGGCCATTCTGACTTTGTTTACGGCAGATCTGAATAGTTCAGCAGATGACAATCCGAACCATTGCCGCAAGTTTTGGAGCCACGAGTGTCTTCTCCTCCCTGGACCCCTTCTGCTGTCTATTTTCCTTGAACGATCAGCTGTAGTACACTATATTTATTATGTCTCATAACGTGACCCAAGTATTCCAACTTTCTTTTTTTTTATACTTATTCCTACCTCTCTCTCTTTACCTATCCGGCGTAGTACCTCTTCGTTGGTCACGTGCTCAGTCCAGGATATACGTAATATACGTCGGTAAGCCCACATTTCGAAGGTCTCTACTTTTTTCATCGACGTTGCGGTCATTGTCCACGCCTCAATTCCATTTAACAAAACCGGGAATACATAACATTTCAAAAGTCGAATTTTGAGAGGTAGAGTGAGGCTTTTAGAGGTGAAAATTTGCTTCATGCTAGTGAACGATGCTCTTTCCTTTTCTACTCTTATACGTATTTTCTTCGCTTGATCCCAATTTGAGTTAACTGTTGTTCCCAAGTAGATGTACGAATCTACGTGTTCAATTCTTTCATTGTCTAATATCAGTTGCTGTGGTGGTTGTTGGGTTTTGCTTACTAACATCCATTTAGTTTTTGTGATATTTAGTCTGAATCCGTATTGTGCACTTGTTTTTTGTATCTTACTCATTAGGCAACTCAGTTCCTCCATGCTACTTGCTAGAATCACAGTGTCATCAGCATACCTCATGTTGAATTCTCCATTTATCTTTATGCCTTCTGTGCTTTCCTCCAGCGCTATCTTAAATACTTCTTCTGAGTATATATTAAAGAGAATAGGAGACAAGATACAGCCCTGTCGTACCCCTTTCTTGATATCAATTTTATTGGTCAATGTAGATCCTACTATCACTTTAGCTGTTTGACCCCAATAGAGACTCGCTATTGTTCGAATGTCTCTGTAGTCGACTCCGATCTTATGGAGAACTTCAATTATCTTTTCGTGCTTTACGTTATCGAATACTTTTGCGTAGTCTATAAAGCATATGTACACGTCTTTGTTTTCATATATCTGCGCTGGATGAATACCTGTAGACTAAAAAGTGCTTCTCTTGTCCCAAGAGAATTCCGAAAACCAAACTGCGAATCTCCAATGTTATCCTCGCATTTTTTGCTTATTCTGTTGTAAATAACCTTGGTGTATGCCTTCGAAATGTGGTTAATTAGAATTATCATCGGATTTTGATCACAAGACTTTGCTTTTGGTTTTTTCGGTATGGCAACAAAAGTTGACTCTAGCCAGTCTTCAGGAAACTCCCCGATGTTATAAATATTGTTAAAGAGTCTGACGAGTGAGTCTAGAAATTGACTGTTTGTTTCGCACAGCATTTTCAATACTTTCCCGTATACGTTATCGTTGCCTAATCTTTTGTTATTTTTAAGACCCTTTATAGCATTCTCCACTTCTGATTTTAGAATAGAAGGGCCAGTATCATCATTGCTCAGTGTACACCCACTAGGACGGCCATCATTAAACCGTTGTTCCACATAAGTTTCCCTGATTCTAATTATTTTGTCGGGGTCTAGTTGTAGATTTCCATTATCATCGCACAGCCCTTTCGATAAAATATTGTAGCTTTCCTTTGTTGTGAGTTCCTTTATTTTCTTATGCATATTGTGATAGTCGTATATCTTTTCGCAGTGTTCGATTTCTTCGCATCTCTCCTCTGCTCGGAATAAAATAGATCTCGCAAAGTCTCACTGAACAGTAAATCAATGAGTTATCGCACTACAAAATCTCCTATCAAGATTGTGTACTGCATACACGATACAATGAATTAGACACTCATGAAATTTTCTTTTACGGTCTGTCAGGTGTTTGATGATACTTAAAAAACTGATTGAAATAATAGATATCCTTAAAAAGTAAACAATTTCTATTATTATTAAGTGCCATCAAAAGTATAAGAACTTATTTGGATAATCATTTGGTAATAAAACACAAGTACTTTTAGATAAGACATATTCCTAAAAAAGATAAAAAGATAAGGCACTGTTTTATTTAAAAAGGTTCTGAAACTATTGTGGCATGTCAAGTTCAATATTAAAGAGCCAGATTATATTAGATTAAGCCAGAATTGATTGTAATAGAAATTACATTTTTTAAATAACGTTTGACTTTTCCATTTCCACTG
This sequence comes from Diabrotica balteata, assembly GCA_918026665.1. Taxonomy (NCBI): domain Eukaryota; kingdom Metazoa; phylum Arthropoda; class Insecta; order Coleoptera; family Chrysomelidae; genus Diabrotica; species Diabrotica balteata. The sequence goes on from OU898277.1 coordinate 52,456,613, forward strand.
CGGAAATCGTTTTCAAAAAACATTATTTCAAAAATAGTTAGGTGTGACCAGTTCACTTGAGACAAGTGTGTAATTACAACATAGGAATATTAGCCCTACTAAACACAAGCCATGGATAGGTAATCAATCAATCAAATGTGTTTTTACCTTGCTTTAAGCTCTATGCTTCTTCAAGGGTGGGTTTATTTATTTGGGTGCTTATGCTTGTTTGGTTTGAATGCTAGTTTTCGCTCGTATGACTTCGGTTGGACTCCGAAGACTAAGGGCGCCGCCGCTAAAAAAGGTAAAAGGATGGTGGAGAAGGACGGGAAGGGTATCGCGAACAAGAAGAAGGCAAGAGGCGGAAATTGTACCTTCCGGAAGAGTTAGCCAAGTACACCAAACTGTCACGAAGTACAAGTTCCGTGGAAAAAACGATTCCTTTCAGATTATTGGCCATTTTTTGTTTGTTGGAAAAACGCGTGGAGGATAGCTGTGGCTATATCCTCACCTAGGATCAGGTATCATTGTGCAATGAGATTGTGAGCGAAGTGGAGGTAAAGTGTGGTGAATGGGTGTTGTTTGAGTGTGTGTGAATGTGTGTTGATGTGTGTGGTGTGTTTTTCAGATGTGTAGGTGGGTGAAGGTTTGATAGACTAGGTTATTTGTGCATGAAGTGGCTATGGCACATCCATACATTGCATTTGAAATTTGGTTAAGGAATAGGGTTATTGCGCTTCTCTTTTCAGGTAAGACGTTGAATAGGAGCATGGATGTGAAATGTATAAGGGATTTCATGTCAGAGGATAGGTCATAGGAAGGAATTTGTTTCTCTGTGTGTACTGGTTGGGTTTGGTTATAGTTTGCGGGATGAGCGCTTCGGTGAGGGCATCGTGGTGAGAAAGCAGGGTGAGGGCCGCTACAGTTAGTACATTTGGGAGCTGATATCGTGGGGCAGGCAGTAGACCGGTGGCTGAGCCCGCAGAACGGGCAAATTATTGACTTTTCGGGGCATTCTGTGTTGAAATGTCTGCTTTTGCAGCATCTCGAGCAATACTTGGACCGAACGGGGACGGAGTTGCCTGATCGTGGATAGGTATATAAGATATAGATAGGTAGGTAGATAGGTATAGGATGGATAGGTAAGAAAACCTGGATTAAAAGATTATGCGCAGTGGTTGAGTCTTTTTTTGGGGAGACTACCGTACAGAATATCACGCGTAATTAGCCCTCTATATAGTAAATGCATAGAATAACAAATTAGCCATATCAACAATACTGGGTATTAACGGCACCTTCAGTACTTACAGTTTACACTAATTATAACTGACAAAATAATTTAGTGACTGTTGAAGATAAAGACCTCGTAAGAACCGAAATAGTAATTGACGATCATCCATTTGAAGAAGTTAGTCATTTCAATTACTTGTGGTGTTAAAGTCATGTTTCTTCTTTAATATTAGCCTCCTAAATTGTTTAAATTGTCGCACCGTCTTTTTCTTTTTTCTTGATCTGCAAATACTTCTTCGTCCATTTGGTGACTTATCTCGTACTATTCGTACTATTCTATCCTCTGCCATTCTACTGATGTGTTCGTTTCACTCCTGTTTTCGTTTTGTCACCCATCCACGTATGTCTTACATATTGCATGCTCTTCTTATGTTTTCGCTTCTCTCCCTATCCAACATACTTTTCCCTAATATTCGTCGAAGTATTTTCATCTTTGTTGTTTCTAGTAGTCGTCTCGTTTTAGATGTGTCAGGTCTTGTCTTCTCCGTGTATGTTAATATAGGTCTAATTGCTGCTTTATAATGCAAAAGTTGGCAACACTACACAAAATTACGACTTAAAGAATGTACTGGGGAAGTTTGGCATAGGGCAGAGAAACGAAAGAGGAGACCGTTTAATCGAATTTGCTATCACAAACAACTACTCTATCATGAATACTCGATTTAAACACCATATACGTCGACTTTATACTTAGAAAAGTCCTGGAGATAGATTTAGAAATCAAATAGATTACGTCCTCACTAATATTCACTGGAGATCGTCCATTCAAACAGTCAGATCATATCCAGGGGCGATATGCGGATCCGATAATCCTTAAAATAATTGAGAATAGAAGAAATCTTTGTAAAAGTGGTGTACATAGTGAAAGGGAAAAAGCTAGCTTAAGAAACCTCAATAAGGAATAAAACGAAGATGTAAGGCCGACAAAAAACAGTACTATCAAAGTATATGCAAAGAAATTGAGAGACATGGTCAGAATAATCAGCCGAAAGATCTATTTAGAAAAATACGCTACCTGGCAAGAGACTTCATAGCCAGAACTTGGGCCATTAAAGATAACACTGGAACCCTGAAAACAAACAGAGAAGACATAGCAGAGACATGGAGATCGTATTGCAGGGACCTATATAAAGATGATCAACGCCAAGAGCTTGTTAGCCAAATCTCTGACGAGGTGGAAGAAGAACCTGATATACTCGAAAATGAAGTAAGACAGGCTATCAACAAGCTCAAATATAACAAAGCACCAGGTCCAGATATGATAACAGCAGAAATGCTTAAAGCCACAGAAGAAACCGGCGTAAAGTTACTTCATCTACTCTGTAACCAAATATGGCATTCCAAACAATGGCCTGAAGACTGGACAAAATTTACAATAACGACCATACATAAAAAAGGCAGCTTCCATAAATGCGACAATTATAGAACTATCTCTCTTATATCCCATGCCAGCAAGATAATGCTACATATAATCAATGAGAGACTGAAAACATTCCTTCAAAGAGAAATTCCACAAGAGCAAACTGGATTTACCAAAGGTAGAGGCACTCGAGAACACCTGCTGAATATAAGACAGATAATCGAGAAATCTAGGGAATTCAACATCCCACTATACATCTGTTTTATAGATTACCATAAAGCGTTCGACAGGGTCAAGTGGAGACACTTATGGCGAATACTAAAAGAAGTAGGCGTACCACAACATCTAATTACGCTTATAACCGAACTATATGAACACACTACTGGATCAGTTAAAGTACTTGACACACTTTCGAACGAATTTCATCCAGAACGGGGTGTCAGACAAGGATGTATACAATCTCCACAATTATTCAACATATATGGGGAGTATATTATGCGAAGAGCACTTGAAGGATGGGAAAAGGGCATCTCAATAAATGGTCATAAACTAAATAACCTACGTTTCACAGATGACACAGCCCTTCTTGCAAATAGTCAAGCAGAGCCGATAGAACTTATACGACTGATCGAAAATGAAAGTCAAATATTTGGTCTGCGATTAAACATATCAAAGACAAAGATCATGATAGTGGATAGACTACACAACAATCATCCACACATAACCACACTTGACCGGTTCGAGGTTTTGAGCTCATACTTATATCTGGAATCCTGGAACACAGGGTCATTACAAGAAGAGCATAAACGCAGATGTGATCTAGCAAAAGTTTCCACAGCAAAAATGACCAAAATATGAAAGGACTGTCAAATTTCAAGAGCGATAAAGATGAGGTTGATCAACTGCTTAATATTCCCAATACTGACCTACGGATGTGAATCTTGGACTCTGAGACAATCGGAGAGAAGAAAGATAGACGCCACTAAAATGTTCTGTTGGAGACGAATGTTACGAATTCCTTGGACCGACCGTAGAACAAATAATTCAATTTTAAGAGAGCTAAAAGTTAGCCGACGACTCTCTAGTAAAGTCCATCAATTAAAATATTTTGGGCATGTTATGAGAGCAAAAACAGAAAACATGGAAAGACTCATAATACAAGGAAAGGTAGAAGGCCGAAGATCACGAGGAAGATCCCCAACAAGATGGATAGATCAAATTACAGGAATGTGCCAAAGACCTATGCATGAATTAAAATAAATGACCAGAGACAGAGATCTCTGGAGACGGACAATACACGACATCACGTCGACCACTACACTCCCCCTGGGGGTCAGGATTGAAGAGAGAGCTGCTTTATAAATTCTTGTTTTTGTGTCTTGTCTTAGGTGTTTGTTCTTCCGGATTATTTCGTTAAGAGATCCCACCGCGTTACTTGCTTTTAACCTTTGTTATATCTATTCCCAGATACATAACTAGTTATATCTATTCTCAGATATCTAAACCTTGCTTCCTGCTTTATTATTTTCCCATCAATTTCGATTTTACACCGTAGTGTTTATTTAGATGTTGTCATACATTAATGCGGCGTTGTCTACATAACATAATATTTGGATTTCTTTGTTCCCCATTGTTTAGCCATGACCTTTACGTATTGTTTGTATTGTTTCGTCCATTATTATATTAAAGAGAAGTGGGCTTAACAAGTCATCCTGTCTGACTCCGCTTTGTACTGGTATACACTGTGTTGGTTTTACATTTATCTTGGCCTGTATTCGATCATGGAAGTAGATGTTTTCGATGGTTTGTATAATATTGATTGGTATGTTTCTTTTATATAGTAGGTGTAAGACGTCTTCGACTTGAATGCGATCGAAAGCCTTTGTCAGGTCTATAAAACATAGATATGCTGGTTTATTGTACTCGATGGCCTTTTCTGTGATTTGGCTTAGTACAAATACGGTGTCTACGCAGGATCTTTCGGATCTGAATCCTTGTTGTTCATCTGATAAAATTGTTAGTTTATTGATTTTGTTGGTTAGGAGTTTTGTGGTAAGCTTAAGTGCGGTGTTCAGTAGATTTATACCTCTATAATTGTTGAAGTCTTCTCTATCTCATTTCTTGAACATTGTTATCATTATGCTGTTTCTCCATGCATCTGGTATCTTACAGTGGAATATTAGTTTTTGTTTTGTTAAGTTTTGTCATCTCTAGGGTTATACTTTCTCCTCCGTGTTTTAGAAGCTCGTTGGTTATTCCGTGTAGTCCTGGTGACTTTCTATTTTTGAGTGAATTTATTATATCTACTTCCTGTATCTTTATTATATCGATTTCTATTTCGTGTCTTAATTCAGGTACGTTATTGTGTTGATTATTATTTTCCTTTGCTTTAGACAGTTCCATCAGGTATCTTTCCCATTCGTTTGCTGGTATGTTATTGTATTCCTTCATTTCTGCAATTTTCTTTCGGTTGGTTTCCATATTTGTTTTTGTGTACCATAAAAGTCGCTTTCCATCTTTTTGTAAACTATTCCAGTGTTCATTTTTTGTTCTTACCAACTGCTTTGTTCATTTCGTATTCTTCTATAGTTGTCTCGTGGTCCTGGGGTTTTTGATGTTTTGTACTTCGTGGAGGCCTCTCGTTTATCTTTACATTTCTCTTTTATTTCTTTTCTGAACCATGGTGTATTGTTGTTTCATTTGTTCAGTATGACTTTGCGTTTTCCTAGAGCTTCTGTTGCTGCTTCTTCATTGTTGTTTTCAACTTTATTAAAAATATGTAAAATGTGAGGTTTTGGTTAGGGTCCATGCCTCAAATCCATATACATTAAAGGGGATTTTCAGTGTTCTATACAATCTTATACTTTTATAAAGAGTTTTTTAAGATAAACGTGTGTTAGCTATGTACTTTGATAAACTATGATAATGCCTATTTGCAATTATGATCCGCCTTTGTATTTCCTCTATGTTATTATAGGGGTCAACCAATGTACCTAGGGAAATTCTATCTAGCTCTACTACATATTTATCTTATAAGTCACAAAAGTATACATCATATACTGGATCAATTTGGTTACCAATACGATATATTGATGACACGGGTTGTAGGACGCATTAAAACGTTAAACATGTTGCACACGTTTTTTATTTACTAAACGCTGATATTACAATTTTCATACATAATTTGAATGTTATCTACTATTTTTAATGAGAAATATCAACAATTTTAATTGGAAATATGTTTATTTTGACGTCTCGATGTCCTCTTCGGAAAATTTCACAATAAAATGGTTTCAGAACCAGTATTTTAATTCTTTGCTTTTTTTTTCAGAAAACTTTATAAGCAATGGATGTCGAAGATAACAAATTGGTATTCAGAGAATTGCCCGTAGGACCACTTACCCCTTATAGAAAACTATCTAAATTCGACTGGAGAAAATTGAAGTTATTTTTTGAAGATGCAGAAATGTTAAAAGTGCAAGTAAGTAACGATATACAATATGTAAACTGGTTTAAATTATTGTAACCGTGGTTGATGATTGAGTACTGATAAGAAAGGGCACTGCTATGAAAGTTGGCGAGGCTTCATTTTTTAAATCTACATATTTTTTTTTTATTATTTTGATATATTATTCGTAATATTTGAATGAGTAAGAATAACTTCCAACAGGGAGAGTATTTAAACTCCTTAAATACAAATAAAAAAATATAAAACTGTTTTAAATAACATTATCCAAAACTAACTTCTTTACTCTTCAATACTTTGTGGGTGTGATAAATTCATGTAATAAATTTATCTACTACAGCTTCTGTGGTGAATTCCTTCCCTTCTTTTAATGTCATGGTATAAAGAAAAAGCTAACGAAAGTAGGTGAATAAAAAGCTGATCGATAACCAAGAATTAACGAAGACTACGTTGCTTAGTTTGGGAGCTTCAGTTCATCGGACTGCCATGTACCTAAGTGTCGTAAAATGTATTTTGAAAAGTTGAGCATGAACAATATCAATATAATTTTCAATAACTTTTGGCAAACCGGCAACTACAATAATCAAAACCAATACCTTTCAAAAGTGGTTAGTTGGAATGGTTGTAAAAAGTCTTTAATTACTGACAGAGCTAGTAGGAAGCTTCGAACCATAGAATATAGTATCGTTTTTTCGTTTCAGTAAATGGAGAAAGAAAATGTGTTTATTGACCGGCTTTTATTAGCATCCATAGCATAAGCTAAAAAAGAATTCGCGTTGTTTTAGACAAGCAGACCACCACAGAAACTGCGCTGGGTGATTACAGAGGGAAGCTAAGTCAAAGAAATAAAATGGTTGGATATAAAAAGTAGTTGGTCAGAGATTACATTGATTCGCTTGTTACCGTTTCCAGTCACTATAACAGAGCCAAAAGTCCTTTTCGAAAATATATGCCATCGGGTTCGTCAATTACTGGAGTATATGGAGCTTGCATGGAATGGCTAAGAAACACACATCCTTAAGAATAGTCTGTGATAGAGTCCTACTATGGAAATATCTGTCAACGAATTCAATATAGGTGTTCAGCCTCCTTCTGTTGATGATTGTAATACCTGTTCTAAGATTAAAGTTGAACTTGATGCGTTAAAGACTAACAACCCGAATTCTCTCAGAATAACTGAATTGAATACTGAACTGAAGGTTCATTTAACAAAGTAAAAAGCTGCTCAGAATATAATGAAAAGCTACGAAAGCAACCAGGATGAAAATACTGAGGTTGTATGTATTGGTTTACAACAAGCATTACCCACGCCTAAACTTACCTGCAACGTACAATACTACAAAAGAAAAATGTGGACTTACAACTTAGGAATCCACAACGTTAAAACAGGAGCAGCCATAATGTATGTATGGGATGAAACCATCGCTAAACGCGGATCGTGCGAAATAGCCCGTTTTCTTAGTCACTACTTCGAGAACTTTGTTAATAAGTATGTGAGAAAAGTTATAATTTTTATTTTTAGTGATAACTGTGATGGGCAAAATAAGAACTTAAACCGCCACATTCACACAAATCGATTTGATCTTATTAAGAACGTTTTTTATCAAGGCGTTCGATAATGGATGTGATTGAGATTTTGGTTCAATTAAACTAAAAATTAAGGACTGTGAGGTATTTTCTAAAGAACACTATATCCATTTCATTACACACACTAAAAAAAGAAATTTAAACATAAATTCCTGATTATGTACACATGCCCCACAAGCGTGCTTTATAAGAAGCTCTTAGAAGAGGAATTAGTACAACTGAAGTCACATTATTTGTGAAATTTGCAAATTATTTTACTGCTATTAGCTTCCAGATACTTTGTTAACAAAAACTATGTATTTTTGTAGAATAAAAAATACTAAACCCCCCATTCTTTTCATTTTATAAAAATCTTGCAAATCTTGCCAATCCTCTTTTAATAACGGCATAGTTTTATGGGATTAAGTCACAATTGGTTGTAATAATAATTACATTAAAAAAACTTTTCCTTTTTTATATATATCCATAACTTTTTTTAATAATACGGTATTACTACTACTACGGTACTAATGGTAATTAATCGTGCGACAAAATCATTTAGCATGATTTAGGATTTCATGTATGTATATTTCTCGAAATATTCAAATACATATGATATACAAACATGTATAAAGATTATCATATCGCAAAATATAAAAATAATCAGAAACTAGGATATACGAAATACTAATATGACCGACAACGATGCAAAATACCTGGACAAACGATAATGCAAAGGAAAAGAAGCAAAAACACCAAAAGATCATGCATAATTAAATAAATAACAATTAATGTTTTTTTTTTCTGAAATTAAATTTTACATCATTTTTTTGTCTTTCTCCATAGATGATATTTGCAAGTGTCTAAAATTTACGCAGCATTTAATATACGGGGTTGCCAAACAAAACAAACAGTTGTTACCTGGAACTGTTTTAACAATACACCGTCCTGAAAAAACGAAACCGTCGATTTTTGTTTAAAGGGACATCTTTTTTCTCGGTATTTTTTACATTTCGTAGGACTGTCTGCTGAAACGAGCCGAACCGAAAGCAGAAAGGTAAGAAAATCGGTAGCGGAATGTTTCGTCGTCGGCAGTTGCGGGGATGGTTTCATAAAAACAACGATCTCCACTGAATTGAGTCAGCTGTGATAGTACGTCTACCAATTTTTTTACATTGTTCGAATATTTACTGACAATATTCTACATATAATATTTTGCGGCGTTGCAAGATGTATGTGTTGTATGTGAAATTATTGGAGTTTCAACCTTGTACATAAAACATGATTTATTTCAGATTCAAGTATGGAAGACGCTAGAATCAGATCCACTATTTCAAAGACCTCAGGTTGAAATAAGTACAGACCAAAAGCAGAGGATGGCAGCATTGCAGCTGAAGAAATATATAGATTATAATTTTGTAAACCCAGATATAAATAAAGTACCATATAAAAAAAGGGTAAGTAAGTACGAGATAATTTTGTTAAGATAACTATGTCCAGTTTTTTATCTGTAAAATTCTAATCTTACAATATTTTTATGGAAATAATGCCATATAGTAACAGTTCTATTTAATTTTATTTAACAAAGACTCACATCGTATGTTACTAAAGAAATACAAAAAATCATTAAAATTAACTCAATGGCTTGATGTAACACTTATGAATTCTGAATTGTTTTCCTTTAGATCACTTTATTGTTTATCCAGATTTAGCCATACGGCTCACACTCCCTTTAAGAGGAAAATGCACTCATCCCAGATACCTACGGTATTAAAAGGATTAAGCTCTGTTGGGACCGTTTCCGTGTTATCGAACCCTAGGTGACTTGGTATGCTGTAGTATCTCGCAAAAATTTTCGTACACATCTGGACGTCGCGAGGAGTACAGCTTTCTGCATGATCTTATAGAGATGTTTATTAACACAGCTGCGCCTCGAAAATAGGTCCTTAAATTTCTTGTTTTTTCAGTTGCTGATCTATGTCCTCTTCCACCGTGATATCGCGGTAATTTTCTATCTACTGTACTGCATGGATTGTGTTCTTTCGCCTTTTGAGAAGTTTTCTCACTTTCCGCTAAAGACTTTCTATATTCGTTTTTGACCACTTTATAATACCAAATGAATAGCTAAGCGCAGAACAGGCGTACCTATTTAATGCCTTAAACAGATTTTTACTATTAAGGTATGACCGATTTAGCTTTCTTACTCTTTGCATAAACTCAGAAGATAGTTCGGTTTTCATTTGTTTATGGTAAATTTTTCGCGCTTGCTTTATTCCGAGATATTATTATACATATCCTTTTCACCCATTGTCTCTAAGTTTTGGCCATCTGGCATATCAAAACGTATGGTCTGAACCTTTCCTCACTGTAAAGTACGGAAAGCACAAAGTACATACTGATATCATTTGAGAATGCTTAAAGAGTTTTTAGCATCTGGTCGAAGTGATTTCGAGTGGAAGCAATTAATTTCAAATCATCCATATACAACAGATGATTAAGCTTCGCCACAACAGTATTGCTATTTTTGATGCTAAAACCTGAATCAGTGGAGTTTAGTAGCTGAGATAGCTAGTTGGTTCATCGCTAGACACAACCAAAGTGGACTCAAAGAATCCCCCTGGAAAAGGCTTCGGTTATTTGGGATATCTTCACCGGGTATTTAAAGGTGAATTTTAGTCTTCCACTCCGTCATTATATGCTTTAAAAAGGTCACTATATTATCCTCGACTTTATATATTTTCAATATATCTATAAGCCATTCATGCAGTACTAAATCAAAGACCTTCTTGTAGTCAATGGAGGCAGTAAAAAGGTTCCTTTTTTTGTATACGCCTGGTTAGAAATGATAGTCGATTATAAGTTTTGTTCTTTGCAGCCCTTAGCGCATCCGTTCTATTGAGGCTCTATTATATTGTTTAGAGAACAGTGTTAGTAGATACGCTGAGCTACACAGGATGTAACCAATTTGTACAAAGTCGGAAGACATGTAATTGAGCGGTATTTGGGCTGGATCTTGAGTGTTATTTTGACCCTTCGGTATTAGATAAGTGGTTCCCTGAGTAAGAAACTTTAGAGACTTAAGAGACTTTAGCCAGAAGTTTTGGACTCCCTCTGGTTAAGGATATTTCCAGTTATGAAGCTCTTTGATAATGTTCGAGACTTCTTCAGTGGTGAAAGGTTCATAAAGAATATTACGGTAATGTTTACAGTTGTTCATCGTTTCTTCAATCCATCCAGCATTCTTGTTATGTGTAGCTGGCATCGAAAGTTGGTGTCTCCAAAACTCATGAATTTCTGCTAGGCTCGGGTAGGATTTATTTTCATTTTCTACAGTGGAAATCAGTTTCCTATAGAAAGCCCTCTCTGCATGCTCAAAAGCGAGAGAGTTTTTGTTTTAATGTGTCCAGGCTGTGTTGAGGAACGTTGTTTTCTGGATCATGTTTTCAGTGTCTTAGAGTGGACAGAATGAGTTCTTTAACTCTTCTAATTACTTTTCTACTTCTTACCATTGGGATGTATTCCGTAATTTGTCCAATATCCCTACGCAATAATTCAATTTTTTTTCAGCAGTCATTTTTACCAGGGTGCAATTCTGTTTTTAGTCCTTCCCATACTAATACCCCGTCGTGTTCTGATCTTAATACCCATAACATTAGCAATTGCTGTTACTGCACAGTAAATCAGCATATGCAAATATTCTAATGTATGGGCTTCCACGATATAAATGAGTAGAACTTCAGTGTTTCGGTGTAGGTTTATTAGTATATTATTATTTATTATCGCTAGTAATGGGCTACATAACAACAAGGTAACTTAGTTACTTAGTGCTTGATGTATGCTGATGATATATTTTTAATAAGAAAGACTGAAAGATATTTGGAACAAAAACTGGAACAGTGTAGACAATCTCTTGAAGAAAAAAGTTTAAAACTCGGTGGGACAAGAACACAGTATCTGGAATATTCATTTAGAGGTGGAATTACTACTACATATAAGATAACTTTGAATAGATTGAATGATGATGAAATCATTGTGAAAAATAATAGTTTTAAGTACATAGGAGCGGTATTACAAAGTAATTCCGATATAAGGGAAAAGAGGAAATAGATAGAAATAGTGTCGTGTAACAGAAATATTTGTTGAAAATGGATGAGTGGAGTGCTAAACTCCCGTCGGTTAAAAGCTTTCTGTAAGTTCGTATCTGTATCAGTTTGAAGAAACAGTTCCATCTGCATATCTTATATTAGAAATTTGTTCTCCATTAAATTGTATTTCTGAAGACAGGTTTTCCACGGCTTTCTTGAATAGCAGTTCGGAGTAAATACAAGGAAAGGATCAAATATTTGATAGTCAACCGTGTTCTTGGCACTTTGGCACTGCAATATTGATCAGAGGTCTTTATCATAAAGTTAATGTTTTGTAAAGACCTTGCAGTTTTATTATCATCTACGCGATCAAATGCCTTTTTGAATTCGACAAAGCATCCGAAATTATCCTTTTGTTGACCTTCTGCAATAGTATTTTTTGGAGAAAATAAAGCTCTTTTGTCCTCATTTCGGGTCTGAATCCACATTGGTCGTATCCCACTTCTTCTTCACATTTTTTGTATAATATGTTGAACTATTTTTAGTAGACTTTAAGTATGTACTTAATACTCGTAAGACTGGATGAAATCTGTGCATCTTCTGGCGTTAGCTTGTTTTGGTAAGGGAATAAAGATATATTGTATTCATTCTTCTGGTGTTTTCTCAGTATCGCTAGCGATGCTAAAAAGTGTCGCTAGATTCAAACGGTGTCAGAATGTAAATAAACACGGTTTGTAACACGATCAATAGAGGCGCTGATAATTATATTTTGTGCAGTTCATATGCAAATATTTGATACTGGTTGTGAGATCTTTGATCTATTTGTATAATCTAGACCCGAATCAACCAATTTTTTACTTGTTTTTAACTGAATTTGAAACAGAATATTAACATTAACTTGATATATAAATAAATGTACATTTTATCTATGTAATCTATAATAAGGATTTTTAAAGTTCCACGAGGAAACTAAGTTCCTGTAGCTGGCTGTATACCATATATCACAAAAAAATTTTGTTAAAAATCCTTTATAAAGGTATATAAAAATGCCTCAAACGGGTTATCACAAACACATTGCAAAACGTTTTCGGATTAAACAATCCATCATCAGTGCAAACGGTTTGTACATGCTAGTAGCCACCAAAATATATGGGTAAAAACCCTTTAAATGTTATAAATTTGAAATTGTTTTTACATTATTAGTATTTCTAATTTGTGATGGTTAAGTTACCGTTGGATAGGTAACATGGCGGCGTATGACTCTACATAGATTTTTAAAGCTGTCGCCCGCCTTCCTTCTTTCAGCCAACGTCTCCAGTCCTTTCGGTTCTGTCAATTCCTCCATCTCTAAGGTGTCGTCTTTCCATGGCCTCGTCCACTTCATCCCTCCGTGATATTCGGGGTCTACCTCTTTTCTTCCTTTCTATTGGGCTCCAATCCGAAATCTTTGCTATCTACCTTGTATGATCTGTTCTTCTCACATGTCCATACCAAATTAAACGTTTTTCTTCGATATAGTTGTGTATGTCTTGTTCTACTGCCATTCTTCGTTTTATCTCCTCATTTCTGATGCGATCTATTTTTGTCACTCTGCAGCTTCTTCTCATGAACTCCATTTCAGTTGCTTGTGATTTTGGACCTGTTTCGTTTATTTATTACCCAATTCTCTGCTCCATAGGTCATTATACTGCGTACCAAGGTGTTATAAATTTCTCTTCTTTGTATTTCTGGTCATCTGTCTATCCCACAGTACCCGTTCATTTTGTTTAATACAGCTCTTGTATGTGCTAATCGGCTGGTTATCTTTTGCTCGGTGGTTCCATTTTTTGAGAGTATAAATCCTAAATATTTGAATTTTTCATTGCCGTTAATTTCCCTATCATCGTCCATTTCCAAGTTTCTCACTGGTTTTTGCTCTGTTGTTAAATATTCGGTCTTTTCTAGGTTTATTTCCAGTCCATTTTTTGTGTACTCCTTTTCTAATTTTCGGAGCATATAACACAGATCTTCTTCATCTTGAGCCGTTACCACTTGGTCATCTGCAAAGCTTAATGTGTACAAGAAGTTGTCTCGGATTGGAAAGTTGTATTATTAGCGCCTATACCTACCTCTACCTAAGTTCTGTTTGTTTAAATTTGAAACAGTGGGCATCGTCTTCATAAGAGTATAAGTTTTTATATTCCGTTAATAATATTTAATTATGGATCGGCGAGGGAATCCTTTACCAAAATCCCCTAAATTAGTTTTGGATCTACTGGGTATCAAAAAACAGCTCTTTAGAAATTTATTATTACTTTTGTGATAAATTTAGGTAATTTTTCCAAAATCGAGATTTTACAATTTGTTTCTATACTAGCCCAAAAATGTCATATAATGACACTTAGATAATATATTCTATATAAACTATTCTAAAAGGTGGGTACACATATGCTCCGAATGCCGTTTTCGAACCCCGTCGCGTTCTAAGTGTGGACGGAGTCATGCAACCTCGTACCGTACCTCGACGCGTCAACAACGTACAATCGAAGCGATCCATCGGTTTGTCGGTAAAATACCTACGGATCAAAAGAAATTTGAGCGCGGCAATGTACACCACGAATTCATGTTTGGACTAGCTTGCGAATCTTTTATCGAATCTCCAGGCATTCAAAATAGTCAGTATATTATTTTGAAGGTTGACGGTATTTTTTAAAGTTGAGTGCATCAAAATGGAATGGACCATCTCCTTTCACGAATATTTTTCGTTTTATTAACTAAATAATGCATAAGAATGTAGACGCTGCAGCAACATCCATCTTGCACATGCGAATTCAACTCAATTACTGCTGGAACGCTAAAATGGTTTGGTACAAAGTACGGAGCGGTGTTCGGTTCGTTACTTATTTCAATGCCCCCTGTAACAACGTCGCGAACTTTGTGTGATCGCGTCGCTGTACGCGACGGGGTTTCGAGACGGTATTCGGAGCATATGTGTACTCACCGAGCGTTTGTCATCCAGTAATTTAAATTAACTGTATTAAGTTTTCATTATTCTTTTAAAATTTACTTTTGTCTTTTTTCTTTTGCAGACTCGAATACAACTGGCGTGCAATCAGGCAATAGCTGTAACGTTTCCAGATGTCTCTATCAAATTAGCCCTAGGTCAAGGTCTATTTACTAATACAATAGTCACATTAGGAACAGAGAGACATTTCAAATATGCTTATGCAGGTAATAAGGTGGGTAGCACTACATTTAGAAATCGCTGCGCTCAGTTTTATTGTTCTTATCTAAAGGTTTTTAAAAGTTATTGTAATAGATTAATTTAAACAAAAATTATTTAGATTGGGATAGTAAAATAACTTCTTTGTATTTCGAAGCCATAAGATCTTTATTCTTTTCGCACTATAACTATATTCTCTATAATCTCTAGACGATTAATTTTTTCGTTATTTATTATAATCATACGTTGTGTGTACTGGGTCGGTTCCTGGGTCAAAGGCGGACCAGGACTGATTTTAGGGGAACCATTAACTTTTTTTGTGGGGGTGCGGGGGGAAAATGTTTAAAAGTTAGGGTTAAAATGGTAAGTTTTAAGGCACTTTTCACACACTTTTTAATGCCATAAGGAAATTGAAAACTTATCGGTATTAAAGAATTTTTATTTGTATAGCAACGAAAAATCTTAATTTTAACCTAAAACCCATGAAGTCCAACAAGTTGCAGAGAAAGAAATGTAGTTTAGTTTATAAAATTAAAATAGCATACTCAATGTACTAAATGTACTCTAACAATATTTCAATACATTTTTATGTTGGCTTCTAACGCCACCTGCTAACGTATTAAAAAAGCACACGTTATTTATTTCTTACAGACCTGTCAAATTCAGACGAGATACTAAATTGATAATAAAATATCATTTGATAGTACTTTGATAGTAACTTTATTATTACATAAACTAAATAAGATGTTTAAAAATAATAATTATATTTATATGAGATTATTTTAAAACGAGAACTGTCATTAAAATTTAAACACAGGATTCAATATTGTTATGAATTGGATGGCATTTATGACTTTTTAATTTTAACAATTGTTACGAATCGAATCTTTAATTGATAGATCTCCTTTTATTTTTTTACTTCTCATTTAATGTCTGTTTTTGTTAGTTATTTTTCATTTAGTTTATGAACGTTATCAACGCACACTAAGAACAGCATTATTTGTATCTTTATAAACTCTAGTATTTTGATCATAAAACACTTGACTGAGCCACAGAATAATAAACAAACAGAATGCCCCACTCTCCACGGAAAATTAAGTACGCGCATCTCCTTCGCGCAGACGTTCCGCCATGTTTTACGAGGATTTTTAAAGGGAACCAGTGTTGTTTATGTGGTGTGCATGGAAAACAAAACAGGTTTATTTGACTTACGGCAATCATAGACATACTATACAATTATATTAACAGTTTTAAATATAATATACATAAATATAATATAATTAAACATAAATGTAAACAATTGCATAACCTCACAAATCATATGTTTTGTGTCCTCCTAAAACATGGGCGCGCGTGCTGAAAAACTTCAAAGGCGGCATCTGAGAGTGGCCCTTCTGATTGTTTATTATTCTGTGACTGAGCGTTGACCGAGATTAACAGGTAAGTGTACTCATGATACTAGGACTAGAAGATAAGATATTGCGCATAAGTCGTGACGTCATTGGAGAGTTTGACGTTCGAAATGTCAGTTTTTTGTATGTATCAATAAATAATCTTTAATAAATAGTTTGGAGAAATTCTTATGTGTACGATTATTGTAATTACTAAACCTCCTAACTTATTTTCGTCTAGTAATTTCATCACAGAATGCATACAAATCCCATTTAACTTTAACAAGAATTCAAATTCTACTCTCCAATGACGGCATGCGCGAACACGACCTATTTTGTGCTACGGGAAGATCCTATCTTGTTATTATAGTATCATGAGTGTACTTACAAATATAGAAGGCGCGTGGTGGCTGGAGGTAGATAATGTCTCAGTACTGCAAATAGGCCCACATTGGACAGTACACAATTGTAGTAATTAAAAGGTACCCTACGGTGCTCGTTGGGCGACATGTAATGACTTTGGGATAGCAGAAACAAACGGAAATACAACAAGGCAAATATAATTATTATTTACATCAAAGTACATAATTAATAATACATAATCGAAATTAACTGGACAGTTACAATATAAATGATATTGAGTAAATGACTTACCCGCCAAGTACAACTAACTCATTCGAGAACTTTGATATATTCTCATTAGGGTTTAGATTTTCGGTTAAGAAGGGGTTTCCGATATATGCGAGAATAGGTCTAAACGTACAGGGGTTCCATTTCGAGTCAACGAGACTTTTTATTTAGAAACTCGACATTCATAGAAAGTTAGTAACGTGAAAGGAGTTTAGGAAATGTGTGTTTTTTAAATTGATAAAAGGCAAAGAATTATTTAAATAAATTCTTGAAAGATAATGGTCTTAAGAATACAATGCAAAGCCACTTTTAGTAATTAAAATTAAATTAAATCGGTGCGTGACGTGTCACTTGAGTTTGTTGGCCATAGGCGTACCAAAACAAATTCTGGGAGAAAATATTTGGGGGAAATTGTGAGATACTTTGAACATGCTTCAGACGGATGTGAAAGTAAATAACAAGAGAAATATAGTAATAAAGTGTAGCGAATTATAAACATATAATGATTAAATTCATCCACATAAAATTCATAATAATCAGTTTCCTAGTCTTCCACTATGCGTGGCTTTTGAAAAACGACGGCATAAACGCAGTTATATCAGCAATATTAACTTAGAATGAAATCACAATAATTATACATAGATTAAAACCTACATGGTTAATCCGCAATTCGTTATATGACATTCAGAGTCCACGAAAAGTATGATTGGCAAACATAATACCTACTGATTAAAACCACATTAAATAAAACTAATCTTATCTGCAAGAAAGGTATTTATATAAATTCCATCCGGTCTTGGGTTTATGTTAGTGTTAAATACTTTTACAATGAATAGTAAAAAGATTGTACATACCACACATTTTTTATTTAACAAGGGAATCACAAAATACTTTAAAAACTTTTTTTAATATTGGCTTCCCTATATATCTCTTGGTATAGGCTAATAATTGCATTGTACTGTATATTTTACAACAAGCAGTCGATTTCTGTTTTTACATTCTCAAAAACCTATACTATCGATTAAATATACATTTAAAAACATTGTTTTAAAACATAGTTTTTTTTCGTTATTGTTTATTATTATTTTGTTTATTAACATTTGTTATAAGACATTTGTGTTTGCTAATTGCAAAATTGCAAACATAGATTATAGAGTAAGTAGGTGCAATAACAATATTAATGCTAAGTAAAAAGTAAAAACTCAAAAAAAGTAACTGACTAAACTTTATTTATGTTCAGGTAGCAAGCATACTAGTACTGTTACGACAGTGCTGTAGTAACATTAACTAAACCAATACTCCTAATAAAGTTAAAGAAAAAGAAAATTAAGAAATTAAGTAAATAATTATTGAATTACAACAGCATCTATTACACAGTCCTACATCCTGCAACTGATATGTGATACAAAAAATAAAAATAACAATGAATGTTCCTTAAAAAAAATAAAAACTATAAATATAGAGCTTTTTACAGTTAATAATGTAACCTTAAACATTTTTATATAAATGTTGAAATATTGTTACTAGCTTAGCAGCTTTGTCACTTCCTTAACCTATTCCTCAATTTCGAGTGAACTAGACCATATGAAGAAAATAGCCTCTCCACTCCAGCACTGGATGCAACTGCTGAAAATAATTGAGTTGTCAGCTGCAACAACTCCGATGAAATAAACTGTTTTTGAGATAGCCACCATGTTAAAGAACTTAAATTGTCTACTGTATTTTTTGCAAACAAATATTGTTTATTAAATGGCGGTGCTAAGGCACGAAATGACAGTATTTCGGGCATTACATTTGGGTGAAAATCCGAAATAAATAACAATGCTCTATCAACTTCCACCTCAGAGAGAGCTAGTTAGTAGTTCGACTCGAGCAGTCGAACGGAGCTGACGTGCCAAGCAGTGAGAGGAGCGACACCGCCGAAGCGTAGAGACGACCAAGTCCGAGCTGAACTTTTTAGTTCATATCGTGAATGTAAGCACGATAGCGGTGACTTGGCGTTAAAGCGCCTAGGCCTGAAAAAGAGAGGCAAAACCTTGCGTTGCGACTAGGTTAGCCGGGGAGATTTGTTTTTTAAATCAAATCTTCACGGAGGCCAAAATTGCGGCGTAAGGTAGTGAAGAAGCAAACGGGCTTCGCCCGTCGGGATATTCTCTGTGCCTCCGTTGGGATGACACTGTGAGATATAGTTGTTTTGAACTCTATATCTGGCAGACACGGCCCCAGGGTCAGAGAATTGAGAAATTCAAGTGGATACCGCTTTAGTTCTGTCCTAAAGTGTGAACAACCGCGGACAGGTCACTGGGTGGCACCCAGAATCCGTGCTGGCAGCGGGCCAGACGGACAACAAAAAAAGCCTTCTTCCAAATTTTTTGATTAGGCCCCGCCCACCAACATGGACCGTTCTAGGTCCCCGCCGATTCGTAAGGCGAACCCATCTGCCCCTAATGGTTGTCGTGAGAGGAAACTCCACGGCAACATCTATGACGCGTTATCCCTTGATGCCACCGACGATTCGACCACGAATTATGAGATATTCAAAGATCTCCCAGTAGACGACGACTGGAAGAAAACGCCGTAAACGAAGAAGATTTCAAGCGCCCCAAGAACAAGAAGAGGCGTACGAAAGCCTGTGCGGAGGGAAGCCGCATAGACGACACTACGGACGAAGAAACGCAAAAACAGGCGACAAAAGCTGGTAAAAGAACCAGACCTCTAAAAAGCAGCGAGGACGAAAAGTCTGAACTGCAAAAAGCGAAGATGCTCCTTCAAGAAAAGGAGAAGGAAATCTTAGCCCTCAAAAAGAAAATCGAGGAACTACAAGACATTATAATAAACTCCAAAAAGTCCATAATTGAACATATGGATAAGAAATTCGAACAACTTGAGGGCAAGAAATCAGAGGTGACCCTGGAAAAACAGGCACCTAAAAGAAAAGAAGACAACCTGGAAAACCAGGTCCCAATTCCAAAAAAGAAAGCTACGGGAACAATCCCCAAAGCCAAACAAACAGAAGAAAAGCCCAAAGAGGCACCCAAGCCCAAGAAAGTGAGAGAAGACTTCCCAGCACTCACCCCCCACTAAACCACAAGATGAAGCTCAAACAGTACAAGATGGAGATGCGCAGGCTGAACTACAACCTCAAGAAACAGTCATGGAAACCGAAGAGGTACCAAGGAAAACCTTCGTACAGAAACCGCCTGTAATCAAATTACAGAGCGTGAATTACACGGGGCCATATTAAACCTTGCACAAAAAGAGCAGGTTTATACAATCAATAAACTCTCAAGGAGTGGACGAGAGACATTAATACAAACGAAAAGCCCTGAGGACTACCGAAAAATGGTAAAAATTATTGAAAATTTCAATAAAGAAACCAAAATCCAGTGGATTGCTTTTCCACTGGAAGACGACATAAAACCACGAATGGTTTTAAGAGGGCTACCCCCATCAACAAGCCTACAAAGCATCCACGAAGAATTAGTAGAAATACACGAGATCGAAATAATCTCAATAAAAAACATGATTTCTAGAAAAGAAGACAGGAGGATGCTACCAATGTTCGTAATGACAGTGGAAAAAGAGGACGTGGAAAGCCTTAAGCGCATCACCAACTTGCTACACATGAAGGTGAAAATAGAAGATCTACGCAAAGCAACAGGGCCCACGCAGTGCTTCAACTGCCAAGGCTATCATCATGCTCAAAGAGCATGTTTCAAAGACCCACGCTGCGTGAAGTGCGGCAAAGAACATGCAACGAGAGATTGCACGTTGACAAAAGAGCAGAAGCCCAAATGTGCTAACTGCCAAGGCCAACATCCGGCCAATTTCAGAGGCTGTCCCAGATGTCCAGTCTGGGGCAGACCCCAACAACAGCAAAGACAAAGGCCTGCTACACAAAACAGGCCACAAACAGCACATACTGGGCTATCCTACGCTCAGGCAACCAATCCACAAGAGAGTGAGAAAACCATCCTCATCTCTAGACAACACCAAGATGGCCTAGTGAACTCCGTAAGGGAACTACTCACTAGGGTAGTAAATGAAGCGATAAAAGACTTCAAGCTAGCACTGAACTAGTGCAAACTAATAGGGGATACTTGAGGATAGGCTCCTGGAATCCAGGGGGTATAAGGACCAAACCAGAACATTCTGGACGAACTGGTCAACAGATACGAAATGGACGTCGTAGCCATTCAAGAAACAAAACTCACGAACAACGTAAATATCAAATTCCCAGGATACGACGTATATAGGAACGACAATACAGCGAGAACAGGCGGCACAGCAATACTCGTGAAAAAAGGCATAAGACACACTAGATTACTAACACCACAACTAGTAACAATGGAAGCCACGACAATAAAACTAGAAATGAGGCAAGGAGAAGTCAGAATTACCTCAGCCTACGTAAGACCGCAAGATCCGCTGGTCGACGACGATCTAAATATGTTCCTAAACGACGAACCCTCTATCATAATAGGAGACCTAAACGCAAGATCCCCTAATTGGAATGATAGAGCTACGAACAGAAATGGAAGACTACTAAACGCGTACATAGATAACAACGAAGAGGTTATGGCAATGGGCCCCACAGACCCGACACACTACCCGGGAAATGCACTTCCAACACACATCGACATAGTAGTTGCTAAAAATCTAGGACTACAAACAGAACTAAAAACACTAAACGAAGGCACAACCGACCACAACCCCATCCTATTAGAACTAGGAACGTGGGAAGAAGAAAGTAAAATTACAAGGATTAAAAAGAAAACAAAGTGGACAAACTTCAAAAGGCTCGTAAGCACGGGAATTAACATTGTCCCCGTGATAAACAATCCACGAGAAATAGAAGTAAAAGTCCTAGAGTTGGAGAACATCATACAACAGGCAATCAGGAATAGCACTACCGAACAGGAAGTAGAAATGCAAACGGGCAGATTTAAGGATATACCACAAGAATTAAAAGATCTGATAAGGGAAAAGAACAGGGCTAAACAAATAGCACGACGAACTAGACATCAAGCACACAAAAACAGAGCAAATAGACTAAACAGAGAGGTCAAAACAGCACTACAAACAACACCGTAGTGAAAACTGGGGAAAACCATATAAGAGATATGGAAGAGCAAGGTCCAAATATGCAAAATATTTGGAAATTGCAAAAAATCCTACGTAGCGATAGAAAGCCAATTCCCCCACTACACGGAGAAAATGGCATAGTCTATAGCACAGAGGAAAAAACAGAGGTAATGAGGAGTACTCTCGAGAGAGAGTGTACATTAAATTACCACCCAGACGAAGACATCGACTTCATAGAAGAAGTCGAAACACAAAGACAAAGACCGGAAAACCCCAACGAAATTATCCCTCCAACAACACCGGAGGAGATAAACGAGCTAATTAAGAACAGCTCACCAAAAAAGGCACCCGGTCCAGACCAGATCACAAACAGAGCTCTGAAGTATCTACCAGCGAAAGCTATAGTATACTTAACCAACATAGTAAACGCAATGCTAAGGTTCAGAAAAATTCCCGAATAGATGGAAAGAGGCCCATGTCATAATGCTACCAAAGCCCGGAAAAGACAGCACATTCCCGCAAAATTACAGGCCGATTAGCTTACTACACAGCAATCAGCAAAATAGTGGAAAGAGTAATACTCAGCAGACTTAAAGCTGAAACTGACAGGTTAGATATAATACCAGAAGCCCAATTTGGCTTCAGGTCAGAACACTCCAGCGAACTACAAGTACTCCGACTAACAGAGTACATAGCAGCTGGATTCAATGACAAACAGTACACAGGAGCTGCATTCCTGGATGTAAGCAAAGCATTCGATAGAGTCTGGCATAAAGGACTTTTATACAAAATGAGACAATACGGTACAGCGGAGCAATGACAAGATTGATCTCTTCGTACTTGAGCAACCGAAGTTTCAGAGTGCGGATAGGACAAGTCCTATCCGAACTCGGAAACCCGGAAGCTGGAGTACCACAGGGAGCGGTATTGTCACCTCTGCTGTACTCGATATACACAGCAGACATACCTAGAACACCAGGTACATTACTAAGTCTATATGCCGACGATACAGCAATAGCGGCCAAACATAGACACGTAGATATCGCAGTCACCAATCTACAGACCGCGTTAGACGACATTGAAGAATGGAGTCTAAAGTGGAAAATCAAAATAAATTCAGATAAAACACAAGCTGTACTTTTCCAAAAGAGGCGAGAAAGACCAGAAGAACAGGTAACTGTGCAAGACAACCCCATCGAGTGGAAAAGCGAAGCGAAATACCTCGGAGTGATAATGGATAAAGGATTAACATTCAACAAACACGTAGAAGCTACGGTACAAAAAGCTAACATAGCTAGAGCCCGCAATAAGAGGTCTAGCAGGTAGTAAAAAAGCAAACTACGACTTAAAACCAAAATAACGCTAATAAATAGTATAATACTACCTATACTAACATACGCATCATTAGCATGGGGACACACATGCAATACAACCAAAAAGAAAATACAGGCTCAACACAAACCAAAGCCTAAGGGAAGCAGTTAACGTACCAAGATACGTCGCTGAAAGGTTCATTTTCAGAGAACTTCAGCAAATCAGAGTGACTGATACCATGAAAGAAAAAGCCAGGAAAAAGTTCGCAGAACTAGAAGACCACCCCAGTCACATACTGAGAGAGATGATGAGGTATGACGCTTTCCACAGATGGAAGCACAAAAGACCTAAACAACAGATATTAGATTAACGCAAAACCAGAGAGAGAAATAAAAAACCACCAGAGGATAAAACCTATAAACACCAGAGTGGGAAGAAAAAAAACAATCAAAACACACACACACTAGGAAGATAGTTCGTAGCTCAAATCGCCATAATATGCCATCGCCCAACTAGTGGGCCCTGTTGCACGCAGTAGGATACAGCCTATATTGTGGTAATGTATAATATTTATTTATTTTCTTTGCTATGATATGGACTTTATACTAATTATGATTTTCTTTTCACAGGCTACCTACCAAAAAAATCACAAAAACACAAAAAAACCGGCCTCGGCCACCAAAAAAATCAAAAAAAATACTAACAAAAACCGGCTTCGGCCACCAAAAAAAATTAACAAAAACCACAAAAACCCGGGCACGTAGGGCCCATCACTCTCGAGCATCAAGTAGTCGAGCTGAGCCGGGACTCAGAGCGGGGACTTGATGCCCAGCAAGCAAATTTAGTTTCGCGGATATGCCACAGTAAGATAAAACAGGAATAAATGCGGAGATGCGCTGTCCTGAGTTTTTCACAATCGTATTAGGAAACCATGTTGGGGTTCTATTACCCAGGACCTCCACATGAAGAGCACTTGGCTGATTGTTGTGCCTCTATAGCGAATCAGATTGCTATAGGGGGGAAAGGGATGGTCTTGAGCATTGGAGCACGGTGGGGTGACTCCTGTTTTTACACGAGTTAGCACACCTTGCTCCAATGAATTGTTAACACCCAATCGTACTACCCGGGTGAACATTTCTCTAAGGCTGGGTTTAATCAATTTGCTGCTGCTGCTGCTTCCACCTCAGAGAGTTCCTGACCCAAGTACTGAGGGTCTAATAAATAAGCTAAATAAGGCGCATCTGTTATAGCCAGTTGAAAACGTTCCAACACGTTGCTACAACCGTTAGATTGAGCTCCACTTTCACTTTGGAAATAACCCAGTAAGTCCTTCCAAATGTCTGTTGCATCTGCTATGGTGCAGGTATTTCTCTGGCATTTATCCAAAGCCCATATGTGTGCCAGTTGAAGTTTATGGGAATCCCCTTTAAAAATCCAGTGAAGTACATAATTATTTTAAAACGTTTTTTTTGTTTTAAAACAGTGTTTTTTTGTTTTAAAACAGTGTTTTTTTAGATGAAAAAAAAAAACTGTTTTTAAAACAAAAAACATTGTGTTTTAAATAAAAAAAACATGTTTTTTGTTTTTTTTTTTTAAAAACATTTTTTTGTCCAACCCTGGATGGAAGTGATATAATGTGGTTCTGAAACTATTTTATTATGGCATACTTTATGTTATGGAAACAAAAGACAAATATAATTATAATGTAGTAGGTATGTATACTGTAAACGTCAAATACCTACACCTTTACATAATTATTTTTTGTAACAGGTGTTAAAGGCAAGTTAAAGTTGATTTCATATAATCAATATTAAATATTTGTGTAAAATCCCCAATAAAGTCGTCTACAACCTTCGGCTAGTGACGTTTCTTACAAGTTTAGTTCCCCCGTGCCAGAGACCAGGTGGATCTAAAAATAGAAATAGAGGATTTTTCTTTTTTTTATTTTATATGAATTTATAATAGGTAAATGAATTAAAACAGAGTTTGTTTCCGAGAGAACAGTTCATTCTATATAAAAAAGTGCTAATACACATTTTGGTTTAAAATTATCCCAGCTACATTTTTTATTTAAAAACTTCTACAGATTTTTGTAAATTGATTTTTCCACACCTCCTTATGAGGTGGTGTTTTAGGGGGGGGTTCAGAAAAAATCAGGTCAGGGGGTAAAATTCAGCTTGTTAGTATGATTTTTAGAGGTCAAATCTCTAACGACTGGACTATAAACAGAACAACTATTTGAATAGTTACAAAAAAATTCATGTATATTATTTTTTCCTCATAAAATAAAAAGAAAAAACGTAACGCAACAAACTCTTCAACATAATTGCAACAAATTGCTACAAAAAAAATCATATAATTTTATTGTAGTTCCCTACAGTTCTGGCATACACCTATGATGATCTAAAAACATTGCATTGCATTTGTAGCAGGAAAACGAGTTTATATATAGGGTCAGTGCACTAGTGAATGAACAAATAAGGGTATCCTGGACTTTGGGTCATGAAATAAGCTTGATGATTTTGATATATATGGCTAAAAATGCATACATAGGTAGATTAAACTATTTTAAATCTTAAAAAGTCAACAAAAGTTAATTCAGTGAATCTTAATATGTAATTTTCCAAGTATTTTATTAAATAGGTAAAGAAATAATAATAAGACTTACTCACAATCAATTTAATTTAACAATCTGACGACCGGTTTCGCTTTCTATAATTTGCAAAGCATCTTCAGGTCGAGATACAAAGTTAAACTAATGCTGCAATAAAATAAACCCAATTAGGGTGGTGTCTCATAAAGATAAAATAAACAAATAAATTAGTTCATACAAATTATAGTAATTATGCCAATATTACATGTCTGTGGTTTTCAAAATGAATAATTTGAATATATAAAAGGTATCAACAGACAAGGTAAGGCCCACAATTGGTATATAGTAGCAATCTTATGTTGTAATAAATTAATAAATGAGCAAATAAATAAAACAAAACAAAACAAACATTACTTACATGCCGGTACTCTATTAATTGATGGATGGTAGGTCATGGTTGCAAAAATCATGTATTGTTGATTGTAGAACTTTAATGTGCTATTGCAGTTGTTTTGACAATAAACGGGAAGTTCTTGAGGAGAACAGATTTGATCCAATGAATTAGAGATAGGTATATTGTTGTTGTTTGTCAGATGAAAGTGATGTTCTTTACTATTGTATTATTTAAATTATTTACACTTATATCAGAGATATATTTTTTGGAATGTGTGTTATTTATTCCTTCATTAGATAAATACTCAATAAATAACAACAATCAATAAATAACACACATTCCAAAAAATATATCTCTGATATAAGTGTAAATAATTTAAATAATACAATAGTAAAGAACATCACTTTCATCTGACAAACAACAACAATATACCTATCTCTAATTCATTGGATCAAATCTGTTCTCCTCAAGAACTTCCCGTTTATTGTCAAAACAACTGCAATAGCACATTAAAGTTCTCCAATCAACAATACATGATTTTTGCAACCATGACCTACCATCCATCAATTAATAGAGTACCGGCATGTAAGTAATGTTTGTTTTGTTTTATTTATTTGCTCATTTATTAATTTATTACAACATAAGATTGCTACTATATACCAATTGTGGGCCTTACCTTGTCTGTTGATACCTTTTATATATTCAAATTATTCATTTTGAAAACCACAGACATGTAATATTGGCATAATTACTATAATTTGTATGAACTAATTTATTTGTTTATTTTATCTTTATGAGACACCACCCTAATTGGGTTTATTTTATTGCAGCATTAGTTTAACTTTGTATCTCGACCTGAAGATGCTTTGCAAATTATAGAAAGCGAAACCGGTCGTCAGATTGTTAAATTAAATTGATTGTGAGTAAGTCTTATTATTATTTCTTTACCTATTTGATATGGACTCACACAAGCAACACATTCATGATTATTTTACAGGTGTCTCTAATTACTGAACGATAGTAAGCCACTGAATGAATATATGAGTTTTTATTGTAAAAATAGTAATTATTATATAATATCTATAGTATGAGGTAGATATTAGTTTAAGTCAGACAGAAATTAAAAATTTGCAATACTTATAATAATATAGTAAAGTCAACAACATATCTAACAGTTTCTATTCTAAAAGAATAAGATATTAACATAAAAATAGAACGATGTTACAAATAACATAATACCTACTCTTTGATAGTCAGTCACCCAGAAAATAAAAATTACAAATTGTATACATAAAAATAGCCATCAGAACCACCAACGCTAGGTTATGCAATTTTCTTCACAATATTCTGATACTTATATCATGTCTTATCTGGAACATTGGGCCATCTCCATTTGTGTTTCTTGCCTAGCTCTTGCTTCATAGTACTTACTTCATATTATTCGTTCTCAATGTCTGTTACCAACCCAGGGTATTTTTTGTTTTGGTATTTGACTAACACGTAGTCCTCTTTGCCTATTTTAACAACTTCCTTTTTAAGCATTTTTAAGGGTTCTTCCTTGCCTCTTTCATCTGTTGTCCCAAAGCGCTTTCTTTTCGGTTTTATTTCTATCTCTTCATCGCTAATAATATTTCTGATAGATTTCTTCAGTTTTTTGTTAGAATCAATTTTCACTTTTGCGTCCTTCATTTTCATTTCTCTTTTCATTTTCTTCTCTTTAACTTCATTTTCTTTCTCTATCCTTTTCTGCTCTTTTTCGTTATGGTACTCCACCCACTTGTTTGAAGTAATTGCAAAAGGAAATTTAGGGTGCACAGTCCTACGTTTCTTCAGTTGACCCTCTTGTTTTGGCCAATGCAAATGTTTTTCCACAAATCATTTATATTGCTTCCAATTACAATGTTTGATATAATTTGTAAATATAATATATGTACAATATATATATAATGAAAAAATGAGTAAAAATTGTAAGATTGGCGAATGGATTTAGTGTCCGCAGTCATTTAAACACACAAAAACATACTATTACAAACTTTGAATAATATTAGGAAGTATTGTCATTCCAGTATATAGCTTATTGTGTAAATTTCCAGAGCATCCCTCGTATTCTTTTCGTTAAACCAAGAATTCGAGTAATTTTAGGACAAATTATTCGGTTACATCATAGATAAGATAATGTTATCACCAAATTTATGGTCTTGCACAATTTGACTAAAGTTTTAAAACACAAATTAGTTATCTACTAATTAGCCCACGCATCATTGTTATCATAATTTAATTACAGTTTTAATTAATTTAACAAATGTAGAAACAAATTAAAATTTAGTGTATACAAATTTTATAGCATTCTTATCATTTCCAAAATTTACTTATCAGACAAAAGCAGTAAAATAATCCTAATTAATTTTAAGAATTTTGTCTAAAAACTTTTTTAAATTTTGTTTTTATATTTTGGCCAAACAGCTCCTTAAACAAAATATGAAACTAACCGAATGCATTTCACTGATAATATATCTACTAAAATAAAAAATTAGCAGATTTATACATTACATTATTAAAGTTATTAAATTTAATATTATATTCGTGTATGTTCAATTAATAATTTTGATGTTATATTCCAAATAGTGTTTACAGTAAATTCTTTATAATCCTCCACATAAATTGTTGGTTTTAAAAAGTATTTTGAACTTGCTTTTACCCAATTTTTGATAAAATAAGTTTAAAGGTTTATTGCCAAAAAGCGATATGTTCACTAATTTAAATGTGAATAATGTCAAAATGGCATGTAAATTAAATTATCATTAATTGTTGTGTTCTTAGAATACTAGATACAGACCTATAGTCGTCGCTTTAGATGAAAAAAGGCATAACCTTGCAAGGCGAGCTGTCCCATGTATTATTCTAACTTTGGGTTACTAGGGGAGGGGTCAGGCATACATTTAAAATCGTCACTGAATCCAACTGTTTATCCAACTATCCAACTATCTTAAATTTGAAAATTAAAAAGGAGAACTGTTTTTGCTGAATATCTGCGCCATTTTCAACTCATCATCATCATCATTTTGGGTTTACAACCCTGTGTGGGTCCTAACCTCCCCAAGAATTCTCTTCCAGTCGTCCCTATCCATCGCCTTCCTCCGCCATCAGGATACATCATTTATGTTTTTTTAAATAACGTAACATATAAAATCAGAATTTTGGTGTTTATTGAAGGTAAACTAAATGCACGAACAAATACTTACCATGTCGGGATAGTATTATGAGGTTTTTTTTTCCTGGTTTTTTCCCTCATAATTTACTATGGAATCACTAACAGGAGAATTTTACTGTCATCATGTCATGTGTTTGTCTTTTTAAAGACGAATTACATGCTATGATTTTTTCTGACGGATATTATCAAGTTAAAGTTGATTTCATGTAATCGAATGAACTATCTTATAAGTAAAGTCGTCCCAGGAGCGCAACTCAACAATATTGGCAATATCATTTTAATGTCGTCTACTTTAAAATGCATAATGTATGTCTGAATTGTCAATATAAATGAGTCAGATATAAATTAAATTATTAGAAGAATTTTTCACTATGTAACAAAAAACAAAATTTGTTTAATTTACTTTTTGTATTTTGAGAACGATTTCCGAAGTGGAAATTGAAACGTCAATAAACGTATTTTTATCTTTAATTGTGGCTTATTTCCAGTTAAATAGTAATTAATTTACAATGCCACAAGAAAATAGCTTCAGAACAATATCAAAAAATATTGACTTACTTGAAAAAACTCTAAAGAACATTTTTGTCTTAAAATTCACTATTCTAGCGACTACCATAGTTTTTTTTTTTATAAAGTTTTCCACCCCAGAGGTATAGTTTTCTACTAGAACTATTTTCTACCTACTGTCAAAATTTCAAACAAATCTTTGCGTATAAAAAGGATTCTGAGCTGAAAACCGTCATATCCTGGACTATATGGGCAACATTTAAGGCCAAAGCGGTTCTAATTGCAAGCAACATTCATATTTTAGGGACTGATAAGAAACTGATTGGCTTATTTGATGTTAGCACTATAATCGGACGAGAGGAAGAGGAATCACTGTGCTTTCGACAACCAGTAAAAACGCTGCTAGTTTATGATACCAAAAGAAGAAGCTGGAAATAGATCTCTTTTAAGAGGCAATTACGAGAAATTTCATACAATATATCTATTACCACAAATGGAGAATACTTCATAAGCACGATGGATATCCTCCCTGGATTCTATTCTTGATTGTTTTTCATTCGTTGTACCTATTTTAAAGCTTCTTGTGGCTTACGCTGTCTGTTTATACTAATCCTGTTGGTGATGTTTTTTATTTCAGGTCATCTGTTCATGTTTATTCAATTGGTCAATTCCAGTCTGGTCTATATTGGTTTGTGTTTGTTTTGAAGCTTTTCAGAGTTTTTCGTGCAATCAATCAATTGCATTTTTATCTTGCTTTAAGCTCTGTGCTTCTTCAAGGGTGGGTTTAATTATTTGGATGCTGATGCTTGTTTGGTTTGAATGCCAGTTTTCGTTCGTATAACTTCAGTTGGACTCCGAAGACTAAGGGCGCCGCCACTAAAAAAGGTAAAGGGTGAGGAGAAGGACGGGAAGGATACCGAGAACAAGAAGAAGGCAAGAGGCGGAAATCGTACCTTCCGGAAGAGTTAGCCAAGTATACCAAGCCTGTCACGAAGTACAAGTTCCGTGGAAAAAACGATTCCTTTCAGATTATTGGCCATTTTTGTTTGTTGGAAAAACGCGTGGAGGATAGCTGTGGCTATATCCTCAACTAGGATCAGGTATCATTGTGCAATGAGATTGGGAAACCACAGAAAACCAATCTCCCCCTGTCCTTGTGATTATTTAAGCGACTCTTAAGGAGTGTAGACGGTGCTCACAGTGTAGGTGATGTGTTGAATGTTTGTGGTGTTTTTGTGTGTTTACTGATTAGGATTATGTGTTTATTAATTGTGGTATAGGATTAGGTGTTTATTAATTTGGATTGTGAGCGGAGTGGAGGTAAAGTGTTGTGGATGGGTGTTGTTTGAGTGTGTGTGTGAATGTGTGTTGATGTGTGTGGTGTGTTTTTTTTAGATGTGTAGGTGGGTGAAGGTTTGATTGATGAGGTTGTTTGTGCATGAAGTGGCTATAGCACATCCATACATTGCATTTGAGATTTGGTTGAGGAATAAGGTTATTGCGATTCTCTTTTCGGGGAAGACGTTGAATAGGAGCATGGATGTGAAATGTATTAGGGATTTCATATCAGAGGATAGGTCATAGGAAGGAATTTGCTTCTCTGTGTATATTGGTTGGGTTTGGTTATAATTAGCGGGATGAGCGCTTCGGTGAGGGCATCGTGGTGAGAAAGCAGGGTGAGGACCGCTACAGTTAGGACATTTGGGAGCTGATATCGTGGGGCAGGCAGTAGACCGATGGCTGAGCCCGCAGAACGGGCAAATTATTGATTTTTTCGGGGCATTATGTGTTGAAGTGTCCGCTGTTGCAGCATCTCGAGCAATACTTGGACCGAACGGGGACGGAGTTGCCTGATCGTGGTATTTCACAGGCCAACCGTTCACCCTCGATCAAGATACCGCTCGAGAGCGCTTCAGCGAACTTTATTTCAGAGTTAGTGAATACTCTGATATAGGAGGTAGGTTGGTTGGTGGAGCGGGGCGATTATTCGAACTACTTTGGTGAATGGAAAATTATTTTCGGATAAGTTATCCTCGATTAATTTTTGAGAAAAGGTTTTTGCCACGCCGGCTCTGACAAGGTGAAAGATTGACGAATTGTTTGGATTGGGTAGTGGATTTTGGGATTTAGGTAGACGAGCGACGATTCGGATGTGGTCGTTTTGGATAATTTTTCGAAGGTTTGCCGTGACGTGGGCGATATCTAGAAGTTTTGTAGTTCAGATTGAGGCCGCCTTTTGGGCTGGGAAGACTTTTATCGAGTCTAATTTAGGGATGAGGTTGTGTTCTAGGAGGAGGCGATAGAAAGGTCTCTGCTGGCAGATATCAGTAGGGATGGCCTCTATTCTGTAGCTTTTGAATTGGGGTGGTTGTTGAGGGGAGGGGGAAGGGATTGTTAATTAAGGGTTAGGTGAGGTGGTTTGTGAATGAATAGGGTGTGGTGTTGGTGGTGTGTGTGGTACTGCTATTTCTGGTGTATGTGTAGGGGTTTGGATAAGGGGGTTGAGGGTAAGAGGGGTTTGTTGAGGCTTGTCTTCCCTGGAGGTGGAAGGGGTGGGGTGAAATTGTTCTGGTTGTGTCTTTTGTGTGTGTTTTCTTGGGGGTGGCTAGGATTTTGGGAGTGGTGTTTTTGGTTTCTATGTATTCAGAAGGTTTCTGTTTGGAAATGGATATAAGGCTTTCGGGATTGAGGGATCTCAGACCCTTCTCCCACTCCTTAAGATTGGGAAGAGGGCCTGTAGTGTAGAGGATGGCCTGGTTTTCGGATGCTTCCGTTTCCAGTTCGAAAGGGATATCTCTGAGGAGATTATGGTTTTTGAAGGTTCTTAGGAGTTTTCTTTGGCTGGAATATTTTTGAGGGATTAGTGTGATGTAGTAAGGGGGTGGTGGAGGTGAAGGGGAGGGGATGTATCCAGTGATTGGAGACATAAAGGCGTTTTGGAGGATTTTACGGATGATATCAGGAGTTGGTGATTTTGTTTGTTGATTTTGATTTTTGATTTTGTGGACTATTGGAGTAAGGTGTTCGCTGGCAGCCTCAGGATTTTGGTGACAGATCTCTGTAAGAGCCTGCTTCCATTCCTGTGGCGTCCGAGGTTCATGTCCGTCAATGTTGACTGACACATGTGAGGTGTGCGAGGAAGAAGAAGAAGATTGGGAGTCGGAAACAGATTGCCAATCGGCCTCTGCTTTCGCTGGTTGAGGAGGATCTGGCTGTTTTCGTAATTTGGATCTTGTTCGTGGCATATTGTGGGTTTTATGTGTATATTAGAAGGAAAAGGGAATTGGTAAATGTAGGATATGATATATTGATATGTGTAGGAAATTGTGTTGGATAGGAAGGGAATTAACAACTATAGGAAATTGGTTAGGATATGATATATTGATATATGTAGGAAATTGTGTTTGTGAACTTAATTGGTATGGGTGGGATGAGTAGGATGTGTGTGTGTTGTGAGAGTGTGTGTGAGACTTTACCTGGGTGATCGAGCACTTTTTCGTTTCGGAAGAACTCCTACGGCGAAGAGCTCCAGACATGCCACCAATGCCAACACTTCCCTGCCCCCTTATTTTTTCAATATCAGCACAGTATAGTGCTTTAAGAGAAATATCAGTACACAAGGATTTGTCAGCCGGTTGCACCACGCCCGTTCGGTTTGATGCTAATTACCAGTTTTGGCGCCTTACATGTAAAAATTTTACGCCTCCACGTGGCAATTTCGTATCTATTGTTCGTTTTCTGGTGATCTTCTCGTCCAGAAAGCGTCACTAACCGGTACCGTGGATCCGTTCGCGGGTTTTCGCGACCGTTTTTTCTCACGCTCTATTGCCGTTTTTTTCGCGACACGTTTCACGATTAGACCTTGTTTTATTAGTTTTTCTGGGTCTTCACTTTGGCGTGTACGTGTACGCTCACGTTGAAAGTTTGTACGAGACTCTGTTTTTCGTGCTTGTAGTAGATTTTTATTCTTT
Organism: Diabrotica balteata; assembly: GCA_918026665.1. Classification (NCBI taxonomy): domain Eukaryota; kingdom Metazoa; phylum Arthropoda; class Insecta; order Coleoptera; family Chrysomelidae; genus Diabrotica; species Diabrotica balteata. Next base: position 52,490,657 of record OU898277.1, read on the forward strand.
CCGATTAATTCATATTTCCACTGTTTTAATTGGACACTATTCCCATTTTCTCTAATTTGAAACCATTTTAAATTATCTTGTTCCCACAAATTACTGAATAACTTCCTACAATTAGTCATTTTCTCATCTCCGGCACAGAACAGGAAACAATTGTTATTTGTTCTTCGGTCTTCGGTGTGGTTTGCTATTCTCTACAGGATTTCGCTGGTTGGTTTTTAAATGTACTTCTTAAGAGTATTGTATCAGTACTTCGGTAACTCTTAATTTTTTTCTGGAGTTGTAGTTTTTGATTTCAGTTTACCTTTTGTCCATTAATCTTTTGGTAATAAATCATGTTCCATTTCTTAGACAATTTTTCTCATTGTTGCGCTTTCTTCTTTCTTACTAGTGCAAGTAAACACATTTTCTTGAACCAGGAAAAAAACCTGTGAAGGGTCAATTTTTTTCAATGCTGTTTATTTTATGACTAGAATATTTTGAACTAAATGCTGCTTTGGTATCATTTAATATTAGAATTGGAATATATTATTCATTTAATATTTTTTATTTATTTTTAGATGTTGTCATGTCTAGCGCTAACAGAAATCTCACATGGAAGTAACACGAAACAGATGCGAACAGCTGCAACATACGACCCACAAACACAAGAATTTGTAATAAACACGCCAGATTTTGAAGCTGCAAAGTGCTGGGTAGGAAATTTAGGTAAAATAAAATTGAAGGGAAATTGTATGTTTAAAAAAAAATTGAAAATTTAAATTGTTACTTCTTTTTAAAGGTTCAGCTACACATACTACACATTGTTATGTTTTTAGTACACACGTTTTAATAATTCAATTTTCAGCTAAACAATGCACGCACGCACTACTTTTTGCCCAACTGTATACCAAAGGAGAATGTCACGGATTACATGCATTTATAGTTCCAATTAGAAATCCTAAAACAATGAGTCCATATCCGGGTATTACAGTAGGAGATATGGGCGAAAAGATTGGATTGAACGGTATTGATAATGGGTAAGTTTTCTAAATTTTTAACTGAACTGTTAATTAACTATTTTTTAACTATAACTTTGAACTTAAATTACTAAATATCTAGGTAATGAAAATAGGGCACCGTGTTCTTTGTTTTTATGACATGTCAATAACGTAATCATTATAAAATTGGATGGAAGCCATTTTTGTAAAGTTATTGTTAATGGGATCATATGACAGATAACATCTTAGTTGAAAGCTCGTTTCAATTCCTGTTCGGGCGACTACAAACTGCCCCACGAACTACCTGGGGCCTTTAATCCGAAGTACCTACTGCCCCATCGCCGAGAAAGTTGGGGATTAAGTCTTAATGACCGGAAATTCCAAATTTGATCATAGTTGAAAGTAATAATATAAATATTTTCAGTTATTCACTTCAGTTGCAAGTATTACGGTATAGTTTTGTGTTTAACATTTAAATGGCGAATCCAACGACTATGTTTAGTCAAAGGGGAGAACTGTTATTAATAATTAATGAATATAAATATTCAAAAGCCCATGTCTCCAAAGATGGAAAAGTTAGATGGCGATGCATCAAAAAAGGCTGTCAACAAAAAGTGTACACAAAGGAAGGTGATGAAAATTATGTTATTCTTGAAAAAGCATCGGAGCATAATCATGCTCCAGATATCCACGTAGACCGGCAAATTTTTAGTAATTCTACAAAGAGAAAAGCTGTAGAAGATATATGTGAAAAACCTTTTAAGATTGTCCACAAGGAATTGAGAAAGGAAAAATTCAGCAATTTACCACTGACGACGAAAGACATTTCTTGCGTTCGAAGAAATATATATGCTACAAGACGAAAATCCACACCATCATTGCCAAGTCACAGGAGGAAGTTCTACAAGTGTTAGTGAACTTAAATTTAAAAACAAATACAGGTGAAAACTTTTTATTATCTACGAAAAATAATTCCGCAATTTTTAGTTGTTTCACAAATCTTTACTTTTTGTGTAATGTAGATTCTTTGTATGTAGATGGAACTTTTCAATACTGTTCTAAATATTTTTGTCAGATGTTTACTATACATGGCTACAAAAATGGTTTTTATGTTCCTCTAGTATTTTGTTTGTTACCAAATAAATCACAGCAATCGTACAAAAGTACTTTTGATACATTAATAACAATATGTACAGATTTGAATTTAAATTTCAAACCGAAGCGAATAATTTCTGATTTTGAAATAGCAATTCAAAATGCAGCCAAGTTAGTGTGGCCCGACATTATTATTTTTGTTGCAAATTTCATTTAACACAAAATTGGTACCGAAAAATTCAAAATTTAGGTTTGTCCTCGGAATATAAAAATCAAACTGTTATTGGAAAATATTTAAAATTGTTTTTTCGGCATTCCTTATTTACATCCAAATGATGTTGGTGACTTTTTTTCTGATGAACTTTTTAATATTATGCCAGAAGATGACAGAGTTTTGCAATTTTGTGATTACCTAGTTGATAATTATTTAACGGAAGATTCAACATTTCCACCTTACATATGGGCTTCAAATTCATCATCTCTTATATTTACTACAAACGCATGTGAATCATTTCACTCGAAATTTAACGAATGTTTTTATAAATCACATCCTGACATATTTAAATTTACACACATTTTGTTAAATTTTCAAGCAGAAGTATATGTGAAAATTAGAACTGCACATAGATTCGAAAAAAAACTTGATAAAACGGCAAAAAGAAAAGTTGATTTTATTGAAAATAGGCTAAATGAATATTACGTTAATCAAAACATTACTAAATTGGACTTCATTAAGTCAGTTTGCAATTATTATGCAGCTAACTTTTAAAATCTAAAATAAAGTGTTCACTCTTACTTATTTGAATCACTAGTCTGACATTAGAATTAAGCATTGTTATTGTTTAACTGTAGTTTTTGTTATTGTATATAAGTTAATGTAGATTTATAAATAAACTTTATTCGATTACTTCTATTGTTATAGTTTCATTATTTAATCATTTAAAATTTCGCTCATGCTTTGGGAATTGGGTTCCTTTTTGAATACAAGAAAGTAAAATAAAAACTATATTATGTTCACAAAAATATTATCTAAGTACGTAGGTAGCGTGGGGCAGTTCGTAGTCGCTTTTAATCCTACTATTAAACTTAACCCATTAAAATCTAGGTAGTGTGGGACAGTTCGTAGTCGCCGTCCTGTTCAAAGACACGTACATGATTCAGTTTTTAAGTCCTTTCGAAGTTATCTTACAAAATGGTTACAGCACTGGAGCATCCTAAAAATACTTTTAGGGGACCTAGAAAATTGTTGATTTAAGTTTTATGACTCAGAGTATAAGGTGTGGGGATAACTTCAGATCTCCGTATTTTATTAGGACTTACAATTCTTCTTTATATGCCATCTCGTCTAAGATTGGCAATCATCACGGCAATGCGTATTCTTGCCTATATTTACTGTATATTTCTAATTTTAATGGCGTACAGAACTTCTTATTTTTTTTTTTTCATTGTTCTCAATACCTCAACATTTGTGACTTGATTAACCCAGCTTATTCTCTGATCTAGTAGAATACTGGGGCCTTCTTCTGATGCCCCAGTATTATTTTTGTATCCTATAGTTCAAAGGCTACAAATCTGCTTATAATATCTTGCTGTTCTTGCTATTCAAGCTCATTTTGTCGAATTCATTTCTTGTTTACCTCGTAATACTACCTTTTATTCTTTGATAATAATATTAATATGGTAAGAGTTAATCAACATATCCCACATTGAGTCCAAAAAAAGCTGGAAGTCATATCGTGTAGATATGATGCCCTTACAAGCATATCGAGCCCTTCCAGGAAAAACATCGTAACCAACAAGTTTTCGAATTTTTGATTTGTCATCGAAAGTGATCCTAACAACAAGCTTTTTCGTTGACCAAAACGTCGTAAGCCGAACGAACACGGTTTTGACTGTAAAAATCATAAGGCATGTTATGGTTACCAACACAAATCGTTATCAGTGAAAGGCAAAACATCGTAACCGTGCGTATAAAAAATCGTTAGTTTACTTTTGCATGGTTGGTTTTGAGTAAAGCCCAGGTATGGTAAGCTCACAATGGCAAAGAGATTGGATTTTTTTCTATATGGTGGAATCCTCAATTAAACGAAAAAGGTGTCTATGCGAAGATCAAAAACCATTGAATATTATATTCCATATAACAATGGAAAAGTAAAAGTTTGGCAACAATTTTTAATTAAAACGCTTAACATGGCTTAACAAGCTCAAAGGGGGAAAAGAGCCCAAAAATAAATTTATTTCTAATCAAGTCTCTTTGGTAAAGAAATCCATTAAACAACTACCGACTGTTCCTTCGCATTACTGTAGGAACAAAAGCAATAAATTATATCTTCCAGCCGAGTTTGAGAACAATACAAATGTGTATCGGTTATATAAAAAATATCTCATTGACTGTGAAAAACTAACTGAAATTGTATCACTTAGTAAGTTTCGGAAAATATAACGGTCAGATTTTCATACTGGTTTTCATCTGCCAAAGAAAGACAAATGTAATCTTTGTGAGAAGATTTAAGTATTTAAACAAGAGGAAGAAAAGAAGACAGAATCCTACAATCAACACATTAAAGATAAAGAAAAGTGCCTTGAAATTTTTTTTGAAAGATAAAAATCTTTCAAAAGAAGGATCTGTGCTGTGTGTCAGCTTTGATCTGAAGAAAGATTTTATAAGAGCGGTTCTGCAAATGTTTATTGTTACTTGTGGGATGAATAAGATGCAACAAGAGGCTGCAACGAAATTTGTACAATAGTTTGCATGTATTTAAAAAAGAAAGATATTGAAGCCACACTTGAAAAAATTTATCTATATTGCGACAGCTGTTCTGGACAGAATCGTAACAAGCAATGCTGGCCAATCCTACCTTCATCGAAAGAAGTGCATTTATTTATAAAGAATAAAAAAATTTCTGTTACCAGAACATACAATGATACCCTTAGACTATGTGCACAGTAGCATTGAACTTTTCAGCCGTGGTAAAACTGTGCGGTCTCCAAGAGAATGGCCAACGGTTATATGCAATTTTGAACAAATTGTTTAACTCTGTTACTGAATTATTGGATTTTTCTAATTTTTTAAATTGGAAAGATTTCGCTGTAAGTACCAGTGCCATTACAAAAACTAAAACATACAACATAATTACTTTTGTCATTTGTATAGCACACTACCAAATAATATAATATAAAATATTTTACTTTCAATATTGATTGGTACGAACATTAATTAAAAAAAACCTCCTCCTGTAAAATTCCACTTTTGCTGGTTACGATGATTTTCCTGAAGGGGCTCGTATGTCCAAGACTAGAGAATCAATGTTTTGTTAATGAAAGATATATTACAATAATGCGGATCTATTGATTTGCCACTACTAAACGATTACACCATCATCTATATCAGCTTGTTGAGGCCTAAGAAATACGACAAACCTATATGTATTATTCTAATTTTATGATCTATGCTCTTAAAGGAATCTCTTAACGTACTGTTCATTCATATTTCGATCCGATACACCAGCGTATTGCTATGTGTATTTTAATTTATTTACAGTCTTCTAAGACTAACACTAAAAACACAATTAATTTAAAACACTTATTTACTTAAACGTACAAATTTATATTATCGACTAATTCTTAAATTGTAATCCCTAGTAAACAGTATTCCAGTCTAAGTACAAATTCATGTAGAATTTTAAATTAGCACGGTATCCTTTTTATTTTCTGGCCAGGGCCTGAACCATCGTATGTCTGCTAGATCATTTATAGTGAAATGAATGCGATTCGATCACTTGTGGCCCTCTTGGCTATCGGATATTTAAATATTAAATATGATATCTTTATTTATATATGATGAATAAGAAATTAGAAATATTAGATTTTAACAGATCCTCTGCATCCCTTTTCCTAGCTGTCGTCAACAAAATTAATATAATCAATTTGATTGCCAACGCACGCTAATCGAGCAGGGCACAAGAAGAATTACTAGACTTCTATGTAACATTTTGTTGTAAGTTCAGTGTTCTTGACATTTCACCGAATACCCTAAGAGTTTTCATAAAAATTACCACTTTGGCCAAATTTTGATGAAATGTATAGCATTTAATTAGTATAAAACTGAAAAACGTGCCAATAATCATTAATTTATTATTTTATTTTTGATATGACATCTTAGACAATTGACAGTAAGTGACGACAGGTTATTCTGCCAACTGCATTTTCATGGAACTCCTTAGATAAGAAAAAAATTTTGTTTAAAATCCTTTATAAAAGGTATATAAAAATGCCTCAAACGGGCTATCACAAACACATTGCAAAACGTTTTCGGATTAAAACAATCCATCATCAGTGCAAACCTGAAAGTATATAACCACTTTAATTAAAAAGAACGTTAAATGAAAATGTTGACAAAGGTTAGAGCAAAATGTGGTTAATACTTACGGTTGTACATGCTAGTAGCCACCGTAATGTACAAACGTAAGTATTAACCACATTTTGCTTTAACCTTTGTCAACATTTTCATTTAACGTTCTTTTTAATTAAAGTGGTTATATACTTTCAGGTTTGCACTGATGATGGATTGTTTAATCCGAAAACGTTTTGCAATGTGTTTGTGATAGCCCGTTTGAGGCATTTTTATATACATTTTATAAAGGATTTTAAACAAAATTTTTTTTGTGATATATGGTATACAGCCAGCTACAGGAACTTAGTTTCCTTGTGGAATCCTTAGATAAGCTTCTAATAAGTAGGCAAATACTTATATAGCATGTGAGATTTAAAATCGAAACATTAACTGTCAAATTTCAATGATGACCATGTGGTGAAAATTAAAAAAAAACAGTCTTGTTGCCCTTGCATTTTTTATGTTCATTGAACAAAAACATAAGTATTGTAGTTTGAAGGTTGCAGTTGCACACGTGTTTTAGTACTAATTATATTCCCACATTAATATCTATTTACTTTTTTAGATTTATAATGTTCAAGAACTTCAGGATACCAAGAGAAAACTTACTTAACAGAACGGCAGATGTAACGCCTAGTGGAGACTATGAAAGCTCGTTTACTGATCCCCGGAAAAATTCTGGGAGCAGCTTTAGAAAATTTGTCCATGGGACGAGTGGGCATTATGCAAGAAAGTTCGAATAATCTCATTTGTGCTATTACGATAGCATTGAGGTATGCGGCCGTTAGGAAACAATTTGCTCCAAATGGGGAAGGCAATAATAATATGAACGAGTTACCTATTATTGAATATCCCTTACATGTAAGTTAATGCATTTATAGGAAAGTTTTAATAGAAAACGTAATATTTAAATATTTTGCATATATATGTAATTACATACAATATACCAAAAAAGGTTCTAGAACACTTAGGAATTATTGTTTATGTCAGTAATATTTACGTCCTACTAAATCGACCGACATGCCATCGACACTCTTCTTTGCCATCCACGTGTCCTCTTCGAAGTTATTGTCTCTGTATTTTCGCCTTAGTTTTATTCTTTATATCCTTTATATTATTTATATCTCTATTGTTATAAAAGGTATGTTAAAAACATTAATGAAACAAATGAGCACAATGCTAAAATCTTCTCACTACTGCCGTTACCAAAATTTCATGAAACCAGAATTTAACAGCAATTGTATCAATTTACAACATTGACATACTGTTGAAACATATTATACAAATCGAAGTTATCCCAAAATTTCAAACTATCTCATAATAATACCGAACATCCGGACGGCACTGTACACTAGATTATCAATAAACACCATCAGCCAAATGAATTTAGAAAATACTATGTATGTAAGCAACTACTGTTAGCATAGAACATTGGAATGGTTCTCTGTCAGACAGTGAAGTTTACAGTCCTCCACGACACTTTATAAATATACAGAATGTCTCTGGAGGCTTAGTAGTGGACTTTCGCCACTTTGCCACCCCGATGCGCATCGCCCAGCCTCAAAACATCTTCGATTTTTTGCTATTGGCCGAGTGATCTGAAAATGCCATATAGAAACATATAAATATGGGAAATTTTCAACTCTCGGCCAGTCTGGTCTCGACTCCCAAATAGGGTCTCCTGTACCCTGGGAATCCGATGCCGGGGCTCTGTTCCGGTTCTCCGAACACTGAGACTCTGTGGCTGGACGTTGTCCACCTCCTAAACGTTGTTTTATTTTAGTTCCATGTAGGAAATGTTAAGTATTTACAGAAGATGGAATATACGCAGAGGGTATTTCGAATAGACTGGTCAAAGTTCCTTTGTAAGGCACCGTGGGAATGGATAAGTGGCCGTAGTTTTCTGGCCCTTCCTTCCCATTTGGTGATAAGAAATATCAAGAATTTTTCAACTCTCTCGGTAATAGATTTCTTGCACGTGGCGGCTATAACGCGAAACACACCTACTAGGAATGCAGATTAGAACTTCGAAAGGCAGAATATAAATGCCAATGAGAAACAACAATTTTAGATAGTATATTAGATTACAAGCCCATGGAACATTTTTAGGGGGTCACTTGACCCAACATTAATCACATATTAATCAATACTACAATTTGTAATAACAACTTTAGAAAATATTCAACGCATGGGAGTTCAAATTAAGGGTTGCGCCTTAGATTTCTCACCGCTGTTCCAGCCGAAATATATGGCGTTGCAAAAAAAAAATCATACATAGATTATTGATTGCCGATTGCCGTATTGTGTTAAACTGCCGAAATGAAAAAAAATATCCCTGCTCCTGGTACCAATATTTTTGTACGGCATTAGGTCGCAGCTAGTTATTTTTGCATTACCTACATAAGTCGTACGAATATGTTTGGCCAAAAATACCTGTGACGCACCTATACCGATAATAATTGACTGAATAGTTTCTAAAGCTGTTCTTACAATTATAGTATTGTATTATATGGGATATATGCTGGGTCCAATGACCTATTAAAAAGCTCCTATGGGCTTGTAATCTATACATACATACATGCATATGTATAAACAGGCGAAGCATGGCCAACTGATACAAACATAATTCCAGGTTTGATCGATTTTTTGTCACTAAGAGAATTCTATCCGAATTTTAAGTAGCTGTTAATGAATAAATTAACTTTATAGAAGACAGTGATTGTAAATCAGCTTTATTGTGATATAAACCAGAAAACAAAAACTGATGAAAGTCGTGTATATTGTCTCTATGGTCGATCGTGGTCTCTTATCTTCTCACTGCCAGATACGCCGATGCTATTCTGCTATTCGTTAGGCACAAACTGTTGTCAAGTTGTTTGTATAGTCTGTGGATTCCAAACATGCTCCCTGCCTTGAAAGAGGATGCCTTTCAAACTTAAAATGTACATAAAATAAAAGTAACACTTAAAAACAGCAAAGTAAATGTAGTTTAGACTCCCAGTGATAGTGGCCAAATTTTGAAAATTATATCTTATCATTACATCTGTGGTCCGTATAGTAGCAACTCGAACTGCTCCATCGTTGCCAACATGAAGACTCTTCCATCGTTCAAGTTTCTGTCAACGGAGGTTGATTTTTATTTCCTCTAATTATAATGAGGAAGTCCGTTCTGATGTATCAACGATCACGATATGAATCGTAATTCAACTTTTACTTAGTCTTTTGTTGAAGTCCACTGACATGCTCCTTGCTCCAACGCTGCCTGACTTAAAGTAGGTACTGGTATATAGACAGACAGTTTACTGGAGTAGCATAGAGTATGTTGCAGCCCTGCGTGAAACAATATAAAATGGATTTGTCTTACTAATAATTGAGAAAGATGATTTTTCTTGATGTTTTTTTGATGATTTTTTTCTCGAATGAAAATAAAGAATTATTTAATCTTCCTCTCACTCTTCAAATGCCATTGTTTTCTAGAAACGGGTTTAATTGAAGACCCTAAAAGTAAAGGGGTATAAGTGACAAAAAGTAAATTTTTGAGTAAACGCCGTTCATTGAGCCTTCACTGTAATTGCCATGATTTTTTAATGCCAGTTTTTCTTCACTGTAGGCATTATTATCATTATTTGTAACAAAAAATCAAAATTTTATTGACTTTACTTATTTTGGAGTCATTTTAGGTTGCTAAGTAGCACTTGTACTTTTTTACTTCTAAGAAATGCAACATGTAGGTAAAAAATGTAAAAAGATCATAAAGTTTTTGTACACATTTTGTACAAATCGTCATTTTCGACGTATGTTTCTTCTAAGTTTGCTAGTTCTCTAGCTTGTTGACCATCATGTAGCAGATTTATGAAAAACTGATGGTAGCACTGCTACGTAGTTAAGTAACTGTTGGGAGATTTGAATATTTAGCTTTGTTAATGAGAGGCTAAACTCTTCCATGATACCTCAAGTTGTTTTCTTGTAAAACAGAGTTATTAAAGGCTTTTTCTGTTGAAAATATAACCATTGCATGCTCTATATTTCACTTAAGCTCTTCTTGAAGTATGGCGTAAGTGTTTGAAAATCTAAAAAATCGTCATTTTCCATCTGAACTGTAAAGAAGTTTCTACGTGTAGAAGTTACCAGCTCCATCCAATGTTGAGGTACATACAAGTACTTTTTGGTTTATTTCATTTTTAACTTTATCAAACCAAAAATTTGAAAATAGTCATTATAAGAATGACCACCTATAAAAAAAGCGCTGGTCTACTTGAATATTAGTGGTTCTAAAATTTGACTGTTATGACTTTTATTTTGGCCTCCACAGTTATCGCTAAATGCAGTTATGTGTTTCACAGATTGGGAGGGCTTCTGATATATTTTAAGAGGCAAGATGATATTTCCTAACATCCACGTGACGCCTGACCTTCGTGCCACATAAAGAAATTAGTCGTTCCAGTCTGTAGGTTATAGAGCCCTAAGTTATACGTCCATAGTTGCCTTAAATAATATGCTTTAGAAGTTGACACATTAGGACTTGGCATAGTTTTTGGCAAGTCAAAGATGATCGCAACTTTGCTAGCATCCTTTAGGTCATGAATTCATCTTTTGTTGTTCATACGGCTTCCGCCTTACGCAAGAAAAAGTCTTGTTCTGTCTAAGCTAAAGCGTTTTCTTTTGCCGTACCATGATTTATTTTATTTGAAATTTGTCACATTTATCACAGGTGTCTATACTGAGCCTTTTGAAACTAAGGTTGAACTATTAAAAATATTCCTGTAAATGCTTTACGTTAAAAGTTTTTACTTTTTCTCCTACTTACAGAAATCACAATAAAGTTTGCACATTCTTTTCAAATTACACCCCTGGGGAAGATACCCTCTATTCGGAGTATTATTTCTAGTGCTGATTTATTTCCTCTTTTGTCTATGCATGGTGCGCCCCGAGGAGACTTTTGAAAGCTGTTTGGGAGATTCCAGTTCCCAAAGCTCAATACTCTTTAAAAAATTGAAAGTCTTTGTTCTCGTGAAATATTATTGGTACATTTATTCCTACAATGATGATATTCAACTTCTCGTAACTTTTTTTGCTTCATGAGTATTATATTTTTTGTCCATGTAAGCTTACCTAAATTTATTGCTATTTTAGTTTCATTTTTTTTCACTTATCTGGCCTCCCAATCCGAAAAGAACTTTTCTTAAAAACACTGTAGTTTATAATAACGTAAAACGGTGCAGTTTACATTAAAGTATAACTTTAACAACAAAATAATATTAAACTTTGATCAAATAAAAGGCAAATATCGAGCACAGTTTAATTAATTAAATCTTGCCCAAGTATTTTCGCTTCCTAGAACATCTTCAGGGGTATTTCGTCAATTTTGGCCTATCCAACAATTATACAATGTTATAAACATAAAATTGTACATCACACTACACTACACAAGGACAAACACTTTAATTTTTTTTAAATAGGCGAAGCTACATTATGGTTGGCATCCGGAGAGAGAATGAGAGCATTCTGTATCCTGTTAGGAGAGGCTAATAGGATACGGCATCATGTACTGCGCTTCACTACCCTTTTTACACACCAGATGCAGGGACTGCTTTGTATCCGTTTTCTCTGTCGCACTGGAAGCATGGGCCTGTATTGCAACAGTCTATTTGTGTTTTATATCTAAGCTGCGAATATATATCTAAGCTACTTATCTTTTAAATCTTACTCTTTTTCTCAAAAATGTTTATTCCATTAAATTCAATATTTCTCAACCCATAGAACAATAGTAAATTATATTTTAATTTTTTTGTTTGTAGCAATGGAGACTCTTCCCATACATGGCAGCAGCAGCTGTGTTAAGAGTATTTGTCAGCGGCTTTACAGAGACTTACTTAACTGTAGTAGAAAAATCTGCAACCTCAATCGAATTAGAAAACTTAGTAAGTATAGCAAAATATTAACAAAAAATAATTGCATTAAAAAATTTAAATTAAAACATAACATTTGAAATATTTGCTGTAAAGTGAAGAGAATAAAAATTGTGACAGTGATGGGATCACGTGAAGCGAACAGAAATCATATAGCGGAGTACCTTCAGGTCGGCCATCAAGGTCTAATTATACATGTAATGACAAAGTGACAAACACATGTGAATTATTTAGATGATTCAATGAGTATTTTTTGTTTCACAACAGCTATTTGTTTAGTTGTATAATGGAAAAAAGTCACTGTGTCTCCGATATTAAATTTACCCCATAAACAATAATAGCCTCATTGAAATATTCAAATTATAGTTCAGACATGTTAGGTAACGACTGGTCAGCACACTGTACAGAAAATTTTATTCTTTGTTTGATTTACTTTGCTTTTCATTTTTTAGAGTGAAATGGTATCTGAAATTCATGCTCTCGTATCAAGCGCAAAACCATTAATGACGTGGACTTGTCGGGATGCAACGCAAGAATGTAGAGAAGCCTGCGGAGGACATGGTTTCTTAAAAGCTTCGCGCTTAGGAGAATTAAAAAGTATCATAGACCCATGTGTAACTTACGAGGGAGACAACAATGTACTAGTGCAACAAACCAGCAATTGGTTGTTGAGACAATGGCAGGCGATTCTCTCTGGTGATAGATTGTCTACACCTCTAGAAAGTTGTAAATTTTTCCTTGATCATAAAAAAATTATGAGTACAAAATGTATTGCTAGGAGTATATCTGAAGTACAAACCAAAGAATGTAAGTATTTAACTGGAAATTAAGTTTCAATGTAAAGAAATAATATTACAAGAACTCTTAACTCTTTTTTTGTAAGCTATATATCCGTGGCTGGCGTGAATAACTTGACAAGTCCAAATATTGCATTTTTCTGATATTTATTACAACAGATTGTTTATTAATGACTTTATGCGGTGAATAAGTAAATATCTTAAGAAATCACATTAATAACGATTAAACTCATTGTGAATATACTGACAACTCTTTGAAAGCTGCAATATATCTAATATCTATAGATATCAAATTGATAAAACAAAATTTAAATTTGACCAGTCGAGTTGTTGACTTAATCTTTACTTTAGATTCCTTTACGTATTTTTATAACTCATTTTGTGATGTTACAGTTGTTAGAATGCCACTATATCTAATGTGATACCTCGACATATCCAGTTATTCCCGCTCCTCTTTCTGTAATAATAAATGTATAACTAGTTATGTGAAACTTGACGTCTCTTTTCGGACTATTATGTATTTTGATATCTTGACTTGTCATTTTGGGTACAATATGATCTGAAGTTGATAAAATGAGATGCACGATATGTACATTTCCAGCCTTCAATATCAGGATGCTACGATTAGATGCATGGGTCCCGTGATGTACATACAGTTTAAACGGTTTTCTGTTGCTGTTCAGTTAATCACACATGTTAATGTTGATAACATCAGTTACCTCTATTACGATGGCGAACCAGCTACAATTTTGCGAACCTGCAAAGAATGTTTTCTGTAGAATATTAAGGGAGACTAAAGGATTAATAGGACTAAAGGAATAATAGAATCCGATCAAAGGGGTGTAGGCCCTCCTGCCAATAAAAAAAGTATAGACGATATACCTTCAGTCAAAAATCACATTCTATCTTTTCCTAGCTACGAAAGCCATTACTGTAGAAAATCCACAAATAAAAAATATAGGTTATATAAAGAAACTTGCTTACAGTCGTTTTCTTTAAAACTGTACTCAAATTGTTTTCCCAACTGTCTTTAAAAAAACATCAAAAGACACGTGTCACACGTGTGATATTATAACGATGAAAATGAAGTTAGCTGAGGAAATTGGAGATTTAAAAATTCAATTAGCTGAGCATCATTTGCAGGCTGAAAAGGCTTATTCTGCAAAACGCGCCAGTAAAGCAAGAGCTCAAGAAGGTTCCTCGTTTCGGGCTTATGCGTTTGACCTTCAACAGTTGTACCCACACCCACTTTTACAAACCTCAATTGCCTTTTACAAGAGGCAGCTTTGGACCTTTAATTTAACGGTTCACGACTTACATGTGGGATGAGACAATTGGGGCACGTGGTGCAAATCAAATCGCATCCTGTCTGTGGCACTTTTGCTTAAATTATCTTCCACAAGTCGTCAAAGAAATTACATTCTTTTTAGATACTTGCGGTGGGCAGAATAAAAATTACATCGTGGAAATGATGTTTACATTTTTATTAGATAAGCACCCAACTTTGGAAATTATTAATCACAAATTTCTCCTTAGTGGTCATAGTCACATGGAATGTGACTCTGATCACGCGATTATTAAGAAAACTAAAAAAAAAACACAAATGAAAATTAACCATCTGCATGATTGGACTCAACTGGTTAGATCATGCAAGATAAAAAATCCATTTAAAGTTGTTCGTATGAGTTTACACGATTTATTTGCCAGAGTAAATATCACACTCTGGCAACATAGTTAAAGTACGTCCAATTATAAAGTGTGCTGGCGTTAAGGCAGTGCTATCATCAGGATCGCCGGAAATAGGACAAAGTGGCCTAGAATTCAATATACCTTCCACCTGATGCAACAATGTACTAAATTCTTCAAAAGTCATAGACCGACAACCCATTACTCTTTTTAAATGAGACTTGATACTTTTTATTCCCGCTTCCCATAAACCCCCAAACGTAGGAGAATTTGCAGGTATAAAATGCCATTTTATTTTTTCATGTAATAGACTTTGAGAAATGGAGTCAGATGAATTTTCTAAAAACTCATAAACAGCATTTATTTCCTTGTTTGCGCCTATATAATTTGAACCATTATCAGAGTAAATATTAGAAGGTCTTCCTCTTCTACTAATAAATCTTTTGAAACTCGCTAAAAACGCATCAGTGGTAAGGTCTGACACTAACTCAATGTGTACAGCCTTAGTACACATACAAATAAAAATGCAAATATAAGCCTTGATTAATTTAGCACCTCTAGTTTTTCGATCCTTGATAAGGAACGGACCACCATAGTCAGTACCTACATTTTGAAAAACTGAAAAACTATTTACCCTATTCTGGGGCAAATCACCCATTAAATAATTTAAAGGTTTTGGCTTAGTTTTAAAACAAGCTATACATTTATTTATTACATATTTACAGCAGCTACGAGCTGAAATAGGCCAATATTTTTGCCTTAATGAAAAAATTAATTGTTGAACACCACAATGAAGCAATCGTTCATGTTCATTTAATAGAATTCTTTTTGTTAAAACATGATTATTTGGTAAAATAATTTGGTGTTTGCTGTTAAACGGAATATTACTATTTCTTAAACGTCCACCAACCTTTAGTAACCTTTCATGAATAAAAGGATTCAATGTTATGATTTTACTTTTATTTGGTATTTCTTTATTATTAATTAAATTCTTGTATTCTAAGGGAAAACATTCCTGTTGAACAGAATTGATTGCTAATGTTAGAGCTGCTTCAATCTCTTCTGGTGTCAGTATACCAGTCCTTCTCTTCGATAGTTCAACTTTACAATTATTAGAAAATCGTAAAATATATGCTAAAATCCTTAAAAATTTGTTCAATGAAGAAAAACGCTCTAACAAATAGTTAACCAAATTAAAGTTATTTACAGCAATACAAGAAACAACCTTTGCTTCCGGTACATTCTGGCACGGTTCAGGATTTAAAATATTCCATTCTTTACTATCTTCAAGAAGCCATTCTGGTCCAGACCACCACAAGTTATTATTCCTTAAATTGTCTGCCGAGAATCCTCGTGACAACAAATCAGCTGGATTGTGTTCTGAACGAACATGGTTCCAGGAATTCATACTAGTCAAATTTTGTATCTCTTGCACTCGATTGGCAACAAATTGTTTCCATTTACTAGGATCACCTTTAATCCAACTCAAACAAATTGTGGAGTCAGTCCAACAATAAATACCATTAACTGGAATATATATAAAATCCGAAACCCTTTTCAATAAATTAGCTAGTAAAACTGTCGCACAAAGTTCCAATCTAGGAAGACTTAACAATTTCAATGGTGCAACCCGTGATTTCGCACATAACAAATTACATATGTAAGATCCAGATGACATTAAACATCTTATATATATACAACAACCATAAGCCCGTGTAGATGCGTCACTGAAACCATGTAATTCAATATTAATATAACCTGATATACTAGCATGACGTGGTATTTTTAATGCATTCAAAGAATTTAAGTTACTGTAAAATTCTAACCAAATTTTAATAAAGTCTGGCGGTAACTCTTGGTCCCATCCAAATTTTCTTTTCCATAAATCTTGCATGATTAGCTTTGCATTTATTACAATCGGACCTAATAGTCCCAATGGATCGTATATCTGACAAATTACCGACAGAATACTACGTTTATTCCATTGACCTGGTTCAATAGAATAATCAATATTTATTTTATACCGTATAAAATCGTTCTGTGGATCCCAATAGATCCCTAACATTTTGTTTTGCTCACCTAATGGAGTACAGCAACATCTAAATCATTATTAATGTTAAAATCTTTAACTATATTTGGATCATTGCAAAGCCATTTTCGTAACTCAAACCCCGAATCACTCAAAATTTTCGAAACATCTTTTTGTATCTTTATTATTTCCTCTTTTGAATCTGAGGAACTAAGCAAATCGTCCATATAGAAGTCTCGCTTAATTATATTTGATGCTAATGGATAATCATGCTTATTATCTTCAGCAGCTTGTATCAAACTTTTAACAGCCAGATACGGCGCAGATGCGGTACCGTATGTAACAGTATTTAACTTATAACATTTTAAATCCTCCTGTGAGTCTGCACGCCAAATAATTTTTTGAAATTGACAATCATCTTCGTCTACCATAACTTGACGATACATTTTTGAGATATCACTGCTTATTACATACTTGTGTAGACGAAACCTTAGGAGAATTAAAAATATATCTTGTTGAAGAGATGGACCTATATACTGCACATCATTTATAGACAGACCTGAACTTGATTTTGCAGAACCATCAAAGACTACTCGACATTTAGTCGTCAAACTAGACTGTTTTACCACAGCATGATGCGGTAAAAAATATCCGTTATCATTGTTAAAATCCGTTTCTGACTGACCGCTGTCTGAGCGTTCAATACAGTTCTCGATGTTTTGATTAGATTCTATTTTATGTTGATTCGGATCAATTGAATCAGTAGTAGCCATATTTCTAGAAACATTATTTGTGATGTGATGATTTAAATGCAATAATGAATTATGCAACTTTTGACATTTTATACATTTTTGTAGCTTGCATTTCCATGTTGGATGTGAATTCCTTAAACAATTTAAACACAACTTTAATCTTTTAGCAGCCGAGATTCTGTCATTTACATTTAATTTTAGAAATACATCGCACTTATATATGGGATGATCTTTTTGACAAAAGTAACATTTGACATTGGAATATCCTTCAATAGAAGCAAAACTTCGAGAACTTACATTGCGAACCTTTGCTTTATTATTTGTATAACCGGAAGATACTTGAAGCATCTCCAACATTTCACATTTCTCTTTTAAAAATCTATTTAAATCGCCCATACTGGGTAAATCATTTTCATGTTTAAAACATTCCCATTCCCTTCTGGTGGTAGCATCAAATTTAGAACACATTATAAATATTATTATACTATCCCAACTTGTTGTATCTAAGCCTAAACTATTTAATGACCGTAAATGTTTAGTGACATTATCAAATAAATTTCTTAGTTCAACATAAGACTCGTTATTAATACTAGGATGATCAAAAATTGCTTTTAAATGGTTGTGAATAATAAGTTTTTTATTCTCATAACGCTCTGTCAACATCTGCCAAGCTATTTTATAATTTGTTGACGAAACCTCTATAGATTTTATTATTTGCTGAGGATCCATTTCAAGAGAAGATCTTAAATAATAAAATCTCTGAATATCTGTTAAAGATTCATTATTATGAACCAATGCCAAAAAACAATCTTTATATTCGAGCCATGAGTCATAATGGCCATTAAAACTAGGCAGTTTTATAGGTGGTAACTTAACCAAGGCCTGAAAACTATTACTATTAATCCCTTGATTTGAATCACTATGAACTGATGCATTCTCAGTATTATTTTCTATTTTAAAATTATCGCAAAGTGTTTGCATATCACTAACAAGTTCGAAATAGGAAGTCTCAAAAGTGTTAATTTCATTTATATCATCATTACTCTGCTCTATTTCATCAATTTTTTCTTGAATCTCATGAAAATCTTCATACAAGGGTGAAATCTTGCTTAACCTTAACTCTAGTTCTGTGATTAACTTTTTAGACACATAATCCTTATCAATATTATCAAAATAATTCTTAAACCTTGTAAGTTTCCCTTTAACTACTCCCCTTTTTGATTTTAAACTCTTTAACTCTTGCTCAGCCATTGTTGCACAGATGAAAAATACAATGAACCAAAGTCACTTACCTTATATGGTTTTATAACCTCAAATCAACATTGGCTTCCTTGGCACTGAATGTCGTAACCTTAACCTTTTCAAATTGACATCGGCTTCTGCACTGAATGTCGTAACGTTATAAATATATAATATATAAACCTTATAAACCTTTCAAACTGACATCGGCTGGGCTGGCACTGAATGTCGTGTTTAACCTTTTATTTTTATTTGACAATTTTCGCTGTTTTTACTTCAGATATTCATTCCATCCGCTCGAATTGGACCAAAAACTAAATATGTATGAACTTCTGGCTAATCATTGATGATTTACCATATTCCTGCTTGTACCATTTATTATTACAAATATAAAAAACTTTAATTAATTAGGGAGACGTGTTTACCTATTTATTGCTGCATGACAAGAGAGCGAAATTATCATTTGACAGCCGTTACATCAATCATGACAGGCTTGCCTTGTCTTTTACTACACAAGTACCTAAGCTTAACAAAATAAAATTTATGTCTAAACACATACCGACGCATCCATAACCGTATTTACGAACTTTCTATATCTGTCAAACATTCCGATACTACTTTAGTCCTAGCCCAATATCATACTTGTATTCAGACAGTCTACAAAATAGATTTCGAAAAAACAAAAGTCATCGCTCTCATCCGCTCCTTAAAATCGAGAATTATTCAACCGAAATTGAGAATCAATCGAAATTGAAAAACAGCCTAACAGCGTAAACACGCGCGATGACGCTAAACGACTACCGGCAATATGGCGATCGCCTTTAGCGACCCTCCGCCCCAATCCATCCCGCGCATACTTAGGCTATAAAAGCAGCTACACATGGTAAGACCGGTCGTCACTCGATACTGAGTAGTAGGCAGATGAAGTCCTCAGTGCCGTTTGACGGTTCCTGTATTTATAGAGAACACGATACTGGTACGTTAGGAGTGAGGGGAGCAGGCAGATTGAGACCACGAACTCAAACACGGTTGTGTTATCCCTCTCGATAATGGCTCCAAAATGGGGCCGAAATGTTGAGTTTCAAATTCTCAATTCCTGGATACTATAGAAACAGTCTTTCTCCAAGGAGTGTTTCGTTAATTTATAAAATTGTTTACAATTCATTGCTTTTATCAATATTTTTGTTCAGGTTTAAAAAACAATTGTACAGATTATAGTTTATTGTACTAAGCTGTGTAACACACAATCTGGAATATGGTATAATGATATGACTTTTGTTCCTTATAGTATACTGATGTTGATGAGCATATATTTTTAGTTCTTGCATAATATTATTATGAATAGTTGACAAACTTTCAAATATAAAAGGTTTTTAAACTTTTTAAACAAGGGTTTGAAGCTGGCGTGATATTCTGCTGAATCAATCATTCAAATTGCTGGTTTTTATAGAGTAAAAGCCTTGTATGCATACGACAAGTTTAACCAAAGGATTATGCAATATTTCAGTATACTACAGTAAAGTACCACAATTGTAGGGAGTTACTCATGTTTTAATGTTTTTTTATAGGCCAGTAACATTTAACTGTTCAAATATAGTTCAGATAGAAGTGAACTCATTTTATATGCATTCTTCTTCTTCTTTCAGTACCCTGTCCGATCATTGAACGTTGGCGATCATATTGGCAATAATAACTTTGTATACGGGTGCTCTAAATAAATTAGCGGTGGTCTCTTGATACCATTCTCGCAGATTTCGGAGCCAGGATGTTCTTCGTCGGCCTGGGCCTCTTCTTCCGGCAATCTTACCCTGTATTATGAGGTGTAGAAGGTTATACCTCTCTGGATGTCTCATTACATGACCGAAATATTGTAACTTTCGAATTTCTATCGTTTTTGATATTTCTGTGCTCTTTTTCATTCGATGTAAAACTTATTTTATTCTCAATCTCAAAGGCCTCTAATTTTTTCATCTCTGTAAGAGTCCAGCTCTCCATACCATGCAGCAATCTGGAGAATATGTAGCAGCGTATTAATCTGATTTTAAGGTTTAAAGTAATATCTCCATTAATTAGAATTTTTTTTTAATTTATAGAAGGCGGCTCTGGCTTTTTCAATGCGCATTCTTATTTATATGAATATAAATAATGCGAATTATATGAAGTACATTTCAGTAATTTGACTAGTGTATTTTTTAAACTGTTCAAATGTTTTGACAAAGATTTGGGTTCTAGGGAAAATGGTAACGTTGTCAGCGTGTATGATTCAACTTGAAGTTATTTGCAATATTGTAGTTTATATCTTTCTCTAACGGTAGATAATGTTCGAGATCAAGAATCTTGTCGCAGATTAAGGTGATGTAATGGTGATGCATAAGGCAAAAACGCCATGGTTTGGGTAGTTCTTTTATTGTATGCTATCTGTAAATCAGTTTCATAAGCGCACTGACAGGAGTTTCATAAAGCAAAGAAGAGAATTATTTGTAGTGTTATTACTGAAAGGTGCTTTTACGTTTACTTTTGTGAATTATGAGTAATTTAGTTTAGTTCAATTTGATGACAAATATCAAAAATAAAATTTGATGAAGAAAAACCATGATCGGAAATGTTTTTGAATGTGTGGATATTATGTAGTATTTTCACAAAAATTTGTGTATATGGCAATGTCGTTCGTATAATTTACTCCATAGTGTGCTATTTTCCCGTTGGGTCAACGTTCACCCGGCGCTGGTAACGCGACGTATAACAGGGTCCTGAGACATCTATGATATAAGAAAATATAATTTTTATGACAATTAATTAATTCTAAAATCCTGATTATTTTTTAATAATAACCGCACGCCTATGACTCGTCGATTTCCTTCCCCCAGACCCGCAAAGGTCTACATTGAAAATATGAGTCACTCGCTCTAATTGTGGTACTCTAGTATATGAACCATTCCAATATAAACTGACTTAAGAATATCTCGCCTCATAAAAGTAGCCAACCTGCGCATGGTAAAAATCTGTGAGGAGAGTTTCTTACATAATCGTTCAATGTTGTTCGACCAACGTATCCAATGTATCCATAGTAACAGCTAGTAACCTTACTGGTTCATATGATTTAACCCATCTATCAGCACATACCACAGATGTAATCTAGTTGTTACTCGGTGGCATTCTCCTAGGGGAAGTGAAAGTGACACATAATGTTCGTATCGGACGAGGGATCATAATTTTTAATCATTGAATATAAAATGTGCATTCTTTAACAAGCATTGTAATTTATTGATTTTATTTTTGTTTTCAGTTGTAATGACTTCTTATCAATGGCTTATCATATACCTAGTTAATGAAACTCACAAGAAACAAGAGGAAATTCTTCGTAGAGGTCTGGACAAATTCACAGCACGTAACGAATCGCAAGTTTACAAAGCAGCGTTGCTTTCTAAAGCTTACGGTGAATATACAGCTCTCAGCTATTTTTGGGAAAAAGTTTCCAAGGCAGACAAGAGTTTGCAGGCTGTGTTACATAACCTTGGACTTTTATATGGTCTATCATGTTTAGACAAAAATCTAGTTTACTTTTATCAAGGCGAATATACAAGAGGATCTGAATTTTCTCAGAACATAAAAGAGGCGATATTAGATCTATGCAAGCACTTAAAACCTGATGCTTTGACTGTTATTGATGGACTTGCTCCACCAGATTATGTAGTGCATTCTGTTTTAGCCACATCTGACGGAAAAGTAAGTAAATATTGTTAGGTTGTTACGCATAAATAATATCCCTTATTAATTAAAAAAATAGAAGTGCAGTATGACTATGAAAGTCAGTGACAAATTTTATCTTTCAAAGAGGAACTGCCTCACAGACTTATTCTTCCTTATGATAGATGTAAATATATATAATAAACGGGAATTTAGCGTACCATAATATATACACTATATTTTAACTTTACTTATCAAGCACTTTTTTATATTTAAAAATCTTCTCTGTTTTTAGTTATACCAAAATCTCCAAAAACTGTTAATGGGTAATCCACAATCACTATCCAGACCATCTTGGTGGCAAGAAATTGCTTACGAACATTCGAATTTATCGCAATTCCATAGTAAATTGTAAATATCAAATCGTGAATAAAAATGTCTTCGTTATTGCTGCACATTGAAACTTTATATTTACAAAAGCATTTATTTCATAGATCGAAATATATACATATTTTTGTAATTATATTTTGTATTATGTACATGAGAAAATATAAATAAAATAGTCTCCATTTATTTGTGTTTTTATTTGATGCACGAAACTTACGATTAGATACAAATGCACAGTCTTGGGTATATATGCAGTAAATGATGACGCACCAGTAAACATTTAAACGATTTTTTTGAGAAATTGAATTTAAGGTTGTAAAAGTCGGCACATCTCAAGAAATTATCATCTTGGGAGACTCAAACAGCATAACTGGAAAAAGCCCCATAACGCAGTTATAGGTAAATTCAGGAGAGGACCACGGAAATGATAATGGTACCAGACCAATATCATTATGCGAATAAAATAAAATGAAAATTGTAAATGAATTGTTTCAACACCGAGACATACACAAATACACATGGACGCAAAATACGAGAGGGTTAAAATCAATCATAGACTACACAATCATACGACAAAAGACAAATATGATTGTACAAGATATAAGAGTATTAACACAAGCTACCTGTGGAAGCGATCATCATATATATATATATATATATTATATATATATATATATATATATATATATATATTATATATATATATATTAGTTAAGATCAAAGAAGGGAATGAAAGGGAGAAAGTAATCCAGAAGAGGTATAACCTAATCAGCTTAGAACAAGAAAGCGTGAGAGAATAATACAGAAATAGATTAAATCAAAAGTTGGAAAATAAACAATTTAATAATATTATAGTTTATTCGTCTTCCGGGTTTGGACCGTGTCATTTGTGAGTGACCCAAAAGTGGGTTCATCTCGACGTTTCGCTACAATTGTATGTAGCTTCTTCAGGAGAACAAAGAAAAAGAAGACAGGAAGATGGGTAGTTAGCAACGGTAACTCAGTTACTCAACGCAACCAGAGGCGAATACTAACTACCAAATGCCCATCTTGGTAGTTAGTAAATGCTTAAGAGTTTGCCTGGGATATCTTAAGTCAACACCCATAAATATAATACAAGCTGAAGCCGTGGAACCTTCCCTTAAACTAAGAAGACAACTATTGAGCAGAAAATTTATGATAAAAACCGTTTCCAAAAAAACTTCTTACCTCAATAGTATACAATCACTAACAGTTCAAGTTTTGACCCATAGATACTGGCACTTCAAGAAAACCCCCCTCATAGTAGAAACTTTCACAGAAATACCTGGCATTACAGATATACTTTATTCCAACCAACTCCCCCCGGTTCTAAGTTACTCGCCTGAACAAATTTTTTCACGTGAAATTAGAACCTACTATTTTGAAAGTGAAGAAGTAGGAAGTATAAATCAAACAAAGTTTACCAAAACAAAAAACAAATACTGGCCAAACTATGATTCTATATTCACTGATGGATCAAAGTCAAAAGAATATACCAGCTGTGCCTTTTACCATTTGGAAGAAAATACTGACAAACAATTTATTCTACCAAAGGAAGCTTCCATATACACTGCAGAATTAACAGCAATAGTGCAAGCTATGAAATACATACTCGGCTTTAACCACGACAAATTCATAATATGTACTGACAGCAAAAGTGCAGTAGATAATGTTAAAAAAGTAAACATAAATAGATCAGTTAATCATATTGAAGCAAATATCCTTTATTTACATAATGAGATACACATCAAGAATAAAGTCGTCATATATCTATGGGTAAAGGGACACGCAGGTATAACAGGTAATGAAATAGTAGATGCCTTAGCAAAAACAGCCCCAACATTAGAGAAGAACTAAATCTTAAACTACCCCCGTCCGACTTATTCTTAAACCAAAGAAACAAAATAAATGAGATGTGGCAAAACCTATACAACGCTTCAACAACCGGAACAAACTTTTGTAAACACCAGCAAAAAATTCCCAGAAAACCATGGTTTCACAAAATACCAAACCGAAACTTTGTCGCCACAATAAATCGAGTACGTGCTAATCATGCACTAACACCCTATTATAAGCACAAAATGAAAATTACAGACGATCCATGTTGTAGTTGTGGTAAAATGGGTACATTAGTACATGTTTTACTTGAATGTCCAATAAATAATGTAAACATTAATAAACTATATAAAAACTTAATTTGCTACAAGATAAACCTTCCAATAGACCTAAATTGTATTCTTTTTTTCAGGAAATAATGATATCCTTTATGTACTTCATCAACACATCATTAACTGTAAACTAAAACTGTAAAATTACTAACCAATTTTGTAAGCAATTCTGCGAAAGAAACTAAATGTAACACATTAATAAAAAAAAAAAAAAAATTATATAGGGCTGAAACCTCCGAGGGGATGAACCGGGTTGACGCCCTAGCGAGGAAAAAGTCTGGCTAATTGGTTCTCGCCAAAGCCATAAATTCCACGAAAAAAAAAAAAACTCTATGGTGTAAAATTCATTCGATAGAGATCATTTCTGCACTTCCATTAAAAGTAAGGAACTTTGATCGGCACCAATTGTTAGAAAAGTTCTACCAACTCGGTAAGTTTATTAGCGTTATAGTTGACTACGAAATAGAGCGTAACATATTTTTTAGTTATATTATTTACTCTTTTTTGTTTTTGTTGTTGGGCGACAGAATATGATTTAGAGTAACTTTGGCCCTTATTTGGGGGCAACATTGGCCAGGGCCAATGTTACCCCAACAAGTACTAACAAATATTTTACGTTCATATTTTTTTCAGGGTGGTTAATAATCCTCATCACCAAAAAAAAACGCGTTGGGTCAAGACTCTATGCAAATTATACGTCTGAAAAATTGGAAGAATTCTTACAAGAAATTAGATCAGGTCGGATGTCTTAACGAATTGCTACCGCAACTTATGGGATTATTAGGTCTACAATCAAAAATAAATTAAATGGCAAACACTCAAAAAATATTGGCCAATCTCGAGTTTTTTCGGATGCGCAAGAAGCTGCTTTTGAAACATGGTTGCAATGGAACCAATTGCAAACCAGTTGCAATGGACTTTCGGATGTCTGCTAAACCTTACTTAGACAAAAAAGGATCCCGTATTTTACTGTGCAAAGCTAATCTGCCTGGTTATGGGTGCACAAAACCTTTCATGATGCGTCATAGAAACTTAGCCCTACGAATTAGTTCCAATGTCAAGAGAGTTCGAGCAGAAGTTTCTGAAGCTGAATTGAATGACTATATGGAAAACTTAGGAATCGCTATAGAAAACATTCCACCCTCTCGAATATGGAATTACGATGAGACCAACCTAAGTGATGACCCAGAGAACAAAAAAGTCATTTGTAAAAGAAGGAGCTAAGTATGTTGAAAAAATATGCAATTTTAGTAAAAGTGATACTTCTGTTATGTTTTGTGGCAATGCAGAAGGAAAATACCTTGCTCCTTCTGTTGTATACAAGGCCGAGCATCTTTGGACTACTTGGGCAGAGAAAGGCCCCAAAAGCGTCGCTACAACCGTTCTAAGAATGAGTGGTTTGACGGAACTACATTTAAAGATTAGTTTGAATGCCGTTTTCTCCCGGAAGTGAAAAACGAACATGGACCTGTTATTTTAATAGGTGACAACCTCTCGTCGCATATCAGCGCCAGGGTTCTTCAACTGTGTGAGCAGAATAATATAATATTCGTATGTTTATCGCCAAACACAACCAATGTCACCCAACTATTGGGGGTGGCATTTTTTGATCCGGTAAAAAGAACTTGGCGAAATATTTTAACCAAGTGGAAAGAGTCAAATGCTGGTTCCAGATATTCATTAATTCTCAAAGATTTCTTTCCGTCCTTAGCTAAAGAACTAATTCGAAATCTAGAAATAGATAGAAGCCAAAATCTAATTTCTGATTCTAAAAAATGTATGATTTATCCTTTAAATAAGCAAATGTTACTTGATTGCCTACCAAAAAATTTGATTGAAATGAATAAAAATATGATGGCATTCAGCTTTCTTAGAACAGATAGAGGCAAAACGTACAGAATATTTGGGAACTGAGAATATGACCAAGCAAAGAAAAAAAATTTCTTCTGGGAAAAGCATATGTTCCAGTGACCTGATAAGCACAGATCCCATGCCTAAATCTTTAAAACAAATATCTGCTAAACCAAAACAAGATTTGTCTTCAAGCTCTTCTGAGAGCTCCTTAAATGAGAATGATTTAGAATCTGATAATATCAGCGAATCATTTCCTGATTTGCTTGAAGACGAGAATAATGAGGTTATTAAAAACCCTGAGATTTAGAGACCAAGTCCTGCGAATTAAAACATAGGCAATTTTGTGTTGGTAACGTTTAATGCCAACCAATATCCTGGTAAATCATCAAGATTTCAGAAGAAGGACCCACAGTAGACTGCATGGAAAAGGCAATTAAATTTTGGAGGAGACCAGAAAAAAAAAGACGCATTTTTGTACAGTTGGGAAGTAACCTTAAAACAATACAAGTAACACAAAATGCAAACAACCAAACAATGTAAGGGATTCTAATCTAATAAAACTACTGCCGTATACTTACTTTTACTAGAACGGGTCGCGTTTTTGCTAGATCGAGGGAAGTTTTTGAAGATTTCCATACACTGTTTAAAAAGCGTTTCGTCATCAACATCATCATCATCATTCTGGCTTTACAACCATGTGTGGGTCTTAACTCCTCGGAAGTTATCTATAGTCGTCCCTATCCATCGCCTTCCTCCACCAAGCACGTATTTCCATACTTCTCATGTCTTCATCGATGCTATCAAGGAAGCTTGATAATGCCCTATCCACCTCACACGTCCTATCTTAATATATTTTACGATATCGGGTTCCTGGTATATCCTGTCCAAAAACTTTGCCTATGTATGCGTAAAATAGTAAAACAATAACACATTTTTACATATATTAGACGACAAGATGGGGCCTCTAATATATTAGGGGCCACAAGCAAGCTGCATGCAGCAGGGGCCTCTTCTACGTCTCTGCATCCGTAGTATTATAAAATTGATTTATGAATTTTTCGCAAAATTTCTAAAAATCTAAGACGTAATTCATGATTATCATTAAACTCTGGAATCATTTCTATATGACTATATATCACCTCCGTGAGAGTCATTTAAATACTCAGATTTAAAAATATGAATATTCTCCGTACACGACCAAGCCTAGGGAACACAGTAGAACAACAAAATATAGTATTCAGGATGCATAGATACAATATTTAGCATTTAGAGTATAATTGGTTGCGTACATCTAGTATGTCAACCATCGATATGGATGAATCGTGAACAGAAAAATAATTGTCATGTCATGAGATTTATCATCATCATTGTCATTTGTCATGTTTGAAATAACCTAATTAACCTGATATAACCTAAAATATGTTTTATATGGAAATAAGAACAAATTAGAATCAGTTATGGGTAAATTAGAATTAGTACAAACTCTCAAAAAAGATAACGGTAGAGTGTGGAATCTCGACTGGCATCCTAAAGGAGATAGCCTAGCCTCCTGTGGTGAAGAAAAATCCATCAGAATATGGACCAAAGATTTGACTGGTAAGTGGTCCAATAGAGTAGTCCTAACAGATGGCCACAAACGTACAATAAGGCAGGTCTCTTGGTCACCTTGCGGCAATTACTTAGCCTCTGGAAGTTTTGATGCAACAACCTGTATATGGGATAAGAAAAGTGGTGAATTTGAATGTAATGCAACATTAGAAGGACATGAGAATGAAGTTAAAAGTATAGCTTGGTCGAAATCGGGACATTTATTAGCTACATGCAGCAGAGACAAATCTGTCTGGGTTTGGGAAGTAGCAGATGAAGATGAATATGACTGTGCTGCTGTATTAAATGCCCATTCCCAAGATGTTAAGAAGGTAAATAATTGGTTCATTCAGGAATAAAAATGATAGTTTTGAGAGTTTGATCCAAATTATTATATTACTAAATATTGGTATTAAGACTTATTTATTGATCACTTCCATAATAATCAATCTTGCTCTATGGCTATTATTCTAGAATTTCAAATACATTATTACACACTTGTAAAGTGTTGTTATTATCAAATTGCTGAATATCTCATATTTTAGAATTATTCTTAGCATTATTGTTACTGTTAATAAAATTACTGGACAAGACATGTAGTCACATTAGTTTTGAGCCCAGCTAGATAATTATTTTATCCTGTATTCACTCTTAATCCTGTCTTGTGATGCTGCTTACTTTGGGACATCTTATGTGAACATTTTGTATGCTTACATATATTATCTAGTGGTAGTAAATTTAAGTATTATGTTTAGCTGTTTAACAGACTTTGGAGAGCAAAGAGGTATCCCTGTACCTACAAACCCAGTTTTTTTACTGCCATATCTCAATACTAGATATTGACATTTTATTTATGGATTTATTAGAATTTACATGTTATCAGTATATTGGTGACAAGGTTGATTTGATAATTTTTATTGTTATTTTTAGTTTATAATACACCTCTTAATTCACAATGCTGTATCTGTTGTACTTTTAGGTAATTTTTCATCCTGAAAAAGATCTACTAGCATCAGCATCTTATGACGATACAATCAAGCTCTTCCGAGATGATCCTAATGATGGTGATTGGGTCTGCTGTGGAACCTTAACAGGTCATGAATCAACAGTTTGGAGTATAAGTTTTGATAAAACTGGTTCTAGATTAGCCTCCTGCAGTGATGATAATACTGTTAAAATATGGAAGGAATACCCACCAGGTAATCCAGAAGGAATTCCTACACAGGATGGGGATTCCACATGGAAGTGTGTTTGTACATTGTCAGGACATCACGAGAGAACAATATATGATATACATTGGTGCCATTTAACAGGTTTTATAGTTACAGCATCTGGAGATGATGCAATTAGAATTTTCAAAGAAGATGAAGGATGTGATCCTAATAGTCCCAATTTTAATTTAGTTTGTGTAGTTGATAACGCACATAATCAAGATGTTAATTGTGTAACTTGGAATCCTGTAGTGCCTGGATTATTAGCTTCTTGTAGTGATGATGGAGAAATTAAAATATGGGAATTTAGGGAATGATATAATTTTGTGATAGTTTATAAATATTAAGTATAAAAAATATGTTATAAAAGTGTTTTTTTTTTATTAAATAATGCACAAACAAAAACATTAGACAGAACCACTAAACCAGGAGGTAAAATTGTGTATTGAACATTGTGTATGACATATAAGAAAATCAACATTATATAGTATGTCATAAAGCCAGGATTGTTGCTGCTTCTCAATTAATTAAAGTCCTTTCATTTATCTTTTAAATCTATCATATTATATCATTTCATTATAACAGAAATAATTAACCATTTTATTTTCTTCATAAGTAATCTAGGAAGTATAAAAAAATAGGAAGTTGTATCTACTGATCAGTAGACTCCAGAATAACCTATATTGTGTGTTAAAACATTTAAGTATTTTGTTATACCCAAATGCACCAGTACCTGATGTCTATAGGACTGTCTCATAAACAAAGGTATTTTTCATCTTCTTTTTTCAATACCTTGGCCAATTATTGAATCTTGATACTACTCTCAAATATTTTGGAGCCAGGATGTTCTTCAGCCTGGGCCTCACCATCCAGAGATATTGCTCTGTATTATGAGGTGCAGAAGGTTATACCTCTAGGCACTGTGAGCATTCAATCCAAATAAAATGTTGATCTTGAGTTGAGTACCTCAACACCTTGCTAACTTTGTGGTGAACACCTCATTAATCTTGTTTTGGCTTTCACTCCAAATTTCAAATCAGTAACACAGAGTCTAAAATCAAGATTTTATGTGATAATGAACTCTATGCTGGGATTAGAACATGTTTTTTCAAAATAAACATAAGTAGAACTTTTAAAAGCAACTTCACCCAAACAAAATTTATTATTTGAGAAATGCATTTCTCATTTAAAAACTTTTTGGTAAAGAAAAAAAGTATTATCTGAGAAATATATTTCTGGTCTAAAAACTTCAGGATAAAGAAAAAAATGTAAAGTAGGCAGTAAAAAATACCCTCATTAGTCATATTGATTACCAATTGGTAGTCCTCAATTTTTTTTCTGTGAATTGAGTGAGTTTTTAATTGATGAGGGCTGTTAGAATTTTATATGCTGTGCTCAGTAGAGATATTGCTCTATAGTTGTTAGTTTGTTACCTCTCCTTTCTTAAATACTGGTATAATTCTGCCTTTTTTCCAATTCTCGGGCATTTCTTCTGCTTCCCATATTCTAACTATTTGGATATAGATGCTTGTTAATAACTTTTCCCCTACATTTTTAATTAGCTCATTGGGAATTTCATATGGGCCAGGTGTTTTTTTCTGTTTCATTTTTTGAATGATGTCTAAATATTCATCGTATGTTGGTATCCCTATTTCATTATCTCTAATGTCTTTCATTGCGCCTACTTCCTATTCCGGTCTTTCTTTGCATCTATATAGTTCTGTGAAGTGTGTTTCCCATAATCTATTGTCAATTTTAACTACTGGTCTGCCTTTTCTTTGTTCAGCCTTTAGGTATCCAAATAGGTTGACACTGTCTTTACTATTCTTTTCTAGGCCCTTTAACAGCTCTTTCACCCAGTTTTTTTTGTTCTTGCAACAATTATCCTCTGCTTTCTTTTTTTCTTTATATTAGTTTTGATGATGTTCTTCTTTAGTTGATATCCATTTATCTCTTGCTTCGTTTTTCTGTTTGATTTTGATTTCGCATTCTGCCAAACCACTCTTTCCTTCTTTTTATTTCCCTCTGTCCTAGCAGCTCTTCACTGAATTCAAAATGGATTCTTTTATATTTTTCCATATGTCCTCTGTGTTATTTGCTTGTGTTAGATTTTCCTTTAGGGTTGTCTCATATTGTTCTACTTTAACTTCTCCAGATTCCATCTTCTTTCTCCTATTACTAGAAAATGGTCTGTGTCTGCATTTGCTGCTCTATATGATCTGACATTGTGCATTATTGCTTTCCATTTTTTGGATATTAGTATGTGATCTATCTGACTGCCATCTGTTGTGCCAGGTGTCAACCATGTTACTTTATGTTCTCTTCTGTGCATGAAGTTTGTGCTTATAATGTAACTGTTTGTAATTGCTGCTAGTTGGCATAATTTTCTTCCATTTTCAATGTCTTGTCATGAATAGTTTCTTTCCCTGCTACTTCCTTATACTGGTTTTCTTTGCCTACTTTTGTATTGAAGTCACCAACCATTAGTACTATATCATTTCTGGGTAACCTTTAATATAATTCTTCCAGTTGCTCATATAATTCAATTTTATCATTTTCTGGTGCATTTTCTGTGGGTGCACATGTTTATGATTGACATATTGGTTTGTTTGTTTTCTATTTTTATATATGACTATAACTTTGTCCCTAATCTTGTAAATTGTTAACCATGAATGCTGTACCGTTTTTCCCTTGCTTGTTTTCTCCTGAGTAGTATATTGTGTAGTTTTTCTTTTTGATATTTCCTTCTCCTTTCCATCATACTTCTTGAAGGGCTAGTATGTCTATTCTGTATCTTTGCATTTCTCTGGCTACCTCTTGCATTTTACCTGGTCTCAATATTTGAATGTTCCAGGTTCATACTTTTACTCTATTTTTCTTCTTGTTTTTTTCTTTTTCTAACTACTTTTCTTATGCTTGAATCATTGTTCTTTTTCTGTGCTAGTTTCGTCATCGTTTTCTTTAAAGTCTCTTTACATTCCATAGACATGTTTGCCAAGATGTTTTAGTAATACTAGTAGTTTTTAGCATATAGCAGCATACTTACTGTATGCTACTTTTACATATAAAAAAAAGGAGGTTAGTCTTTGTAAATGGGTATATTTATTTGCTTAAATAAATATACCCATTTACGAAGACTAACCTCTTTTTTGTGATATGTGGTATACAGCCAGCTACAGGAATTGTTTTCCTTGTGGACTTTTACATATGATCCCAGTTTTTTGGCTTTGTGCCAGTATTATTTGTGGTCTTGGTAATTTTCGCCATATTTTCGTCTTCTCCTGGTGATCTTTCAGTATATGTTCTTCCTCTGGGTTTTCCTCGAGGTGTTTTAGTATTCATTGTTTCGCTTTGTGTCTTCTTGTATCTTGTATAAGCTTTCCACAGTATATGTTTTACTTTTACATCAGCTATTACATCTAAAACTAACCCAAAGTAGTAAAGATTGTAAAAATGAGAAAATTTGAGTATTATGTCATGTGACATCCAGAATACAACAAGCTGAGGTATATAGATGACACAGTCAATATTCACTTGGACTTTACAGACATTGGTAGATATATTATGATTGAATGAAAGTTTTCACAAATATGACATCAGAATGAACCCAAGGAAGACAAAATTCAAGGTTATCACAAAACATCTATGAGACAACAAAATATTACATAGCATCAGCAGTAAACAGGTACAAGTATTTGGGAATTTTGTTATCTCATAATGTAGATCCAATCATTAAAACAAAAGATATTGAAATTTCTAGAGTCAAATTTGTAAATGTGAAGAAAGTTTTTATTATCAATCAGTCCTGATTTTTTCCATTGTTGAACATAAGCTTCTAGGTTTTTCTATCTATTTCTGTTCTGTGCCTCCACCATCTAGTTGCTCACAATTATTTTGAAGTCATTGGTCCACCACATTGTATGGTCTTCCTGTGGTCTCACATAAGGTTTCTGGTCTCTATGTCAGGACTGGCAGAAATTTATCCTTTTTTTTATAAATGGATTGGAACATTTGTTATAAATATGTCACTCATTTCTCTGAACACAGCCCAATCTAACTTACTCTTCTGAGTAGCTCACATGTCTGGTAATCTCGTGTTAATCTTATTCATGGCTTAAATACACATCTTTACACAACCTAAGCATTCTCGATTTATAGTATTAGTGCAATGTCATCATTTTTATTGTCCCATAGTTAATCTTTAAACTGACGCTAGTTACTTGCTGTGGTTGTTGTAGCATAACTCTGGCTTTTCCTAACTCATCTGTTATAAGAACAATGATTTCCATTGATGTTAATACCATTTGAGTAGTACTCTAATCAATTAAATTCAAAACGGCTGTTATAAATAGTTTTTTACAAAGAAT
The DNA here is from genome assembly GCA_918026665.1 of Diabrotica balteata. Lineage (NCBI taxonomy): Eukaryota > Metazoa > Arthropoda > Insecta > Coleoptera > Chrysomelidae > Diabrotica > Diabrotica balteata. The sequence continues at coordinate 52,524,816 of OU898277.1, forward strand.
CTCCCTGCCACACCCTCTGCTAATTTTTATCTTCTAGGTCAGGCAATGAAGGTTTATAGTTGGTTGCATTTTCATAAATATGTCAAATAATATCTGCATACCTGTGGTCTATTCTGCATTCTAATAGTCTTTTTAAAACAACAACTCTTTCCAATCTGTCAAATGCTTTGTGGAAATCAACAAAAATAAGATACATGGGTCTATTATATTCAATACTTTTCAACTTGAGTTTTAAGATACTGCAGATGGTCATTTGTTCCATGGCCTGATTGAAACCCTTCTGATATGTAGAAAGTATTATGGGAAAAAATCTAATGATGGACCTAGTATTTATAATGCTACTCTACAGCATGAACACTGAAACAATTAGTGAAAAAAGTTAGAGGCATTTGAATGCTGCATATATAGTGGACAAAGTTGTTAAAACTATTAAAAAGCAAAAACTTGAATATTTTGGACATAGCTTGAGAGGATCAACTTACAGACTGCTACAGCTGATTATGGAAGGCAAAGGAGATAGAGGAAGCCTCTTGGTTGTGGAATGTGAGAGACTTGTTTATTTAGCTCCATCCAACTTTTAAGAGTTGACATAAATAAAGTAAAAATTGCCATGTTGACATCCAACCATTGATAAAACAGAACTTTAAGAACAAGCTTTTATTTTCCTAAAATCCTCTAATTCACACTGTGAGAAAAATGTTCATAACTGCTGGGTTAAGCTTCTAGTTTATTTCAATTAAAACTTTCAACTGTAATTTCCCACAAGAGTTAAACTTGAACATTCAGGGTTCTGGTATATAAGAGTATATATATTACAAAAATTTAAAAATTAAAACAATAATTTATTAAAAATATTTAATAAAAAATCTTAATACAATACTTATTTCTTTCCAAATTTGTGTTGCTCAAATGCTGGTAACAGTTGTGTTATTATATTCAAAGGATGTACTTCAATAACCACCAACTCATCTTCATGAAGCCATTCGAGATATGCCAAATGCTTGTACTTTTTAATTGAATTAAAATTAAATTCTTTGGACACATCAAGACTACCATTTCCTTTAATATCTGCAAAATATTTTTTTAAAACTTTGGGTTCCTTCTGTTTCTTTCCAGTAGTCTCTTTTTCTTTATTGATAATTATTATATTACTGTCATCTTGTAGTATGATAATATTTTCTCTTCTAGGATCAAAAGCAACATTCCTGATTGGGTAAGGCCTAGATTTCCACTCACTGTTTTCAAAATCTTTTGAAAATGATGTAAAATGTTTTTTAACAATGCTATACTCTATTAATTTACAGTCTGAATAAACTACCACTAAATTTGTAGATGAGGGATGAATGGCCATGGCAGTAGGAGGACATCTATATTTCGGAAGTTTACAGTGATGTATCCATTCTTGTTTCTTTGCGTTCCACTGAAACACTACTATATTACTCTCAATATCACCAACAACTATATATTTACTACATGAACTAATTAGTAGAAATGTTATACATGTAACATATCTCTTCACATTGAATCACTTGGGATATGGAAACTCTCTGATCTAAAAGCCTATAAATAACAATGTTTCCTGTGTTTTGACATGCAATTAGTTGTGAATTATTTGGGGCAAAGGCTACTAATAAACATGGGATATTCTTATTTTCAAGATCATCTACTTTTATAAGATTTGGTGTTTCTTCATCATGTATAAATTGGAATAGATTTACACCTTTTGCAGTACTATATATTATCCATTTTCCATTATTAGATATAGCACACGAGATTATACCTTCTTTATCTTCTTCGCCATCATAATTCTTTGTTACTCTTTTCAATTCTAACAGTTTTTTTGGTTCTTCTTTCAAAGGAATTAATCCCCTAAAACTGACATCAACATTTTTGCTCTTACCAAGACTCCATATTTCAATATGCTTAGAAAACTTTAGTAATAAATAATTTGAAGAAGATGCAACCTGGGCACAAGGATTTTGAAGTAATGGTGGTAGTTTAAGGAGAGTCTTGGGAGGATGATAACTACATGCTAAGTAGCTATCTGCTCCTCCAGAATAGAGTTTGTTATCCAACAAAACAAGGGAATTCACATCATGTTCATGAATTTTTCTTTGGATACTTCTAACCCACTTTTGTGTACCACCCTTGATAGTGACTTTTTGATAACTGGTAATGTTTGGATCAACTCCTGCACAGTATAAAGAACTTTGGTCACTAGATAATGTAATTGTTAAAATATCAGCCTTATGTGACTGATAACTTTCTATTTGAGAGCCAACTTTACCATCCCAAAATGACAGTTTTCCCCTAGAGTCTCCTGTAATCACTGTAAAGTCATCAGTTATATCTATGCACCACACAATAGTTGGCTTATTGTTTTCTGCTCTTCCTGTTGTCATTTTGTGAATGGCATGGCCAGACTGTACATTCCATATTCTAATAGCATCAATACTTCCACTTGCAATAAAGTCACCAGTGGCATCAAATTTAAGACACATTATTCGTCCCTCTTGTTTGTCTAAGAATTTTTCAAAATATACACCATCTTTATTGACAGTAAATATATTCAAATATCCTTGTTCTGTTCCTATAGCAATTTTGGAACCAGTTTTATTGATATCTAAGCAAAATGCTGCCTCACCTGTAACTGCCCATCGATTTTCTATACAAAGTTTTGACAAATTGTATTCAATTAACAGTCCATGTAGTCCTACACTAAAAAGTCGATTATCACACCACACAACATCTTCTATACTAAAATTATCCGTACTAGGTGCTATAGTTCTTTCTAAAAACCACGTATTCTGTAGGTTCCATATTTCTATTGTTGCGTCTGTTCTACATAATGCTAGCTTTTTAGTGGAATTCTGAATCTTCATACATCGAATTGCTTGTGGTTCTGGATTATAGAATCTAATATTATGGATTTTACACTGTGCCATTCTAATTATTTCTAGTATCACTGAAAGTATTGCTTCTTTATATTTAATCTTTTAGCATTTGATTATTATGAACCATATTAAAATATTTTATTTAACCTCAAATTAACACATGCTATCTGCTATTAACTTCTCTTCTACACAATCTGCCTTTTTTTCGAAAATCGACAATCCGCAGCTAGGCGTTACGTTATTGGTTCAATAGTTTACTTCTAAACGAAGTAATAGACAATAGCATGTATTATATTTTCCTATTAAAGCAAAATCGAGACAAGGTGTTATATATATATATTAATAAATATATATTGAAATTTGTGATGTATTCAAAATAATTAAAAAAAGACAACCATATAGAAAAAGACTGAACCTAGTAATTTTTATCTTGGGAAAAGAAGAAATGAGAAATGTAATGCTTCTAACTTCACACCTAAATATATAACCGCGTTTTCTGAAGGAAGAATGTAAGACAATCTGTTCAAAAAGCGTACATTAATTACTTTCTTTATTGAACCCTTAGTGTTATTTAATATTTTCAGTTTTTAAAAGAAATATTTCATTAACTGGCTTTAGTGAAGCTTTGCAGTAATGGATAACTTTTCTTCGAAAAAGCCAAAAACTGAAGGTAAATATTATATAATCCTGTTTATTATGACTTTTTAATTTTATATGCACTCTTTGTAAAGTAGCAGTGTATTGAAATGGAAATGTATAAGAATATATGCAATATTATGTATACGGCTTCTAAAAATAAATTTGTTATTATTTATAAATTGCTTAAATGTCAAAATGAAATAATTTGACAGTTGACATTACAATGAATTTTAATTTTGAGGTTAAATATCTGTTTGTGTCTCATTCCATGTGGTTGGCTGTATTTTTAAAACTAATTCAAATTCAATAATATAAAAATGATTCGAAGGCAGGCCCGTTTAAGAAGGGAATATTTGTATAGAAAAACTATTGAAGATAAGCAAAAATCAATTCAGGATAAAAAAGACCGAATAAAAAAGAGCCTTGATCAACACACCACCATTCATGGGGATCTACAAAAGAAAGCACTTCATTATGCCAAGAAAATAGAATGGGAAGATTCAGGACCACAAGCTGCAACACTCCTTGGGGGTGAAAGTGGTGGTGCTGTAGCCAATTCACAGGATGATGAATATAGATATGCAGGTGTAGAAGATCCAAAAATTGTAATTACCACTTCAAGAGATCCCAGTTCAAGATTGAAAATGTTTGCAAAAGAACTTAGGTTAATATTTCCTAATGCTCAAAGAATGAATCGTGGTAATTATGAAATGAAACAATTAATTCAGGCATGTAGAGCTAATGATGTTACAGACTTTATTGTAGTTCATGAACATAGGGGTGTACCTGATAGTCTAGTTATTTGTCATTTACCTTATGGCCCCACAGCATATTTTAATATGTCAGATGTAGTAATGAGGCATGATATACCTGATCTTGGAACTGTATCTGAGCAGTATCCACATCTGATATTTCATAACTTCAAAACAACATTAGCAGAACGAACAGGAAATATTTTGAAATATTTATTCCCAGTGCCAAAGGAGGATTCTAAAAGAGTTATAACTTTTGCTAATCATGATGATTATATCAGTTTTAGACATCACACTTACAAAACTGTGGACAGACAGGTGAGTTTTTTTTATTTTAATCAATTGAGTAAAAGGCAAGAGTGGAAGTGGGTTGATATTCTGGTTTTAGTGTTAAGTTATTTAACACATATTATTTTTTGTTATCTTTACTAAATTCAAAGCGTTACATTTATAAGTATATGCTTAGAAATTTTTACAAATCCCATCTGCATAGTGACTGCTTGTGACTATTATAAGTTCATTTATGTTTTTATACTTTATTGATCTATATGACACTTTTGTTCTTTTGTACTTTTGTTTTCTATGTTGTCTAAAAGCTATTTAGTCTTTGATGTACCTGGTCTTCCTTTGGAAATATATGTATTGTTTGGCCTTATTTTTCTATTATTTGTTCTTTGATTGCTGTATTTATGTACTTTTTTTAGCATTGTTGTATTCAAAGTGCATTTACAAACTATAAATTTTTTAAATACAGTGAAACTTGGATAAGTCGAATTTCAGGGGACCCTTAAAAAAATTTGAAATATGCAAAAATTCGAATTAAAAATATATTCACAAAAAACAAAGATGCCTACAAAAACATCTTAAAATGATAAAAATCAACAATAGTTGACCATTTTTATTGCTTGTAGATGTTTTCTGCAGAAATATCGAAATATATTATTGCTTGCAAAATTATACAAAAATTCTACTTAAAAATATATCCACAAAAAACAAAGATGCCTACAAAAACATCTGCTTAAAAAATAGTCAACAATAGTTGACCATTTTTATCGCTTGCAGTTGTTTTCGTTCCTATTTTGCCTGAATTTTGTCAACCAAAAAAATGAGCCAACAAAATTCGGCCAAGAATACCAAATAAAACATTTGCAAGCTATAAAAAATAGACAATTATTTCTTCCGTCAATGTTTTCAATCAAAAAACTTCTGTAAAAATGATTTTTATGACACCTTGCTCCATAGGCTGGAGAACTGAAGTCATGTTAGCAGGAAAAAAAATAACGTTTATATTTTCCATGAGTGGTATAGTGTTGTGTGTCGTATAGTTGTCACTAAACAAAATACCTTTTCTTTTTTCTTTTATGAAATTTTCATCTAATTTTTTCATCCATTTCTCGAAAAGATTACTAGTCATCCAAGCTCTTACGTTGCTCACATGTTCTACTGGTTTTGACTTGACGTTAATAAAATAACGTGCATTAGCCGATTTTTTCTTCGTCCCCTTTTCTACTTAATTAATTTCCGCTATTTTTTTTCGATGATAATGTCAAAGTTTTGTATGTTCGAAGTTTATTTGCTCAATACGAAGTGACACTGACGTGATGCCCCCCCGGCAGGTGGGGGAGAATTTAGGTGCCAGGTATGGGTACAATGTACAATGGTCTTGAAACAAGTGGCATGTTAGGACAGGAAAGAATATTACCTATTTCTCCTAAAATTTACAGCATGAAATTGGCATTTTTAACTCTTAGAAAAGTTCGAATTATCCAAAATATAATTCGAATTATTCAAGACTTTTTACCATTACTTATATATGAAATGCTAGGGATCAGAATAAACATTCAAATTAAACAAGATTTTGAATTAGCAAAGTTCGAATTAAGCAGGTTCCAGTGTAATACCATATAAGTAGAAAGTCATATTGAATCATTGAAACAAGCTGCTATTTTGCTATTACAATATTTTTTGTATCCACCAAAGTCTACCTGATTACAAATGCTTAGTTTATGTAGATGTAGTGACATACATCATTTTTGTATTATACTCTATTTCACGAATATGTGACTGTTTTAAATTTGGTTTAAGGTATCGATTTAAATGGTCCAATGTGCTAAATTGTACAATAGTAAATTCTCCCCATTTTAAAAATACTGTTATGACAGATATAAATAAGTCTTAGATTTATATATGAAGTCATGATATAAATATAAAGTTAATAGTTTATAGAACAGTTGTAATTCAGATTTTGAAGTATATAATTACTATCATTGAGTTTAGTATTGTAAACAAGTTGGTTTTTGAATTAAGTGATTTAAACAAAGTATTACAATACTTAAGCAATTAAATAGTGTAATTTATTTGGTTGAATATTCAATTAGTATTAAAAAATCAAAAAAACTTACTTATTCTCTTATTCTCCTAATCTCCCAAAACTATCATCAACCATCAGATTTACAGCCATAATCACTGTCGTTGCTATCCTCATTCTGATGGTAAATTATAACAGGATTAACTGCTTCGATGCAACCTTCACAGATCCACCATTCTTCAATTAAGTGTTCAGATTTTTTCACACTTTTTTCCCAAATTTCAGTAGTGGCAATATCCAATGCTTGTTGTCATGTTTCCAACACTGTCTCGTCCATTTGTATCCAATATGGTTATCATAATATGTAACATTAGTAATTGAGGCTTAGAACAATATTGAGGAAATGTAATTTTTTATTTGTTAACCATTCTTTTATTTTATCTACAGTCCAGGTGTTTGTTGGTTGCTTATTTAAAATTTCAGAATAGTACACAGCATTATCCAGTATTATAACTGATGGTTTATGTAAGCTTTGTCATTAAGTCATTGTATTTATTTGTAGGAGCGTTTGTGTAAAAATTTTTGTTATTTTCAGATTAAATTTCACAATAAATTTTGTGTCTATCTGAAATCTATTAACTGAAATAATTTTAGTTTAGATGTCATACTAATAGTAGATCCTTTTTATTTGAATAATGATTAGACCAAATGACTTTCATACTTCTACTTGCACAGTAAAATATTAGCTGTCGCAATAGTCCAAAACAGTTGTATGTTTGTGGAATAACCTACTACTTCTTGATTTATCCCTTTGATTATATTGATGGAGCATATAAAATAAATGAACATATTTATATAAAATCAAAACCATATAAATTTATTATAAAACAAAAACCACTGATATAAGAGTTATTCATGATAATGAAATTAAATATAGATTAAATAATAATATTCTTCTGAAGATGCGAGTTTTGTCTTGCAAACCCACTTTCTACACAGTAGTTATAAGCACTTTGGATGACTATTAGGTAGCTATGAGAAAGTGGGTGATATATTGTGTCCTATTAAAATAAATGGAACATAAAGGAAAAATCTATAAGGTTAATCATATACCTGTGTGATGTGTGGCACTGAATTTTTGGGCAGTTAAAAAGAAATAAGAGCAATAACTATTTTATATTTGAGAATTACGTGATGTGATAGAAATGTAGGAAAATATAATTAATAAAACCAACCCTTCCAGTTCTTGCCCATGTAATATCGTAACTTTAAAGATTAAAATTATAAATTCTAGGTAAAATTAAAATAAAATTATTAAATAAATCTACCATTTTCTAGCTGGAACTAAGTGAAATAGGACCTCGATTCCAATTAAGGCTGTATGAGATTAAGTTAGGAACATTGGATACTATTGACTCTGCAGATACCGAATGGGCACTAAGGCCCTATATGAATACTACAGTTAAAAGGCGTTTCTTTAGTGATGAAGATGGTTGGAAACAAGATGATGATGTAGAATAAGATGTTTTAATTTTTATTGTTAAATATTTTTTTTTATAAATAAGACTTTATATTCTACTGTTTTCTGTAGGTTAATTTATTACAAAATAAATGTTTTGTATGAATTTGTTTTATCATTTTTGATAATGTGGCCAGTTCGGCTTTAGTAAATTATTACTTTGCATGCATTATTACATGCATCTCCAAATGCCCTCAAATGTGTAATTTCTTCTTATTGTTAAAATTATCACTTTCATATATTTAATAATACTAAGAAGTATATACTAAAAACTTTCATTTTTAAATTGGTTACATTTAGCAATAATCTACATTTAACACACAATAACAATTTTCTTATTTTCAGTATGTGTAGATGGGACAATTTAGCATTATCTGCGTCTTGTATATGCTTTCAAAAGTTCATGCCACACCAGAAATTTGGTATTATCTGCGTATTGCATATCGTCGGCTGTATGCAATAATGGCACAACACAAAAACTGGTAATTTTTCAAAACAGGGGTTTAAAGTTTGTGTGCCAATAATTTTCTTTGGGAAAAATTTTGGTGTATTTGGCAATGGGAGAGCGTTAGGTAGCTTTTAATGAATTGGAACACAGACTTTTAAATACAACCATTATTTTGAGTTGTTCCACTATTGCACATCAACATTTTGTCTTTCAAGGCAATTAAGGCAAAGACAAAACTGGCATTTTTTTGTTATTCCCATCCACTGAAATAAAGGTTTAATAAAGAATACTACAAATTACTTGAATAAGAAAATGTGTTTATTAACAACTATAAGAAGAACAAAATAAAAAAGTACATATGGGTAATAATAGAAAAAGTTATGAATAACAATGCTTTAAATGTAGGTAGAAATCAGCGTGAATTGGTGGGACATGCTTGTCTTCAATAAGGTTAATAAGGTCTTTTTCTTCTTTTCAGTTATTGGCAGGCTGCCAGTGTAAGCCTTTTCTAGTTCTATAATATCCATGCTTTCTAAACCTTTTCTTGTTTTTTTCTTGGTAGTATCAACTGATCTGTAAATAGTAGTGAATACCAGAGCTTTTTTTACATGGATTTCACAAATATTGTTATATGTTGTTCATAAAAAGTATTTCTTTGGACATCTTCATTGAAAATTGTCGCTGTTTTAGTATTTAACTTTTTCAGGTCGAAAAATCATTATGACATAATTCTTGTACTTCGAATGGTTATTTGCGACGAGCAGTTCGGATTAGCATGGCGTAATGAGTCGGTAGATAAATAGGCCCTCCTTTTAATAAATCTTATATTATTATTAAGTTGTCCCATTTTGAATATGGCCGACAAGTAAATAGCGATAAGACATTTTGAAATGAGTTACAGCGTACTGATACATCGAAATCAGGTTTTTCAGGTTTTTTCCTTGGCTGCCACAATTGTTTCAGTAAAATATGAATTACAAATCGTCAGAAAGGGTGTTTATACATGTTTGTTCCAAATACATCAGGAGGCATGAACCAATTACTATGGCACCTTTACTGCCTTCTCCTTTGTGCCAAACATAGCTGTGCACATTTCCCAGTCCCTTTTTCTGAAGTTCACGTATAGGGAAATGATATGTTGATAGCTTAGATTTATAATAGAAAGCGGAAGCGAGCCAGGGGCCAGTATTGCAAAAAACAATTTATCTCAACCGACAACATGTTATAGTGACACTATTGACGTCTAACGGATATTTTTGCTATTATTATTGTGCCAGTTTGCTATTATTTCGTCAATTTTTGAGTTGAGCCACTATTGCATACAGCCGACGATATGCTGTCAAAAGTCTCCTGCACACAGGAGAACATTGTGAACTAAAGTTCCACAGCTAAAGTGATAATATACTAATTTATTTGCAGTTGTAGCATACATGTATATATGTCTATTTAGACTTGGTTTAACTGTCTGATGCCTTACTTTCAACCTCTTAATGCTGTTTGATAAGCAGATTTCAAATTACATTTTTTTAAAATAAATTTGCACCCAACTTAATGCACATACATACAACATAACTGTCCTAGTCATGTGTTGTTCTGAATTGGTTTATGGTATGATATAGAATAGAAGTTTTAACATATCTTCGAACATAATACTGAAGCAATTATATCACTTGCTTAATTGTATTAATTTTCCAGAAGTTACAGCTGTTTCTATTGAACAAGTTATGCATATTTAAATGCAACTATAACGTCTGAACTATAACGTTGGAATGTTGATAAGGTTAGTTCAGGCGCCTACCAACTAAACTCACCCTCTCTTCCAGCAGCGCACCCGGAACTTTTCTTGGCGAATGCAACTTCGGGAGCTATCCTGGTTAACTAGCTGGTTAACTATCCTACCATAACCTTTCAATTTCTGCAAGCGGTATTTGGGAATGAATGTTCAAGTTAGTTATAGTATTATTAGTGATTCAGGTGGTTAAAAGAAGGGTGAATCTTTTCAGCGGGCAATATATCTTCAAAAGTAGCGAAGAGTCTCTTTTGGTCAAACCACAGCCTAACTAATGGTGAGATGGCTGAAGAATGTAACATTTTATGTATTTGGTACATGCCAAGACTTTTAATCCAAAAACTGAACATGCACCATCTGGTTGTTTACTGAAGAACAAAAATAATCTTAGTATTAGGAACTTCTTGAAATGCTAAATGGTGATAAAACTGTATCAAACTAACTTTTTTACTGTATTAAACTCAAGAGATCTTTCAAAGACAGGGGTTTGACCCATTTGATTAAATGAAAGACATATAGTTGGAGAGGCTAAACGAAATTACAAAAACAATTCTGATTTAATTCCATAATTAAGGGAGAAGTATATATGTTGACAAGGGAAGTCATTTGAAGGGGATCATGTTGAATGATTTATAATATTTCTAATTCCTAGTTTTTTAACAGACATGTAACTTTTTGATTACCCCTCCTACTACAATAAATGGCCAATTGAAATAATTACTTTATTTTTACAAATGGTTGTATATTGCAATCCTGAAAGCATTATTGACATTATAGAAATATAGAACATTGAAAAAAATAGATTAGAGAGAGAATATAATATTGGAAATATACAAGAAATATAACACATCGAATATTCAATGAGCAAAAATGTTTTTTGCTTGAAATACAGATTTGGTATAGTGGGCAATAAAAAATTCTTAGTAAGATCATCATTTGTCTAACTATTATACTTAGTAATGAACTGACAGTTCCTTTTTGATATCAAGTCATTACCTGTCTATCTGTTACTCTATGTGATAAATCTCTAAAATATCAATATTAACAGCGAATCTTATAAAAGTAATATATAAATATGTAAATAAGAGAGCCAAGAACACAGATTCATGTTAAATATTTAAACATATATGGCTATAATCAAATTGAATGTTCAATACACGGCACTAAGAACAAATAACCAGGTTATAGAGCCAGTACAAATATAAGCTGTACATTGAATAAAGGGATTAATTAGCAAATAAATTGAAAAATAAAAAAAACCTGAGTCTTCCTATCAGGTTGGAAACTATCATCACTGTCTTAATCCGATTAGCTGCATTACCAAATCTAAGTAATGCATATTTCTCCCCTTCCACTTTTTTATGATCACATTCTTTGTTCATACTGTGTAATAGGTATATCTACATTCCTTGTTCTATTCCATGATATTTTGTGGATTCTCTTATAGCACCACAACCCAAAGAAGTTTAATTTATTTCAGATTGTTTTATTTTTCAGCTAAATCACAATTCAAAATACTTATAATCATAGAATTCTTGTACAAATCATAGTTTCTTTAAATTTTGTGTTTCTTGTAAATTCTATGAAATTGTATAATGAAGAACTTACTGCACAGCAAAAACAGTTTGTGATTTAAAAAAACAAGTAGTGACATATTACATTCATCGAAGTATCCATTTTGTTTTACTATATTGAGACATGGACCTTATCAGTGGGTGTGGGGAAGGGAAATCAAGCATTTGAGCTTTGGATATATGGAAAAATTCTGAATATCACGATCGAGAGACACCTAGAATTTGAACGTATATATATATATATATATATATATATATATATATATATATATATATATATAACAATTTCATTGAACATTGTTCTCTTCATTTGAATTTGAACATTATTTTCACTAAAAATCATTGTTATTTATTTTCACTATATTCCAGCCAATGCTTTGAAATTTTGCAGAGGAAATTTGAAAACTCAGAGCATTTTATAAAGAATGTTTTTTTGTGACCGTTTGATAAGCTCTTCCTCGATTTTTATAAAAATTTTTGAGACACAGTATATATTAAAATTGTTATAAATAAGGAAATCCATTGCAAAGAAGTCATGTTTTCTCATCTATCAAGAAAAATGTCCAAATATTTTCTGTCACTCAAAAATGTATTGCTACAGTTCTTTTTTGTGGTAATTACTTAACGCATCTGGCACATGGTCCTAAGACTATTTTACCGCACTATATCCTTCCAACTATACCAAGAAATATTGTGCCTTCAATGAAAATCATCAACATATTTACTGGGTGTTTAGGATCCTTTCAAATTCAATTCTTGGTTAGCTGATTATGCCAGCTTCAGATCACTAAGCAATTTACATTTGCAAATGATATGTATAGTAGTTTACTCTTCCTATTTGCATTTTGTGTCACATGCCATGGTTCATTTAGCTAAATACCTATGTTGTATAAATGCTTCCTCATTCAACAGTGCCTCAGTCACTTTTTATGTGTCTGTAACTGCGACTTACTGAGGTTTGTGAGGTTGCTCGAGAGTCTTGTATTGATACTAAGTATTAGTTTCATTGTATGGATTTGCCCCCTCGTTTTTTTAGATGACTCCTATTCAGCTATTTTTGAACTCTTATCTTGCAATGTCTTCTTTAATGACACGTAACTGCTCTGGACTCACAAAAGTCTGCTTGCTTGTTCCCTTACAGACTTTAGTATGCAACGGAATGGACGTTTATTGTCTCGACATCTATATTAAAGAGACCATGTAGCCATTTGTCAGTTTAAGGGATCCTTCCAATTACCAGTTTTGTTTTGGTAAGTGAGTTTTACCACTAATATTGCCGCCTGGCCATCACTACAAAGAATAATTCTTGTAACCTCCCTTCTCATCGGTGCAGGCTATTAACTTAATAACTTCTACCTTGAACATTGTAATGATAACCCCATTAAACTTTTGAACAAAAATAATTTCTGGAGCCATCATCTCTAAATTTATCTGCAAGATAGATTTCTAAAGAATAATTTCAGTAATATTTGTGTGGTTATTCAATAGATCATTAGGAAGTCTCCACATATTGTTAGCCTTAAATCTTAGAAAATCAAGCGATGAGGGGGTACATGTAATTGCCTCTAAAGATGCTGTTCATAAGCGCTTATATCCGTACAAGAGAGACCATCAAATATGCGTTAAGTTTTACCTTTTTACAATCTATCAAAAAACAAAACAAACCATATAAAAATCACATCTACTGCCAATCCAATACCTAAGACTTTTCATCTAATCGAAAGTCAAACTATTTGCAGACAGGCCGGCCACTGCAGAAAAAATAGTCTCTCGTATGCTATATTCGTTAATTTACTATTTACAAAAGTGCCGAAACGTAAGTAGAATTCCTTCGAATCAGTCAAATCAAACAGTCTATTAAATCTGACTAAAGGACTGAAAATGTGTACATTTGTTTCACGGATTGTGCACTTGCTTCATTTATTCAAGTTGTTCACGTGATCGTATAACACAAGAATCACTAAAAGTATATTAATACTATTTTATAATGTTTAAACAGAAACTATTGTTTTAGATCTAGAAGTAACAGGAATATCAAGAAGTGGAAGAGTCAGGAAAAAATCTTCAAAATTAATGGACTTCGAATCGCCAGATGAAATAGAAAGAAATTTTAACAAAAAGTCACCAGTTACACATAGAAAACAGGAAAATTTTGAAGGTGTACCTAAGAAACAAAAATATGATGAGGTAAGGTAATAGTTATATTTTTAAATATTAGTTACAAATATTTTAATTTGTCATTGACGATTAAATAACTAAATTTATAATAAGAGGATAACTATTTTTCAATGAAAATATTTTGTCAGTAATTCATCAGAATTAAACTTATTTACCTGTGTAATATATATACATGTGTACATTAATAAAATTAAATAACGCTCTTCCTTTAATATCTCGGGCAAAGAAAACGACCGTTGACCATAAAACCGCTGACCGTTTTTTTAATTCTTCATTCTGATTTGCTTTAATGAGTTTTGTGAATCGCCCTATATAATTAATACCACTTATATTAATTTTTATTCAAATCTTCAGCCATAATCAGCGATTCTTTCCATAAACTAAAAACGCTAGCGTCATCTGTTGTTTTGGATGCATGTTTATCATAAAAATTTTTGGCTACACCCCAAACTAACTCAATTGCATTATAGTTACAATGGTAGGGCGGAAGTCGAAAAACTCTTCTACTCTTGAGTGGTAGGATGCATTATCCATCACTATTATGGATGGTCGCTCCAATTTTTTAAAGAACTTTTTTCAAACCATTCTTTAAAAATATTTGTATCCATATTTCCATGGTAATCACCTGTATTCTTTGTGGACGAAAAAATTAAACTAGCGTCAGGAATAAACCCCCATCATTTGCAGCATGACGTATAATATAGCGCTTATCATTACCGGAATGACTAGAAGAATAATAATTCGTGATGCTATATTGCCAGGATGATTTTGCTTATTTCCTTTAGCAAAACATTAGAAAGTTCACACAATACTTGTCTATTATTTGTCTTTTTATATCGAAAACCTAAATGTTTCAGCACTCTCCACAAACTAATGTCACACAGTTCCTTGTCTTTTATTTTTTGTAACACAACACTAATTGTTACATGTTCTTTGGCTTTATACATATTATATATAATATTTTTAATTTCAAGTTTAATTGACTTGTGCAAATTTAAAGTTTTTCTGATGTCGACGATTTCTCTTGCTTATTTTAATTTATCCTCACTCATGTTATTAATTCTTCGGAATGTCCTCTGTGAGATACTGCAAGCATCGCATGTGCGTTTCTGAACTGCCACAACATATGTCAATGGACCTATATTATTTTTTTACAAATTGAAATAACTTTCGACTTTCAGAACTAAACGCCGTTCTTTTGGAGATAACACTCTACGTTTCGACTGTATTTTATTTTCTTCCAAATTACTCATTTTACTTTAAAGTACCACTTCACTACACTACTATAAAAAAATAGGTACAACAGGCGAAACAATCGAACACAAATTATTTAACAGCCAATGCTAAACAAGCATAAACACTGCATTGATTGTGATTACAAAAACCGTTCGCATGTTTTAAATAAGATTTTTGCTGATTATGTATTTTGCTAAATTAATAAATAACATAAATACAAGCCACGACCATCAATTAATTTTTAACGATAAACAGAAGTGTAATATGATGACAAGTTTGAATTTGAACTACTTTGTCGATAACAGTGTCGTTAACAGATAGAAACAAATTTTAAAGTGTGTATATAGGAGACAAAAAAAAAAAAAAAAAAAAAAAAAAAAAAAAAAAAAAAAAAAAAAAAAAAAAAATTAGAGGCATTTGAACTGTGGATGTATCGCAGAATCCTGAGAATATCATGGACCGAGAGAGTCACAAATGTCGAGGTCTTGAGAAGAATGAACAAAGAAAAGGAAGTCATATTTACAATCAAAAAACGAAAACTGCAATACTTGGGCCACATTACAAGAGGCGAAAGATATGAACTGCTTCGAATAATTATGCAAGGGAAAATAGCAGGAAAAAGGTCCATAGGAAGAAGACGAAACTCCTGGCTAAAGAATCTACGGGAATGGTATAGTTGTAGCAACAACGAATTGTTTCGGTCAGCAGTTTCGAAAATACGTATAGCCCTGATGATCGCCAACCTTCGGAACGAAGATGGCACTTGAAGAAGAAGATAGGAGATTACAATTATTATGACATATGGTACTCCTTATTTTTCAAATAATATGTTCTTGTAAAGGCACAACTTTGATTATTGGGTACACCTACATTATACGATACGTCAGAAGAAATTAAAAAAATTAACATGTAATAAATTCACTGTTTAAATAAATATTCCGTACTCGTACTAAGCAATAAAATGTTTTATTTTATTTAGCGTATGGATAATTACAATACGATAAAAGTAGTATTTAGATAATAATTATGTTCAAATTGGAATTGTAACCTAAGTTAAATATTAAATATTAATGTCCAAATTGCACAGCCATTCAATTGCACCAGGAGAACACTCTGCAAAATCTTGAAGGTCTCCGATGTATCTGCGGTTTGGGCAATCCGCCATGATGTGTTGGATGGTCTGTCTCGGGGATCCACAATCACATTGTGGGCTTTCTGCATGACCCCATCGGTATAGAGAATCGGCACATTTGCCATGATCCGTGCGTATGCGATTTAATTTTGTCCATATAGGGCGTGGCAGGTTTGATCCAGTGAAGCCGATCGACGTACTTGTTATTTTGATGACGTCTGGCTCTGTTGTTGGCATCCATCTTTTCGTCCACTGCTCTTGCTTATTGTAGCTGCTACCACCCATTCCCTGAACGGATTGGACAGGGGGTCGTCTGGACTTCAGTCTTTGTAGGTCTCGTGCGGCGTGCGGAATATATTGGTGAATTGGCAGACGATTATTTGCCATGATTTTCTGATATTCTCTGACAAGTGCTGCCGTTCGTCGAATATCTGGAGGTGCTGTATTGCTCAGAATTGGAAGCCATCTTAGTGGAGTTGATTTAATAGTACCAGATATTACTCTCATAGTGTAATTTAGTTGAACATCAATCTTGTTGACATGAGCGCTATTTAGCCATACCGGTGCGCAGTATTCAGCCACAGAATACACCAGGGCCAGTGAGGACGTTCGAAGTGTATCCGCAGTGGCACCCCATGTCGTTCCAGCAAGCTTTGTTATTATGTTGTTACGGGTTCTCACTTTGGCAGCTACATTCGTAAGATGGGTTTTGAACGTCAGTGATCTGTCGAGCGTTACACCCAGGTATTTAAAGTTGTTATTATGTTTCAAAGTCTCGCCATTGAAGGTGATACTAAGGGTGTCATCCGAAAGCTGATTTGTGAGATGGAAGAGGCTTGTCTCAGTTTTGTTTGTATTAGGGCGAAGTCGCCATTGTTTAAAGTAGGCGCAGAGAACCCTTAAGTCTTCGGTAAACGCCCTTTCTCCAACATCTTTGGCTTGGTTTTGAAATGCGATAGCCAGGTCATCTGCGTAAGCAAATTTTTTTGATTTTGTCTCTGGAAGATCAGCTGTGTAAATGTTAAATAATAGTGGAGCAAGAACTGAACCCTGTGGGAGGCCATTATTTAGCTTTCTGACATTGCTCTTTGTATCGTTTATATATACTTGAAACAGTCTGTTGGTTAGGAGGTTATTGATTAGTTGGCAGGTTTTCAGGCATGGTATGACCTGAAATAATATGGTAGGCAGAATAAAATGTTAAAACCTATAAACGATAACTTGTTGAGCAGTGCTGATTGAAACAACAGAGCAGTAAAATCTTATTCATAAAGGTAGTGTAAAATATATCGTCGCTTATCTGCTCTGCTAGTAATAAAGTTACCAGCATTTAATTGCAAAGCGGTCTTCTTAGGTGGAAAATACTTTATCACACAATTTTCATATAAAAATTTAGGTATCAAAGTACTCATAAATAAATAAAAAGTACCAGTGTGGGTTTAGCACCAAATCAGTTCCATTAAAAAATAATTTGCCGCTGTAGAAAAGTTATTATTGATTTTATACTATGAATCACGAGTCATAGTTCTGAATAGTCATAAAAAGTTTACTCATATTTTTATTGAGAAGCGATAGTCCATGTAAACAAAAAGACGTGGTCTATTGTCTCAGGATCGGACTTGTTTTGTTCAGTATCAGTCGAGTAGCCGCGTATAACTTTTTCTTAACGTTTCTTTCTGCATTAAGAAGGCATTTCGCTCTAATAAATGAACTGTTTGTGTATATAATTATTTGTTTGCTAATTTACAGTGTATGTAGTATTTTTTTAGTTTTATTAAAACTTTTCAAGGTTGTGAGTTCTAATTTGTAATTTAAAATGTCCAGTTCTACCGATTCTGCGGAAGAAATTACCCCAAAAAAGGGTCAAAAATACTTTCTTTTAGTAGTACGGAAAAAAGTGTTATTTATAATGTTTATACATCGACAATAGAATCGCATCTGGAGGCTTTGGTATCGGAAATAGTGAAATAGACAGCTTATTCTTGTGGAGTAGGTGAAGCTTCTGTGTACAGAATTGTTAGAGAGCAGAGGAACATTTTCTTCCCCGAAACAGACTAAACCCAGGAAAACTATATTAGACAAAATTGATGATACCGATCAATCTGCCCATGCGAGGAATTGTTCACCAATTTTTTTTTAAACGAAATATCCACTATACATAAAGTTCTTTTAGCTGTTAACAAGGACGAAAGCTTGCCGAATTTTAAAAGCACTCTATTTTATAAACTTCTTAAGTCACTTGATTTTAAATATGCACGAAGGTACAGAAATAGTGCTTTGTTAGATCGAGACGATATCATTTTGTAAAGACGAAATTTTTGAAATCGATAAAAAAATTCAGGACCAAAAAAAATTATTATTTAGACGAAACATGGGTAAATTCAGGACATACAAAATCCGATGTGTAGGTTGACGAAACTGTCAAATCTTCAAGGCAGGCGTTTTTGTCTGGTCTTTAAACAAGTCTTAAAAATCCATCGGGCAAGAGCATAAGACTTATTATTACACACATTGGGAGTGAAACACAAGATATGAACGATGAGAGTTTCGCAAGGTGGTTTTTAACTAGATTGCTCCCTTTAGAAAATAACTATGTGATAGTTCTTAATAATGCCTCTTCCGCTATCATTCTCGAAATATTGAAAAAGTACCTACTACGTATATATATATATATATATATATATATATATATATATATATATATATATATATAAATTTCCACACATTTAATGAATTTAATCGTAGACAAAGAATTAAATATAACACAGAATTTCATAAAATCAAAAAAATACAAATTAATAAGTTCAATAAATTAAAAATATAAGCTTTTGATAAGATAAAATTTCAAGAAAAATGGTTTAAGAATCTAACATCCATTCAGTTTCCTTTTGAAATTAAAAATTTTTTAGCATTAGGACCTAAATTTTCTTTATATCCTTCCAAATCTGATATTAGAGTTCCTAATTTACTTTCTGATATTGAATCAATAATCAGATCACTTAATGACAATCAAAAGGATGTTCTTAGATCTAAATGTACAAACGTCATTACAAACTTTTTACATAAAGAAGTCAAAGATCATTTTTTAAATAAATACTATTTACAAACTAAACTTTTTCTTAAAAACCATCCTGAAATTTATATTGTCAAAAGCGATAAAGGTAACGTAACTGTTGTAATGTATAAAGAGGATTACCTACAAAGAACTGGAGAACTCTTAAATTATACTAAGTATTACACTACACTTAGAAGGAGTCCTGTTTGTACTTTACAACAAAAAGCAAATTGTCTAGTATCAAAATTAAACAGTAAGAAATTTATTGATAATAAAAAAGCAAAAGAACTCAAAATTTATAATTCTATTGCACCACGATTTTATGCTCTACCTAAAATACATAAACCAACTTTATCTATGAGACCAATTGTTTCATTTCTATGCCCTCCAAATGGACCAATAGCACAGCTCCTCACTGACATCTTAACCAATGCTTATAATTTAAACAACAATTTTTACATAAAAGATTCATTTGATTTTAGTTCTTTCATTAATAATTTCCAATTACCACAAAATTATGTTTTAGTTTAGACTTATTACATTTTAAAACACTCATCAACTTTGTTTTTGATTCTAATATTTTTATATTTAATGGTGTTTTTTATAAATAAATTTTTGGTAGCCCTATGGGATCTAGTCTTTCACCCATTCTAAGTAGCTATGTCATGGATGATGTTATTAGTGATTGTATCAATAATTGCACTTTTTTCATTCCATTTATCAAAAGATATGTAGATGATCTAGTTTTGGCACTTTCTAAACACAAAATTCTTGAAACAGTCAACATTTTCAACAATCATAATCAACATATTATTTACAGTTGAGGAAGAAGTAGATAATTCTCTACCATTCCTTGACATGAGAATTGTAAGAAATACAGACAATATGTTGAAAACTAGATGGTTCAGAAAACCCATATGTAGTAATAGATTTAAAAGCTATTACTCTCATCATCCAAATAAGATGAAAATGAACCTTATAACAGGATTAAAGGAACGTGTTTTAAAACTTTCTCATCCAGACTATCTACAAGAAGATCTTCATTTGTTAAAAAATATTTTCATTGAAAACTCTTATCCTCCAGATATGCTACATAGGATGCTTTTTTCTAATTTATTAAATATAAATAACACCATTTTTTGCTAAATCTCAAAACACTGTATCCAACAATCAAAACATATATTATCATTCACTACCTTTTATACCATCATTAACTCCTAAATTAATACAAACATTAAAGGTTATTGACAATATAAAAATAGCAACAAAGAACATCAAAACTATTTAATCTTTATATTCCAAAACTAAATATCCTATAGACAAATTAGATCAAACAAATGTAGTATACAGCATTGTTTGTACTCAGTGTGAAGCTGAGTATATTGGTGAGACTGGAAGAAATCTCTCAAATCGCATTATTTCTCACAAGAGTGATTGTAGAATTAAGAAACCATCTTGTGCTTTGGCAGAGCATGTAATAGACAAAGACATATTATGGATTTTGATAATATTAAAATTTTATGTAATGAAAGTAATAAATTTAAAAGAACTTTTTTGGAAATGGTTTGTATTAGCAAAAGTGATAATAATTTAAACAAAAGGTCAGAAATTCAAAATTTAAGCAAAATTTATAATTATATAATTTCTACTTAATTTATATATGCAGTCAGTAAAATATCACATTTTGAATTTTCCATGTATTTGTTACATTTTTTCGTGCATCTATCAATGGTGAATAAATCTTCTTCTTTTTTGTTACTAAACAAAGAAGAATTTTTTAAACAAAATTTTATTTTTGACAATATGTCAAAAATAAAAAATTTTAAGTTAGTATTTATGATATTTAGGCTGGTTTGTAGCTTTTCTATTTTTGTTTATAAATTCAATTTTTTTCTTAAGAAACTTCATCAAAATTTTTCAGAGAAACATTTATTAGAATAAGACATTTTTTTATTAATATTTTTTGTATTTAATATGTAAGCAGTAGTTTTATATAAAAAACTAATTTTATTTGGTGAGTTAACAAAAAATTTTTTATTTCTAGTTCAACTTTGTAAGATATTTTGTATTTTTTAGAAGCTCTTGATAAAAATTGTAATCACAATTGAAAGCTCGAGTAAAAAATAGTCAACAAATAGCCCCTTTTATTGACTCCAACCCATCAAAAACAGTTTTATATATATATATATATATATATATATATATATATATATATATATATATATATATATATATATATATACCCGATATTTTCGACGTCACGCCCTTCCAGTAGGGATCTGTGGAGGAGTATCACCGAGACGCAAGTCCTTATCTCTTGCCGTACTGCTCCACCATAGACCGATCAGACACCAGCATATTCTAGTTTAAGCCGCAGATTCATCTAGAATTTTAAACTGCTGCGTTAGACTTTTTGTTTTCTGTACCCCGAGCTGGGGATCGAACCCACATCCACTGAACCACTCGCAGTGAAGCAAATGAGAAGCCGGCCGCTCAGCCCGCTTGCCTATCTGACCGACGACGACCTACTACATCATGAAACAAATTTCAAAAGATATTCATTTCAATGACGATATGTTTAAAGTGGAAGTTTTACAATTAGTGGCTCCACTTAAGACAGACTTTAATAAATGTGTCTTAGACGAAATGGCAAGAGCACAAAATAAAACTATCTTGCGTTTACGACCGTATCATTGTGAGCTCAATCCAATTGAGCTAATATGGGCTGATGCTAAAAATTTTGTTGCTGTCAACAAAACTTTTAAATTCGCAAATGTAAAAAACCTCTTCGATGAAGCCCTAAACAACGTCACCCCGGAAAAAATGGAAAAACTGTGTTTAATATAATAAAAATACAGTAGAAAAAAGTTCTAGGAACTCGATAATATTGTGAGTAATATTGTGCCTAAACAACGTCACCCCGGAAAAAATGGAAAAACTGTGTGGAATATAATAAAAATACAGTAGAAAAAAGTTCTAGGAACTCGATAATATTGTGGTGGTCATAGTGGAACCACAGATTATAGAAATTGGTATTAATAGGGAGAGTGACAGTTGCAGTGTAGGAATACAAAATCAGTTGGTAAATTTAACAAAACTCTTCTTCTTCTTTAACTTCCATCTTCTATCGAAGGTTGGAAATCATCATGGCTATGCGGACTCTGTTGACTGCCGCTCTAAAAATTTCTGCACTACTGCATTCAAACCATTCCCTTAAGTTCTTAAGCCAGGATATTCTTCGTCTTCCCACATTTCGCTTTCCTTGGATTTTGCCCTGCATAATAAGTTGTAATAATGCATATTTTTGCCCTCTCATCACATGTCCCAAGTACTCAAGTTTTCGTCTTTTAATAGTTAATATTATTTCCGCCTCATTTCCTATCCTTCCAGTTACTTCCATGTTTGA
Source organism: Diabrotica balteata (assembly GCA_918026665.1). Taxonomy (NCBI): domain Eukaryota; kingdom Metazoa; phylum Arthropoda; class Insecta; order Coleoptera; family Chrysomelidae; genus Diabrotica; species Diabrotica balteata. The sequence goes on from OU898277.1 coordinate 52,547,746, forward strand.
CATTCTTTGAATCCATGATATTCGTAGGATTCTTCTGTAACACCAAAATTCAAAGGCGGCCAGCTTATTCAGATGAACTTGTTTGAGTGTCCAAGCTTCCAGACCATAAAGAAGAGTAGAGAACACGTAACATCGAAGCATTCTCAGGCGTAGTTCTAACCTTATATCCCGACAACAAAGAAACTTTTTAAGTTTAATAAATGATGTACGTGCTATTTCAATACGTGTCTTAATTTCTTTGGTTTGGTCTACATCTCATGTTATCCATGTTCCTAAATATTTATAGTTATTAACCTTCTCAATTGCAGTATCTTCAATAGTCAATTGGATATTTGCATGTGCAGATTTAGTCATGATCATGCATTTAGTTTTCTTTAAATTTATCTTCAGTCCGTACTCATGACAGCGTTCATTAAGGCGTTGCATTAGGTTCTGTAAATCATTGTTGTTATCTGTAATTATTACTGTATCGTCTGCAAAACGTAAGTTATTCAAAACTTCTCCATTGATAGATATACCTTCTATTGAGCCTGAGAGCGCTTCTTGAAATACCGCTTCACTGTAGACATTGAAAAGTAGTGGGGACAGCACGCAACCCTGGCGGACTCCTCTCTGTATTTTGATATTTTCGGTGTAATGGCTGTCAACTCTTACCTTGGCAGTTTGATTCCAATATAAATTAGATATAATTTTCAGATCACGACTGTCAATATTTTTGCTTTTTAGTATATCTACAAGCTTTTTATGTTGAACTTTATCAAATGGCTTTTCAAAGTCTACAAAACATAAGTACATATCCTGATTCATGTCCATGCATCTCTGAGCCAGCACATTCAAGCCGAACAAAGCATCTCTTGTACTCATACCATTTCTAAAGCCAAATTGTGTGTCACTAATCTCATATTGAAGAGTTTTAACAATTCTGCTGTGAATTATTTTCAAAAATGTTTTAAGTGTGTGACTCATTAAAGCTATTGTTCTGTGGTCTGAGCAAGTTGTTGAACTTGGTTTTTTGGGAATTGCTACAAAGGTTGATTGCAGCCATTGTCTGGGGATTGTGGCAGTCTGATATATTAGATTAAAGAGTTCAACCATTACATCAATAACATCTTCATCGATGAGTTTTAATAATTCGATGGGCACCTCATCTGGTCCAGTAGCTTTACCCTCTTTTGTGTTTTTGATGGCATAGATGACTTCTTCTCTTAATATTGGTGGTCCAGTATCCTCGGTGATTTCTAATGACAGTTCTTCTCTTTCATCATTAAATAGTTGTTGAATGTAATTGGTCCAGTGACATAATCTCTCCTTCATATCAGTAATAATATCCCCTTTATCATTTTTAAGGATATTCGTTTTTTGTGCGCTTTCTAGAACCTGTCATTCAAAACTCTAAAAAAAGTTAAATGTAGAGTACAAATTCAGGGAGAACTGTCTGAACCTTTTTAAATAAATAACGCGCTGCGCCAGGGAGACCCTCTTTCCTGTTCAATCTGACTCTGGAAAAAGTAATACGTATGTCTCAAATCACAACCACTGGTTCAATATACTGGGTGACAGTCGGGAGCCGGATGTTTTTAGAACGCATAGTGCGAAGCTTGAGGGGATGAGAGTGGGACAAGCGCGGCGTTACTACCTCTTTAATAGTGTGCCATTTTAGTAAACATGGAGTAGTGGACGGTAGAAAATTTCACGTTTGCATACAATACGTTTATCCGAAATCAAGGATCAGTGATCACTACGCAGTGGCTTTTTCGCACTCACTTCAATATTGGTAGGCGTGGAGCGGTTCCATCTCGCCACACAATCTTAAGATGGATAAAGAATTTTAGAACAGCAGGCAGTGTCATGAAAAAAAGCAACAAGGTCCGAACAGAACAGTAAGAATTCCTGTAAACGTACAGCGAGTGAGAGATGCCGTCGTCAGAAGCCTTATACGGTCCGCCCGAAAACATGCAATTCAGCTAAACATTAATCGGGAATCGTTTAAAAAAATGTTGCATAAGGACCCAAAATTTCACCCCTACAAATTGCAGATTGTCATGAAATTAATGGAAAGATATGTTGAACCACGTGAGGATTTCGCTACGAGTATGCAAGTTCTTTGGGAGGATAACTTAGGTCAGCATCTTCTAATGAGTGACGAACCTTATTTCCATTTGGACGGAACCCTTAATAAACAGAATTACAGGTACTGGGCTCCTGAAAACCAACGAAATCTCCATGAGCGTCCTTTACATTCTCAAAAAGTCACAGTGTGGTGTGTCATTGGTCCGACTGGCATTATTGGGCCATATTTTTTCGAAGAGGCTAGCCATACCGTCACCGTTAATTCTATTCGGTACGTTAACATGATTTTTTGGTTCCAGAACAACGCAGAAAAGGGATAAACCCAAGAAATGTGTGGTTTCAGCAGGATGGCGCCACGGCACATACTGCTCATGCTTCAATGAATATTCTCCACAACCTGTTCCCAGGACAACTTAGTTCACGCTTCACGAGATTTGCCGTGGCCTTTAAGGTCTCCAGACCTGTCAATTTGTAATTTTTTTCTAAGGGGGTATTTGAAGATTCATGTATATGCTAGCAAGCCTCGTAATTTGATGGAGTTGAAGAACGCAATTCGCCAGGAAATCCAACTTGATGGTCACCATCTTGATGACATTATTTTTCATACTTAATTAGATTGTAAATGGCATAATATAAGCTTGATTTTGATGTTAATAAAATAGTATTTTCTTGCAAATTTCTTGTGTACCATTTAGTTCAAAATCGTCCTACTGCTAATTGTCACCCTGTATAATAAATCAGTGGAAATCCTGGCTTGATATCAGTGGATTGATATCATCAGTATACGCTGATGATATCAAAATTGTTGGGAGAACGGAAAACGGTGTACGTGAGGCGTATGTAACATTAAAAGAATCAGCTACAAAAATGGGTTTAATAATAAACACCAACAAACACAACCACAAATCTTACGACCACTTGTGATAAAAACGACGTCATCGAAGCAGTAAACGAATTTGTATACCTGGGAGCGCTCCTTAACACTGAAAAAAATACTATCGCAGAAATACAAAAATAGAACTCTACAAAACAATTATACGCCCAGTCCTAACATATGGTTCAGAGACTAGAAAAACTAGTTGATAAATATATACTTTATATGGTCAACAACATCTGAATCGTCAATTTTATGCAACGCTACTTCTCCCCTTGCGTCAATAAAGGCAGTAACTTCTGTTTTATTTAAACATCTGTATGCACTTTTACAGTCATACCCAGAGGGAAATATCTTCGATTCAACTTCCTTTTGTTAACTCTCCAGTTTTCGAAGTTCCTCAGCCGCTTCATCATGAAATCTCTTGATTTTCCCAATCTGAAAGGAGAGGGGAGGAATGATGTTGTTAGCAGTATCAGAGACAGGTACGATGTCACCTGAAGTTCTATCACACAAAACATTTTATTCGCTAATATCTTGCACTAGAACCAATTTATTTTAAACATGTTATTTCATCGTCCGCGATTTACATACCTTTCTCTTTTGTTGTACTGAGTTGAGTCAGATCATGAGAAATGTTTCCGGTTAGAAAGTTCTTAGGCGGACGCCTCCATTTCAATTTGGCCGACAGAACAGCCTTATTATAGTAAATGATGTATTACCCTCTAAAAAATATATGAAATAGATGTTTACCGTAATAGGTCAGGCTGTAATACACGCTTCAACCAATATCAAACACTTTGAGTAGCAGTCCTAAACTAAACTATAACAACATTGTACTTCTAATCTATCTATCTAATCAGCCTTAAACGCCCACTCTTGGGCATAGGCCTCCCCTGTTAATCTCCATTGGTCTCTATTTTGGGCGATCTGCATCCAGTCTTCTTCTGCCGTTCTCTTAAGATCGTCAGTCCATCTCATCTGTGGACTTCCTCTTTTTCTTTTCTTTTCTTTTCCCATGGTCTCCAGTGTAGATATCGCTTATTCCATCTTTCATCTTTTTGCCGGAGAGTGTGACCGGCGAAGTTCCATTTAAGTTTTGCAACCTGTCTTGATACATCGTTCACCTTTGTTTTTTCTCTGATCCATGAGTTTCTTTTCCTGTCTTTAAGACCGATACCCAGCATCTGTCTTTCCATTGCCCTTTGTGTTTTGGATATCCTGTCGATGTTCTCCTTTGTGAAAGTCCATTTTTGTGAGCCATATGTGATAACTGGTAAAATGCACTGGTTGAATACTTTCGTTCGCATATATTGAGGGAACTTTTTATTTTTTAGAATATATGATAGTTTACCAAATGAGGCCCATGCTAGTCTAGTTCTTCTTTTTATTTCTTCTGTTTGATTGTCTCTGTTCAGCTTTATTATCTGTCCTAGGTATATGTATTCTGCCACCTGCTCTAATTTATTCTGTTTGACTACTATTTCTAATTGGTCTTCTTAGTTTGTCATAGTCTTGGTTTTACTATAGTTCATCTCTAGACCTACCTCTGTCGCTTTTCTATTTAGTTCCTCAACCATCTTCTGTAACTCTTCCTTCTTATCTGTTATCAGGACTATATCGTCTGCATATCTCAAGTGGTTCAAGAGCTCTCCATTTTACTCTTATTCCGTATGTATCCCATTCTAATTTTTTAAATATGTCTTCCATAGCCTGATTGAACAATTTCGGCGATGTCTCCCTGCCTGATTCCTCTTTCGAATTTTATTGGTTCTGTAGTGTGTTCGTTCGTCAATTTTATTGTGGTACTCGCATTTTTGTATATATTTGTTATTAGGTCCGTGTACCTGTAATCAATTCTGCCCTTCTGTAGTGAGTTTTTGATGGCCTAATGTTCTATGCTGTCAAACGCCTTTCGGAAGTCTATGAATGCCATGTATAATGGGATTTGATACTCGTTCGACTTTTCAATCAGTATTTTTACTTTTAGCTGATGGTCGCTAGTACTAAAACCCTTTCTGAATCCCGCTTGTTCTCTTGCTTGGTATTCGTCAAGCTTAGTTGTTGTACTCGTCAACATTGTACTTACCTGTATCAAATTTGTCTAGCAAACACTCTTCTTCTGATCCAGATGAAATAGCCATCGCATAATACATCTAGCCAACAAAAATAATGTGTAATAAACTGTTTAAAGCACGTTAACACAGAACTATACACAGTAAACAAACACTACCTGGAATTGGTTCAGTATTCTGACAGAAAATAAAAATCTGTCAGTAAACACCAGAACTTGCTGCTGCATAGCGGATATTATTAGAACAGGACTTGGTTCATTATTACCCTGAAAAGTTACCTGTTTGGTGCATGTTATAGCGTTGTTAACTCGTAAATGACAAACAGTGGACTTGTTTCACTTCTATTGTGAACCCTCCAAATGTCACTCACTAAACATTTTTCATTTCCAAACAAATCCCTATTTCTATCATTATAATTTTCTTTGAATAAGTATGTCAATAAATATTATTATTTTATTAATAAATCTTTACATTATTTATCTTTCATTTTCAACGTGAAAGTTTCAAACTCAATCACAATCAAAAATTGTATAATTTTCATAAAATTAAAACTAAATTTCATATTATGTGAAATTTTTACAATAAGAATAAATTTAATTACAATAATTAAAACTTTTTTTTTATTGAGTTTAATGCGACAACTAATGGTCATTGGCATGGTACAGTGAATTTTTACAGTCAGGTACCTAGTGTAGAGTGTAGTGTGTGTGTGTGTAGAGTAATTGTCTTGTTACTTAGCAAAGTCAACGTCATTGTCTTTGCTAAGAGACGCTAATTGTATCCGAACGTCTGCGGTCCCTCCAGTGAGTACCGATCGCACAAGGATAGAAATTATTTTCATTCATCCACCCAGGTGACATTCGAACTCACGACCTTTAGGTTTAAAGGTAGGCGCTCTTACCACTGAGCCACAGAAGGGGTTATAATTAAAACATTAAACTTTACAAAACTACAAAAAATCCGTCTCAGTACATTGCTTAATCTAAAAATTTTACGTAGTTTTAAGTATTATTTAAAAAACATGTTAGTCGCGTCAGAGTACAACCCTGACCATTGCGGGTGCAGCAATAAGCGCAACCAGTTAAAATATCCGTATCACTGTATAGATACATTTATTTTTTACAAGCACTATCGCTTCTTTGTAAAAATACTTTTGTTTTAATAATATAGATGTACCAGAAAGATGATAATTACGATATGGATGATAGTCGCTCTGATACAAGTGAGTACGAGCCGAATGCAAATGCTACTGAATCCAGCATCGACGAATCGGTGGAATCTGATAGTGATTACGAAGATAATGAAGGTTTCAGAAGATTAGATGCGAATTCCTCAAAAAAGAAGCTCGTCATCAAAGATGGTAAAATAATCAAACCAGACAAACTAAAAGGAAAGGACAAAGGTACGATTTTATTTGATAGATTTATTTTGTATTTTTTGAATTGATTTATACCTCTATTCCCCAAGAAGAATTTATCCTTGCATTTCCTTATTTTATTTTTTAGTATCATTTCCCTCCGAAGGTTGCCGATCAAAATTGCTAATCGTAGTTTTGGAAACTGCAGCACGAAATATTCTTTCAGATAAACGGTCAAACCACACATGTCCTTTAACAATGAATTCTGACGTCTTACTACTGATCTTTTATCCTGTATTTTACTCTGTATTATCAGTCCAAGTAGCTCGTATCTTTCACCTCTTAATACATGACCCAAGTACTGCATTTTTCTTTCTTTGATGGTGTTTAATAGTTTTTTTTGTTTACTTATGTGGTGGAGAAGGTCGTAGTTGGTGTTTTTTTCTGTCCACAAAATTTGCAGTATCCTTCTGTATACATACATTTCGAAGGCCTCTATTCTTTTTGGTTTGATCTTGTAAAAAAAATGTCAACATGCTTATGAATATTTTCCTCGCTTATTCAATTCTTGATATCAAGTCTTTTTTGGTTTATGGTGGTAATTTTTTCTACTTTTTGACCCTTGTCATGTAGATATGTGTTTTTTGGCATCTTTGAAAAGACTAGCATTTAGGGTTTGAATATGTATAGATGTAAGCCGAACGTTTCGCTATAATGGACTACGGAATGTTTTATGTTTTGTAGCTCTGGCCACTGTTTGCTATTAGGACGGTAGCGTCCGCGTTCCCGATGTTGTCTGTCGTAGTTCTGTTGATCTTGATTCCCCTTTGGACTAGTCCAATGCTTCTTTAAATATAGATTCCGAGTACAGATTAAACAAGAGTTGGGAAAGGACACAGCTCTGCCTCACTCATCGTCTAATCCACATATCTTCCGGTGATGTTTGTTTTACTTGGACTATTGCCATCTATAACCTGTAGAGTTGTGTAATAACGCCATTCAATGCGTTAAACATCATTTGATGGTCAACGCGATAAAATGCCTTCCGATAGTCAATCAAACATGAAATTTTCAAATAAAAGACAGATATCAAGCATAGTTCTTTTATTAAATCTTGCTTGAAGTAAACCAAAAAACGATTTTTAAGTAAAAGAAACGTAGCAAACTTCAAAAAAAACTTCAAAAAAAGTTGATGACTGATAAAAAATATATAACGTTTTAGATTTATTTCGTCAAAAAATTTGGCTATCCAGCACATTAACGAATGTCATAGACATTTAAGTACACTACAAATAACGAACATTAGACAAAAACACAAATAGTTTAAAAAAATGTTTAGGATGCTACATTGTGGGCAATATCAGGAGACAAAATGGCTCCTGGTAGGTCAGATTTAACGGAAATGTTAAAGTGATATCTGACATATGACAGTTAAGAGGGACAGTCATTATTAAAGTGTACTGCACATTTCAAAAACTCTATCGTAACCTGAATATCAACCATAAGTACAACCGACCAGTAGTATAGAAGAAGCCACCAGATGAAATATGAAATTATATTGATTACTAGATGTAGACTCTATAATCCAGATCTCACACTCAAAAAACCTGTTAAGAATAACCGATGTGTTAGTTTGGGGGCAAATATAGTGGATACAGAGTGTGAATGCAAGAAATACTATAGAAAAGACGAAATGGAAATACCTAGAAATACAGATTAGTTTGGGGACAATATAGTGGATACACAGTTTGAATGCAAGAAATACTTAGATTAATAAAGATTAAAGTTGAAAACTAAGTGTGCGAACTAAGTGTTATACCTCCGGTTCAGTCAAACGTAAACGTCAATGGGAAATCTATAAAATTGAAAATATCATAGCATTACTCAAGACCAATTAAGCAATAGTGGTAGATGATAAAATATACAACTGTGGAAATGGTATATCTAAATTACAAAAAGATATGTAGAATGTAATTTACGCCAACTGTAAATCAATTGATCACGAACAAACTTGTTTAGCAAGTTGTTGATGATTTAAATGTCAATATTTAATTAAAGTATGAAATAAATAAAACTCTTACTAGATATAGACTCAGTATAGGAAATGTAAAAGGTGAAACTTTAATAAAATTTTTAAAAATTGTTTAAAATTTAGTACAATTTAAATTAATTTGAGTATTTGAGTAAGACAGTGTGAGTTTTCATTTGTTTACATTGTAATTTCCTAATCTTCTAATAAGTCCAACTACAAGTAGTTTTTCTTCCTACTTATGTCGTAAAATAGATGAACCTGTATTGATAATAAAATTATGTTTATTGGGCAGTTAGTAGTAAAGTGGTAACCAAAAATGGAAGAGTTTTGGTCTGTTCAAATGTTCTGTAATTCTAGTAGACAACTTCCGAATGGTTCTACCTACATAAGGATGCATTCATTACGGAGACCATCGCCTCGTATCCTCGCCTAGAGCATAGCACTGACAGTGAACGCTCGCATTTAAAATGCAGTACGTAGCGATGATAATATGATACCATCTTATGGTCCGATAGAGGATTGGCGCCTCGTTATGAACGCACACTAAGAGTCATCGCAATCATCACATTTCAGTTTATAAATACCACTCTTGTCCAGAGTGCTCATCCTGCCTTTGGTGTTAATTAAAAAGGAACCTAAAGTGTGACTTGAAAAATATTTTGATGTCCTCAATTATAGAAGTAAAAGTTGATTTTTTTTTGGAAATGTTACTTACTGATATAAGTAAACGAGAAAAACCTAATGTGGCATTGGGATGACGAACAAACATTGTGATGGATAATCAAGCTCTTCTGCAAGTTTTAGTTTTGCTCTATTGAGAAGCTTATGCAGAGATATTAGGATCGTAACTATATTGAAAGCAATTTGCGTCAGAGTACCAAGTACAATTAGAAGTTCTCATTAGAAAGTGGAAATTTGAGAAGCCTATAAATATAACAATTAAAAGCATCCATTTTATGTTGGGTTGGATGGTTAAATGTACCTACTCAAAAATGATCTGTTTGAGTAGGTTTTTTGTAAATATTGTACTCCAGAGAATCTTTATTATAAGTTATAGTTATATCCAAGAAATTCAACTTGTTAAACCTCGCATTTGTAATCCTCAAGACCTACAAACAATGCAAAAGGAATGGCAAATGGAGGAAACTCCAACAATCCCAGAATAGAATATGTAAATCTGGATGAATTATATTTTAAAGTTAGTCAAATAAAACATTCTCCATTTGCTAATTTGAATAATTTTGGATTATCTGTCTTAACTTTACCTCATTCAAATGTAAGTTGTAAAAGACAATTTAATAAAGATGAAGTGCAGGAACCGCTTGGTAACACACACTTTATATGTCATTATGCATTCATCCAAATCATTTTATCTTCAAAAGGGTTTTGTCAGCTTTACATTGTCACAAATAATGGTTAAAACTACGAGTACAAACAATTTATACAATAAAGACGCTTATGAAGAACTGCTAAAAGCTGAATTCACATTAACTGAATAGTGAATCTTTTTACTTTAAGTTATTTTCTTTTAAATAATTTGTTTATTTTTCTTGGTTTGTTTCTTTTACAAAAAATTAAATATATTACTTTTTATACTTTGTTAATTTATTGTTCAATAGAAGTAAATAGGATAATATGTTCTATAAAAGGCGATAATTTGAACAACCGCATACGATTTTCTGGCTTCGATGACCTGGCAACGCTGCATTACACAAACATTAGGAACGAATTGGTTTGGTAGCCCTACCTACTAGTATCGCTATATCGTTTAAAGTACATACCCACCTTAAATTCTTTCCGATACTGTATATTAGAGAATATTTCCAGACCGATAAATGATCCATACTTTTGAACAATTGAAAAACGGAAAAATATAAGATATTTGTTAAAATATTGACCTAATTTTATCCATTATCTCTGTTGTTTGTAAGACGTTTCCACATTGGCCCTGCAGTTCTTTTAATATCGTTGCTCCATCGCATTTACAGTCTTACTCGTGGTGTTTTGGTCTTCATATGTCCACCAATTCCCGATTTCTTTATTCCATCGGCCATCCGTAAGACGTTCGTTATGTCCAGCCCATTTCCATTTCAGTTTAGCTGCCTGTTCGACAGCATCTTTTACTGTTGTTCTATTACGAATGTCTTCATTGGTTTTACGTTCTTTGAGTGAGATACGCAGCATCTGTCGTTCCATAGCTCTCTTAGTTTTTCTGATCTTCTCCATGTTTATTTTAGTGAATGTCCAGGTTTGAGCTCCATATGTAAGTACAGGTAGGATACAGGAATTAAACAATTTGGTTCGCAGTCTTTGAGAGATATTTTTATTTTTAAGTACGTATGAGAGTCTTCCGAATGCTGCCCATCCCATTTTTACACGTCTGCATATTTCGGTAGTTTGATTTTCTTTGCTTACCTTGACATTGTGACCCAGATATGTATATTCATCTACGTGTTCTATCTCTGTCCTTTCGATGTTTATCATAGCTTTGTCATCTTTGTTTGACATTAGTTTAGTTTTGCTGAAATTCATTTTCGGTAATTTTTTAGGGATTCTGTGTGTAGCTCCTCAATCATCGTATTCTGTGCATTCAACGTGTCAGCTATTAGTAGTACATTATATGCGTATCTAAGATGGTTCAAGTATCTTCCGTTAATAGGGATTCCCTTATTTTCCCAGTCTATTGACTTGTTATATCTTCTAGGGCAGCTGTAAATAATTTTGGAGATATTGTGTCTCCTTGTCTTACTCTTCGGTTGATTTTTACTGGTCTTGTTTCGATTCCATTACCCAACGTCACTATCATTTCAGCTTGTTCGTAAATATGATGTATTAATATTCTGTACCTGAAGTCGATCCGGTTGTTGACTAATGCTTCTTTTATCAATCAGGAACAGCAATCAGGCTGTTACGTCACTCAATTTGCTGACGATACCACAGTTGCACTAAATTCCAATGATTTTTCTCATGTAGTTCAAAAAGCAAACTGTCTTGTAAAAAGTATGAGTCTTTACTGTTTAAATAATGCCCTAATATTAAATGGATCAAAGACCAATATGGTAACCTTTTCACCTTCTACTATGAAGATGAGTCCATTAGTAAGGCTTGATAATGGGTCTGTGGTAAATAGCCACTCCACCAAGTTGTTAGGTGTTTATCTGGATTCTAATTTGTCTTGGAGTTCTCACGTTGATTATGTAGTGGGAAGATTGTCTGTACACTGTTATGTTCTATGGCAACTTAGGAATTTTGTCTCCCTAGAAATCTTGAAACTTTACTATTTTGCTTATGTACAGTCAATTTTGCAATATTGCTTAGTTTGTTGGGGAAATTGCTCGCGTATTAATGAGGTGCTTGTTCTTCAAAAAAAAATTATTCGTACCATGACGTTTAGAAGGCGCTTGGATTCCTGTAGACCAATTTTTAAACAATTAAATATTTTAACTGTAATTTCGCTGTATATTTTCAGTTGTGTTGAATATGTAAAGTCACATAGATGTAATTTTATTTGCAGAAATGATGTTTCCTTAATGAGTGGCTACAATTTTCGTTACAGAAATGATTTGGTGACCCCTGCTCGTCACTTGACTGTTGTGGGCAAGGGTCCTTACTCAACATGCGTTAGTTTGTATAATAAATTACCTAATTATGTTAAAGAGTTAAATTTTTATATATTTAAGAAAACAGTTAAGAAATTACTTCTGGCAAACACTTTCTATTCGTCAGAGGAATACTTGCAGGCATCTTTTTAACAATTTGTATGTTTTTGTGTATATTTTATGTTTTATGATTGTGCTTATAGTTTTTACTTTTTTTTACTACCTATGTACCTATAGTTTTTTAGATTGTATTTTGACGCATTTCAATACTTGTAAAAGTCAGATGAAATAAAGAATATTGATTGATTGATTGATTATTGCCCACAGTTCTACGATATCAAAAGCTTTTTTATAATCTATAAAAGCTAGACATAATGTGATATTGTATTCGTTAGTCTTTTCTATTAGGATTTTTAAAGTATATAGATGGTCACAGGTGCTGTACCCTTTTCTAAATCCGGCTTGTTCTACTGGTTGATATCCGTCAAATTTAATTGTTACCTGTTTGTAATAATCTTTGTAAAGTTGTGAAAGAAGTGAAATTGGTCGATAATTTTTCAGGTCTGCGGTGTCTCCCTTTTTGTGTATTAGTATTGTTTTAGCAGTATTCCATTTTTCGGGTATGTTGCCTTGGAATAGACATTTTTTAAATATTATTTTTAGATATGTGATGGCTACTTCTCCGCCTTCCTTCAGCATTTCTGCTAGAATTCCATCGTTTCCAAGAGCTTTATTCCTTTTCATTTCTTTTACTGCTGTTTCTATTTCTTCGTGCCTTATTTCGGGCATCACTTCTGAGTTGACATTTGTTATCTGCCTTTTCAAGTTCTGCTTTGTGGTGTTAAAGGGATCGTTTCTGGAACGGTACAGATCGGCGTAGAACTTTTCATTTAAGTTTGCAGTATCAGATTTACTTTTTTCTAGTTCTTGTTCATTTTTAATGGTTATTATGTTTTTCTTCCCTAGTTTCGATTTGGTGCATTTGAAACTTCGGTTTTTCTCTATGATTTGTTCTATACGGCCTTCTTGATGTTTTTTAATGTCATCTTTTATCTGTTTTCTTATTACTCGATTAAGTACCTTAAAATATGCAGTGTCTCCTTTATTTTGTTTCAGAAGATCGTTTCTTTGTTTCAGCATGTTTTGTGATTCTACATTTATTTTGGATTTTCGTTTTCTGTTAGCGGTTGCCACTTTTGAGCTTGCATTTAATAGTTCTTTTGTTATGACTTAATTGATTCCATTTAAGCTAAGCTTATTTAGATTTAATACTTTCGCGGGTTTTAACTTGTTTTTATATTCTGTATTAGATTTTAGTTTATCTGTATCTGTGTAAACTTATAAAAATAAAATATTGACACATAATACTGTCTTTTTTATAGATACATTTTCAAATTTCACTAAGTCACTAGCATCGTCGAAAACCCCCATGAAAACTTTCAGTAAGAAGACAGTGCCGAACAAAACTCCTCCTGGTCCTCTACAACCTTTTCAGCTTGGATTACCGAACTACGAAAATATCAACGTTTCACCACCTAGTCCTCGAGGAAAGGACTCACCATTTAAAGTAAACGGTATTAAGCCAATAGACGTTGCTGCCCATTTGAAACTTCTAGGCGAAAGTTTGACTATTATAGGAGAGCGTCTCAAAGAGCATGAGGTAAACTCTTTTTACCCAAAACACTTTATATAATTTTATAAACCAATTTACTTAACTTAACTCTTCATAAATTTACTAATTGTTAATATTCAGTTATTGCTAGTTGCACATTACAAGTTTAAACAATAAATAAGTCCACTTGAAAATATTATGTATTATTATATTGTTATAAAATATTAAAAAACTGTCTAAAGATTTATTTGCTTGCTTTTAGGGACAAATTGCTGTATCAGGAAGTTTATCAGTTCTCCTGGATTCCCTTTTGTGCGCATTGGGACCTCTACTTTGTCTCACACAACAGATCCCCGAGCTGCAGGAAAATTGTTGTACTCCAGAAGAGTTAATGAGCACTCTCGATAATGTTGCGTTTATCATGCCGGGACTTTAGTGGGACGTTGAATAGTTTTGATACACAAAATTGTACAGTTTATTGGTAATATTAGAAATATATGTTTATATACCTTCTCTTTCTTTTGGAAAAATTTAACAAAACTGGATATCTTCTTGTCGCTGATGCTAAATCCATTCTTTTGTCACACTCTGTTTCATGTTTTGGATATAATTGACTGTAATAATTTATGTTAACTCTTGGTACATTGTGTATCATCCACAAAACGCATTATACAAGTATTGCATTATGTAGCCACCGTTACCAAGACGCCGTTGGGTTCGAATCCAAATCCAGCGTGAAGATGTTTGTCGTTTAAACTTAGTTCCTGCAGATATCTGTGGTTCTAATCCACAGAGTGTTTTCGGCTTAAGGTACTTACGGTTTCAATCACTGTCACGAAAATGACTTAGGTTCGAACCCGCGCGTATTCAAAGGATTAAGATAAGTTTTTTATTTGGTTTTCAATTTCGGTCATAAACTCTTGGATTGAAAGCGGTACAATATTCCCAGTGTTATGACATTTATAACTTTAATGCATAACACAGAGATGTCCTAAGTTAAAACAATTATGATGTTCTCAACGGTAAGACGCTCATTGTTTCCATGTAGACAGCAATGATCTTGGGATTCTATTCCGTACTAGTGACGTTTCTTATCACGAAACAATACAAGCGGCATACGATCTTGTACGTTTTGTTGTGGTGACCCAAAAACCATTTTGTATTTTTTCCAGTATAAGCTTACCTGATGTGGCCCCTTTGTAGTTCTGAAAGAATCTATATATTCTTCTCTAATGGTGTGGAAACTATCGTTTAGGTGAAGACGATCGATTAAATAGTAATGGTGTATCTATTTAATATTATTTTTCCTTATTAAGATTGTACTAAAAAAAATAATAAGAATGAAGAGGTGTAAATATGTAGTTTAAAGTATTAGTATTAAAATTTTAAAAGCAACGTAGACTGTTAAATGTACGAAAAACTGTTTGTATATAAATTTATTTTTTATGACCGAAGCAACCTACCATTGGTTGGAGTTTTAGTTTTTAAGTCCTTTATATTATGTTATGGAAGAAATGGTTTTATTCCAATTGCCAAGTGTACAGTATATTTAAGGATCATTAAAGGTACTATAAAAGAAACACTTTCTGTTATTTATCTGTGATGTTAAAACGAACTGTACTTAAAAATATTGAGACAGTTACCCTACATTGTCCTAATGATCAATTTCAAACAATAATATTAAAAAGAAAGTTACTGCATATACTGCTATAGGTAAATAGAGAGTCACACGCAGTACACAGTCACACAGCGTAAAAAGGAACATGATAGTATAAGAAACATTTGCTGTTAACCACCATGACATATGAGTCAGTCTTAGTTTTAAGGCGTGCCATCTTTTGCTTGAACTTAGCTAGACATATAGAGATTTTTTATGGTTTTAATATGCTATGGTTATATCAAAAGCTTTTTCATATATATATATATAATATATATATATATATATATATATATATATATATATATATATATATATATATATAGTGTGTCTACTTAAATTGGCACCATATGGAAAACTTTTTTATTATTACTTCTGTAAAATTTTTTTTCTTGATGAAAAGTTATGCATGGTCCAAAACATGCAACCATTAGATGTCAAGTTTTTAAACTATAAACGGGGTTTTTAAAAAATATCTATTTTATTCAGGAGTGATGTGTAAAATGTCCTTAAGCAAAAAGCTATTTTAATCACAAATAATTCGCTAAATAAAGAGACGTTGGTAAATATTTGAAAATTTCATAAACATTATGCATAAAAACTGCAATTCGTACACACATTGCTACCAAGGGATTACAATAATCGATTTGAATGTTACGTTTGATCCAAGGAGAGTTTAATTAGGTTATTTTTTTCCGATGAGGCAACGGAAAAAAATAACGGTTCCGTTGGATATTACTTCCAACGGAACCGTCTCATCTCAAAATCGTCGCTAATGGTCAAGAGTAATCCAAATTTTGTATTTTTTTTTCGAAATTCTTAAATGCCGCCCATTATTTACAATTATCAGAAAAGTAAGTAAGTGACTTACTTTACTGACGAACTTTCGTTACATGAACGTATGAAAATTTGATTTCAACTAGACAATGCCTTCATTCATACTACTTTAAACGTTAGAATACTCGTTGAAATTGTTTAATGGAAAGGTGATTCACAGGTAATCAGATATTTTTTGGCCTCCCAGGTCTCTTGATTTGACCCCTCTGGACTTTTTGTTGTGGAATTACTTAAAACAGCAGGTTTATCAGCAAGAAGCTTTCGATGGTGTAGACCAGGGGTGTCCATCTTGCAATGCCTCAAGGACCAAAATTAAAACCTTTGATGTTGTCGCGGGCCATATAATAATTTTGTTACAAGTAATAACAAAATAAAGTGAGGTATAAAAATAATTAAAACAAAAAAGAGTATTATTTCTTTTATTGCTCAACAACTATATTTTTTTATAAACGGAAAATTTATTGATAACACTTTTCAATAATCAAGACAAACATTGCAAAAACAACAAAAAAGATGTATCCAATTAGTGTGAGGACTGTGGTCGATCGGCATCATCACCCAATGAAGAAATGTCCACCTCCAGGTCAGTTGTAGACACTCTCATAAGATGACGTAAGGAAGAATCGGTAAGGTTACTTATGTTTTTATTTTTTATGTATTTCATGGTGGAAAAGGCACGGATATGTGGCATGTATATGTGCTTTCGAACATTGACGTCATTTTCAGTCCAAAACCTCTCAGGTTTGGGAATTTCTCCTTTGACAGTAATTTGAAAAATTCAGGTTCCTTATCTTGTCTGGTGATTAGGAACATGTCTGCTTGAAGATCACATAACTCAAGCTGTAAGTTGGATGGTTGATTATCAATGGTTGCTCCAAGAGGGTTATTATAAAGTAATACACTGCTTTTGAGACTTTCAATTTCTTCAAATCTTGTATTGAATTCATCAATAACTTGTTCAATTTGTGAAGTGCAGGATGAAAACTCAATATTTTCCTCACCGTTGAATTCTTCTGCTATTTGCAGACAGCTAGAAAAGTGTGTCAGGTTGTTCTTTTCCAAAGCACGTTTAAACACGTTCAGCTTATTCAGGAATCCGTTTATCATTCCGATCAAATCTGAAACCGTCTGGTTTCTTCCTTGAAGACTCAAGTTTAACATGTTAAGATGATTAGTCAGATCTGTTATAAAAGCTAACTGTCTTAGCTTTTATAACAGATAACTCAGCCACCTTACATGGCTGTACATTAGCAAGTCTCCATACTCAGCCTCTGTTTTCACTAAAAACTGCTTAAGTTGCCTGTGTAAGAGAGATCGATTTCCACCTCTAATCATATTTATAATCTTAATCACGGTTTGAAAAACTTGATCTTCCTTGACTGATTTTCCACATAATGATGTATCGTACAATGAATTGTTGGACAAGTGACACCATTCTCTCGAAGCAGACCCACTAATCCAATTTTTTTACCTGTCATTGATGAGGTCCCGTCTGTTGCTATGGCTGAACATTTATAAAAGCCTCCAATTCTGTCAACTTTGTTTTCTTCACAGCCTCATAGATGTCTTTTCCTTTTGTTGTTCCATAAAGAGGACAAATATCAAATAACTCCTATTTACTGGTAAAATCATCAAAAGTAGTGCGCACAAATATTAACAGCTGACTAATATCGGTTTAATCAGTGCTTTCATCCAAACTTTTCTTAACCAGGCTAAGCATAGATTTTTCTACTTGCTCACCCATCGCAACAATCCTTCTTTGTATGGTTTGATGTGAAAGTGGCACTGATTCAAATTTCTCCGCCATTTTAGAATCACCGAAAGCTTTGGCCATTTCAACAGCACATTTTTTTATCAAATTGCCATCAGTGAAAGGTTTTTTGCCTTTGCCATCTCAAGCGACACGGCATAAGATGCATGCAAAGAATGCGTTTGCGAGTGTAATATTTTACTGAACATACCAGTTTGCTGTTTAAGCTTTTTCTTCAAATCTACAACTAGGGCACGCCGACTTTCATTTGTGTACGTAGCATACTTATTTTCATGCACTGTTGTGTAATGTCTTCTCACATTATATTCTTTAGGCACTGAAACGACAATCATGCACACTAAGCACTGCAACTTTCCATTATTGTTAGCAATCAAGTAATCACTCTCCCAACTTTCTTTGTAAATTCTGTTCTCACTATCAATTTTCCCTTTTACTCATTAGTGTATAAAAGGAATCAAGACAAAGAATTTATCAAGTTCACTGTTCACTATAAGTTCACTGTTCACTGTTATAGCAACGTAATAGATTAACCGACTAGCCTACGTGTCAGTAGCACACTGGCATGATGGCGGCTGGCCGCTGGCGACGGATGGTAAGCAGTGGGAGGTGTGGCCTGCGTGAACTGTGATGCTCAGTAATCAGTGAAGTTCTCATAGTGGTAGAGGACGATTGTGTTCGTTACACGTCCGCGAAGCGGCACGCGGTACAGTACTTGTGATGTAAAAACACTGCTAAACCATAAAATATAAAATAAATTAAAAAACAATTTTTCACAGTGGCAGCATTTACAGAAAATATATGCTTTTCGAAAATCTTACGTGGGTCTCAACAAATAGCCTCTCAGCAAATAGCGGATGCGGCCCGCGGGCCGCCAGTTGGACAACCCTGGTGTAGACCATTTAGAAAGGATTATTTCTATAGAATACTAAAATATTACTTCTAATATGACACGGATTGCAATAAAAGATGTTCAAAAACATTAAAAAATGGAAAAGGTTATCATAGTTTTACCAGAAAAGAAAGATTAATTTGGACCCTGGCAATGTTAAAGTGGTTTCAATTAAATTGGCCGAAACTTTGCGCACATACGTAGCTTCGACCAGGCTGATCAAAAGTTATCAGTGTCCCAAAACTCAGAAATCAATTGTTTCGAGTTACAAAGGTTCTCCATTTGAATAATATATATTTGTATAATATATAAAGTGTTAGTAAATAAGTACAACAAACTTCAAGGAGTAAGTGTGCATGCAAAAATAATGACAGTTTGTTATATAAATGTATATCCGCAAATGCTTTGTTTTCCGAGATACGAGGTGTTGAAATTTTTCTTAAAAACTGAGGCACAATGCTACAAAACATGTTCAAAATGACACCATAAAACGTGACTTAAGATTCAACTATCAACCTCATTAGTTGTATTCGTGCACATATTCCTGGCGTATTTTTTATTTACTTATTACGTAAAAGTGTTTTAGTTAAATTGACTGAAACTTTGCAGAGGTAGCTTTGATCATGATGATCAAAAACTGATGCTGATTGTTCGATGAGGACTTGTCCTATCCGATCTCTGAAGCTCCGGTTGCTCAAGTACGAAGAGATTAGTCTTGTCATTTCTCTACTGTATCCATATTCTGATATTTGATAGATTAGAACTTAATGTCAGACTCTAACGAAAGCTTCGCTTCTGTCCAGGAAGGCTGCTACTGCGTATTGTTTGTCGTTAAATCCACCTGCTGTGTACTATTTTAGCCTGGAGTGTTCTGATCGGAATCCAAATTGTGCCTCAGGTATTATTCTTAGCCTGTCAGTTTTTGCTTTGAGTCTGCTGAGGATGACTCTTTCTACAATATTGCTGATTGCTAGGTGTAAGCTTACCGGCCTGTAGTTTTGTGGCAACGTGTTTTCCTTTGCTGGTTTTGGTATTATAATGATATGGGCCTACTTCCATCGATTTGTGAAGAGATTATATCTTAGCATCGCATTCACTATGTTAGAAATAATATGGCTTTGTCGGTAAATATTTCAGAACCCTATTTGTGAACTGGTCTGGTCCAGGTGCTTTCCTTCCTGAACTGGTTTTGATAGTTCGTTTATCTATTCCAGTGATGTTGGAGGGATGATTTCTTTAGGTTCCTCGGGCTTTTCTCGTTGTTCTTCGACGCCTCTATGAAGTCTATATCTTCATGGTGGTGACAATTTTGTGTACTCTCTCTCTCTCTCTATGTGCAGAGGGAGAGAGAGAGAGAGAGAGAGAGATAAGTCTTCATCACCTCGGTTTTTTCCTCTATAGAGTAGACAATTCCATTCTTGCCGTGTGACATGCAACTCATATCTTATTTAATACATTAATTAACATGAATAAACCCAATGATACGCCTATTAAAATGTAAACAAACACACTTCCTCAGATCCTCATCTTAAATAATGTAAAAAGACAGTACTTACAAATGAAATGAGAGATCGGTATGTAAATATTTCGTTTATTTTATTTCACTTTTCACAAATATCACTCAAAATACAGCCAAAATATCGAAAAACAACTTTTCCTCATCTGCTTTAAAAAGTAAACAAACATGGAACAGCATTTGAAGTTTGACGTAGAGCCATAAGAGAGAGAAATGTAAACACCGTTGCCATTTATAAATAGTTTTCAGTGCTTCTACATATAAAATAATTTATTGATATCTATTATACGCTATTATTAAATAATAATGCACACTTGATATTTTGATTACAATTAAATATATTAATATAACCAATAAATTATTATTTTGGTTTTATAGCACCTGTAGAGTATAAAATACGGGGTAATATTTTCAGCGACTCGCGAATAAGAAATTTTAATAAAAAAACGTGACAACAGTTGAAGGTGCTGAGAATGTGACCTATTCAAATAATTTTGACTTCACAATTTTATGTAAATAACTGAGTCCATCTGTGTTTATACGTCCATGATAGTTGATTATTTAACAAGTTATATAAATTAAAAAAAATAGACGAAACTAGTTTCAATTATATAATTTATTCTTGAATATTTTAAGTACTGGTTAAAGTTTTGGGCAATTTGGTAGTGTTGTAAATTATAAAAAATTATAGAATAACTGCTTCAAGTAATTAGTGTTTCGTTGTTTTCTCTATTATATATAAGCTTGTATTATTTTAAATCCATGCATTCTCCAAGGTCTCTTAAAAGGTCGTAATCAACTGTAATAAAAAGAAAGTTATTATTAAATTATAAATTATATTAAGTATTTGATTTATTATATTAAATAATGATCGAACTCCTGCGTGGTCCAGAAAAGCAGAAAGTTTAAAAGTCGAAAATGAATTATCGGGACGACCGATTTAAAGTAGGAGCCAAATAACAAATATTGAGATTTTTTTTCTAGAATAATATATATATATATATATATATATATATATATATATATATATATATATAACTGATATATTGGGAACCTCGAAATAAAATGAAAAATATTGTCAAGTATTTCTTGATTTGTTTTATTATGAGGCTTCTTTTTCTCTCTTCCATCCTTAGAAGGTGTACACCTTGGTTTTTATTTCACAAAGCACGTATAAGTCGACCATCTGAAAGTCTCAAGACTTTTTTAAAGAACTTCTTGCAAACTGGAATATCCAGCCTATTTCTCTTGACAAATAATATCGTCTTGTGTATTTTCTGGAGTCACTTTGAGCAGTATTGGTTAATTTTAAAGTTTTATTTGGCCGCATAAGTAAGATATTTGTAAATCATGATTGATCAGTTCATAAAACTCTTTAAAATAGTTTCACACTGATGAAGAGTAATGAGTTTATGGCATTATTTAAAACAATGACAGTCGGATGCATCTTTTGAAATGTCTTTGTATAATTTTGAGCAGTATTGATGTGACTAGGCGTTGTTAGACTGTAATAGGATCTGACAAATTTGGGATCATCTTAAACCATAACTTAATTTTCGTAATTCTCATTTAGGGGCGCGTAAGGGAGAAAATTTGAACAATATATACCATTACTAGTTTTTAGCATGCTTAGAGGTGTACAGACTGTCCTAAGAAGCAATGAAAGTTCCATAGGATTTTGAATGGACGATTCATCAATGAAATCTGCGATATTTTTGCTGTAAAAAAATTAAATTTAAAGAATTTAAGTATGACATGTTTTTTCAATATTGCTCTTTATGATACAATAGTGAATTTTATTTTCAAAACTTCGTAGTTGTTTTGAGTCAGATTTATTTTTTTGTAATTATAAATAATGATTGGTTATATATTTTTGTATTTTGTATAATTCCAATTATACACTTCAAAAAATGCAACGTATTTATTAAGACAATTAATTACTATTGCTATTGCGCTGTTATGTAAGTTGTCTCATAAACGTAAATAGTGTACGTAGCAATGCACGAAAAGGGGCATCCTTTAAATACGTTTAAATACGCTTTAAGTATATTCCAAAAAATAGTATTAAAGTTATTCTTTTTTTATAACGTATAACTAATAATGATTGTAAAGCTTACTTGTTGGTACGTGGTATTTTGGTTTCATTCCTACTGGGTGGTTATAACAGTGAGCTTTGCAAGGTAAATCATATTTGCATTCCCCCTCTTTAGATTTCCAATGTTTACAACATGGTCTTAGACAAGTTTTAGATTCATTTTTATTTTCTTTTTTTCTATCTTTGCGAACGGTACTACCTGGCCTCGGTAATTTTAACTCCGCGCACCAGGGGCCGCATGGATTTTCATCTGGAGGAGGAATCAGTTTTAATATGCCTGGCTGGTATCCAAAACAACATCCTGTTACGTTAGGTATCTTAAATATTTATAAAAATATAATTAGATAGAATAAGAATTATGATATATCTTAAATTAAACACCAAAAATTAAACAACATATAAAAGCATTAATATAAAGGCCGAATGAAGAAAATTCTGACCTTTTAGCTTAAATGATATAATATTTACCTAGTACTTAGAATGTTTGACTCCGATTCTTTGCAAAGATAAGAAATAGTCCAGAACTTCCAAGTCATGTAATACAATCTCGGGTCGAATAGTAAAGAGTGTAAATAGTGAAATCTAAGTCCATTGGATCTACTAAATTACGTGCAGTAAAATGGCATAACTAATTAATAATCATAAAGAACCGTCAAGAGGTGCAGCAAAAAAATCTCGTTTTTTTATAGATTGTTATGAATCAAGCAGGGTTTTGTATGATGAACTAGTCACATTCTAAGGATGGGTTTTATTTTAAAGGGTCAAAAAAATTCCCCAAAAATAAAACGTAGTTTGTGGTTAATATAAGGCGGTTACAACAAGAAAATTAGACCTTTACTTGGGCAGTATTCAACTGTGGACAAAGTAAATAGCATAAAGCATATGTAGTTGCCAAGTTCTTTTTAGGTGATGGTTCATATATTATGTGCCATGCTGTAATCAGATAAAAACAAGTGCTGAATTAATTGGTGGCCCCGGTAATAAACTTTCGGTTTATACAGTGGTGAGTGCCTTACCACCCGGCTTTTTAACGTAAGAGATAGAAAAAACAGTTACCTTGTCAAATAAAAAGAGATGAAACTCGTAGAGGTGGGAAATAATCGATACAAATCTATAATTTACATTACATTATAGTACCACTATCGATAATCTCACACCTTTAGACGTTAGCTTCGAGCTAACTAGTATTAGAAGTGTTTAAAGTTGCTTTCAAACCGGCAAATTTTTATTTCTGCAAAATAGCAGAAAGGATACAAGACACAGTAATTTGTGAGATAATACGAGATAAAGCTAGTTCTTAGACGTGGCTATTTGATTTCAGTCATAATTATACGGATGACCTCGAAAATATATTTTTTAATAATTTCAGATGCTAGAATAAATGATTGAATAAATTAAGATATATTATAGTAAAAAACATTAATTAGTAACGATTTTAAATTATAAATCTTTAAGTTTATTTAATAATAAAAATAACTAAACTTAAATATTTGACTAAACTAAAGGTAGGTATATCCTGTCCGAAAACAATTATTGTATGTGGAATTGGTGTAATAGTTAGAGACTTGGTCTATTAACAAGGAGATTGGGGTTCAATTCACACCTAGGATAAAATTTTTCTTTTACTCAATCAAAAAATAATAGAAAATATGATACATATTAGGTAACAAGTTTTTGACTAACTCATTATTTACAATTTATTCTTATGTCAATGTTATAAAACGGAAATACAAAATAAATCTGTTTATGACTTTAATGCCTGTTTATGTCAAATCCATCACTAAATTCTCAGTGTTAATATCAGTTCCTCTGTACAGGTAATGATTTTCAAAACAATTGACATTGGAATGGATGCGCGCGAAGCGAAGCCTTTAAGCCATCAAATAATAACAT
The DNA here is from genome assembly GCA_918026665.1 of Diabrotica balteata. Classification (NCBI taxonomy): domain Eukaryota; kingdom Metazoa; phylum Arthropoda; class Insecta; order Coleoptera; family Chrysomelidae; genus Diabrotica; species Diabrotica balteata. Next base: position 52,572,023 of record OU898277.1, read on the forward strand.
ATCGAGAAGTGTTTTTGCACGGTTAACAGAAACTTTTTATTGAAAAAACAATTCGTGAAAATGGTTTTAATGGTGAGGAAAAACTGCAAATTGTTGTCTGGCTTGTGAATGAATTCTCAGATAACATGATTAGACAACAATTTGTAAATATGTTTCCAAATAGGCCGGCTCCAGCACGATCAACAATTCAATCTATTATACGTAATTTTTTTACTTATGGATCCGTGTTCGCTCCAAGAGGAGTTCGTAGACGAAGTAAGGTAAATCCAGATTTGGAACTAAGGGATACTTTGATTTGTGCAAGTATTGAGCAAAATCCTACCCAATCAACATCTCGTCTCGGAGAACAATATGGAATTTCAAGATTTAGAGTTGGTAAAATTTTGAAAAGACATGGATACCGTACCTATAAACTTCGTAAATCCAACGAACAATTCCCTGGGGATCAATATAGACGTTTAGAATTTTGTTAAACTGCAATGGAAATGTCACATCATGTGGCCTACAAGATCACCTGATCTTGCACCTTGTGATTTTTTTATGTGGGGATATATCAAGTTCAAACTATATGGAATTAAAGACGATAGGCCTAATTCTCTCCAAGAATTAAGAGAAAAGATCTCTGATTCAATGAGAGGTATTAGTCCAGAAACATTAACTAATGTTAGACGAAACTTTTATAATAGATTGGGTTATTGTTCTGCTGCTAATGGAGCCCTATTCGAACATTTTTTGTAAATACATTTCATTAGAATAAAATACGTTTATTTAGAATATTTTTATAGAATTTCTACTTATTTAAACATTTTTTGTAAGTACATTTATTTAGAACGTTCTTTTATGTTTGAAGAATTTTTACTTTATTTTCGAAAGTACGACATTGTTTTTTCAATAAGATTTTCATGTTTTACTATAAACACTTATAATAAAGACTGAAATAAATGTTTTTTGATTTAAAGCAAAACGATATAATATCTGCATAATTTCAAATTTTTAAAAAAGTAAAAACTTAGTGTTTGAACCCCAAGCGCCTGCATGAACCTTTTCTGATTGACTGCTAATTTTGTGGAATTTATTTCGTCAAAATATTTTGTAAATAAATAAATATTGAATGGAGGTAATTATTGTTAAAATTTTATCTTATTTATTATACTTTTATTTACAAAAACTATTTTCGAAATAGTAATTTTTCTATTTGTATGTACAAATCTATAAACGATTATACAAATTTTATTGTAAAAACATTAAACTTTTGATTTATTGTTTTAATTTATATAGCTTTGTTTTGTTAATAAGTTGCATGTGAGTAAATTAATGTTTGTTAACAGTATAACAGTAAATATTGGCTATGAGTACGTATGCTTGATTTGGGTAGAAATGTCCAGTTACCTACTTCTAGTCTGTCAAAATATAACTATAACTTAGCAAAAAAAAATATTTAATAAATTCGCTAGAAAGTTGGGACTGGGATTAGCGAACCGACTTCACAATATGTTTTTTTTTAATCACTTTTCTTCGGTAAAGACAAATCGTCGCTTGTGTCGGTAACTTTCTGAGTTCCACACACCTTTTTTTACGGTGTTAATACTTCATATTACTATGAAGCTATTTTCTTGTGGCATTTTAAAGTAATTACTATTTAAATGGTAATAAGCCACAATTAAAAGTTAAAGTAAGTTTATTGACGTTTCAATTTCCACCTCGGAAATAGTTCTCAAAATACAAATATTATTCAATATACAAAATACAAACAAGTAAATTGTAATTTACTTTACCTTTTGAATTTGTTATTCTCAGGGTGAATAATGGTGGTATTATAAAAATCCATGGAATGAACGTCCTGTAGAATAGACGTGTTTAGCTAACGCACAACATTCTGGATGAAGGCGTGCATCACTTTTCTGGAGAGTGATTCTAGTTGTTAGTAGTTGAGAAGTTTGGCCAATGTACGTCTTATCACACGAAGAACAGGGAATGCTATTGACAATATTACTCAACCTATCTTCTTCTGTTTAATCTTTGATTTAAAAAAAAAGGTTGTTTATTTTTAAAGCTGATCTATGAACCACAATAATTTTAAAACGATTATTATTATTACTCTTTATTTTCTAAATTATTCCGTATCCTAATAAACCCTGGAGTAATATCTTGATATAAGGCATTGAGAAATATCTGTTTAAAGTTGGAATATTAGAGACTCTGTCACTGCTGCAGCCATCAGGATCAACAGTGTTATTATGAGGAAGGTGTTAAGTCTTCATTATGGTCTGTGTTTAACAAGATCTTCATGTGTTTGGGTAGGAATTGGTGATAAATAAGTTGTTTAGCATTTAAAAGTCTTTAATTATGTTATGGAATAAGGGATCTGATAATTTGATGATTTTGATTTTCATTTGTTTTACTAAGTTGACTTTGGAGGAGTGTTTGTGATATGAATTATAATTTAAATACCTTCCTGAATGAGTAGGTTTCAAACACTAATCAATTTTAATAATATTATTTGTATCTCTTATCAGCCGAATATCTGGAAAGGGTATTGAAAAGTTAGTATATTCTCTCTCGATAGTAAGTTGGATTTTTGGGATAAAACTGTTGAAGGTGTTAAGTAATTTATCAGTTTCATCAGATGGTACAACCGAGATGATGTCATCAAAATATTTTTTGATGAAGAGAATCTTCTGAGTGTTATTATCAATTTCTTTTGGAGCCGCCAAAGATGCAAATAGTGCATTCCATTTTTTGTAGAGAGGTGGTAGGGTCAGAAGAAATCGATATGTAGGATCCATCATTATCTAAGAGTGAGGAACAGAGTTGTAGATCCTGTCATAACAGTGACGTTTCCTTTGTCTGCTTTGGTAACTACCAAGTCAGGATTAGATTTGAGGAATTGCCTGGTTTTGAAGTGTAAGTTAATAAAAACGGTATAAGATAATCTGGACGTGTATGGAATATGTTAGAAATGTGATGGAAGTATCACATCAAGTGGTTCTATTTAGTAAATACAGAAGGATAGTTTGTTTCATATCTTCTCTCGTCCATATCACTTGGTTGGCCATATAATACTCAGCATTATCCACAACAATTTATAAATAATGAGATATTTTTTTTGCTTGCCTCTTTGAGGGTTGGTTTTATAGACGTGCTTTGTTTGCTTTTCTCATTATTATTTATAAAAGGCTAATTTAGCCTTTTTATTAAAAATAGGAAGTGGTGTTATTTTCTCATAATAAATATGAGAAATCAGCGAAAGAAGAGAAAAATTAATTGTTATTATGCAACTGTTGAAAAAATAATGTACCTACCTCGTTTTGTTTGTCTTCAGATCTAGATTTATATTCACAACCACAGCATGCACGCTGTGCATCAAGTGTTATATCGTTAGAACAACACCTTTGTTCTTTGTAGTGTCCATATTGTTTTCTGACTTGGCTCCGATAGTCGATATTCCAATTATTATAAAAGTTACCTGTATCGTATTCTTCTTTCGTCTGTTTGTCGTTAAATGCTTCGATATTTGAACATTTACACTGAAAACAATAGTAGGTATTTGAATAATGAAAAATAAAGAAGTGAAGAATATTGTGTTATAGCATTTACCACAGTTTAGTGATGCTAGGAGTTTTTAATATACAAATATTATACAGGATAAATAAATCTATTTCAAATGAACAGATTCTTCTACAAAAAAGAACACCGGAAGAGATGGACGTGGCAGAACCCGAATGGAGAAACTAGTAACAAGATCGATTTTGTCATCACTGGCAAGATGCACACCTTTAAAGATGTTATAGTCCTGAACCAGTTTTCAACAGATAGGTAGAGACCACAAAATAGTGAAAGGGTTAATAGAAATAGACCTTGGAAACAGAGATACCGCATGCTCAAAAAGAAATGCATTTGAAGTTTGAAGAACACATCAACAGCATTCTTGAAAGCAGTAAGAATAGATAACCAGATAGACAACCATTATAATAGAAGCTATATAGGAAAGCCAGAAGCTACACTGTCAAAAGAAATCATATAACGAAAGAACAAGTTCCCAAACACAAGCATTTATGAAAGAGATGAGAAAAATGCAAAGTGATAGAAGCAAAGAACATCATGAACTTAGATAAGCAAAAGAATACAAAAATCTATTAAGATGGACAACCGAAAGCATAAAAGTGAACAAATCCAACAAACGATTAAAAATATCAAGTCTTAAAGTTCTAAGGAGAAAATTGATAAATGCAAACAAAAATAATGAAATTAAAAAATGGACATATCATCCAAAGATTGGAGGAGACATACTTTTTGAGAATATAAAGAGATTGTTCAACTTATGTCTGCACCAAAGTGAAACACTTACAAAATGACATAGTGCACTTACTATTTGATTGGACACTAAGAGCAATCCAACAGATCTCAAGAATTACCGACCTATAAGGCTGTTAAACCACATCTATTAGTTGTTCACACGAATAACAAATAGACTGGAAACAAAATTAGATTTTACCAACCTAGGGAACAGCCAGGTTTTAGGAAGAACTTTGTCACCAACGTCCACTTACACTATAAAAAAATCAATTGAATAAAACCGACCATTGGTCTTGGCTTTTGTAGACTTTCGCAAAGCATTCGATACGATAGAAATTAATATCGTAATGAGAGCGTTAGAGGAAAGTCGCATAGATTATCGGTACTTCAAACTGATCGCAAATATATACAATAATGCAACCATGACCGTAAGACTACTTCTTCTTCTTCTTTAAGTGCCGTCCCTCAATTAGAGGTTGGATATCATCATCGCTATATTTACTCTATCTACTGCTACTCTGAAGAATTCTATAGAACTGCATTTAAAACCAGTCCCTTAAATTCTTTAACCATGACACTCTCCTTCCTCCTCTTATCTTTCCCTGTATTATCAGCCTTAGCAGTTCATATCGCTGTCCCCTCATTACGTGTCTCAGATATTGTAACTTTCTTATTTTTATTGTGTTTATTTGAATTCTTTGCCCATTTCTCGCAATACTTCCTTTTTAGTTTTCTTCTGTGTCCATGCTATTCTAAGCATCCTCCTGTAACACCACATTTTAAAGGACTGTAAATTATTTATGTGTTCTTGCTTCAATGTCCAGCTTTTAAGTCCATATTGCAGTATAGAAAATACGTAGCATCTCAGTGCTCTTACTCTCAGTTCTAATCTAAGGTCTTTGTTGCAGAGAATTGTTTTCATTTTTACAAACGCATTTCTTGCTATTTCTCTCCTGACTCTTATTTCGGTTGTTTGATCATTATTGTCTGAAATCCAGGTTCCTAGGTATTTGTATTTATCAACCCTTTCTATCGGTACATTTTCTAAATATATGTTTGTTGATATATTTGTTTTTTTGTTATTATCATGTATTTGGTCTTTTTTATATTCATTGTTAGTCCATATTTTTCACAGAAACTGTTTGTTTTGTTTAGCAGTAATTCTAGTTGTTCAGCAGAGCTTGCCATAATCACGGTGTCATCTGCATGTCTGATGTTGTTAATTATCTAATAATAAATATATAATTAGATCTTCCGTTAATTATTATTCCTTCACTTTTAGATAGTAATGCTTCTTCAAAAATGGCTTCACTACATACATTAAATAGTAATGGGGACATAATACATCCCTGCCTAACTCCTCTCCTGATTTAAATTTCTGTACTGGGTTCGTTATCTATTACGATTTGTGCTCTTTGATTCCAGTAGAGGTTTATTGTTATTCGTAAGTCCATATGGTCTATGTTTTTTGTTTTTAGAATTTGGATTAATTTTTCATGTCTTACTTGGTCAAATGCTTTTTCAAAATTAACGTAACAAACGTGCACATCAACATTCATATCCATGCATCTTTGAGCTAACACATTAAAAGCAAATATCGCTTCTCTGGTTCCTAGTCCGTTTCTGAACCCAAGCTTACTATCATCTATTCCTTCTCGTAAGACTACACAAAGATAAAAATTGTATAAAAATCAACAGAGGAATCGGACAAGGAGACATGTTATCTTCTAAACTCCTTACGGCAGTTCTATAACATACTTTCAAAAAATTGGAGTGGGAAGCCAAAGTAATCAATGTTTACGGCAAAATGCTCTCCCATCTACGATTTGCGGACGACATTGTTCTGATAACAAATAATTTAAACGAGATTGTAACTATACTTACTGAGTTAGATGCCGCCTGTAGTGAAGTTGGTTTGAACATAAATTTTGGAAAGACAATACGATGATCACAATGGAATTCGCTGTAGAAAGAAAGTCTGACAGAACTGGAAGATATTAGGAGAGGCCCATGTTAAACTTTGGACCCAGAAGGTTGGATGATGATGTTAAAGATATAAATACAATGCCCCACAATAATAACCGGACAGTTTTTTCAAGTAAAATTAAAAGGTATTAGAAAAACAAATTCCAATAATTTTCCTTTCATGTTTAAGAACAAACCGTAAAATTAAAAAAAAGATTTCACAAAATATTGATAAATTAAACAAACAAAAGTTTTAATTTTTTTGTATTCCAAAAAAAAACATTCTTTAAATCGGAAACATAAAATAATCTAAAAACATGAATAACATCTCTCATTTTTTCTGACATAGACTGGATACAAGTCGCAATCTCGTTTTGCGGTATTTGTTCCTATAGGTTTAACAGCGCCTGTCCTAACCCTACCACAGTTTCAAACATGCCATAACTTTTGCCTAAATACAAAATTCAAAGTTAACCGATAAATGCTCTATGGGATTAAAGTCTGGACTTGTAGGCTAGTATCGGAATAGTATCATCTGTAAAGTATTGTACTGTTGCTCTGGTTACGTGCGGCCAAGTATTATCCTGCATTAGGGGAAATTATCATCCACCAAACGCATATTCGCTTCGTGCGTGACTGACACGACACCTATTGCCTCCATCTGACAGTTTTAGACCTCCTAATTTGCGGTTAAGCATATGTTAAATACATATGAAGTTTTTTTAATGATATTTTTCAGTTTATGTACAAAATAATAATGTAGTATTAAAAACTGGGTTTCTAAAAATTCATCACAATTTATCTTTTCAACCAAAACGGCGAAGAAAGCAAAAAATCTAGTATTGGAAAATCAAGTTTTTCATGTTGAAGAGCATGTAATTAAAAACAATAATAGTAAAAGTTATGATATACAAACTAAAGTCATCGTACAGGCTGCAGTTAGCTTGAAGCCTTATGAAATATCATTTAAGGTAAATTATTTAAATTTTTCCTATTTAAATTGCATAAAAATTAAATGATGTGATATTTACTTTTTCATATTAATAGCACGAATCCATCTTTTTCTTTTTTCTCATTTATATGTAATCTTTGAAAACCTATAAAAACTACACTATTTTTGCTATTATCAGCACAATTAAATACGCAACATGTATTTGCACCCATTTTTGATAAAATTTAGGCGTAAAAATATCGGCCCAATTTTGTCATATTTCGCCGCTACGCACGCTGGCATCGTTTCAAGGTACCCCTACCATGGTCACGCATGGAGCGAATAAGGTACCACATATTCTTCCAAAGAATTTATCTAGAATTGGGATACAACAATGGGAAATGGAAGCGCAAGATCGTAGAAAACCTTTCCTCTCCTTCTTAATTTTATTTTATTTCAATTTAATTTACTTTTATTCTATTTTAATCTATTTTATTCTATTTTGTTCTGCTTTATTTCATTTTATTCTATTTTATATTATTTTATCTAAATTTAATTTATTTCATTTTATTTTATTTCCTTTTTATTTCGTTTTATATTATTTTACTCTAATTATTAACTTTTATTCTATTTTACTCTATTTAATTCTATTTTGAATTAATTTTATTTAATATTATTTTATTTTAATCTATTTTATTCCATTTTATTCTAATTTATTTTATTTTATTTTCATACATTCGGATATTCATAACTTGTGGTGGAGGTTGATACCTGTGTTAACCAGAGATGAATACTTCCCACAACACGTACGGTTTTACCGTGGAGGATTTCTACTTTGGTAATGTTATATTCTTGTATTCTCTTCTTTTTAGTTTGGGGTAGCATGAGAATCCTTTCTGCCTTTGCTATATCTTCTTGAAGTCGTGTTGTGTGTGTTAGGGTCGTCACTTTGGATGAAGTTCTCTGCCAGGACTCGACGTACGATGATGATGATTTTTTGTAGTTAATTTTTGTCAGTTTTGGTAAGTGAAATCCTTGGCAAATCTATTCCGCTAGTTTTAGTTTTTAAAGCCAGTTTCTGGCTCTAAGTTCAAATTACGATTTCGCAGGTATTCCTAGTGTTTCTGTCTCTACTTTTAGTTTATCCAGCATTACTCGTTCAGCAATCGTTCTTATGGCTGACAGTACGTTAATCGGCCTATAATTTTTTTTTAAATTGCGTCCTTTTCTAGTTTCGGATTCACTATCATATGTACTATTTTCCATCGTTTTGAGAATATTATGTATCATAACATGGTGTCGATTAGAAGTGTTATGTGTAAGCTTTTGTTGAGATAATTCAGTGTTTTGTTTGTTATTAGGTCTCGTCCTGGTGCCTTTTTTGTTGATTTATTACAAACTGTTTTCTTGACCTTTTGTAATATTGTGTGTGCTATTTCTAATTATACTTGGTTATTAGTAAGTTTTTCGTAAGTTTCTTACACTTCATCTATGAAGACTTGCTTTCGTGTTTTCTTCAGTTGAAGAAACTATATCCGGTCACCGCGTGCTGGAGAGTTTTGCTTTTTATCGCTTCAAAGAATTTTCTGTACTTTTCAGAGTGATGGTTTGTTTATGTTAAGTTGTTGGATATAATGTTCCTACGCCTTGTTTCGGTGCTATAGTAGCTTTTGTTTAATCTGATGGCTTAGACAATTTGCACAGTATTTTTATCGCTGGGTTGACGGTGTTGTTAATTCTTCGTGTCATTTGTTTTTCCCTTATTCTTTATCTTCTCTTTTAGTTCTTCACTAATATTTTTAAATATTTTCATGGTGGTTAATGTCGTTTAAGTTGCATTACTACTTTGTAATGCAGTAGTTAATGCCTGCTCAAATTCCTGAACTTTTTGGGGAAATTCGCTTTCGCTGTTTATTTCTGGAATATTCACTAAATGTTTTCACTGATTATTCCTCTAAAAGTGCAACATTTTGTTCTATTTTTGTAATGTACTTTTGTATTTTCTATTTCCCAGTCTCCCTTCTCTAGTATTATTAGGTTGTGGCCACGTTCTAATTTATCCGTATTTTGGATTTTCATTTAAAGTTCCATGTTTTATACTATGACTATATCTAGATGTTACCAAGCATAATTACAATAAAAAAGTGTATGTACCAGAGTCATGTATCTTATTATTCAATTAAATCCAACATAGAAACTTAAAATGATACAAGCTTACGCACCAACTACGAGACACTCAGATGGCGAAGTTGATCAATTTTATGAAGATATCAGAGCAGCTATACAATGTTAAAAACCCATTATACATTGAAGATTTCACCGCCAAATTGGGAGTCAAACAATATGAGGCAGAATATGCTATGGGAAACTTTTTATTTTCCATGGGGAGATTTTTTTTTGTAATGAACTCATTCTTCAGAAAAAAAAAACACAATGTAAATAGACATGGAAGAGTCCAAATCAACGAACAAAAAATAAGATTGATTTTATAATATTAAATCGGAAAGATATAGTTCAGGATGTAACTGTAATATAAGAGGAAGAAAGACAGCTGAACCAAGGGCAAAGGAAAGGAACCAAGTGAAAGATGCTGAGAGTTGAAGCTAGAAAAGTGGGTCACACTGTATGAGTTAGAATGCGTGAGTCAGACTGTGGGGAAGGAGGAAATGCCCTCTGGGAATGATGCCGTATTAGGAGCGATGAGGGTCTTCTACGCGCTATCTGTAACGAGACAGGGAGCCTCCTTGCTGATGAATGGAGTGTGGAGGTGAATGAATAGAGAATGAATGAATAAAGCTAGTACTTCGGAAGTGATGCCGGCCTTACAGCGACCATTCCGCTTCCGCATTGCTGGATGACAGAGGAGGGTCTGGCTTAGCAGGTAGACGTTCGGCGTAGACTCGAAGAGAGGGCATTTTAAAGTACCTCGGGAACTATCGCCGGGAGTACGAAGAACGAATCCTGCACTAAGGTCAGTCAGTCCTGGACTGAGATGTCTTTTGAAGATAGACCCCCTCTATAAAGACGAAGTTCAGGATGTAACAATTTTGAATAAATTTTCAGCAGGGAGTGACCATATATTAATATAATAATTAGAGCAAAAACAACTTTTAACATTAATGTCGAAATATCAAAAGTGATCCAAAAGTCAGAAAGAAGAGTGGAAGATAGGTATTGTTAAAAAAAGTAACACTTTATGAAGAGAACATTAAGAATAGTTTGGCTACACATGACTTGAGAATATCAGCATCAATGAAATGAACAATAATATTATTGAAGCATTGAAATAAGTTAAAAAAAATACTGTCTGTCTTTGTGAAAACAAAAACAAAAATTAAGCCAAAGCACAAAAAATCTTCTAGAGGAACAAAAATGAACTAAGAATCTTGAATAAGAAAATTAGAAATGCGGTTAGAAATAATCTGAGACAATACAATATGATGAAAATAACTAGAGTAATAGCAGTAAACAAAAGCTTGAAAATACTAGGAATATGTCCATTGGAAGAAAAAACAATCACAAATTATGAAATGAACTGAATCAAATCAAGAAAATTGAGGATCCAGATCAAGTTATTACCACTATGAAGAGTTTTTATAGCCAACTATACAAAGAACAGCAGTTCTGGAATCCAGTATCTGGAATGGATCTTTATCAAAGATAATTAATCAGGGATCTGAAATTTTTCCGGACATAACAGCCAATGAAGTTCGAAGGTCAGTGCAAGAAATGAAAAACAATATGTCCCCTGGAGGTGATGAAATAGTGGCAGATGCCTTGAAAGTAGCTGGAAAAGGAATATGACAGGTCCTTGCTAAACTATTCACTAGATGTCTACAGGTAGCAGTATCACCAACTGAGAAATTATCCGACCTCAGAAACTACAGGCCTATAAGTCTACTTTCCCATATTTATATGCTATTTACAAAAATAATCACGAAACAATTAGAAAATAAATTGGAATTTTGTCAGCCTACAGAACAAACGGGTTTTAGAAATGGCTACGGAACAAACGATCACCTACTGGTAATAACACATCTCATAGTAAAATATAATAAACCACTAACTTTGATATTTGTGGATTATGAAAAGGCCTTTGACACCATAAATCAACAAAAAATGTTCGAAGCCTTGACAGAATGCCGAATTGACTATCGGTATATAAATATATTTAAACAAATATACCAAAGCGCAACAGCTAGTGTTAGTGGGTGATCGTCAAACTCGGAAATTCCCTATACAACGTGGAGTACGTCAGGGGGACACTATATCACCGAAACTATTCCCTGAGCTTTTGAAATATATATGAAAAAGAGTAAAACTGACCGACAAGGACATAAATATCAATGGAGAAACGCTTAGCCACCTGAGGTTTGCAGATGATACTATGCTAAAAGCTAATAGGATACATGAGGTCAAAGAACTTTTAAATCAGCTCTACCTTTCCTCGCTAGAAGGGGGATAGAAAATAAATACATCTAAAACAAAGATGACAAATCTTATAGTCAGCAAAGATATATGCGTAAAAACAAGTTCTATTGACCAGGTAATGGCCTATAAATACCTAGGTCACGAGATTCACAGAGAAAAAGATAACCAAACAGTTGAGCTTCTCCGTCGTATAAGACTGACTTAAGTAGCCTTGATCAAGTTATACCAAACGTTACACCAAAAGTTATACGTTATACCAAATCGTGCGACATACCAATATGTCGTAACATTAAAACCTTTAATGTCTTTTACCAGTGTTGACTTACGGGGTAGAAACGTTGACTGTGACAAGGAGAACAGTGAGAGGTCCGTGTGGCTCAAAGAGTGATAGAGCGTGCTATCTTGAGCGTTTCAATACGAGACAAGATCCCAAACCGCCAGCTACGACGAAGATTAGGAGTGGCTGATGCTGTATAGAGAATAGCAAAACTGAAGTGGAACCTAGCAGGTCACGTGGCTCAAATGATGGATAGCAGATGGACAAAGCGAATAATGGAGTTGATACCAAGGGATAATGCCTACCGAAGCAGAAGTCGTCCACCGATCGATCTAAGGCGTTGTTATAAGAATTGGATACAAGAGGCACATAATCAAACCAGATGGAAGATTATGAGGAGATCTATGTCCAGCAGTGGACAAGCGAAGATTAAATAATAATTTTTAGATGTGTGACTTAAAAAAAAATGCACAAATTCTGCGGGTCCCATAACAATTGTTTCTGGTCTTTTAATCTTATCTAAGTTATTAAGATAATTGAACAACATTACATTTTGGTTGGTTATTCTGTCATTCACATATAGGTATCTTGCATTTAGGTCTCTCATTATGATTGATGGTACCTCGATATTTAAGTTGTCATCTAGATCTGACCCTGTCCAACTTACGTTCGCTCCAGCTTAATTGCAACGATTATCTCAACCAATTCTGTTTAAATGAGTGGTTTAAAACCTGCACGTCGAAAACACATCAAAAATGATCTTTGTTGTATCTATGATAATTATCTATGTTATCAAAGCACATGATAAATTCTTTCGAGGAATGTGGTGAGCGTTAAATAAAAAACATATTGTAGAAAGATAATTGACAATTGCCTATATAAAGGGTAGACTACCAAATTCTATTTCGTCTTCTTTTTCTTGTTTAAATTATCGCACCATCTTTTTCTTGGTCTGCCAATACTTCTTCGTCCATTTGGTGACTTATCTCATGTTATTCGTACTACCCTATTCTCTGCCATTTTACTAATGTGTTTGTTCCACTCCTGTTTCTGGTTTTTCACCCATCCATTTATGTCTTCTATACTGAATGCTCTTCTTATGTTTTCGCTTCTCTCCCTATCCAACACACTTTTCGCTAATATTCATAGGAGTATTTTCATCTCAGTTGTTTCTAATTGTGTAGTTTTAGATGTGTCAGGTCTTGTCTTCGCCGTGTATGTTATTATAGGTCTGATGACTGCTTAATAGATTCTTGTTTTTGTATCTTGTCTTAGGTGTTTGTTGTTTCAAATTGTGTTATGAAGAGATTCCGCTGCTTTACTTGCTTTTAAGCTTTGTTGTCGTACCTCTTCTTTAACATCTCCCTAACTAGTTATATCTATTCCCAGATATGTAAACCTTCCTTCCTGCTTTATTATTTTCCCATCAATTTCAATTTTAGATCGTAGTGGGTATTTAGATGTTGTCATACATTCGGTTTTTTCTGCTGATATTATCATATTGTATTTCTTAGCTGTTGTATTGAAGATATGTGTTAATGTTTGGAGTTCGTCTTACAAATACGGCGTCTACGCAGGATCTTTCGGATCTCAATCCTTGTTGTTCATCTGATAAAGTTGTTAGTTTATTGATTTTGTTGGTTAGGACTTTTGTGGTAAGCTTAAGTGCGGTGTTCAGTAGATTTATAACTCTATAATTGTTGGGGTCAATACAACTTGGCTGTTGTATTGAAGATATGTAATCTTTGGAGCTCGTCTTCTGTCTAGGCGATTTATGCACTGAATTAACATTAGAACATTAGAACATTATTGTTTAATAATACCATGATAGAGCTCTAAGAAGATATTCACGAGAGATTGTTGTAATATTTAAGTATGTGTAAATTTAATGGTAACTTTTATATTGGAGCATTACGAAATCAACAATGATGTATTCGTATGACTGTGTTCAAATTTAATGTAGTTTGTTTTGAATTTAAAACTTTAATGATATTTGTTATGCCAAATTGTGAATTCCCAATTCAGAGGTGTTTATAATACTGTTCGGATAAAAAATTTCAATTTTGTAAAAATTTTTGAAAAAAAAATAGCAGGATGGAGAATAAAATCACATATATGCTGATGATGAAAGGCCTGATGTTATTTGATCTTAATTATTTTAAAAATGATAAAAAATAGAATAAAATTTAATATTTTTATTTGGACATTCACATTTAGCATGGAGCTATTGGTAACTTCGTTACCGATTAAAACATAAAGCCGTACACTTTTTAGGATCACAATGGATTCTACAAATGGTGCATCCTCTAGCAGAGGGTCGCTGAGCGTTCGTTTTACACACAGGTTTTGGTGCACATTCTTGTACTTCAGCACACCACAATCCACAGGGATGTCCGTTGTGTTGCGGACACATTTTCACTACACACGGTTTAAAACCAGTCGGGCAGCCTTTATCTGTACAACAGTTTTCGTTTCTGTGTATTCGAGGGACGTAAGGACTCTTTCCGTCGACGGTTACACCGTATTTACACTTTACACTTGCTCTTGGGTCTGGAGCTGGAGGACCATTGCATTTCAGCGCTTCTGTCCTCCAGTCGATGTTGTAGTTGTTGTAGAAATTGGCAAATCGGTACAGAAATTGTTCTTCATCTGTCATACGATTCTAAAAAACAGAAAAGCTCTTTTAATGGTAATAGTCACTATTGATAGGTTAGAAGCATTTCGACCATTTCGTCCTTATTTTGTAGACAAAATAACAGTTTAAAAAGTGAGCTCTGTTCAGAGAAGTTTTACGAGTAATTGACTATTTTCTCCTTATGTTTACTGTTTTCTTTCTTATACATTAGTCCCTAACCAATTTCAAAAGTATTCTATTCAGTAATACAATATGTAATACTTTATTTGGATTAATTCTTATTTAGTACTTTGTTGAGGTTTTTTAAAACAATATATAGCGTAACCAGAAACTCTCCTGACATTTAATGACTGAAGATTCCTGAGATAATTTGATCCAATTTACCTAATTAAAAAAAAAATAGAGCCAGAGCTGTTTTAAGATGGCGCCTTGTAATAAGTTTACCTCTATGGTTGAATCGGTTAAGTTTACCGAAAGTACAAGCTAAATATAGCCGGATATGTCAAAAATATTTGGGTTTGGCAGTGTTGGGACATTTGTATAATGCATATATTATATGCTTCAATTCTAAAGAGGGAAAGTTTTTGAAAAGTACATTTTGATTATACTATTTTATGAATTTTGCAATTTTTAATTTATATGAAGCAATAACGAGTAAATATTTGTCTATTTCGAGATTAATTGAAAATATCTGTTGAAATCTGACAGCTGTTGATTTGATGATTGCCAAATCTATCCAGTAATTTATCAAAGGGTAATTGCCAAAATAATTTCTAATAATTAACTGCAATAATTCTCCAAAGAAACAAAATATATATACTCAATCTTGTTTTATATAAATCAAAAATTTCAGAATTTTTAACATAATATAAACAAAATATACTTTTCTAAAGCTTTATCTTTTTATATTTGAAGCATACAGAATCTAGATTATAAAAACATGCCAACACTGCTACACCGAAATTTTTTGTTCCATGTTTGACATTTGCGGCTATAATCAGCTTGTATTTTCGATAACCTCAACCGTTGAATCGATTTCATCAATTGCGAATTTCTAGTACCGGTCATATTATGCGTCCGTTTTGGGTAGGTCAAGGGTTATTTTAACGCATAGCTTGTTTATCTTTAACTTTTAAGCATTTACTTTTATTTCCAGTCAGTAGGATACACCGTTTTCTAGAAAAATCGATTTAAAATTTTTTAGTCTTTTCGTCAAGAAAGTTTATCAAATTGTTGTCAGTTCTCGAAGTTTATCTTTTAGTCTTTTACGTTGTGGCATTCAAACACAACAATTTCAATTCAACAAAAATGGTATTTACTAATGAGGAATACGCTGATACAGCAGCACATGAAGATGTTACTTTAATGAAGTTGAGGAAAATGCAGAAATTAGGGTTCGAAGACTATCTGCCATGTATCCCACAATTTCAAAATATTCCGTAGGAAATATCTTACACAGCGGAAATTTATATTCTTTTCATTTAAAAAAGAAACAAGCACTACAAGGAGATTTTCCTACTCGTGAAGGATTCGCTAGATGATTACAAAATCAAAAAAATTAAAATAAAGATTTTTTCAGATAAATTTCAAACAAAATGAAATTTTTAATGTACACAATGTACATTATTATTCGTATGTTGGTTACAATCCCCACATTGGTTGTTCACGAATTTATGAATCGACATAGGTTTAGCATAAGCCTCTGGATAGTTGTATTTTTGACGATTATCTACTTCAGGGGTGGCCAACTTAATCGGACTCGAGATCTACTGTCTGCATTTTTAATTCTTTACGGTCTACCGACTAGGAATTTTTCACCGATACTGTCGAGCAATAAAACTTTTAATCCAGAATTTTAATGTTAAAAGTAAGCTGAATATCTCACTAAGTCGCTCACTATATCTCAGAAAATCAATCACTGATTATCTTCTAATTCTTCTTTTAATATAGACATGACTCTGTCTGTTTTTCAATGTGCCTCCAGTAAGTTATCGTTCCATCGTTTTCGTGGTCTTTCTATTGATCGTCTTAATATTGGGAAACCGTATCTTCCCGTCTTTACTACTCTATTTGTTGTCATTCGGCTTATATGATCGTTCTATCCTACTGTTCTATTTCTTACCCAGTTCTTGATGTTTTCCATCTTGCACCTATGTCGTATATCTGTACTTCTAGCTCTGTCCCATAGTGTCTTGTCATCAATTTTTCAAGTGTTTTCATCTCTGCTCTTTCTAACATCCTTTTTTTCCTCGCTGTGTCAGGTTGTGTTTCTGCCGCGTATGTCATTATTGGTCTGATGACTGTTTTGTAAATTCTGCCTTCCATTTCTTTCCCGATATTTTTTTTTCTCCATATTGTTTCATTCAGGCAGCATTCGGCTATATTTGTTTCATTCACTTGATCTTCCACTTCAGTTTTAAGCTTTCCGTAACTAGATAATGTGATATAAAGCCTATATATTTAAACTCCACCACTTGTTCTCTTATCTGACCTTTCAGCTCCAATTTACATCTCAGTAAATTTGCTGTTGTAACCATGCATTTTGTCTTTTTTGGGGAAATTAACATGTTAAATTTTTTTTAGCGGTTATATTAAATTAGTGCAGCATACGTTGTAATTCGTCTTCACTTTGAGAGAGTTGCATTGCGTCGTCTGCATATCAGATTATTTTAAGTTGTTTGTCTCTCATTTGGTATCCTTTTTTAGTTCTTACCTTTTTTATTATTTTATCCATAATCTGGTTGAACAATAGAGTCGGCGGTTAATTATTCTTCCACTTTTACTTTTATTGTGTTGTTTTGGTAGATATTTTCGATCGTTTTGATTATTTCTAGAGGTATATCTCTTGCGTACAATAAGTGGATAACGTCCTTTTATTTGACCCGTCAAATGCCTTCTTAAGGTCCAAGAAACATAGATATGCCGGCTTGTTGTATTCTGATGATTTCTCTTATACTTACCTCATTATAAATATTACGTCAGTGCATAATCTTCCCTACCTAAAACCTTGTTCTTCTGCTAGCGTTATAATTTCATTCAGTTTATTTGTTATCACTTTGGTTTTTAATTTTAGTGTTGTATTTAATTAATTAATTCTTCTGTAATTTTTCGGGTCTGATTTGTCTCCCTTTTTGAAGAGAGGTATTGGGATGCTTGATCTTCATTCTTGAGGAATTCTGTTTTATTCTATTATTTTTTGGATTAGTTTTAATAATTGTTTGGTTAGATCTGGTTCTCCATACTTTATGAGTTCGTTCGGTATTCTGTCCTCTCCTAATGGTTTTCTATTTTTTAATTTCCTTAATGCTTCCTCTACATCTTCCTCCTCAATATTTAATTCTTCGTTTGTCGTCACCTCTGGTGTTGGTGGTTCATTATTGTCACCTTTAGCAAATAGGGATCGAAAGTAGCTACCCATGTTTCCTTCAGAATGTGTTTCGTTTTTATTAGTTCGTTCATCTCTTTTCTTTGTCCTCTGATCATTCTCCATATTTCTTTTTGTTTCGTAGAAGTCTTGTTCCATATGTTTTGAGAAGCTTTGCCAGTGTTTCCTTTTTATTTGTCTAACTAAAGTATTCGTTTGATTTCTGATTCGTTTATAGTGGTTATATGCCTGTTGTGTTTGTTGTGTTCTGTATTATCAAAAGGCTTTCTTCTTTTCTTCACATTTTGTCTTTACTTCCTCTCTAAACCATGGTGTTTTCTTTTTTGATATGTTAGTGTTTGTTACTTTCCTCTCTCCAAGTTGCTGCGTTAATTATGATATTTTTTAGTTTTCTCCAGCTTTCCTCGATGTTATCGTTCTCTAATATTTTATTCCCAGCGATCTTTTCTAATATTCTTTTTCTGTATAAGTATTCTGTGGATTCCATATTTAGTACTTCGACTTTGATTTTTATTTTTGTTGTCGCCGCTCTCTTGGGTATGAAGTATTTCAGGATTATTCTTATTTTACATAATACTAGGCTATGGTCGCTACCTACATCTGCTGAGTTGAGGCATGTTACGTCGATTATTTTCGATGGATGTATATGTCTGTTGGTGTCAACATAATCTATCATAGATCTTTGTCCACGGGTGTTATTAAATATATATTTGTGTTGGTCTTTGTGGTAAAAAAATGTGTTGTTTATTCTATTCTATCTGATTCTGAAAGACTATTGTATCAGCTTTTGAGATCTGCAAGAATTTTTAATCTGAAACCGATTCGGCTGTGAGCGCTAAAATTCTGGATTAATTAGCTTTAATACTCGCCGGTGTGTATTAGAAATACCTAAATAAAACAAAAGTATTAATTCTTATTTATTCATTTTTTCAATTATATTAGATTGGAAAAAAAATTGTGTGAGTCGCTCGCGATGATCGATGCAAGATTGCTAGCACTCCAATAATTTTCGTAATATTTAGGACGAGAATAGGTAGGTATATTATACCGTTAATTTTTTCCTTGCCCGCGATCAACTGACTTGGGGGCGCGATCGACTGGACTCTTGGCCTCCCCTGACTACTTGGACCTGTGGAATTGCCTGCTCGTTTAAATGGTGTTGATTACTTACATTTCCTGTAAAATGTTTTACCTGATTTTTTGGATGATGTGTCTTTAAATATTTTGCAAAACTTATGGTTTCTACACGGCGGCTGTCCAGTCCAATTTAGCAGGAACCTACAAGACCACTGGATTGAAAGAGGTGGTCCAGTTGCTTAGCTAGCAAAATCACCGGATTTGAATTCTTACGATTATTGTGTTTGGGGATACATAAAAGTATTTGTTTATTCTATTCCGATATAATATCGGGGCTAAGGATACAAAATACTTGCAATGATTTTAGAAATAAGTTTGGAATTTTTGCAAGAATTCGGCGTTCTCTAAGCAGAAGGATAAATTTATGCATGGAGACCAATGGTCATCACATCAAGCATCTGTTGTAATTATCTACCTTTGATACTTGCTCTTTCGTGTTAGGTTCTTTCCATTGTAATAAATAGTTTTTAAAAATGTTTAAATAAAATTTGGTTTCAATTTGATTTTTTGCTTCTTTTCCCAAATTTATATATACAATCCCCAACGAATTGTATACTGCATATATTGAAACAAAAGATAATTTATAAAATTAACTAAGGTACCTAATTATTTAACATTCATGTCAAAAAACGAAAATGTTCAAATCGATTTTTCTAGAAAAACGCTGTATCCTACATACTTAAAGTAAGAACACCTTTTAATAATAAAATATCTGAAAAAATAATCTAGTATTAGGAATGCCCAGAAGTTAAAGACAAAAAAGTTGACCGTTGACCTACCGAAAACGGAAGCCTATGACAGGTATTAAACATTTGCAATTAATGGAATCGAATCAACTCTGGAAGATAAATAATCGTACCAGTTTTCGTTTTTGTAAATATAAGCGTTCTGAACGTATTTAAGAAAACTAATTACAAGGCGCTATCTTCAAAGAGCTTTAGCTCCATTAGAAAGCATTTTATGACTAGGTGAATTGGGTTAAATTGTCTTCAAATTACCTGAGGATTCTCCGGACTTCGTTTGTCATGAGAGTTTCCGGCTTCTGGACACCCTTTATAATAAAAATGTGTAGCCTTAGGAGAAAAATATACGCAAATTTTACATTAATTCATATTATATTGCTTATTGTGAAAAAATTACAGTGTGTTAAGTTAAATTTTAAGAAAGTTAATTTTTTTTCATTTTTTAATAAAAATTTCACTGTATATCTATAAATTGGTACTAAAATAATCGACACAAAGATATAGTTTTGGACAAGAAATATTATTTTATGTGTTATTTTACATTTTGTTATAGGGAACACCGCTTACATAATTCCTGAGGATAAAATTGAGTCGAAACTTTTTTCAATGAAACTTTTTACTGATTTTAATTATTAGAACATATGACGTAAACATTGTTTTTACCGTTTCAACACAAACGCAACTGAACAGTATTGACAAATCATAAACAAACTACAGTTTTTAATTGTTATGGTTATGTTATAAGGACATTTCAGTGTAGGATTGCTAGTCCGTGAGTGGTGACTAGGGAAACCTCATTAATATATGAGTAGTACCGAGGGTAGGCTAAAACTAGCACTGCTTGTAAATCAGACAACAAACGGCAGAGTGGTAACCAGGTGCTTATTGAAACTGAAACTGAAACAAAAGGCCTTGAGTTTCCGGTAGACTTTTGACAGGTAAAAGGTGTTAAAAATCTCTTGGAGCAATTTAACGATTGGTCATTAACCAATATATTTAGCCTCAACTTTGGAAACGTTATTTTTGCTACACCTTTTTTGCTCCGTCTTGTTTGAGAAACTTAATGTATATTAGTAAATATTCTCCCATCATCATTTGTATTTTACCTTTCCTGATTTCCGTAAGGTGCAGACGTCTATTTCATGTTCTCTCAAGTCCTATTCTATTTCCTGATCTCTGCTATTAACGCTTTTTTATGTTCTAAATAGCCACTCTCGTTATATTTTTCGTTTGCCAGTTCGTCATCCTTTTTCTCGCCTTTGTTGTTACGATTTTGTTTCTTCCTAATTCGAGGCTGTTCATCGGTACTTTAAGCATTTTTAAATTTTTTATATATGGCAGACTGCTAATCTAACCCTACCACCCTCCTCCTGTTTCCAGGCTTGGGACCGGCATCATGACTCAACAAACTACTTAATCACTTAATGCATGTTACACGAGATAATTGATGAAGTTACGATGGTAAGATTCGGTAGTAAGAATTGCGATGGTAAGGTTCAAAGGAAAAGTTTCGCAATCTATAAAGTATGAAACAGGAATTAGACAAGGAGATTCGCTAAGCCTATTAATATTTAATCTGATAATGGATGAAATTATAAAGAAAGTAAAAAAAGAAAAGGATATAGAATGGTAGAAAAGTGGCGGAAAATGAAGATGATGGAATGAGTATATGAAAACTACCTTGGTTACTTAATAGGAAAGATAAAATACCAACTTTTGTAAATGTTCATGCAGAAAAAGGTCTTAGCTAAACGTAGTTTTGGAGGTAGACGAATTTTACTGCTACGCAATCTTAAAGGGTGGTTTAATAACTCGTCCAACCGAATTGTTAGAGCAGCAGTAAGTGAATATAAATATTCACGATCATTACTAAACTTCAAGCGAAGACAGCACCTTAATAATGTTATCCTTAAGAAGCAAAAAGTAAATTTGCGTAATTTAGTATTTACGTTGACGTTCTAGTTTCTAAGTTTTGAAAATACCACGACATTTGAAAATTCCATTTGTCTGGTCATAAATAAGCGTTAACTAATTATATGAGCTAAAAGTGAAATATGTTTATAGTTACATATTTTTTAATAATACAATCTGATAAAATAACGTCAGGTCAGCACGAACTCAGAATAAGTTTGATTACTCTTACCTCACATTTTTCAACTGGCATCATTAACGGTTTGACAGGTTCCGGAACAGTGGGCAACACAATCGGTGGCGGACAAGACATACAACAGATGGGATGAGGCGGCATTGGGCAATCGGCACATGGTTGACATGCCGCAGGGCAGCACGCTTGACTGCCAGTCATATTTATACTTCTAAAAATACAGATAAGCTTTCGGTATGCGTAAAATTTAACAAAGGTTATTCGACAGAACAAGGTAAATTCTTAAACGGTTTGAGTGAAAACAAGTAAAAGTAACTAATAAGAATAATAGAGCTGACTATAAGAAACACACAAGCAACAATAAAGCCAGGAAAACTGAAAAAAAAACAGTGGTAGAGAAGGTGTCCCGTTATCAATGGCATTGTTTATTTCATCGATAACTCAGATAGTAAGTTGCTTATTATATGAATAACAAATAAAAATAAAAAAAAAGGAAAAGGGAATTGATACATAAATAAGAATATATAGATATGGCTTTGCAGAAGTAGGTGCTTTTAAATACTTTGTGGATATATTAAAAAGAACTAAATTTTATTTACTGATTATTAAAATTAAATTAATTATAATTGACACAATAAATGAACTAGTAGATCTTAACGAAGAAATCAAGAGGTAAATATAGTTTTTATAGAAACTAAAATGTTTGCATACAACAAATTTAAACAGTAAATTAAACAAATTTTGTTTTTTTAAACAAATTTAAAGTAATACAAGGTATCTTGTAATATGCAAGTATTAAAAAACTATGTTACTATATCACCAACACTTTTTACAACCATCCTACAACCATAATTTTAAGATGCTCGAATGGGATAATGTAAGAATAATTACTGATGGAGATATACTAAATCATTTACGCTTAGCTTAAGAAGTTGTTCTAATCTCAGATAGCTGGACGGATTCAAAATATATCTAAAAAATTCTAAGATCACGTCAAATTGGAAATGAACTTAGGTAAAATCAAAACGCTTTTACACATAATATCCCATACATACATACATACTCGATTCTCTTGTATCTTTTTTGTAGGTTGCATTACGTCGCATTGGAAATACGATCTTTTATTAGAGTATATATTTCTTTTTGTGTAGTATAGCAGTATTTAACATCTTCTACTTTTACTGATGCTTTTGTACTCTAATTGTATTTGCACTTCTTTATATTGTTTACACACCATAAGAACTTCAGTTTTTATCATAGATTTTTCCGAATATATAACCATTACCAATGCATATATGAGCTTAGAGATCTACATTTGCTTTAGTCTATTTGCCCCAACTGTAGTTTTATTGCCTGTATTTTTGCACATCTTAGCTATTTCGTGCATGAAAATATTAAATAAAATACAACTTGACACATCTACCTGTCTTTGTTAGTTTTCGAGATATTTTTGGTGAGATTTTTCTTCCATGCACGTACTCAAACGCCGTCATGTCCTACAACCCTGTTATTCTTAAGTTTCCTATTGCTTTTTAATACTACTACTACTATCGGTTTACAGCGTTCTCCGACGCCTTCCGACTCCTAACCGCCATTCTTCTCTATTCAGCCATAGGCCTGGAGGGATTTCTCTTTCCTCTAGTTCTTTTTCAATTCCCTCTCTCCAGCTTCTTCTCGGCCTTCCACTTTTCCTTCTCCCGTGTGGTGTCCACGTCAAAACCTGTTTTGGAATCCTGTCATCTGTCATTCTCTGTACATGGCCGTACCATATTAACTGTTTTGTTTTTATGTCATCAACTATTGTATGCTTGACTCCCATCATTTCTCGTATTCTCTCATTTGGTATCCGATCTCTTCTTGATTTTCGTGCTGCTCTTCTCCAGAAGTCCATTTCTGTTGCTAGTAACAGTTTCTCTGTTCTTTGTTTCATTGGCCAAACGTCACTGTCATATGTGATTACACTTTTAAGTATGGTGTTGTATATGAGTTGTTTGTTCGCTTTAGATATTGTTTGGTCCCACAGAATCCCGTTCATCATGGATATGGCTTTTCTACCCTGTATGTTTCTGTCTTTTATAGCAGCATCGAGTGTTCCATCTTGAGTTATCTTCATACCCAGGTACTTGTATTCATCACAGTTTCTAATGACTACCCCATCGTCTAATATAATGGACTGTTTTGTCCCTCCAATACACATGGCTTCAGTTTTCTTAATGTTGACTTCGAGACCCCATTTGTTATATTCTTCTATTAGCTTCCGAGTCATGTAACTCAAGTCGTCATGATCCTGAGCAATCAGTATTTGGTCATTAGCGAAACATAAGCTGTACAGTGTAGTCTCGTCATTGAGAAGGATTCCCATGCCACTACATTTTCTTTTCCACAGCTTGAGTGCTTGTTCCAGATAAATTTTGAAAAGGGTAGGCGAAATACAGCAAACGTGTTTTAGCCCTTTCGTGACCTTAAATCCTTCAGATATCCTTGATCCAGTTTTAATTTTTGCAGTCGTTCCATTATACAGACTTTGGACTGCTTTGATAAGACCATGCTTAATGTTGGTTTGCTGTAGGGTTGACCATAGTTTACTTAGGGGTACACTGTCATATGTTTTTTGTAAGTCTACGTACACCAGGTGAACTTCTTTATTGACGGCTGTTTTGTTTTCAGTAACTTGCGTAATAGAGTACAGGTGGTCTACTGTGGATCGCCCAGCTCTAAAACCAGCTTGTTCCTCTGCTTCGTAATCTCTATAGTCATTTTCTATTTTGTTCTTAATAAGTTTCCCATACATCCTACTTATTGTGCTGTTTACCGCAATTCCTCTGTAATTTTCACACTGATCCTTGCTGCCCTTTTTGTGGATAGTTGACTGATAGATAATTTCCATCCTTTTGGTAATTCGGCCCCATTCAAACAGTCTTGAAAGAGTTTTCTTAACTGTTCCTGGAGTTTGTCTGTACCGGCTATCACTAATTCTACAGGGATGTCACCAGGATCAGGGGATTTTCCATATTTCAGGGATTTAGTTATTTCTTCCATCTCTGATTTACTTATTTGTAATTGTGATGAATTTATACGTATACCTATCGTGTTGTCTTCCATGTTAGCAAATTCTGGTCTTTGCTCTGTTGGTAATTTTTTGAAATATTCTTCCCATTTTTCTGTTGTTATTGGTGATATAACGTCTTTTTTCTTATTATTTCTCATACTTTTAATCAATCTCCAACTCTCTGTGCTTCTTCTACCTCCTATGTAGGTGTTCATCTTTTGGCAGTTCTGTTCCCATGATTCGTTCTTTTTTGAGTTATCTTTTTTTTACTTAGGTTTGTGCTTCTTTTTAAATTGTTTTATCGTCATCTGTTTTTGTTGTTAAGAATGTTTGGTATTTCCGGCATTTATTTTTAATTTCTTTCTCTATTTCTTCATCCCACCAGTACGGTTTTATCCTTTTATGATTTTCGTCACATTTCCCCAGTGCTTCTTCTGCTGCTAAATGAATCGACTTTTTGATGTGTTCGTAGTGTTTTTCGGTATTTTCAAAATCACCCATTTCTAATTTTTGGTCTTTTGGTCTAATCGTTTTTTATACAGTAGCTTTACACTCTCATGGTTTAAACTGTCCAGGTTGTATCATACTTGTTTTATTAACTGATTTGACTCGATGTGCTCTTTTTCTTTTTCGTATCTGTTTGGGAGTACCGTTTTAACTTTTAGCAAATGATGATTGGTGCCACATGATGGCCCTCTGGCTACTCGCACATCTTGTATTTTAATTTTAGTTCTCTGTCTTACAGTGCTATAATCTATTATAGATTTCAGATTTCTGGTCTGTTGTATCCATGTGTATTTGTGTATATCGCGATGTGGATAAAAATCATTTAATATTTTTACGTTATTTTGTATGCATGTTGTTATTAATCTGGTTCCATTATCATTTCTGGTATTTTCACCGAGTGTTCCTACCACTTTGTTGTTCAATTTCCATTCAACGCTGCTGTTAAAGTCTCCTAGAAGTATGATCACCCTACATGTTCCTAGTTTTATAATTTCATCGTTCAGTTGTTCGAAAAATGAATCTTTACTGTTGACCAATGCGTCCTCATTAATTCCATATACACCTAGTATGGCTATTCTGCTTCCTTTTATCGTGATTTTTAATATTTTCCCATTTAATTCCCTATCTGTGTTTTGGCCGTTTCTGCCGCTTCAGCATTATTATTTATATTATCAACTATAGTTTCCTCATTTTTAGTATTTATATATATATATATATATATATATATATATATATATATATATTATATATATATATATATATATATATATATATATATATATATATATATATATATAGAAAGAACTATTTAATATATCGACTATAATAACTACACTATATATAACTATATATTATAACAACGTATGTGCTAGGAAATAATTTATTATCGTCTTTATCCTCAATACCTCCTGATCTTTTTGTAGTGGTTTTCTGTGACTTTTTATTGTTTTAAATAGTAGTTTAGTATTTCCTTAGCTGCTATCTTTTCAAATTCTTATAGATAAATTCAAATTCTTATAGAAAACATTACCAGAGTTAGCAAAAAGATGAGAATAACAATTAATATAATATAATATAGATAAAATCAAATACATGGTGATTTCGAAAACCCCTGCTGATAATATACATCTGACACTGGAGGATAAACCGATAGAGAGGGTCGACAAGTATAAATACGTCGGAGCAATTATAAACTTTCAGACTAAACAGACAGGTCCAAACAATACTAAAACACCGTAGCGAAAGCTGGGAAAGTCACATTCGAGACATGGACCACAAGGCCCAAATATGCAAAATATTTGGAGGCTCCAAAGAATACTCAGGAAGAATAGAAAATAAATCCCGCCACTACACGGAGAAAATGGAATAGTATTATACACCACTGAGGAAAAAGCAGAGGTAATAAGAAATACTCTCTCGAGAGAGTGTACACTAAATTACCACCCAGACGAGGACATCAACTTCATAGAAGAAGTCGAAGGACAAAGAGGAGTATCCAAATAAAAACGTCCCTCCTACATCACGGGAGGAGTTAAACGAGCTAATTAAAAACAGCTCGACGAAAAAAGCACCTTCTTCTTCTTCTCGTGCCACTCCTAGCGGAGATTGGAAATCATCATGGCCACTGCGACTTTGTTAGCAGCGCGCCTAAAAAGTTCAATCGAACTACACCCGAACCATTCACGCAGATTACGAAGCCACGATATTTTTCTTCTTCCCACACTTCTTTTGCCTTAATTTTGCCCTACATGATGTTTCTTAAAAGTTCGTACTTTTCACCTCTCACAATGTGCCCCAAGTATTCCATCTTTCTAGTTTTTATCTCATTTAGAATTTCGCATCTTTTGTCTAAAGTTTGGAGTACTTGCGTGTTAGTGACGTGGTCCATCCATGATATTCTGAGAATGCGCCTATAGCACCACATCTCGAAAGCTTCGATGTTTTTTATGGTCAACTGTTTTAGTGTCCAAGCCTCAACTCCATATAACAGGGTAGAAAAGACATAACACCGCAGCATTCGTATTCGTAACTTTATATTGATATCACGATTGCAAAAGAGTTTGCGCATTTTATTAAAGACTGATCTAGCAATTTCTATTCTACATCTAATCTCTTTTGTTTGATCAGTATCGTCTGTGATCCAAGCACCTAGATATTTATAACAGGGCACACGCTCAATCGTTGTATTATCTATTACAAGATTAGCTCTGATGTTCTTTGATTTCGTGATTACCATAAATTTAGTTTTTTTCAAATTAATTTTCAAGCCGTAACTGTTACAGTATATATTGAGACTTTGAACGAGATGTTGTAGTTCTACTAGCGTTCCCGTTAGGAGAACTGTATCGTCAGCATACCTTATATTGTTGATCGTCTCACCATTTATTATCAGACCAAGATCTTCTTCCTCGAGTGCTTGTTCACAGATAGCTTCACTATACAGATTAAATAAAAGTGGCGATAAGATACATCCCTGCCGGACTCCTCGACGGATTTGAATTTCTTCTGTTAGTCTGCCCTCAACCTTGACATTTGCTGTTTGATTCCAATATAGATTGCATATAATTCGAATATCTCGGCTGTCTATATTTTTCTTTATTAGAACTTGTCTTAGTGGTTCATGTTGTACTTTGTCAAAGGCTTTTTCGAAATCAATAAAGCAGGCGTAAATTTCTTGGTTCATGTCTAAACATCTCTGTGAGAGAACGTTCATTGCAAACAGAGCCTCCCTTGTACCCAGCCCTTTTCTAAATCCCATCTGAGTGTTACTGATGTCTACGTCTAATTTCCTATAGATCCTATTATGGATTATTTTTAAGAACAGTTTTAGAGCATGACTCATCAAAGCTATCGTACGATATTTGTTGCATTCCTTTGTATTTGCCTTTTTTGGCAGTAGTATAAAGGTCGAACGGAGCCATTCCCTAGGTATTATTCCAGTTCTATATATTGTGTTAAATAGATCTAGGAGTATTTTAATAGATTCATCGTCCATCAGTTTGAGCAGTTCTACGGGAATTTCATCAGGACCGGGGCCTTACCACTTTTTGCTTGTTGCACCTGGACCAGAACAAATAACGAACGGGGCTCTGAAATACTTACCGGCGTGAGCCATAATATATCCAACAGATAACATAATAATTGCGATGCTAAGATTTAAGACATTCCCAAATAGGTGGAAAGAGGCATTTGTCATAATGTTACCAAAGCCAGGAAAATACAGCACATTTCCGCAAAATTACATGCCAATAAGCTTACTACCTGCAATCAGTAAGATTGTAGAGAGAGTCATACTCAGTAAACTCCAAGCCCAAACAGATAGACTAGACATAGTACTAGAAATGCAATTCGGTTTTAGACCAGAGCTTTAAAGCGAGTTACAAGTACTCAGATTAACAGAGTACATAGCAGCTGGATTTAACAATAAAAAATATACACGCTGCCTACCTAGACGAAAGCAAAGCTTTCGACAGAGTTTGTCATAAAGAACTAATTTAAAAAATGAGAAGATATAATTACAGTGGTGCAGTGGTTACAGTGGCCAAACACAGAAACATAGACATTGCATTAACCACCCCCCAAACATCGATAGGCGATATCGAAGAGTGGAGTTTAAAATGGAAAATCGCATTAAACTCCGAAAAACGCAGGCCGTACTCTTCAAAAAGAAACACCAACAACCAGAGGAACAAGTGACAGTGCAAAACAACTCCATTGAGTGGAAAATCAAAGCAAAATATCTAGGAGTGATCATGGATAAAGGCTTAATATTTAATAAACACGTAGACGCCACAATACAAACAGCCTATATAGCAACAGCGTCAATAAGGACTAGCAGGAAGAAAAAGCAGACTGCGAATGAAAACAAAAATAAGAACTAATATATAGTATAATTTTTCCTATAAGTACTAACATATGCATCTCTCGATGTATTCAGAAAGATGCCTATTTAGAGAATTACAGCAAATTAGAGTGACAGAAATTATGAAAAAAGAAAAAGCAAGGACAAAGTTCGCAGAACTAGAGAACCATTCAAGTCACATAATGCGAGAGACCATGAGGTATGATGCTTTCCACCGATGGAAGCAAAAGGACCTAAGCAACAGATAGTGGAATAAAATTAAATTAAACCAGAGAGAAGACCAATAAAATACCAGAGAGAAAATAAAAATTACCGATGAGAAAATATAACAATAAACAACAATAACAACACACAAAGCGGATAGTTCGTAGCTCCATAAAATCGTAGACAAACGCAATTAAAATGTACACACTAAATATACTATGTTTCAGGACATCCTACAAAAAAAAAACTACAAAAAATAAAAAAAATTGCTTTGGCCGCAAAAAAAATTTAAAAAACTACTAATAAAAAACGGCGAAAGCCACAAAAAATATCAAAAACATTAAAAAACCCATGCAAGTAGGGCCGAACCCCTTGAGCACTAAGTCTCCGAACTGAGGCTAGCCCAGAGTGGGGGCTTGAGGCCCAAATAAGCAATTTTAGTTTCGCTGATAAGTCACATGAGGAAAACAGGAATAAGCGACAAACGCTGTCCTAAATTTGATTCGGCTAGGAAACCACGTTGGAGTTCTATTACACAGGACTCCCACATGAAAATGAAAATCATTTAGCTGATAGCTGTGCCCATATCGTGAGTGCTATAGGGTGGAAAGGGATAGTCTGGAGCATTGGAGCGTGGTGGACTGACTTCTGTTTTAACTTGAGTTAATACACCTCGCTCCAATTATACAGATCCAAAAATACAAGTCTATGTTTACAAATAAGAAATTTAGTATGGTTATCAAGTTGAGGTTCGTCGAATGTTATGTATGGTCCAACTGCTTTATGCAGTAGAAGCTTTGAAAGCCGAATCTGTAAAAAAATTGGACGCGTTCGAAATGTGGCTATAGGTACTGTCGAGATAAAGCTATTAATTAGAAACAAGCTATAACTAGAAATAGAAAAATAGGATAGAAAATAGAATAGAAAAAAGAACGCATTAGAGTTAGCATCATTTAAATACGTAAAAGTGGTAAATACTTACAGTCCTTCTATTCCTTTTAAAATACCTTGGAGATGCTTATTAAGGTAGCGTCACAGCAAGATATCTTCACAAAAATTTAAAATTTTGTAAATTTTATAAGGACTTGAACTAAAATTTAAAATGCATGCCTAAAAGTTTTGATGTTCAATTAAAAATTGTTGACAGTTTTGTTTACTGTCAACAATTTCGATATTTTTGTTTTTATTTGACCCTGCCTGGTCCAAGGGAGGTATGTGATTTGTGGTTCAAGGTATAGTGCTTATTATGTTATACTGTAATATACTGGAATAATCAAATATTAAAAAAAAAAATGATATTTTGGAAATTACACAAATTTACGGTATTTCGACTAGTGTGTGAGAAACTTCAAATGGTCTAATTCAGGGGTGTCCAACTTGCAATGCCTCAAGGGCCAAAACTAAAACCTTTGATGTTGTCGCGGGCCATATAATAATTTTGTTACAAGTAATAAAAAATAAAGTGAGGTATAAAAATAATTAAAACAAAAAAGAGTATTATTTCTTTTATTGCTCAACCACTACATTTTTTTATAAACGGAAAATTTATTGATAACACTTTTCAATAATCAAGACAAACATTGCAAAAGCAACGAAAAAGATGTATCTAATTAGTGTGAGGACTGTGGTCGATCGGCTTTATCCACCAATGAAGAAATGTCCACCTCCAGTTCAGTTGTAGACACTCTCATAAGATGACGTAAGGAAGAATCGGTAAGGTTGCTTCTGTTTTTATTTTTTATGTATTTCATGGAGGAAAAGGCACTTTCACATGTACATGTGCTTCCGAACATTGACGTCATTTTCAATCCAAAATCTCGCAGGTTTGGGAATTTCTCCTTTGACAGTAATTTGAAAAATTGAGGTTCCTTTTCTTGTCTGGTGATTAGAAATATGTCTGCTTGAAGATCACATAACTCAAGCTGTAAGTTGGGTGGTTGCTCCAAGAGGGTTATTATAAAATAGTACACTGCTTTTGAGACTTTAAATTTCTTCAAATCTTGTATTGAATTCATCAATAACTTGTTCAATTTGTGAAATGCAGGATGAAAACTCAATATTTTCCTCACCATTGAATTCTTCTGCTATTTGCAGATAGCTAGGGAAGTGTGTTAGGTTGTTCTTTTACAAAGCACGTTTAAACATGTTCAGCTTATTCAGGAATCCGTTTATCATTCCGATCAAATCTGAAACCGTCTGGTTTCTTCCTTGAAGACTCAAGTTTAATATGTTAAGATGATTAGTCAAATCTGTTATAAAAGCTAACTGTCTTAATAATTCTGGATCCTTAAACTTCTTCCAGTTCAGTTGTGTCAGATGAAACGTATTTGTTGAGGAATGCAGGGATTTCCTTTCTTATGGCAAAAAATCGTTCCATGCACTTTCCTGTACTTAGCCACCATGGTTGTACATTAGCAAGTCTCCATACTCAGCCTCTGTTTCCACTAAAAACTGCTTAAGTTGCCTGTGTAAATGAGATCGATTTCCACCTCTAATAATATTTATAATCTTAATCACGGTTTGGAAAACTTGATCTTCCTTGACTGATTTTCCACATAAAGCTCCCTGATAATACAATGAATTGTTGGGCAAGTGACACTATTCTCTCGAAGCAGACCCACTAATCCAATTTTTTTACCTGTCATTGATGGAGCCCCGTCTGTTGCTATGCCTGAACATTTATCAAAGCCTCAAATTCTGACAACTGCTTTCTTCACAGCCTCATAGATGTCTTTTCTTTTTGTTGTTCCATAAAGAGGACAAATATCAAATAACTTCTCTTTACTGGTAAAATCGTCAAAAGTAGTGCGCACAAATATTAACAGCTGACTAACATCGGTTTGATCAGTGCTTTCATCCAAACAAAGTGAGAAATATGAACTTTTCTTAACCAGGCTAAGCATAGATTTTTCTACTTGCTCACCCATAGCAACAATCCTTCTTTGTATGGTTTGATGTGAAAGTGGCACTGATTCAAATTAAAATACACAGTGGCAGCATTTAAAGAAAATATATATGCTTTTCGAAAATCACAACAAATAGCCTCGCGGGTCGCATCCTGCCCTCGGGCCGCCAGTTGGACAACCCTGGTCTAATTTTTTAATCCAAAGGTATGATTTTTAAAAAATAAATCACAAAATTTTAATAGAAACATACATCTTATTCGAACCTCGTTTGAAAGCGGACGTATTTAAAATATATTTCTTCGTTAAACAATAACGGCTAAATTGTAATATGATACGAAATGAGTCTTAACTGTTTACAAAAACAATAAATTAAAGCATTGCGACCAGGTGACTGTTTCCTACCAAGACTGAACATGAAAATCACAACTATATTGTAACCAATTAAATCATATACCGGATAATATTTAAATCTGATATTTCTCGTTCTCTGAGTAAAAAAATCGTGCGATGTAAAATATATGTCTCAGCCTGCATATCTGAGAATAAGTTCTTAAATTAGCAATCTGTTTTTCTAATCGCTCTGCTATACCCATCAATCCAAGTACTCGTCCCCTAAATACCACGGTTATGTCGTTCTTTATATTGTTTTGAAGCTATTTTCTTATGGCATCTTGTCTTGACGCTATTCGGAAGCTGTTTTCTTATAACATCTTATCTTGACTTAACAATAATAATTGAAAAGCTAAGCGCAGAACGTACGTACATGCATGCCTATAGTAGATCATTATTATTAAAAAACAATACGGAAAAATATTTGAATATATTCTATCCAAAGTGCACTAGAAGCCACACTTCGATTTATTATCCAGAGACTATTGTCATTACATGATTTCTATGACACTTCATAGTTATCCATTTATCCATAGCCTGGGTACCAGCTGTGGTAGCGGGTAGACACTTCTTTATGATCTCGGTACAGGTCAGCTCTACTATGCGACCCCATCCATGCGATCCATGCCTTTCTTTCTAATCCCTTCACCATAGGAAGGCATATCAATATTTCCTATGTCCTTACCTAAAATATATATCCCTTACCCCTTTTCTAAAATGATTATTCGGTTCCGCCACAGAACAGAAACAAACCAAGCAAGCGTGAATTCCTACTAATATATATATATTTCATCATTATTCTGGCTTTCCAACCCTGCGTGAGTCCTAGCCTCCTCAAGAATTTCTCTTCAGTCGTCCCTATTCATCGCCTTTCTCCACCAAGCACGTATTCCCATATTTCTCATGTCTTCATCGATGTTATCAAAGAACCTTGTTCTGGGTTTTCCTCTTCTTTGACCAATGGGTCTATCAAGAAGCGTTTTTCTAGCTGGGTTTACTGGATTTTGTTACATCCTCTTCTTCACACTCCATTGTTATTCACTGCTCCATACATTCGCCTTAGTACTTTTCTTTCGAAACATCCTAACATGTTTTCATTATTTTTTGTCAGAGTCCAGGTCTCTGAATCATTTGTTAGGACTGGGCGTATTATTGTTTTCTAGAGTTTTATTTTTGTATTTCTCGATATAATTGTCAATTTAAGGAGGAGATTGAGCCCAAAATAGCATCTGTTGGCTGTGCAAATTCTGCGGTTTATCTCTGCGGTAGTATTATTTTCAGTGTTCCCAGGTATACAAATTCGTTCACTGCTTCGATGACGTCGTTTTCTATACAAGTGGTCGTAGAATTTGTAGTTGCTTGCTTATTTTCATATACCTAATTTTGTTGGTGTTTATTATTAAACCCATTTTTGAAGCTGATTCTTTTAATGCTACATACGCCTCTCGTATAACGTTTTCCATTCTCCCATCAATAATCCGTTCTCCCATCATAGGCCAGGATTTGCACTGGCACAAGTGACCAACGTATTACTTTTTCCAGAGCCAGATTTAACAGTATATAGGAGAGAGAGTCTCCCTGGCGCATCCCGTTATTTGTTTTAAAAGATTCAGACAGTTCCCCTGAATTCGTACTCTACATTCAACTTTTTCTAATATATATTTTATCATACAATATAAGAACGCTATCAACAGATGAAAAACTAACAAAATTAGAGAAGAAATTAAAAAAAATTACATGGGACATAATAGGTATAAGCGAAGTCCAAAGAAACGAGGAAAACCAACTAATATTAAATTCTGGAAAACTTGTATACTACGTAGAAGCAGCCACATCTATATAGGGGTGTAGAGGAGTTGATCCAAAAACAATGCGTTTTCATTGTTGAACAATATTTTTTAAACAAATAAAAGTTTGGCGGCCACAGTTTGAAAATTTCGTAAAAAATATAATCGAAATATTGAGTTACCTTCGTTAACTGTGAAGAGATTAATTAAAAAATTTAGGGAGACTGGATCAATGTTCATCCAAAAACAAGCTGCTCAAATGTCAATATCGAAGTAGTGCAGAGTAGTGCAATATCAGAGTGTTGGTAGAACTCCAGAAACATCAATTCAGCGTTTTGGACAATGTAGTAAGCTTCAATCTAGTAAGCTTCCTCTTAATAGTAAAGGCTACTAATTTGGTTTTGGAAGGTTTTACAGAGAGTTTATCTTTTAGATAAATAACAATTCTTTATATAATGAAGAGCATATCTCATCTGATTCGCAGTACTGGAAATTTTTACCTAGTCACTCTTGTGACAATGTTGTCTGCGAAACTCTGGACTCAGATTCCTTGGCTGCTAAGCTTGTAATCGTTTTCTTTCTATCCATTATTTCTGTGACTCTCGTATTTATAACGTACATCGTTCTATATATACAGGCTGAACTACGCCAAAAATCCATCTCAAATGCCAGTAGTGTCTTCTCTGTTTGTTTCTTTAACTGCCAAGTTTCGCTTTCTTAAGGTACTAAGCTCTTAAAGATACTGTTGAAGAATGGTTATTTTTTTTCTTTTTGAGGTTTTTGATTTAATTATAGAGTTTAATGCACCAATTACTTTCTTTCCTTTTATTATTCCTTCACGTTCATCAATTTTGATCACTGTTTCGAGGTAGATTTACTTAGAACATGGAGAGATAGTTTTTCGTTTTACAGTACAAGTAAGACTGCGTACATGGTTTTTGTTGCAATTACGTTGAGACCCTTAGTTCATAGTTGATTATCAGTTTTTTCTCATGGACTATATGCCATCTCGATTCTGTGCGGTTACCACCTAGTTATATTACACCTAGTATCTCCAATGATTACTGGTCGTAACAAGATGTTCATCGATTTAAAACTTTATTTAATAAACTTAATTTATAAAGAATGTTGGGGATAAAATATAACACTGTCTTAAAACCTTTATTCACTACAAAACCCACGAAAAACTTTTATCTTAGACTATAGATTATGATAAAATCATTATAGCGGTATAAATGTTTTATTGACTTCAGTGTTTTCTATAAGTTGCCACAGCTTGATACAGTGTTGTGTACCCTTGCGAAATATTAAAAAAGCAAATAAATATGTCGCTCTCGAGTCATTTTTTTTTCATTGAGATATGTTAGTGTATAGATGTGGTCTATACAAAAACTTGATCTATTTCTAGAGGTTCGTATTCTTTTTTTCCTTACAGTTTTTCCTTACAATTTACTAAGGGTGCTGCTTATAATGATTTATTGATAGTTTTTGCAGTGTTCTTTGTTGCCTTTTTTATGGGAAGGCATTGTCCAGCCTTCTTTCCATTTTTATGGAATACCTTCTCCATTTAGATATTTATTGAACAGTTCTGTTAGTATTTTTATGAGTTGGGGGTTCTTATTTTTATTAGTAATGCAGTAATTTTTTCTAGTCCACTGTCTCTTTTAATTTTCATTTATTTAATTTGTTTTCCTACCAATTTTCCAATTATATTCACTTCTGGGCTATACATATTATATCTTCTAGGTGATTGGTTTATATACTAAACTTTTTGTTCTTTTAGTTTTTTTGAGTAGTGACTTTTTCGTTTGTGTATATTGATGATTTGGATATTTATTTTGTTTGTGTTATTTTTCGTTAAGTTTCTAACAAATCTCCATGCTTCTGATGATCTACTCCACCTGATGAGATTTCACCATTTCGCATCTCAGATCCCAGCTTTTGTTAGCGGTAATCACGCGCTTTTTTATCAATAACATCAGTCTCTATATAGCGCACCCATATCTTTATTTATACATACATTGTTTAATTAGTTGTTAAGTCCCCACTCATACATATTCTTTGTATTGTCATAGAGAGCTGTTAGTTTGAATCTTGTTTCTTTATCTGCTTCTTCTTGTTTTATTGTTAATCGGTCAGTTGTTTTATAATTGAATAGAACTTCACTTTGGGCTTTTACCAAATAATAATCAGTTCTATATTCTATGCCTATGAAAACTGGTGTCTTTTACTTTGAATTTTAGTCAAGGCGGGATCTGTTTTGGATTGGACATTTTCCATAGGAAGCTATTTTTTGCTGGAATCCCTTCAGCATGTGCCCAATATCGATAATCACGATATCCGCCAGTCGCAAACTCTATGCTAAATTTTTTATTTAACAAAATGTGAAAACCAATTGAAAATTTCTCATTTTTTTGCTCCTATTTTCGTTTATAATAATTGCGCTTCATGCAACATCCATAAAAAGAGAAATAAAAAACCGTTTTCGCGTAAAATATCGCTCGGAATGTATGAGAGGTGGCGGTGGGGGACATTCACTCGAATGTGAATCAGCGAGTTCAAAATAATAGCGCGCGCTAAAAATTGCATTATCTCGGCTTCTTGTTAATCAATTTTGCTCTGTTTTTTTTTAATTGATGTCTCGGACGACAAGGATTTCGAGTATCATATTGTCAAACACCATTTTTAATTGCAAATTGGAAAATTTGCAATAAACAATTGTATGTTAAACAAGTAATAGTATTTTTTCTTCATCCTTTTTTTTGAGCTTGCAATTTATGCATTGAAGTAAATTGTTACTTTTAGTAAACAAATATGTATTTATAAATTGTTAATAAATATTTATGTTGCCTTTGTTTTAACAATTTAAGTTATTTATTAACAATTTATAAATACATATTTGTTTACTAACAATTTACTTCAATGTATAGATTGCAAGCTCAAAAAAATGCATAAAGAAAAAATGCAATTACTTGTTTAACATACAATTGTTTATTGCAAATTTCCCAATTTGCAAAAATGGTATTTGAAAATATGTTATTTGAAATCCTTGTCGTCCGAGACATCGATTCAAAAAAAAGACCAAAATTAGTTAACAAGAAGCCGAGATAATGCAATTTTTAGCGCGCGCTATGAATTTTGAACTCGCCGATTTACATTTCGAGTGAATGTCCCCCACCAGCACCTCTCATGCATTCCGAGCGACATTTTACGCGAAAACGGTTTTTTATTTGTCTTTTTTATAGATGTTGCCATGAAGCTCATTACGTAAAACTTTTCATATACAAAGTACTTGACAAGACGAGGGTATTTGTTTAAAAACGAGCCCTCTATCACTGGTTACACGACAAATGTATTCCAACTTTGACCTTCAATATCTTGGCAACCAGCAAGCTGAATGTATCTTTTTTTTTTCTAAAAGAAGCGTCTTTTAATGTTCTTTAAGTATATAAATTTTGAAATTGATAGTTTTAGAGCTCGTAAAGATATTCAATTTGTTTATAAGCCTAAAAAATGTTTAAAAATTAAAAAAAATTCTAGGCTCTCCTATTGAACCGATTTGAATTTTACAAAAGCGTTTGAAAGTTTGAGTCTTCCTTTATATGTAAAAACACTATGCAAACTATGTTTGCAACTATCTGAGGGCCTTATTTAGGGCCTACTATAAATTTGAAAATTTGCGATTTTTTTCCAGTAGACTGGATTGCAAAATTATTATGCAAAACCTATCTGACCGATCTTAACAAAATTTAGCACACGTTTTAAACATAATAAAAAGTTTCTCTAGGTTTAGGTTTCAAGTTTAGAAAGTCGAAAACATTTAGAGGATTAACTTCATTTTATTGTACTTTTTTTTTCCAATTATTGCTATTTTTTCAACAATTAACATTAAATTTTCAATTTCTAGCTAACTAAATATTATGTAAAATTGAATAACGAAACTTTTAACTTCATAATTTTTTCTCTAGGATCAATAGAAATTTTCAATTGTTTTCAGATTTTGTTAAATAAAAAATTTAGCACAGGGTTTGCGACTAGCGCATATCGTGATTATTCATATTAGGCACATCCTGAAGGGACCAGCAAAACAATAGCTTCCTATGGAAAATGTCCATTATGGTCTGAATTTCTACAGATCCCCCTAGTCTATTTAGATTTTTTGTTTTATTATATTGTAGTCCATTATTGATCTTATTTCTTTCGTATATTTGGCATTGTGATATGTGTATTTGTATATGTCTTTATGTGGGAATAGCGTTTAAGATGTATAAGTACATATTTTTATTAATGTTTTTCCACTTTCATTAGATATATCTTCGACCTGGTTTCCTATTTTTGGATTAATTTGACTTCTTCCTTTTCTTGCGTTTATGAATTCTGTATTTATGTCCATAAAGGTATATGAGGATCGATACACCTTTGGCGACTCTTTGGTCTTCTAGTACTCCGCCTTAAGTGATACATCCATTTATTGCAATGCCGGGATTACCTCTTCTACATTATTTTGCCATTCTTTTGTATTCCAAGTAGCAATATTTATTATCTCATTTCGTTGCCGTGGCCGTCTTCTGATAATCTCGTGTTACTTTTGTTTTTCTTACTGTTTAATATATTTTTTTCACGGCCTGAATGTAGTTCATCTATTTTAAGAAATGTCTTTACTGATATTTGGATAAGAAGCGAGTGGCAAAGTTGTTTCCTTTCCTTTTCTCTACAGGTTCACATTTTACGATTTTTCTTAGCGACTGGATAAATGACCACGTATCCATTTTGATTTGTAAACTTAAACTATAAATTTATAAACATTACTGAATTTACAAAACAAAAAATCATTTATTTAAAACTTGTAAATACATATATAGGGTTATACCAAAGTACCTTTTCAAAATAATTTAAAAAAAACCGTTTATTTTACAAGTTCTCCATGATGATGTGATTACTATTTTCGACTAGGAATCTGCAACTCTCATTATGTAACTTTCAGTTACCATGATCTTTAAAAAGCGTCCTAAAAAATATTAATAATGAAATTTTATGAACAAAAATTCTTATTTAACAAAGAAAAAGTTTTTTAACATAATGTGTTTGCGCAATCTCAAGTTCCCTGGATATTTGTCTACTACTCAAGTGTGGGTCGTTTAAACATCTAAAGATTTGTTTTCAGTTGCAGTTTTTATTCGCCCTAATTTGGATAAATCTTTTATTGAACCAGTTTCGTTTATTAATTATAATTATTATAACATTGTTACTATTTTTTTACTTTTTTACAGTAGATCTTGTTATGGGATTTTGGTTATGATATAAACTATTAAAGATATTACACGTTTCTTTTTGACTTCCACGCATATCACCATATCTTAATATCATTGAAATCTCAATTCGTTCGTTTTCAGATTTACGATCTATTGTAACTTTAAATCAACTCTAACAATAATAATTTATTGAAACGTCAAAGTTGCTATTGTAACAGTCATAGATAATGTAAATGTAACAGAAACTCCTTATATTTTCCACATAAACTGATACATGGATTCAGGAAACAAGAAACATAAAATCAATAATCGATTATATTGTAAGAAAACAAAAAAACCCGACCGAGAGTATAAGATGTAAGAAGAGTTCAGAGAAGCGCAACATGCGAAAGGTTTTAAAGAACCAAATTTAGAGAGAATACTTAGATTATGAAGCAGAAGAGGAAGCAGGATTTCGTATGGGTCGATCCACTATTGACCACATTTTCTCCTTAACCCAGATAATAGAAAAAAAGATAACACGGAATCAAGAGATTCATATGTTGTTCGTCGACCTACGGAAAGCCTACGACAGCGAGTTACAGTACAATGACCGCTACCATCCAGTAAATTATACCACGTGGATTCTACAAGGGAATACCGCTCGATCATTCTGGACTGAATTGCGACGTATTGGACTGCAAGATCAGCAATTATGAAATTATAAAAACACTATGTAAAAATCAATATTTTCAGTCTGATTTGTAGTTTAGTCTGATTTATAATTTAGTCTGATTTAATTTATTGTTGTTGCTACTAAAATCTTTGTAAGTCGAAAATAAAAGTTTTATTTGTGAAGTTCAGTTTTTAAAAAAGTGTTTTTATAATTTCATAATTGCTGATCTTGCAGTCCAATACGTCGCAATTCAGTCCAGAATGATCGAGCGGTAGTCCCGTGTAGAATCCACGTGGTAGAATTTACTGGATGGTAGCGGTCATTGTACTGTAACTAGCGTTTCACTGAAGAAACTGTGGCAATCAATGAAAAGCACGAATATTAATATATAATTAATAAAAGCCATCAAAGTTCTATACAACCAACCAATAACAAAAATAAAAGCAGGGACACAAATAACAACAGGATTTATAACATCAAAAGGATTAAAGCAAGGATGTTGTCTGTTTCCCACGTTATTTAATGTATATACCTTGAAAGTGCTTTAAAAAGATGGAAACAAAAATGCAGGACAATGAGGATACCGTTCACCAACACTATGGTATATACGCTCAACTTTGCAGACGATCAAGTAATAATGGCTCAAGAGTATGACGATTTAAACTATATGGCACGAAAATTAATTGAAGAGTATGATATAGGAGGTCTAGAAGTAAATAAAAAGAAAACCGAATATCTGCGTATTGGAGTAGAAGAAAAAGATCTCATATTAGACGATAACATCACGATAAAACACTGCTGTGACTACAAATATCTAGGTATCACTAGTTCACATGACGGAACATTAGACAAAGCGATCAGAGAGAGAAATACGTCAGGGAGAAAAGCCATCACAATGTTAAACAGCGTTTTATGCGACCAATCCATCAGTAAATAAACTAAAAAGAGGATATATGAGACTATAGTAAAAAGTATCACTTCATACAGCTGTGAGGTATGGCAACTGAAAGAAAGAACACTGGCAACGCTGAAAACGACGGAAATAGATTTTGGAGAAGAGCCGAAGAAAGATCTAGATGAAAAAGGATTACCAACGAACGCATTAGAGAAATAAAGGGAATCAAACGAACAATCACAGATGACTTAACAACAAAACAACTTATCTGGTTCGGACACATACAAAGAATGGATGAGCAACGAATACCAAAAGAAATATTAAAATGGCAACCAGAACGAAAGAGAAAACGAGGTAGACCGGGAAAAAGTTGGAGCGAAGGAATAAATAAAGAACTTAGAGAAAGGGCCATAGAAGAAAACCAATGGAACAACCGGACCAAGTGGCGATTGGAAGTCGGAAAACGACGGAGAATCTTATAAACCGACAAGTAGTAGTAGTAGTAGAAATAACTCCGAAATTATGGCATTTAGGTATAAGGAATATTACATAAAAAATAACTAGTATTTCTTACGGATGATAAAAGGCAAAAAATATGCAGGGTGATCCATTTGCAATAAAAAAGTTCATTAGATTTCTAGAAAAACGGAAGATCTGACAACAATGTAAATACCACCATTGTATCGGCCAGATTTTAGATGGGTATGGGTGAAATTGCCTTTGAAAAACGACGCGTGTCACTACTGTCACTTCAGTATTTAGATTGACTTTTAACAGAGAACATGGAGTCTCATAGATGTAAATCCCACAGATCACCTACCTCCCTAGATGTTCCACGACAATACTTTAGTTGGATATGAAATTCAGCGCTCCATAAGATTAGTATCGGAACTAATTCAAGCGAGAAATTACGCGGGAAATTCAAATTTTAATTTTGGTGGGAAAATTTATTTGAAATTAAAAATGTCATGCATTTTTTTTCAAATATACCAAATTATATTTAAAAATTTTAAACTTTATTTAAAATAAAGTTTAAAATTTTTAAATATAATTTAGTATATTTGAAAAAAAATGCATGACATTTTTAATTTCAAATATACACAATACAATTTAGGAAAAATAAAACAAAATGTAAATTATTTATTTATTTAATACTTGTAAAACAATTTTGTAATTTAATATAGAATAAAAATATGCTATTATCACTGAAAATTGTACAATTTTATGGAAAAAGCTTACAAAAAAGTCAGAAAAATAGCAATTTAAAATTTACTGAAATTACATAAATCGTCAATATCACAAAATAAAAAATAATAAAATACACAATGTATTGCAAAATTTAAATAAATTGCATAATAAATCCTTACGAACTAATACATTTTAATACAAGTTTCTGCATGTGATACTCAAATATATATTTATACAAATTGTTTAGTTACTTGTACATAACACTATTCGTTAAGAAACTCTTCTACTGAATAATATGATCTTTCAGATAGATAGGATTTTGTTCTTTTACGGAACTCAAGGAAAGAAGTTGCAGATTTAAGTTCATCAATCAGTTATTTGTTCTCCAATATCAAATATTTATTGGACTCACCATACAAATGTAAGCTAGGAATTGCATTTTTATACAATTTATGACTCCATGAAGAAACAAACTTATCTTCAACGTGTCTGTGGCAGATTCGTTTTGTTTTATAAACTGTACTAGCATTCATCATATCTAAATTAGGATTGTTTATAACACTAAGCCACTTCCTAAATCGTGTAATGTCTTCATCGTGGATTTGGAAAGGTATGTCTAATTAATGACGAATTAGTACATTGTAGGATACAACATTTATTGTGAAAAACCATATTTAACTGATTATTATTAATCTGCAAAATACTATTTGAACACCGCCAGGAACATTAAAACGTAGATCACTGAGGTAGGTGATTCGTTTTGTAATTTACAAACTAACACTAACAAAATCAAAATATAGACGCTAATATGACAATTGGCGATTGACAATTATAATACTCTTCTTAGTTGTGTTCTAAACCTAAACTGCAGAGTAAAACTAGAGACAGAGTAAAGCGACATCTGAAGATTAGTATCGGTACTACAAATGACATTAAGTTTAATTTGACCTTGAGCTACCTACGTGAAACGTCTAGTTATTAGTGGTCTGTGGTAAATCCAGTGAATCATTAAATGGTTGCGCTAAACTGGTAGTGCTGAATGTTTTTTTTTATATAAAATACGGAACAACTTAATGTGGGAATTGCTGTAAGGCGTACTTCGTTAATGACTAGTGCTAGCAAAAGAAGCATATTTACAATATCAAAAAAGAAAAAGAACAAAGTGAAATGTTGAAATTTGTCGTCATACTTAAAGCGTATACATATCTTTATACAAGGTACTGAGAATAGACTTTCGATTAATGGACAATTTATCGTATTATTCCCGTAAAGAGAGACTCCGTAATAATTCCTGGAATCAATCTGCAATCTGAATTTTTTTTTTTTTCGAGAAGTGCTATTTGAAATCCGAGCTATTAGAAACAGAGCGTACTTTTAAGATCAATACGGTAAGTATATTCTTGATGAATATGTTACACAACATAATGTTTCTATTTTAAGGCTTCCTGCGTATCATTGCGAATTAAAGTGGTATGGAACCAAATTAAGCGATATGTAGGTACCCATAATACCACTATTAAAAATGAAGAAGCGCGCCAGTTTATCAACGACGATTTCGAACGTCTAACAAAGCAAAATTGGCATAATTATGAAACTCATGTCGTTGTTTAACGGAAACTTGCACTTGACCGCGGACAACTTACAAGATGACGTAGACCAATCAACTTATATGGAAATGAATCCGACACCTTGGATATAAAGGGCGCCATTCGTATAGTTGAATATTTGTGAGTAACCTTGATTATTCTATAACCAATGAAACGTATTTATCAGTCCAATT
Organism: Diabrotica balteata; assembly: GCA_918026665.1. Taxonomy (NCBI): domain Eukaryota; kingdom Metazoa; phylum Arthropoda; class Insecta; order Coleoptera; family Chrysomelidae; genus Diabrotica; species Diabrotica balteata. The sequence continues at coordinate 52,616,402 of OU898277.1, forward strand.
ACAGTACAAGCTTTTCGGGTATTCGGCTGGATGCACAGAAATCGAGTATTTCTTGGTATTTTTCCATGGGAAACCTTTTCGATAGTTCATGAAAAGTTGGAATAGGAATGTGCTATTTATCGAACCCTTTCACTATATTTCGAACAGTTTGGATGTCACAACTATCCAAAATATAAAAATGGCCACTTTTCAAACGTCAATACACGATATTGATACACGAAATTTATTAGCTATCGAAAATTTTACTATAACTACAGTTTTTCTATAATCGATCGATGCAATTCCCGGTGGTCCTAACCTGTAGAGCTATCAACAAATGAAATTTAAAATATATTTTTGTTAGTTTAATAAAGTATACAATTTTAAAATAAAATTCCCGCTAAAGACTTAAGACTTTATATTTATATTAACATGTAGGTATGCCTCTTATTTGACTCCTTAAATTATTTGTAAATAAATGTATTTTATAATAAATATCTAAAATTCTTTCTCTTTTATTCTAATTTGCATTATAAATTAAAATCAAATAAGGTAGTTTTACTCATAATAGAGCGCCGCAAAGATCTTTGGACGGTTCTGTACGTGACCACTAGTTGAACTTGTTTGCTGCGAAGTATATGGCGTGAAATCCTGCAAATGCGCATTTTTATTTTAACCGTACTGCACTCTGAGTGTTAGTTTAACTATAGCCGCATTCAGTCTTAATAGATGACTTTAAAAAGCTGTTGCAGTAACCGAGTTAAATTACTAATCACTTTACAACCTAATACTTAAAACATAGTAGGTACTTAATATATAGTAAATTCAAATAAAGCTTAAAACTTACTAAAACTATCTGGGACAATAAGCATTTAACGGGTGTTTCGGTTTAATTCCCACAGGGTGATCATAGCAGTGAGCTTTACATGGAAAATCATAACAGCAACATTGTTCCGAACATGGTTTGTGCATACAACAAGGCCTTGTACAAGGACCGGGTACGTATTCATTAGATTTTTTGGGTTTCGGGAGACATTTTTGGATTTCAGCAACCCAAATTCCACAAGGGTGATTGTTACCTAAAATGTCAAATATTTTTAAATAAACAAAAATAGTGTATGTTCAAAATATAAATTTTGCAAAAACTTAAAAATTACAAAGATAAATTACGAGAATTAAGGATGAGATGGCTTATAACCGTAGAATTTTAAAAGGATAATAAATCATACAGATATTTTATACCCGAATAAAACATAGACATAGAACTTGAAAGAGTAGCACTATTAAGTCAAATAACAAAACTATTCATTTTATGTCTACACAATCAAAAGATTCCAACGGAATTACTAGAATTCGAAATCTCCTAGATAAGAAAACCCATAGATTGGAAAAACTCCTTTACATATTCCAAAGACTCCTTTACATATTCAAAGGAAATAAAAAGTTTGTACCACCAGAAAAAAAATAATAAGTGAAACTAAGGTCGGAAGAAATTATTCACGACGGTAAAGATGAAAAACATGGACTGCAATTGATCATCGGCTCTGATGCGAATACCTGCTATTTCACTTAGGACAGTATAAAAAACGTAGAAAATACGTCAACTTTGGGATTAATATATATATATATATATATATATATATATATATATATATATATATATATATATATAATGAGTAAGTTAGAGAAAATAATAGTATATTCCTATACTTGAAGACGTTTCGCTTATTGAATTTACAAGCTTCATCATTCTTCACTCACCATTCGTAGTTCTTTTTCCATGTTTTTATATTATTGCCTACTACCATTGTAATTTTTTTAGATTGAACTGATGAAGCTTGTAAATTCAATAAGCGAAACGTCTTCGAATATAGGAATGGTACTGTGATTTCCGAACGTCCCATTGTCAGTGCATTCAACTGCCCTGCACAACCATTGGCCAAGTATTTGGCCAAAACCCTACAACCTTTCTCCGAAAATGCTTCATCCTTCGTCTAAAACTCTTTCCATTTCATCGAACTTCTTAAACAATACCCTATATCACCGTCAGACAGTCTAGTAAGTTTTGATATTGTCTCACTCTTTACAAACATTCCTATAGATAAAACTCTAAACATTCTGAAAACTAAATACAGTATCGAACAAGACCAATTATCTCTTATTAAACATTGTATGTCCAACACCTATTTCATCTTCCAAATTCAATTCTACAGACAAATAAATGGTGCCCAAATGGGCTCCCCTTTATCTCCAGTAATTGCCAATATCTTTATGGAAGACTTCGAGACCCGAGCACTATCAATGCACATGTTGCTACGATATGTTGACGATATATTTTACATTTGCTCTATGGCAGAGATGCTTTGGTATCTTTTCAAACCTATCTGAATGGTATACATCCTAGTATCCAGTTCACGATGGAGATAGAAACTGATTCATCCCTATTGTTTCTCGACGTTATCATAAAGAAAAATTAATCCCAAGGTTTTCGTTACTTTTTTTATCGAAAACCCACACATACCAATCGTTACTTGCATGCCAACTCTCACCATTCAACTTCACAAATTAATTAAGTCATTAATACCCTTGTCTTCAGATTAATACGCCTTTCCAATGATGCAAATAGACCTACTGATCTCTCTTGTTTAAAACAAGCCCTCATCCTAAACGGTTGCCGCGAAAATCACATAAATAGGAGCATTCACAGACATCAACCTCCCACTCAATCTTAATCCAAAGACTCAGACCCTTATCATACGAAAACTTTTCTTCCTTACATCAAAGATGTCACTGACAAAAAATTCTTTAATCAAGAGAAATAAAAACAATATTTACTTCCAACAAAAACTTTCATCCCTTGTCCGATCAATCAAAGACAACATTTCCAATAAACAGCACGGAGTTCATGAAATTCCCTGTGCAGACTGTTCCTGATCCTATATAGGCCAAAAAAATCGTAGAATCCAAATAGGATTTATGAACATTCCATTTCTGTTTGCAATTCCGATTTAATTTTAGCTCTAGGTCAACACCATCTTCATACAGATCATAAAATTGATTTTGAAAACTCCACAATCATAGAACCCATCCACTTCTATAAACCAGGAATCATTCGAGAAGCTATATAAATAGAAAAAAGGCCAAACTGTCTTAATAAAAGAGATGACGCCATATGGTTACCTTCTAGATGGAGACCTCTCAAAGAAAATATCGTCCCCTCCATCCTCGAATCAAAATCCCACAGTCGGAAACATTCGCAACAACTTCCGCACCAATCCCCACCCTAACCCCACCTAGGCCACTTCACCGTCAACGGTATAAATGGACTGTCCCCTGTTCCCAGACGTAGTAGTGAAGTGAAAAGTGATCAGTGCAGTAGTGTCTGGGGCTCGAGAGACTGAGACCTCGGAAGTCCTGAAGAAGACATCAGAGAGGATGTCGAAAGCTCGCCGCATTGGACCGGTTCGACCCGGAAGACTGGCGAGTTTAATATTAATTTTTGTAATAGTATTAATCTTCTAGGTTTAATATATATTCAAATTGTCACAATTATTAAAACGTGGCACATGTCAGATGCACATCTTTATTCAGATAAATTGGCACATCTGTTTTGGAATAACAGGTAATGCGTCTATCAAGAAAACTTATTGTAACCTTCGTAAATCAAACTAATAAGCATATCAAACACACCTAAAATATTGTTTAGGCAGGATTATGGGATAATAAGGAATACATTGGACCTATGGCCGCCGAACAATTTCAAGAAATTTTTAGGTCAGCGTTCAAAAACAAGTATCCGGAGTGAGAAATTGCAATAGGAAGGTATCTTGATGGAATGATAACCATATAAATCAAAGGACAGAAGTTAGGCGGAAATTAAATTTCACCAGAAGATCAGGTGAGTCGGGCGATTGTAAAGCTGTGGCTAAATATAATAAGAAACTCAGAAAATCTTAAAGAAAGCATTACGAGGTAATAGTACAGAGTAGAGAAATGTCAAGACCCCATAAAGTTCTCCCAAAGGAACCTCAGATAGGTATTCTCCTATTCTAAAAGCATTCAGATAAGTACATTCAGAATGGTTAAGAGTCTCTGACAAATCCTTTCAGGTGCAGTTGTTGTCCGTAAAAGTGAATCTTATTTTCTCTATCGAAGAATCATATTTTTCACGGGCTGATAGCTAGATTCGGCAATTAACTGTTGTTACAGAATGGACTTTAAATGTATGACTTAACATAAGCCACCAGAAGTCCAATATAATAAAATTTACAAGAAAGAGGAATTTAGGGATCTTGGATTCTTTAAGTAAAATGGCACATATCTAAATCTGGTACGTAAAGTATCTTGGGGTAATATTAGACTCGAGGCTTCCTTGGAATTAAAAGATCCATCCAAATGCAGCAAAAAAATACCAAACCCAATCTAAGGAAGGTGAAAATACTTGTTTGTCTTGGAATCACAGGAGCTATAAAAATTATACCAATGGCAGCTATTTAGGTCCTACTGGACCTTCCCCCCAAAGTTATTTCTGAAACATAGACAGGTCTGAAATTGCAGAAGGATCTAGAGTGGTAGTGTCAGACTGGTATTTGTTGTAGGATACCGAGGAATATACGGCAGTGAAAAAACTGATGAACTTGGGCCCATATCGGTTTCTTAATAAATAAATTAAGAAACTGACGAACTTATCAAATGAGCCTTAGCTACAATATTCTTTAGTCTACAGCTGGCCTTAAGAGTACCAAAAAGCATCTTCCGTGAACATACCCCTGATTGGAAAAAATACCCGCACGAACACATGGGAAAACTTATCTCATACAGACGTGTGTAAATAGGACTGAAGTACTGTGGAAAATAAGTAGCAATCAGCTCAGAGCCCTAATAATCTTCCTTAGTGGACATGCGCTAGTCAAAACGCACTTTGAAAAATAGAAATTAGGGAGGAAATAAGGGTGATCACCTTCCAGAGAAACAGGTGATCTACAAAGAATAACAGGAAACTGGATTGCAACTGCATAAGAAACAAACTTGAAAGCATTCAGAGAATGGCCGAATTCTACAGCGAACACAGAGTAAGCATTGATAATCATGATAAACATCAAAAAAGGAATTTAGTCAGAAAAGAATTCGTGTTTTAGTAATATTCCAAAAATATAATCTTACATGGTGGTGATAACTTCATGTAACATGGTTGAAAACCAGTCGGACATCCCCTTGTAGGGCTTTTACGTCTTCTTAAATAATCTTCACAGTTAGTTTTAGGCTTTTTTCCTCTTTCTGGAATTTGCTTTGGACCACGATTTGAAGGTGTTATGCAATGCCAATCTTCGTTATATGCATTGTAAAAATTGTGGTAACGCTTTTGTAATGCTACCTCTTCCGGTATACATTCCTAAACATTATTAAAAGATTTAATTATTAGTACCATAAATATATACAATTTATTTTTGTTTGAAAACACGATATAAGAGTAGATTAAGAGTACTCACATCTTTAATTATAGGACACGGCATTTGAAGAGGTTCTACTGGCTCTGGTTTAGTTGGAAGAAGAATTGGTGGAGGACATGACATACAACATATAGCATGGGGATATATTGGTGGAGAACATGGAGAAGTGAAACATGGTCCGCACGGGCCGCTGGAAGCATATAAAAATTTGAGTGATTTTCTTCCTTTAGGTCATGCATAACTATGGATATTGCCGATTTATTTTAATTGGGTTAAAAACACGTTTAAGTAAGTTGTTCAACAAGCAAAAAATCTTGCACTTTCTTTTAAACTAGGTTTACTGAAAATGTTAATATTTTTACGTGTCGAGTTGTTTGTTTGATGTATAAACTCACACTATGGTAATATCTTTATAACTAAATATATTAAAATTAAAAGCTGATTGATTGCAGTTTCTTTTTGAACGCCTAAGTCGTTCAAAGGAAAGAAGAATATTATTTAAGTATATATTGATTAAATGTTGCCACAGACATAACTGAACAATACCTCAAATAAGAATATGTTAAGAAGAAATAAAATAGAAGAAGGTTAGGGTACTTGCCTAAATAAAAACTTTAGAAAATTGGGAAACTTTTTTAGGAGAAGTTAAACATCAGATAAAACAAAACTAGTCATTCGACATTTGTTGAAAGCAAAGATGGTACTGCGATGAAAAAGGCAACAAAAATCATTTCATTACTTTTTTCTTAGTAAAATTATTCATGGCTAAGCAAACTTTTACACGGGAAAACTTGTACAAAGTTTCTACTTTGAATATTCAAAGTTTAAACAGTTCATCTAGGAGAACTAGATAATACGGTAGTTAAAACGAGAAGAAGTTTCTCACTAGTAATGGAATGTTATACTTTTATCATAGACAAATTAGTCGAAGAATCTGTTTGCAAAATTGATTCATGTCTAAAAAGATGGGTTTGCTTCTTATTTTCCCAATTTATTAACACCCTTATTTTTTCGGATCCTTTTATAACCTGATATCAAGGTGACCTTGTCTGTTACTGTTAATTTAATAAGATATTATTTTTATTCTCGAACGAACTTTTACTCACGAGTAAAATACTTCAGAATCTTTCAATCAGCTTGGTTATCTGAAAGAATTTGGATCTATATGTCTATGGCACCTATTTTCTTTTAAAAAATAGATGGAGCTATAGTCATACAATGATCATGGGCTAGCCTTGAAGTGACTACGAAAAATCAACTTACAAAAAGGGTTAATAAGTACAGGACGTGGCCAATGCCTAGTTAAAGCAAAAATATTAATAAATAGATAATTGAAAAAAATATATTTAAAATAAAAAATAATAAAAATTGAGAAAATAATAAAAAATAATACAAACGAAAAATATCACGGGACATTAAAACAACTTTGAGACGCTACAGAGAATAGACACAAGACTCAACAATTTGGTAGGAAAAACTTAACTTGGTAGCGAAACAGTGGTGGTAAAAATACTAAAGGAAATATTAGCATCCAACAAAGATAAAACAAAGTTAGCATCCAACAAAGTTAAAAAGAAAAGAGCCACCTTCAAACAATGAAAAACTCTAGGAATAAAGAAATGTAAAAGATACATCTAAAAAACTTTTAATTATGGCTGTAATAAGGTTAAACATGTAATATCAAAACAATATGAAGGGTCAGAAGGACAACCGACGAATGTCAATTTTTTGGTCATTTTGAGATTCTTCCGCCATCTGTCGGCGTGGAAAAAGTACTATCAGCCTATGATGTGAAGGATCTAGCGGAAATCGTCTTAAAACACGTTAGAAAATTGGATGCAAGGTGAAAAAACGATGAAAGTCGCGAGCGCAGGGGAACCGAAGTTAGTCTCGGACTAGTTAGTCCCAGATTAAGCGAGTACTAACTTCATTTTCAGAATGTTATTAAAAAACATGGACTAAGCTCAGACTAACTAAACCTTCCTTAGTCCTAGGTACAACAAGTTTATGTTGACAACCATTGCGAAAAAGAAGAAAAATGGAGAGAATTTTGTGAAAAAGAAGAAAAATATTTGAAAATTTGACAGTTAGCATAAGTTGGAGCACGTAGAGGTAATTTTAGTTGGACTATGTTCTGAGAAAGTTTGTTTATATTTTATAGTATTTTTTTATCTGAAAAGTTTAATCTTCATAAAAAATATTTTATTACTAAGGGAAAATATAAGAAATAAATAAACATAATGAATTGTAAAATATTTTATCAAATAAATTTTATATATTTTAATATGTCTTAGATGAATATTATTTCACTGATTTCTATGGTCATTAAGTTGTTCTATTAATCTTAAGTCGTTGATAAAATAATCTTCCATTATTAAATAATGTATATGAATAATCAAAAACAATTCAGGTTATGAATACCAAAACAAAACTCCACTCAATGTCAATTGTCAAGTTAGTCACTCTCTAAACCTGACACTATCTCGGCTTAAATGTTAGTCCGAGACTAGCCAAGGTTTAGCTTAGTCTGTCCTTAGTCGCTGTTTATTAATACGAAAAATGAATGTTATTGGTGTAGTTCTGGGACTAATGTTAGTCCAAGGTTAGTCCGTATTTATTAATAAGAGAGTAAGTGTACTCGATTCAAATGTTTTAATAAAATTACAGAATGTAAAAGAAAAAGATTGCTTTCCTATTTTAAAAATTTGGGAACTTTCGACGAACAAAATTCCATTCTTTCAGGACGGATTGTTATCATTCTAGTGCAAAAGCGAAAACTGTGTTCGAATGCAGGTAGTTATAATCGTGAAAAAATGCATCGTATCGCTTTAGAGTTAGAGCAAAAGTTCATGGATGTGACTGTTTGCTTCAAAGGTTTTATTTCTATATTTGGAATTACTTCTAGAAGAGTTCAGACTATTCAGAAATCGCTATTTGCTTGTAATGGATGTAAGCTAAAATATGAGAGGGAAAACATTCAAACCGACCACATTAACTTTCAGAAGAAAATCATGCATTGGTGACTTACTTTATAAATTCTTTGAAAGAACGCAAACCACACTATTCGCTCTTCTTCTTCATGTGGTGCCTATCCGTTACGGATGTTGGCTACTAGTATGGCAATTATAACTTTATTGTCCGCAGCTCGAAATAGGTCAGGACTCCTGAAGTCCTGAGTATTCGCTCACAGACTAAAAAAAATTGTATTTATCTGAAGACTTTAATTTGTTAAAATTAAGCAAGATGTACAATGACTTCTACCCTGAAAACGCTGTGCACTACGACACATTTCGATCAATCTTCAATTATGAATTCAACATATCTTTTGGATTTCCCCAAAAAGATATGTGAGGATATGTGATACTTTCAAGTCTCGGAAAGCTGGACTAGAAGAAGGCAATAACACTCTCCTTGTTCCAGAAAAAGTGATTGGAAAATTTAACTCAAGAACCTGGAAATACAATACAAACTTCACCTTGGAAAAGCTCTAAAATTTTATTCTGTTTAAGAAGACATCCAAAAAAATTAGTAGAAAGAAAGGCACTGTAGATGTCTATTACAGAAAATGACTGAGTTTCTACATCTTCAATATTTACATTTCATCCAATGGAGGGAATGAAAAGGTCTTCTATACATACGATGAAAAGTTGCTCGGAAGGGGTCAGAGGATTTATATTCTATGCTCAACAGTTCTGGGGACAAATTTTTGTTGAAAAAGTTTAATCAAATTTTTTTTCCTATTTTTGCGAAGGGGAAAATAAATAATATACTGTCAATCGCTACTTCCACTATCTCGTGGCTGAAAAATATCATTTTGAGAGCAATGAAGTATTTTTTCCCATTCGATGGCACTTATATCTTGAGTGGGCTAAAATATGAGCTACATAACTAAAAGTCATACGTTGAATTACCCAATGAATGGAGGGAGGTTATTAAGTACAGCTCAAAAAAGTCTTCACCATTCGCTGTGATTGACTGTAAAAAGAGCTGTTTAGTGCCTGGATCAAATACTTGGCACCAATTTATCAAGAGAAATGCCATTTTCCTACCAGACCAATGCGCCGTTTAAAAGCCGAAGCAGTCCATCCCACAAAAGTTTTTTATCGAAACACATTCTGCTGTATGAACGCAGATGTTATGTGGAAACCACCAAAATCACGAGAAAATAAAGGAAAACCTGCTCCATCAAGAGGAAATCTTAAAAACCTTTATAAAGACAAAATACCGATTTCTTAACCCAAGTTCAGTGATCTGCAACATCTTAAACGATTTTACCATAAGTTACCTACATCTCAAGTTAATGATGAAAACAGTAAAGAATGCAGAAGAGTAAATGGAATTTTTTTGCTTGTAAAATGTTTTTAAAATTACATAAACGTCATTTGACATGTCAAATAAATCTGTTTTTAGACAAAATTGCTCGTTTTCAATACTCCTACTCACCATAACACTCTACAAACTTTATTGGTACGACTTCTGGAGTACAGATATTACCAAATAATTATTTTTTGAACTATAGATAGGTGTTATTGAATAGCAACTTTGTTTTTCATTTAGCCGAAAATGTTTTGGGGTAGACATTCATCGTTCTTCCCCCTGACTCTTCACATAAAAAGATTTTTGCTTTCTAGAGCAATGATATAAAAAATGAGAGTATAATGTAGTAATTTAAACTTCTGTTATCTCTTAATAAATGAGACTAGTGAGTACGAATCCCTATACCTGGTTTTAAATCTGGAAATAGATAGATAGTCTAGACTCTAGAGCTAGGTCGATATTATTTTATTGGAGAATGGATGTACTTGTGTTCAAAATTTTACTTAAAAAGATCCAAAGCAAACAGAAGAATGTTGACATTTTTTTAATAAGCCACCGAAGCAGAATAATTTGGGATTGCTGGAATCTTCTGAAATGTGGAATTTTTCGACAAGTGTTAAAAGTCTTTTTCTATGGCATATTTATTGGGTGAAGGACTATACTACTTCAAGGAAACAACGCTTTTTAATAAAAAATGTAAGACAGTGGAAATACCTGTCAAAAAATTGACTTTCAGAATATCGCAGGACTAAAATATAATTGGCTATATTTAAGATAAATTCTAATTTATAAGGAAATTACCTTGGACGAAATATTTTATTCTGAATGAAAGTGAAACCCAGTCGTTTCGTAGTTGGACACTATTAATTGGAGTAATACCATGATATTTACCACTATTATAAGTTTTTAATCTTTAGTAAAACGAAAAACATAAATAATAAATATTAAATGTAAATGATATTTACCAGTCACCACAAGCCATTTTTCTAAGCTAAAAATTTAAATAGAAATACACATAAAAATTTGGTAAATTGACCTAAACATACAAAAAAAATTCGTTCTGAAGTATTACATTTAATTTATGTTAAAAAATGTCATATATGTTTCTATGGTATTTCTGTGGATATTTTAAGACTTATATGGAATACTAACTACTAATACAACTATTAAGATAATGAAGCATATATAAATGGACATTGTAGTGTTGTATTTCTCACAGGTATTACCAATATTTAGTACCACGAAATGAGAAGTAAGGATTTATTAATTTATGGTTATTGTACATCCGGGCAGGCATCTACACTTGATTACTTGTCCTTTAGACATTTAGACCTCCCAATACGGGTCCATTGTATTACAAAATTTTGTTTATATTACACCATTTGGACTAAGCCAAGTATTTCTGAATTTTAATTCAGTTATGTCTAGCCTTTATAGAAAACATGTCATGGAAACAATTTACTATTAAGGAACATTTTGGAATAATTTGCCGAGTCGATTCCGGTGATTCCGCGAGTTCGATTGCCCGGGAATTTAAAACGTCACGTTTAACAATTGGGACAAGAGGGACCGCAGACGTTCGGATACTTATAATTAGCGTCTTTTAGCAAAGACAATGACGTCGACTTTGCTAAGTATCAAGAAAATTACTCTACACACACACTACACTAGGTACCTGACTGTACTATGCCAATGACCATTAGTTGTCGAGGCATTAACTCAATAAAAAAAAAATTCAATATACTACAACAACTATATCTGTTCAAACTGTTTCTATGGGACATCATACATAAATAATACAGTATATACAGGACAACACAATATAATTATAATAAAACTAGCGGATCAACTCGACACCGAGTTTTTTAAATGAAATTTTTATTTTGCGAGAAAAATTAAGACATCAATACAAACAATATAAGCAAGAATATACATAACATTCATCAATAATAATGCAAGTAAAAAGTGTATTAAATATCACGAAATATTTCGTCAAAAACAATGTTTTTTGTTACAATGTCTCCATTTTATGAAAACTTTTGCTTGGCACCGGGAGATATGTAAACCTTTACTTTTTACTTTTTAATAAAAACGAAACCGGAAGTCGACCTCAAAACCGGAATGCAATTTTTAGTTCATCAAATGTCGACATGGATATCATTTAGCAGTTAATTTTGCATGCTGATTATACGAATCCGGTGTCAGATTTGCTATATGTTGACGTTTTATGCGCGTTTCGGGTCACTTCCGGTATCGGATCGTAACCGGAAGTACATATTTAGATTCGTCTCGACGAGAACTTTCGATCCATATATACATTGTGGGGTCTAAAACTTAAAGTAAATTTTAACTTCCCGTCATCTCAAAACCGGAAGTGAATTTTTGTACCAAAAGTATATTTTGACAATCTCATAGGTAATGGTAATACTAATAATATTCCGAAAAACTATTTTAATTATCTAATATGGTTTTTGAGTAAAGTGGTGGACAAGAAAAGGGCTTAGCGTTTTAGTATATAAGATGAGTTTTCCTGTCTATTGACTAAATCACAGACCACGAGGTAGGTGATTTGTGGACTAAAACATTTATTTTTATTTATCAGTCAGTTGTCAACATAAATTAAATCAAATTCAAAATTTAAACGTCAAATTATTTATAAAAACAGTTCAAAATTTTCAGTTAATCTAAATTCATGGCAGTTGTTAATAATAAATACTTTGAAGAACATTTTGAAGATGAGGATACTAATATAATAATTCCTAAAGGAATCTTGAATTCAAATGAAACTTCAGTTATTCGAATACCCGCTAATTTGCATAAGTCGGGTCCATTGGTAGTAATAAAAGGCAAGAGGCGGGATGGCACAACAGAATATATTGTTAGAAAACACATAGGGAGTCCAGAAGAAGAACTTGAAGAATACCTTATCAGAAATAATTGTAATTATTCAGAATTACAGAAATATTTCACAGAATGTAAACCTCTATCATCTTTGGGAAAATCCACTTCCCGTTGTTTAATCCTCAATAAATCTGTTAATAAACCTCAGTTGCTATCAAGATCACCTGGAGCTCCAAGTAAAAACCGTTGTTCATATCATCTACCGATTTGTAATTCAACTTCCAGAACAATTACATCCAATTTCTTTAAAACTCGACCATTAGAACCTGAAGCAAATTCGATAACTGTTCCAGAATTCTCAAAAATTGCCTATATACCATATAGGATGCAAAGAGGGTCTTTGCCACTTAAAACTTTCAACCTGCGGTTTTTAAATAAACCACATCTTAAAAATGTCATGTCTCAAAATTTTCAGAATAGTATATCTAGACCATTTACTACTTCAAAAGCTATTTTTGGAGAGAATATGGATCCTCTCAGATTAAGTTTTCCGTCTAATATTACAAATCAAGATATTTTCATTGGTCAAAATGAAGCCAGGAAGAGATCTTCTGTTAATATAAGAGTCGACCCTCAACATGACAGCGATGATTGTGAAATTGATGAGCATTCTGATAATTTATTGGCAATTAAAGAAATATTGTATGGTCCATTACAAAACAGACCATCCAGTCGAAGTAGAAGCAGGAGATCTTTATTGACAAAACCAACGGATCAGACTGTTGTTAGGAATATATAAAGATAATTTGGTTAACCAGAAACGATTTGTTAATCACTAACAGTGAAAGTTGTTAGTAATTTATTTTGATGTGGATATAATTTTAATATATACTTTAAAATTAATTTATAGTAGTTATTTAATTTATATTAAAATCGTCATATTAAAATTACTTATAATATACATAAACTCTCTAAAAATGTGTAGGTGCCTTCCTATTTATACAAAAACACTAAAACTGTCAGTACTCTCCTCATATATGATAGAACTCCCTTTGTAACGAGTCCGTCACTTCAATAATCCTTTAAACATTTTTTAAATAAATTTTTTAAATTCAAATCCTCTTAATGATTTTCTTTTTGATGATTATGATTAATGATTTTGAATTTCTAAGTTGGTATTAAACAGCGACCCCAACGGCCGTTTTAGGCAGACTATTCTTATCCGACTAACGAGTAAGAATTAGTGGGCATTCTGGTCCCAACTCTGAACAGAGGAAGTTCGCTGAACTAAAAAATGTAGGCGACAAAGAGCTGGGCTAAATTTGTTTTAAGAAAAGTATTTTGTTTTTGGAAGAAGATGAGAACATTTTAGTTCTTTTTAGTGTATAGTATTTGAGTTCTAGCCACTCTAACCGCTTACTTCCGAAGTTCAGTCCAGAATCAAGAATTCATCATTTTATTTTTGTTGGGAATTATATTAGAAAAGAAATTGAGTTGTTCCCTATTGGGTTTACACCTTTGCCGTCACCTTGAGCTGTTCCATCAGTAGTCCAGACCTCATATAAGCCTTCCCGGATAACTTCAGGGAACTAGTTGGAAAGACCGCCTTAGAGTGTGGAACACAGCTAATTTTATCAAGTTTTGTTTTTCAATTTTAATAATTTGTATATACTATTTTTTGTTTAACTTTAAATACTCATACTTTGACTAATAATAAAGACCCGTAATTTTTTTTAAATAATTTTAAATAACGTTTAAGGACTAATTATCAATTACAGGTTGAGTTTTTAAATACTCCCTTTTAACTCAGTTGTACAGTTTTATGTGTACACATTTAATCAGAGAGTTGTTTATTGATATTTTATTATTATTGTATATTTAAGCCTTTGGACATCTATCCCGTCAGGATAGTATCCTCATTACTTTATTATAACATTTATTTGAAAGCCGAAGTACAGGGTTACATCCCTAGTAGGCAAGTAAATTACCTTTTTAGGTCTACTAATTAAAATTTATCTTATATTTTATTATTTATAAATTCAGATTATCAGGGATCAATTGTGTATAATTAGGGACCTTTTCATGTATATAAATAACTAGATTAACTGTACATAATTTGTGGTGGGTAGCTATAAAAAATTATATTATATATATTCGGTTAGGGATTAAAATTTGTGGTGAAAACTAAATATTTTAATTAATACCTGTTTCCTTTCTTATTTCAGCAAACACCTTTACAAGCTACCTTGGAAGGTATATGTTAATACTTTCCTGGCGCCCAATCGTATCTTAGAGCAACCATAATTTACCACTTGCATTCACATTATTTCTAATTTTTTTAGTATCTTATCATTCATATTCTCACTTTATGGTGTCTGTAGGTCATGCAAATTGGCTGAATCCTCTTTTGAGCGTCAAGTAGTCACTCTCCGGCACCTTCTGCTAGCCGGCTTTAATTAATTTGTGTTTGTTACATTACTCCCCACACTTTTACTTCATTGACATCCTAAACCGATCAGTGCACACATTTTTTGTTACACCTTTCGATATGACAAAATTGAAATGTGTAAATTTCTTCTTTGAAATGTCGTTAATGTTACATTGGTCAAACCCAACGCATTTTGGTGTCTCCCTCTCTTCTCTAAAATATAGCAGATTTTTCTCTCCTAAGCATGAGAAGAGGTTCCCGTTGTATGGGTCCAATCTTTAGCATTACTCAACCATAATTTTTCTTCATACTATACTCATTTTAGTTTGTTTGTTTAAGTTGTTGAAACTCCTTTTGGCACATTAGATATTTTTTTAATTGTGTATAAAATTAGAGTGATTGGCAATATGAATGCAAAAAAATCTCAGGAAGAAATACTGCAAGCCAAACTGCTGCAGACTATCAGAGATTTGTTTGACGTTATTATTTTGCCTTGGCCTTTAAATAGTCCCGATCTAGATCCATTAGAAAATCTATGGTCAAAGCTGAAAGTGTTAGTATTATGCCGAAACCAGAAACTTGGATGTCATTCTGAAATCTAAGGAACCTTTTGCGTCAACTATTTCCTTGCTTCCTCATACAACGCACAAAATGCAACCGCGATAAGAAAGTAATGGGAGCTCTTAAAACTTATTACAGTAAAGAAACTAGAGTTTTTATGAAAACAAATAATAGGGCGATAACTCATTTCAACGTATGTGAATTATTCGAGAATGTCTATTTAAAAATTCATACACGAGAGATAGAGAGAGAAAGAGAGAGATAGAGAGAGAGAGCAGTGAAAGGCTTCAGTGCTACTGGAATTTAACCAGTTACACGTGATATATTTTCGGAACAAGACTTCTTAGTAGAAAGTTAGCTGCGAAATGAAGTAAGAATAGAATCATTCAAGGATCTAAATATTATTGTCCTTTCCTCAGATATTATTACATTACCACAACATAAAATGGAGGAAGGAACACGTGGCAAAAAATATGGTAAGTCGGTAATACTCAAATATAGGCCAAGTAAGGACGAGTTAGAGCAAAGTATTTCAGTTGCTTTGAAGCAGAAAGAAATGGTTCTAAGAAGAATTAATGATGACACACCAGGCCTTAGTGGCACCAAGGCGATGCCTAAGAAGATATGCCAACGACGCAAGCCAACAAAGTAGTAGGAAAAAAATCCAAAATGAACTATCAATATTCTTCGGACGACGATATTCCCGTAGCCTATTTGACTTTTAGAGACCCTAACTCAAATGTAATTTGTATATTCTGTAACGAATTATTTTCTAAAAGTAAAAGTCGAGAAATATGGATTCAATGTGTCATGTGCGAATGCTGGGCACATGAAACTGTATAGGGAATGAGCACGAAATGTACATATGCGACTTTTGTAAATAGTAGTCTATAACGTTTTCGCCTGTGGTGACAAATGGGTGGATCGAGTAGCTTAGGAGTTACCACTGCCGGTCCTAAGCCCGGGCAAAGGAGGAAGGTTGGACAGTGGGCTGACATCACACTCCCGGAAAAAAACACACTGTTACGAAACCTGAACATTTGCCTCGGAATACAGGACGGACTTTCAGAAATGACTCAAGCTACAAAACATGGACTATATATTTGGAAACTGTAATGTGAAGTTGGGTTATGTTATTGTTTGTCCCAACTGTCACATGAAATCTTTTTTATATTGAAGGTTTTTAACAATTGTGTCACATTTTAGACTATTATCGTTAATAATTATTTAAAACTTTCTCGTCTAAGACACATTCTGACATATTCTAAGAGGCCATTTTTATGAATTTTGGCCTCCTTTTCATAACGATTAGATTCCCTCTTTTGTCTTTTTGCTCGATGGATGCAGCTCAACTGAACTCACAATCTTTTGATGTCGCTATACTCCACATTTAGTCTATTCTCTGCAATTTAGGTTTAGAACCAAACTAAAAATTATAATTGTCAATCGCTGTCAGTATCAGTAATAATAATTGATTAGCGTCTATATAATCAGATTTCAGATGGTTACTATTCGTCTAAATTGTTTGATTTGATGGTTATTATTGCAAGGAAATCAAACTAAACTTGGTTTAATATCTCTGGGTTATTGTTAGCATTAACCTGTGGCTTAGTGTTATAAAAAATCCTAGTTTAGATATGATGAATTCCACAATTCCACTACAGTTTTTAAAACAAAACGAATATGAAGATTAGTTTGCTTCTACATGGAGTCATAACTTGTACCAAAATGCAATTTCCGAGAACAAATTCCTGATTGATTTTGGATTCTTCTGCTAATCTACATCCCAGAAGTATTTCACAGTAAGTAACCCTAATATGACATTACATTGTAATTAATAAAAATTATTTTACTTGAAGTGAATTATGGTATAAATTATTATATTAACTTTTTGTTTTAGTTGAAAATTCTGCACAATCTACACACATGCTTCAATCATTTGAGATACCCTATTGTAGTATATAAAATTGTACAATTTTCAGTGGTAATAAAGCATATTTCTATTGTATTTTAAATTAATATACAAAGTTGTTTGACATGTATTAAATAAATAAATAAATTATATTTTGTTTTATTTTTTCGTAAATGGTATTGTGTATATTTGGATTTAAAAATAATTTGCACCTTTTAGAATTTAAAATGCAATTTTTTTTTCAAATATACCAAATTATATTTAAATATTTTAAGCTTTATTTAAATTTTCCCACCAAAATTAAATTTTGAAATTCCCGCGTAATTTCCCGCTTAAATTAGTTCCGATACAAATCTCTTGGAGCGCTGAATTTCATATCTTAATAAAGTATTGTCGTGAAGCATCTAGAGATGGTAGAGGTAAGTCACAAGTTAGAATAGCAGTGATGATCTTGCCAACCTTCGTCGCGGAAATGGCACGTAAAGAAGAAGAAGAAAATTTAGGCCGCTAGTGCAGAGGTTATTAAGTTGTTTTTCAAATGAAAATTTAGCTAAAAAATTATCTCATATCTAGGATGAATCTCAATTAACTTATAATTCATCAAAAAAATTTCTTTAATCTCGAATGCTGAAATTTGTCAAAAAATGTTGATACTTTTCGTAGCAATTAAAACAGTTAAAATAATTGACATAAAAGATATGACTATCCAATTTTTGATAAAACAGAAGATACGGTCTGTATTAGGTTAAGATGTATGCTTCAAACTGACATTTGAATATCATTTTAATGGGTTTGTAAAACCATAAAATTTTTTGTAATTGAAAGCAAGTAATGTCCAATCAGTATAAATACCATATTGGTCCAAACGGTGTCATCTGCTCTGATAAAGTCACAGTATTTAGAATTCCCAATACAGTACCTGTGGACAATAGTCCACTTATAGTTTATAGCAGTAGCAAGAATTTACCCTTAGATTTCAAAAGCTCACAAATACAAGGATTTAATAGTTTTGAAGAAGAAGAAGTTATTCCTGAACAAACTAATAAGTCTTTAAATCAGAACGTAGAGAATTATACGTATGGGGATGATTCAAATTATATAAATGTTTCCACAGATGATAAATATTATTACAATAATGAACAGATAGCGAATCACATAATAGCAAGAAATTCTTTTTACACAGATTATAATAATGACTCTAACGTAAGTATTTCTGAAAATGCTGGAGTTGCCGATTACTCTGATGACAAACATAAATTCAGGCACAAGGAAATGCATGTTCCTCTAAATATCAGAAATAATATACCCCGTAACTATAAGAATTATAATGAAGACGACGTATATAATTCTAATGAATATTTTCAAGAAGATTCGTATAAGTTTGTACCATATTCGAGTAAGCGTGCCGAAGAATTTTACAATTCAGGTACTAGTGGTAACACAAGTTTAAGGTATACTCCACGTTTATCACAAAAGAATCAATATAATGACAAAGCTATCGAACAGAAAGAGTTTAATAAAAATGTTTTATATAAGCGATATAGTTTGAATTATGCTAGTGATCCGAATCAAATATCAACGAATTTATCATGTCCCAAAAAAGGTACGTATCCTTTATATGATAAGGAAGGTCATGGTAATGAATTTAATTACACCACAGCAAATCAAATCAGTAGTAAATCTGCTTTACATAGTCGACATGACTGTTTTAATACACCAAGTAAAGAATTTAATAATAATATTAACAACGAGCTTAGAGAACAAGGATATGATCCTTTATATTCATTGCAAGCAATGGCAAATAAAAACTTAAACAATTCGTTAGTGAGTAGCAAAGCAGGTGTCTTGTATGATCCAAAATATTCATACAAGCCCATAAAAGATGGATCTAATTTTGAAACTAGTAACAATGTAGATACTAAACAAAGTGATCACATAAATGTAAATAAAACTAGAAGCTGGTACTATAAACAAAACAAAAATGACTCGCCATTATATGGAACTGATCGTCATTATAAATTAGATATTAGTGGATCTAATATCGGAACCAATATTTTTAAAACCGTTATAGATAATTTAACAAGTAATACATCGTCTAATAAAACATCTTTAAATCTTTTAAATACCAAACCTCAATATCCCCAGCTTAGGTCAAAATCTATAAATATAACTAATAATACAAGATATAATTCATTGCTTAGTGACAACGACCCATATCCTTTAAATAGTGCCCAGAATCGATTTGATGACTGCTTTAATATGGAATCTGCAAACAGTAGACCAGTTAATCAAAAAAAATCTGACCTTAATAATGTTACTTGTAAAAAAACTAAAAGTGTAACGTTTAAATTATAACCGTAAGAAAGTACAAAATCATAAATATGTGTAAATGTATGTTGTAATGCAAAAGTGAAATAAAATAAAAAAATACAAATAAAACGAGTTTTATTGAGTTTTAAAGGGTGTTTTTTTTAGAGGTATATAACTTAGAAATGGCATAAACCAAATATAACTTTTATAAATTCACATGAAATTGACTTTATTTGAAAGGTAATCTTTTAGCATTATAATTTAAATATGATTTCAGGCATATCCAATTTTCGATCTCTTTTTCCAATATTTGTTGCCGTATATAGACAATAATGCGGCGCATGTTGTCCTCCAAGTGATCAATCGTTTCATGCATATCGGCGTAGACTAGCACCTTTCCATATTCCCATATAAAATAGTTTAGTAGTGTTAAATGTGTTGAAGGCTAATTCACGGTCCGAGACATGAAACTATGTGGTTACTAAACGTTTTCTTCAATAAATCAATTATAGCACAAGCTGAGTGACATGTTGCGCCGTCTTATTGAAACGACAGATCCTGCACATCATTGTTTTTCAATGGTGGAATAAAAAAGGCAGTAATCATGGCGCTATAGCAGTCACCATTGACTGTAACGTTCTGGCCAGTATGGATTTTGAAGAAGTACGGTCCAATGATTCCACCAGACTATAAAGCATACCAAACAGTCAGTTTTTCTGGATGTAATGGTTTCTCAACATACATTTAAGGATTATCCTAACCTCAAATAGAGCAGTTTAGTTTATTCGTGACGTTTATTGATTCGTGATATTTATGACGTAACCATTCAATCAAAAGTGAGCTTCATCGCTAAACAAAATTCGCTTATGAAAATCGGAATCAACAGCAATCTCGTTTTGGATCCACTCACCGAATCTACAAATCTACGCCTTGCTAGGTAATTATCTACCTTCAATTCTTGCATGTGTTGGATTTTGTAAGCACGTAAAGCAAGATCTTTCCGCCTAATCTTAAATAAAGTGGATGGACACGTATCCAACAGGAGTGCATGATGGCAGATAGACTGATTTGGGTCTTCCTGTATGCTATGCTCTACAGCAGCAACAACTTGATCTGCACGCACTGTACGACGTGTCTGTAAATACATAATATCATTTAGAGTAAATGTGCTGCAGAAACGTTCAATGGACGTCTGATGTCTATTATATTGACCATAAAATGAACGTAGTAGGTGATACGTATTTCACACACATACAAAACAGAACCAAAATTCTCAAAATAAATTTGTACAATTTTAAAACTTTTTTTAGTCTATTCATGCTAAAATGCCAAACCAAACTTAACATAAATCACTTGTCAGCTGTCAAAATGGACAACAGTTAAAAAAGTGTTACCAACTTACATTTCTATACCTTTAAAAACACACCCTTTACTATAATTAGGAACTTTTTTCTAGATTTTGCTGCAGTGTATGAACAATGTATAGTCCAGTCGTCAGAGGGTCGACCCCTAAAAATCATAGGAACCAGCTTAATTTCGCCGGCAATATTAATATTGCGACCCCAAAAAGATGCAAAAAAGTTTACCACTTTTATCTACAGGATTCCCCCTAAAATCCCCTCGCAGAGGGCTAAAAACGCAAACAATTGATTTGCCAAGAATCTGTACTCCGTAGAAAAAAATGTTTCAAATAAAAAATATAGCTAAGGTTATTTTATATACGAATTTTTTAAGCACTTTTGTGTAGAATGAAACCTTCTCTTAGTGTACTGAACTATTTTATTAATTCTAATTTATTATTCTTATTTTAATTCTAAAGGTTCAATATTTATAACACTCACGAATTTATCAAAGTTTTTATTACTACTAATTTATTTTACAAATAATTTATTTACGTGCGATACAATTCTAACGCGAGACCGAACTTCTTTTCTTGACTAACCCTCCTCCACCGTTATTTATATGAAATGCCGCTATCTAGAACGGTCTGGAGATGCATCGATGACGTACCATCCATTAGGTGACTCATTCAACCAGTCTAGAAAAGTCGTTCGCCTTCTGGTAAATTTGGAGGGTCACCGCCGACGGCATTATTGGTACCTGAAGTGGATATTCTACCTTTCTGGAGAAGGGTCTAGTAATTTCTGCCGGCAGGTAACAGGTATGAGCGCCGAAATCACAATAGGGACAAGGTGAATAAATTATGGTTTGAGGAGTTACAAGTGATTATTATTGTGTATTTTGTATACGCATTATAACAGTTGCACCATTGAGTGACGATATTGGATAGACACCCCACTTTTTATATTTTCCATTGAAATCTAACTAGTTCTAAGTAAGTTTCTAACCCTGAAGTGTGATCGTGCGCGAACGAAACTCGCTATATTTTTTGGTAGATTTTTGAAAATATTCGATATACTATTTTGATATTTAAATTTACCTTAAAGTTATTGTAAGCCGTTCTTTAATAACGCCTAATGGTTTCCTCCAGTTTGTGTGCATTTCTCTACGTAAGGAGTTATACCTCTTTGAATGTTTCTAACATTAATTTAACTAATTAGTTTAGCAAATAAATGATGAAACTCTTCCAATGTAGCCCTTTCTTTATTAATTTTATGAACCCATATACGTTTTCTATTTAAACACTTTTTGAAAATATTGTACTTTAACAATGATTTTCCGCTAATATATATTTTAGTATTCTTTCCATCGTTACGTCCGATACAGAAAAGACTACGGTGGCGATTAGCTCACAAGCATATCATTGTATGGAAACACCCACAGGTAATAGCTCGCTATGTAACGCATAGCATAGCAAAACATCGCATCGCTGATCGCGTTATAGCAGTCTGTGTGATCATACACTTAGAAACAACGTTTTAAGGTCGATTCAGACACATTAGTCCCGTCACAGTCTCGGCGCCGAACCGGTCCTGTTTGGCCACAGAACTATTAATTATCTGACAGATGGGAAACTGTTCGTCAACTGATGAATGTGAATGCCGGCGCCATATTTCTATTAAAGTGTGATGTCCTCTCGTAGGAGTCACTATCCGGGTAGCTTTTATACAGTCAGAGACAGAGTTCAAAACAAAAATAAATCTTTATTGTCTTCCTTAAATTAAATTGACAAAAATCTTATGTACATATTTACAATTTGGTTTAGTCTTCTCAGTACCTGGCCTATTTATTCAAATTAAGTTTGACCATGTCACATGAAATTAGTTTTATCGGCAAGCGAATGTGTATTTGAAATTTTACGGGAACGTTGTATCGATTTAATAACAGCGGACGATAGGTACAAAGAAAGGAAAGGAACTCAACACGTCCCTTAAGTGATTCGGGTTAACAGGACACTCCTCGACAGTCTCAACACGACTGCTTCAGAGTATGGGTAGTGAAGAGATCAACACGCTCTTCGGGTAACGGCGGTATGGGACGGAACAACTTGTGAACTCAACACGTCCACAAGCCGGGGCAGGGAAGAAGAGAACCTTCAGTCAACACCTGTCGATTCTCCCTCTATGAGGAAATGTTGCGGTTTATATAGCGGAGCTTGTTAATTAGTTTTGCCCTTTCTACTGTAGATATACTCCTACTTCATGGGTTGGTTCGCGCGCAGGCTGGTTTAACGGTGATGGCTTGGACTCATCGTTACAAAAGAATATTTTGTATGACGGATTGTTCGGTTCGGCGCCAGGACTGTGACGAGACGTGACTGATGTGTCTGAATCGACCTTAAAGCGACCGTCGTTTTGAATGTCAGTGTATCAATATTATTGATTACAATATTAATTGTAATTCTTATTTTAATATTACAATAAAATTTGTATCAGCTCGACGGTAAAAATTCGATATCTTTTGATACAAGTGTCCCATCACAAAATTAAGATGTGTTTTAAAGATAAAGAGTGCAGCTTTCGTATGCACTTTTTGTATTTTGCCGAGAATAAACTCAGTTTTTATAAATAAAAAACCTGGTGCGATTTTTGCCATTTTATACAATACAATAATTTTCCCTACTGTTACTTGATGTCTATGTTGCTTATTTTTTTTTAAATTTTTCCATATTATGTCTGTAAGTAATAGAAAGGAATTATTAACATGGTTTATACAATCAAAATTTTTAATATTATTACTCACTTCAATTTTCACTTGTATTTGGAGGGGTACTCCTCTCAAAGTGCTCGTTTGAAGGCACAATACTTGTATCAGTGCGGTTTTTCTACTACATATTAATATTCCACAGTAATAATATGGTTAAAAAATAAAATTGCCTGTCCTTGAAGCATGGGTCTTTAAAAAATTTCTATTAAATTTACAATGTCAACAAACGATATCCCTATTTCATTACCCATCTTTCAAAACAAGTGCTGCCACCTATAGTCCTTTGAGTACGCGAATAGGTGCCAACTAATTTATTTTGATGTGTGTATTTAATAATTTTTAATTGATTTAGTTGTTGTGTGATTATACAAATCACACAACCAATGTCGAAGTATTAAATCGAATGAGCAGAGAACGAGAATTGCTGCCAATAATAAAAAGAAGAAAAACTGCTTATCTGCGTCATATATTTCGAAATTCCAAGTACCAGTTCTTGAAGCTTATTATGGAAGGAAAGATAGAAGGAAAACGAGGCATCAGAAAAAAAAATACTCATGGCTTAAAAGCATAAGGGATTGGACAAATCTCGATGCCCATGCACTTTTTAGAGCCACACAAGATGGATAGGGCACCATAAGAAGAAGAATTGATTTAGGCAGCCACTATGTGAGAACGTTCCATATTTCGCACATTAAAGATAAATACCCAGTCGTAAATACGACTTTTCTTCTGAGACACCATATTGCAGGCTCCTATAGCATCAGATCGTAGTAATAAGAATATTTTTAAGGGTTTCCTTAAAAAATGACGAAGATAAAATTTAATTTTTAAAATTACTTTGTTTCAAACGTAATCAAAATAAAATTATTGATTTCATTTTCCGAAGCTTTTATTTTTTAGGAAAAAACCTGATCTCCGAAACTTGAAATAAAAGAGTTCCAATTCAATAATTGTGGTTAATGTCAATTATATATTAATTTTGAAAGAAATATAAAAAAGAAGAATGTCACATCACTCAATTTCAATTACCTTTCAATTAAAATATCAAAATGTCCAATTTTTAATTTACTTCTGTCATTAACTTCATTTTTTAGTTAAATTTTAGTGAAATTCAAGCAATGGCTCATCGAAGCATTGTTATACCGAAAGGAACTGTTAATCCTGACAAAACCACAGTAGTTAGAATTCCAATTACACCTCCAGCAAATACTTCTCCTCTTATGGTCACAAATCGTCGCGAAAATATTTCACAACCATTTAGACCTAATATTACACAAACTCAACAAAGTTTTACTCAAGCTGAATACCCCCAAGTTACACCCCAAAATAACACGTTCAATCAAACTGTTGACGGGGCATGTCCCGGAGGTTGTTTGCCTGCAGATCCAGATATGCAATACGATCAAACTGAATATATAGACGACCAATTTTATGTTCCGCAAAACCAATACACATACTGTATAGATAACGGTGCATACGACTTTAATAACGAGGATCCATGGGATAATACAGGACAAGACCAAATTCCTGAAGAAAGTCAAAATTATTATGATGGATATGTCGAATACAATGAAAATGTTCCATACCAATTTCAAAATGAAAATTATGACGACTTAGACTGCTATTGTTCTGAATCCGCACCATGCCAATCTAAAGAGGAGGATTATGTTGAAGTTGAATGCTATTGTAGTGAAGCTGCACCCTGTCAAACTGTTGCTCAAGAAGAGGTCAATCATATCTTAGAATGTAGATGTAGTAGCTCAGCTCCCTGCCAAATTCAGGAAAAAGAGGATCAATGTAAATGTAATGATAGCGCACCTCGTCAAAATGCAAACGAAATTCAATATCAAAATCTTTTTACAGAATCATATGACCAAGATGAAGGAACAAACTTAGATTATATACCTTGTCCAAGTTCTAATGTATATGAACAAACATATGAACCACAATACACTCCAGGTCCTTTAAATATACCATATGAAAGTACTATGCAGGAACCTACCCCGAGATATAACGAACAAACTTATAATCCAGAAGTTACTTACATTTCTTGCCCAACAGCAAATGGTTCCCACCAGCAACAATATACAAATGGTCAAGAAGACTGGACATATCAAGATCAAAGTTTTCCCCCTGAGGAAGTTGAGCCAGACCGAAACTGTAAAATTATTCATGTAAATTATCGACATTATTCTCAGGTAGATGAAGAACCAGTTGAAGGAAAAACATTTGTTTTTGATGATCCTCAAAGAGTAGGAGTATCACCAATGGCATTTGAGGAGTTAGCTAAAAGCACATTATACGAACCACCACCACAACAGTATCAAGAAACATCACGTATTTCAGCATGTTCAGACAATGCGGAACTGTTTAATCAAAATTATGCGAACTATAGTGTAAAACCTGAGAAAGAATGCGATTGTTTCATAAATTATTAAAGTGTAGACCATTAAGGACGATAAAACTTACACTAATTTTTTTAACGATTTTTGTACAAAATAATAATTTTTCTAATAAATCTGTTCAATTATAATACTAAATTGTAATATTCTAGTTTTCCTATTTCTATGACCTCATTTTAAGGTCAATAAGTTAGTAATTTCTTCTGGAGTAAAGGCTAGAAGAGTAGTGTCGTCTACGAAACGCAAGTTAGATATCTTGACACCGCTTAACTTTACTCTTTTTTTTCTTCTTCTTCTTCTTTTAGTATGTAGGGTTTAAAGCTTGTTTCTTCTTCAATATTAGCCTCCTAAATTGTTTAAATTGTATCACCACCTTTTTCTTGGTCTGCCAATACTTCTTCGTCCATTTGGTGACTTATCTCGTGCTATTCGTACTATTCTATCCTCTGCCATTCTACAGATGTGTTCGTTCCACTCCTGTTTTCGATTTATCACCCATCCATTTATGTCTTCTATATTGCATGCTCTTCTTAAGTTTTCGTTTCTCTCCCTATCCAACAGACTTCTCCCTGATATTCATTGGACTATTTTCAGCTCTGTTGTTTCTAGCAGTCGTCTCGTTGTAGATGTGTCAGGTCTTGTCTCCGCCGTGTATGTTAATATAGGTCTAATTGCTGCTTTATAGATTCTTGTTTTTGTGTCTTGTCTTAGGTGTTTGTTCTTTTAGATTGTGTCATTAAGAGAACCCGCCGCTTTACTTGCTTTTAAGCTTTGTTGTCGTAGTTCTTCTTCAACATATCCGTAACTAGATATATCTGCAACATATTCACAGTGCTGCTTTACGGAATGGAAGCGTGGATACTGACTGTTGCATCTATGAATCGGCTCGAAGCTTTCGAAATGTGGTGTTTAAGGTGCATCTTACGTATATCCTGGGTTAACAGAGTTACTAATGTGGAGGTCCTGCGTAGAATGGGGAAAGAATGTGAAATTCTCATGACATTTATGTATCTAGGACATGTAATTCAAAAATCAAGAACGTTACGGCCTTCTCCAGCTGATTCTCCAAGGGAAGGTAAATGGTTAGAAAGGCCGGGAAGAAGTCACATTTCCTGGCTTCAAAATTTACGAAAGTGGTATAACACGAACTGTTCCGCGCTGCAGTAAACAAAGTAAAGATAGCCGTGATGATCGCCAACATCCGGAACGGATAGGCACTTTAAGAAGAAATGTTATATCTATTCCCAGATATCTAAACCTTGCTTCCAGCCTTATTATTTTCCTATTAATTTCGATTTTACACCGTAGTGGGTATTTAGATGTTGTCATACATTTGTTTTTTTTCTGCTAATATTATCATATTGTATTTCTTAGCTGTTGTATTGAAGATATGTGTTAATCTTTGGAGCTCGTCCTCTGACTCGGGGTAATACGGCGTCATCTGCATAACATAACATTTGGATTTCTTTGTTCCCCATTCTGTAGCCATGACCTTTACATACTGCTTGTATTATTTCGTCCATTATTATATTAAAGAGAAGTGGAGTCACCCTGTCTGACTCCGCTTTGTACTGGTATACACTGTGTTAGTTTTCCATTTATCTTTGCCTGTATTCAATTATGGAGGTAGATGTTTTCGATGGTTTGTATAATATTGATTGGTATGTTTCTTTTATACAGTAGGTGTAAGACGTCTTCGCTTGGATACGATCGAAAGCCTTTGTCAGGTCTATAAAACATATATATGCTAGTTTATTGTACTCGATGGCCTTTTCTGTGATTAGTCTTATCTTAAGTATAAATATGGCGTCCACACAGGATCTTCCGGATCTGAATCCTGGTTGTTCATCTGATAAAGTTATTAGTTTATTGATTTTATTGGTTAGGACTTTTGTGGTAAACTTAAGTGCGGTGTTCATTAAATTTATACCCCTATAATTGTTGGGGTCTTCTTTATCTCCTTTCTTGAACATTGGTATCATTATGAACGTTATATTATTGGTATCTTGCAGTGCAATATTAGCTTTTGTATAAGTTTTGTCATCTCTAGGGTTATACTTTCTCCTCCGTATTTTACTTACTCGTTGGTTTTTCCGTCTGGTCCTGGTGACTTTCTATTTTTTGAGCGAATTTATGGCTATTTCTACTTCCTGAAAACTGATTTCTATTTCGTGATTTCTATTTCAGGAACGTTATTGTATTGATTATTATTTTCTTTTACTTTAAACAGTTCCGTCAGGTATCTTTCCCATTCGTTTGCAGGTCTCCATCTCTGCAATCTCCATATTTGTTTTTGTGTACCGTAGAAGTCGCTTTCCATCGTTTTTATAAACTGTTCCCAGTGTTCATTTTTTGTTCTTCTTATCAACTACTTTGTTTCATTTCGTATTCTTCTATAGTTGTCTCGGGATTCTGGGGTATTTGATGTTTTGTACTTCGTGTAGGCCTCTCGTTTCTCTTTACATTTCTATTTTATTTCTTTTCTGAACCATGGTGTATTGTTGATGTTTAAGCTTACTCCTCCCTCCCAACTATCCAAGACTCTTCGCATTATAAGCTCTGAATAAATGTTAAATATTAAGGGAGATAAAATTCATCCTTCGCAATTGTTATTTTGTTATTTTTCTAACTTCTTGTAAGTTTTTTTTTCATAAAATTGTACAATTTTTAGTTACGTTTGTACAGATGATTTCGCAGTTGTACTAGAACCCCAAAAAGAAAGACCATATCGAAGATGAGACTCAAACATAGAAAAATATGTTATTTTGGAAGAAGCTAAGTTGATTTCCTTCGAAACAGATCTTATTGCGTAGCAGGCCAAAGTTAGTTTCTTACTTAACAAATCGATACGAAGGGACCATTTATAGTTGCTGTCTATAAAAATACCAAGAAATTTTACAGAATCAACGATACAGATCTGGCTGTTATTAAGAAGCAAGGGTGAAAGAGCTTCTTTATAGGATAATGCTACTGTCTTATCCACGTCAAAAGAGAATAAATTAGAATCGGATCAGGTATTATTTTAAGTAGATCAGAAGTTATAGTTGCATGAAAAGTTGCAATATTAGAGTTCTTCCAGGTGATACTGATATCATCAGCAAAGAGAAATTTTTTTTTATCGATTTTTCAGTTAGTTATGTCATTTATAAAAATAAGGAAAAGTACACATACACACACCACATACAATGCTTTTGTAACTAGAGTGAGTATCATTTGGTCTAACTAGTTGTTTACTATTCCCAAAGTAAGATTTGAACCAATTTAAAGAAATACGTCGAATTCCGAAGAAAATTTAACTTTTTATCAAAATATCGTTTTTATCTAATTTACACATTAGATAAAAAGCAGAAGTGACTTTGTAATAAAATGTTGTTTTTAACGAGAAAGGACTTTAAGTCGGACTTTCATAAGTCTCTCAATAATTTTGGATAGGACCAGTAGTAAGGTAATAGGTTGCAGACATTCGATTTTTCACCAGTCTTTAGGGAATCGGGAAATATACCTTCTTCAAAAGAATTATGAATTAGTGATACCAGGGCTTCCATCACATTTTTTGAGAGATTTAAGAAAATTTTTATGGATAGTCCTCAGTACTACAGAAAGATTTGCTTTTGATACGATTAATTGTTTAAATCAGTTTAGATGTATCAACTGGTCTTAAAAATAATGAATTTGAGACCTTTTTTGAATTGGGAGATAGAAAATAGAATCTTGTTGTGGCAAAATAGTTAATATTATCTTTTTGCTAGATTTTCAGGGTTTGAAAGGGAAAATGTTTGAGCTCGTTTTATTTGGAAGATCGTTTATTATGAACCAAGTTTCAATTGCAACATTTTTAGAGGTTTCCAGGCGATTTTGATAGTACATTTGTTTAGTTGATAAAGTTTTAGATGGTTGCTCTTTACTTGGTGATACATTCAGTAACAAATACGTTGGTAGTAAATTTCTTGATATACAGTAGTGAACGCATATTCTTAGCTGATATGTGGATACCTTAGGTAGACTAGAGTTTGTGATTTTTTAACTTTATTGTAATTAAATATAATGCCTTGAAATACATATAAAAAATCACTGAAATCACTGGTCCGCAGAAGGAAAGTTTCCAAAGGAAAAATCCTTCCAAAACGTTGGATTTTCGAGAATGGTTTGTTGAGAGTGTTAAACTTAGTATATACTGCTTCATGATCAGATAGTCCTGCATTAATAATTGTAGAGCGTACATCAAGAAGTGAGAAATCTGAGGCAATATAATCAATTATGGTAGAAGTTGTTTAAGTAATTCTTGTAGATGAATTAACGTGCATTGTGAAATCATGCAATTCGAATATATTGACCAAGGACTATTTGGGTAGCACAAGTAACACCGTAATTAATATTTAAGTCACCGCATATAATTTTTCTGCTTTTATTGGACAGGTCATCTAACAAATTTAGCGTGTCATGAAAAAATAGTTTCTTGGAAGAATCAGGTGATCTATAAATTCAAAGAATGTATAGATTAAGATTCTTGTTAGAAACCAATGAAAACTAAAAAAACGCTTTATTCAACAATCATATTTTGTTATAGGAGAGAAATCGTTATTTGTAGAAAGACTTAGGGTGCCATCATAAGCTGAACTTGGACGATCACATATAGCAATTGTGGTATATTTTGCTACAAAAAAAGGCTCGTTGACTTTAAGCCAGTGCTCTGTAACCTTAACGATCGGGGAAAATTCTAATTCCTCTAGAAACAAAAATAATTCATTTGTTTTTTTTATAGAGCGAATATTATCAGATCCATGCTAAAGTTTTCTAGACGATTTTGCAGGATTTAGAAGATCACCTTACTGGAGTGTGATATTAGAACTAGTAGTCTATAATTATTACAATTATTTATTGATTGTAATTGTAATTGACCAAAGTTACAAAGTCAGACAATCCTCCCGACAGAGAGGACGATAATTCATAAAACTTGCTATAAAGTTCCTTTAGTACACATATCCACAGTGTTTAAAATTTTGTTAAAAGGTACAGAATTTACAAAAATACATTTCTTTTAATGTTTTCGCTTAAATCAAAGGTTAACATAATTGGACTCTACAATTGGGAATACTTGGCAGAGATAGTAGAACACTGTAATATTTTGGTCAATAAATTTTTTGTGGTCTTCATATACCTCGTTTTTGAGTTTTTATTCTCCGATGTTGTTTTCTTCGTCCACTTCTTCTTCGCTCTCTCTCACCATATGTCCTGCTCATTTCCACTTGGATTTTGCGATAGTTTCGATCTTCTTCGGTTATCATTACCTTACTTTTCTCAATATTTATATTTAGTCCTAATTTCTGCGCGATAAATGGGAAAAAATGTCCAAAATAGATGTAACGTAAACGTAATGTAGTATAGGACTTCTTCTAAGGCTATCCCAACAGATTTTCCATGTTGAACTTTCAAAAAAGATAAATGATATATTTCCAATATTTTTACATCCTGTTATTACATAAATGGGTATTTTCTCTTTTTTTTAATTAAATTCCAAGCTTCTGTGTTTCTTCGTTTCCTATGTAAATATTATGCGGAACGAAGAAAAATATCGAATTCTTCAACTCGTTATGCAGGGTAAAGTATTTGGCAGAAGAGGACCGGGACGCCATCGTATCTCGTGGTTGAAAAATCTCCGATAATGGTTTGGGATGACCTCAGCGGAGCTGTTTCGCAGAGCAGTCAACAAAACCATAATAGCTTTGATGATCGCCAACATCCGGATCGGATAAGGCACTGAAGAAGATGTAAATATTAGTTGCTGGAGATTTCTTAACCCACAATTTATTTTACTCTGCTGCAATTATATTTATGGCATGCTTTTCTTTTTTAAATTATATCCATCCGTATTCTCCTTTTAAGCTGTGTCATTTCAGGTGCCATGTCGGTAATTATAATTTTCTCTGATCTAATCTATCTAATCCATTTTTTTGCAAATAAACAACTGTAATTCTTAAAAATCATTTTATTTCAAAATATTACAATTATTAGTCTTAAAACAATCTTATTATTTTCTAAATTTTATTCTGTCCGTATACTACACTAGCTCCGGGAACAATCTTTAACACGTATGCCCATTCACTGCCTACTTGTGATTTATCCGGGAAATTAATGGTAACTGAGGATTCACCTAAAGTCCACTATAACACAATAAAATATAAATTAGATAATAGTTAAGATTCTACATTTAAATCAAGCTACTTGGCAGTTCAACCATTTCTCAAATAATAAATGTAATTCCGAGTGTGTACTTGAACGAGGTTAACATCTTATCAGTGTTTTGCTCCGAGTTTTAGTGTTTTTTGTGAAACCTAACAATTACTTTTAAATACTAGTAAGACTAAACTTTATCGTATGTATTGATAAGTCTAATTGCATGTTTTTTTAAATCGATTAGTTAATTAACAAATTGATAATTTCTTCAAAAACTGGGCCAACTACCAGTGGCATAGGCCTACCTAATATGTATTTTTGGAAGAAAATACATAAAACCTAACTAAAATCAACAAATAATTAAATTTTTCGTCTACCTTTTACCTACCGATAACAAATACAGTTCTCACATCAGATCCTCACGGTTTACAGTTTACAACTTTTCAAAATGTCACAAAGTATTTAGCATAATTCTACTTCAACTTTCTCATATGCAACTGCAACCAAATCAACTCCTAGATCAACTTTTCCAAAGAGGGATCAAGCCATAGCAAGCAAGCATGCCGATGAAAATCTAAAATTGTTCGATTACGTCAAGGCAGTAGGTTACGCTATTGGTCCCAAACAAATTCTATTCGCATCCAGAATATCTAATAACAGAATTTATATTCTTCTTCTTATAGTTCCTTCTCCTATCGGAGGTTGGCTATCATCACAGCTATCCGTACCTTATTGGCGGCTGCTCTAAAAAGATCTACTGAGCTGCAACTATACCACTCTCTTAGGTTTCTCAGCCAGGAATTCTTCGTCTTCCTATGGATCTTTTACCTCTGATTTTACCTTGCATTATGAGCCTTAATATCTCACATTTCGCACCTCTGGTAATGTGACCTAAATATTCCAACTTTCTTGTTTTGATGTGCTTTATGACCTCGCAATCTTTTTGTAGCCTTCTTAACACTTCTGCATTTGTAACTCGTTGGGTCGATGGTATTTTCAATTTGTATATATTTAATTAATTCAGGACTCGTCGACAAACTTCTAAAATCTCATCCGATTTTGACAGTAAGAATTTCTGTGATGAATGTTCGCAGGCTAGTCTCCCCACAAAAAGAATAATAATATCCAATATATCTCCATGTATACCACACGACCTTGCAGAAAATGCTATAAAAGAACTTGGGCTCCAACTGGCCTCCCCGTCTCATTTTTAAGAACAGGTATCCCCGGCGATGAATATTTACACATCATGAGCTTTAGAAGACAAGTGTATGTTTTCACCTCTGATGATAATTTTAATCTGAAAACTTCATTAGTTAACCCATTCGAAGATAATGAAAACAGAATATTTTTGTCCACAAACAAAATAGAATGCTTCATATGTAAGAAGTCAGGACATGTTACCTTGAATTGTCCCAATCGTCTACCCAATTATATAACATCCCAGCCTTAGCCGTTAATATCAACCCAGGTAACAGATCTCTCATTACCACAGTCTTTTATACAACCCACAACGTTACCACATGTCTGATTCAGAACTAAACAATTCCATAATGACTAAACTGCCCACACATAAACGTGGCCACTCTGAAATCGAGAGTACAAGTGAGCAGACTAATATTCCCGATAACATCTTCATCGCAAATCCGTCCGAGGCCAACATCATGCCTCTTACTAGTAGAGACATTAAGAAACCAAAAAAGAAACCCAGTACAAGTTCACCGTCAGAACGTGGCCTTTCCGATTTAATGAAAGATGCTATCAAAGAAGCCTTTAAGCAAACCTCAGAATCACTTGTTATTTCTCTAGAAAACTTGATAGCCGAAAACATTTTCGGCTGTAGTGACCCAGGCTAACCCTTCTAACGAATTCAGATGAAGCTACATAAAAAAACTACACAAGCTACAACGTCCTAAGACCTTCACACCTACGAGAAAGTGGTGGCTCGTCTATTTCTGTTTCTAACGATATCTTCCATCAAGAATTTAACTTACACACAAGCCTAGAAGCGATGTGATAATTGCATGGTGTCTTAACAAGCAAGATAGTTATTTGTTCTATATACATTCCTCCAAACTATAACTTATTTAGCTCAGAACTAAGCGACCTCATAATACAACAACCAAACCTTTTTATATTAGTTGCTATAGTTGAGACTTTAACGCTCACAGCCCAACATGGAGTTCCCAGCGGTGGGAGAGGTAAACATATCGAAGATATCATAAGTAACTCTAGCATCAACCTCTTGAAAACAGGAAGCTCCACATATTTCCACAACCAGTCTGGAACCTCTTCTAGCATAGACCCAAGTTTTTGCGATCCTTGGACCGCTCCTCTACTTCAGTGGCCAACACTAGATAGCTTATATGATAGCAATCACTACCCCATTTTAATCTCAAGTCATATCACCGAAAATGCGGAAGTCAAAAACAAATGGAAAATTGCCCATGCAAATTGGAGGTTATTCAGTGATATTCTTGAAGTCCTTTTAAACCAATAATTTTCAAGGAAAACATTGACGCTACCGTAGAGCAATTTATAAATTGCATTTTAACTGCAGCCGACCAATGTATAGGTAACTGTACCATAAAGTTCTCAAGAAAGGCCGTCCCATAGCGGCTTTTAACAGATAGATTTTATTTATTTCAAGAAAATGCGTGCAAAATCCAAACGAATTCCAAGGAAAGCAAACAATTCGTTAACAGCATAACTTCAGACACCTCTCCCGCCCAAGTGTGGACAATAATTAAACAAATGAGAGGTTTAAACACATATCGCAAAATATCCGCAATAACCGACGGAGATAATGTCATTACAAATGATAACCAAATAATCGAAACGCTAGCCAAATACTTGCAAAACAAAACGAAGTCTGAACTCTCCATTTCGTACCTCACAAACCACTCACCACCTAACCCTATCCAAACTAATCCAATAAACCTTGCCTTCACAAAAGTGGAGTTAAATTTGGCAATCTCATCAATAAAAAACTCATCTGCAGGTCCCGATGACACCCCCTCTATCTTTTTTAAACATCTACAGGCAGGAACCCTCTTGAAGCTACTTGCGCTATATAATAAGGTATGGTTCAGCCAAAGCTTTCGGGGTCTTTGGCGACAGTCGCTTACCATACCGATCAGAAAAAATGAATCATCTTCTAACGCTGCCAGTGCCCACAGGCCAATCTCACTAACATGCACAATGTGAAAACTACTAGAAAAGATAAAATTTTTTTTATTTTTTTTTGTTTTCTTGAAGAAAACAATCTGATAGATGCACCACAGTCAGGATTCAGACCCAATCGGAGTACGATAGATAACCTGGTACTTCTCCAAAGAGAAATAAGCCAAGCTAACCCAAGCAAATAAGAATGACGTCACCACAGTTGCCTTAGACTTAGAAAGTGCCTTCGACACAATAAACAGAGCTGCTATTATTAGAAAACTTGAGGAATTTAATTTAACTGGTAATATTTTCACCTTTATAAACAATTTGTGGCTGCAAACAAATGATCCAGATGATAGACGAACATATGCAAGATTAAACAGAGAAGTAAAAAACTTAGTAACTAAAGCAAAAAATATTTCCTGGGAAAGTAAATGCGAAGAACTCAACAAATATATAGGGTCAACAAGATCAAGAGAAGCATGGAAAACGGTAAAAAATCTGAGAACAAACAGAAAAGAAACGAGTAGAATAGATTTAATAGAAGAAAAATCTTGGATCGAACACTACTCACAACTTTTAACTGAAACAAGACCTCAATTCACGAACATCAGTACAACAACATATGAACTGGAATTCAGTGAAGACGATGAAATAACAGTACAGGAAGTCGAGAATGCAATACGAACTCTAAAAAATCGGAAGTCATGCGGACCACAAGGTATACCAAATGAATTATTAAAACATAGCCCACAAGTATTACGGGAATTACTGGCGTATGTCTTCACCTTATTCTATAATGGACACGACTTACCACCGGAGTGGACAAAAGCACATATTAACAACATATACAAAAAAGGAGATAGAAAGAATTGTTCAAACTATAGGGGGCTAAGTGTCATAAATTCACTCTCAAGACTGTATGGAAAAATAATAAAAAATAAAATTGAAAAAGAGATGACAGATGTAGAAGAACAGAATGGCTTTCGTGCAGGCAGATCCTGCATGGACAGTATATTCTCTCTAAAGCAAGTTATCGAAAAAAGATTAGCCCACAACCTTTCAACTCATATAGTCTTTATAGATCTGACAAAGGCATACGATAGTGTACCACTTTCAATGCTTTGGGTAGCAATGGAAAAACAAGGAATAAGCAAAAAAAATATACAAGCAGTACAACAGCTCTACAAAAATATGACGGCAAACATTAAAACTGGAAATAGATTAACTAGAGAAATTCCTATTAGTAAGGGCCTAAAGCAAGGCTGCTGCATAGCACCTACACTCTTCAAAATATATCTAAATGAGGCACTCTCACTGTGGAGAAGAAAGTGCTGCAATATGGGCATCCCAATCGGAGATGATAGATTGTACACGATACATTTCGCTGATGACCAAGCCATTCTAGCTGAAGACGAGAGTGATATAAGCTACATGCTTAGAAAACTGGAAGATGAGTACACCAAATGGGGCCTCACAATTAATATACAAAAAACTGAGTACTTAGTTGTAGGAGAACAACCAGAAAGCCTACAAATAGAAATGGGAACTATAAAACCAACAGACAATTTTAAGTACTTGGGAGTCCAAATAACATCAAAAGCAGGAAGTAGCGAAGAAATACATTCCAGGATTGGCCAAGCAAGATCAGCCACCAGACAGCTACACGGACTATTATGGAATAAAAAAATAACAAAAGAAAATAAAAGAAGAATTTATAAAACAATAATAGAAAGTATTGGACTGTATGGCGCCGAACTCTGGGAAATAAACCAAAGAAACAAATCAAGAATTAAGGCCATGGAAATGAACTACTGGAGACGATGTTGCCAGCTCACTAGACTAGATAGGGTGAGAAACGAAGATATTCGAAGAGAAATGGAAATCGATCTTGACATAATAGACACAATCGAAGCCAAAAGACTTAACTGGTATGGAAACCTTCAGAGAATGCCGGAAAATAGATGGCCAAAAAAAATAGAAGAATGGACTCCGCCAACTACAAGAAAACGAGGTAGACCAAGACGATCCTGGAGAGACGATGTCGACAATGCAATGACCGCCAGAGATCTAACAACTGAAGATTGCTTCGACAGAAAACGCTGGAAATTAGGATGCGAGAAGCGGCGCCAGCTGTAGAAGACTCGCTTGTTATATTATATATATATATATATATATATATATATATATATATAATATATATATATATATATATATATATATAAACAATTTGTTACAAAGAGATCATCCAAAGTAGTTGCAAACGAGAAAACATCTACATCACATATCTCACAAAATGGAGTCCCCCCAAGGCTCAGTTCTCAGCCCCACACTATTCCTTCTTAGTATTAACGATATAAACTCTCTTGTTATCCCTCCAATAAAATACTCAATATACGCAGATGATCTTGTTCTTTATGGCCAAGGTAAAGTTACAAGGAGCACATGCTCTTTGATCCAAAACACTCTTAACAATCTACATAACTGGTCTACTAAAATTGGAGTCAAATTTTCATCTAGAAAATCTAAAGTCATAAACTTCTCTAGAAGACATCACACTCACCCTCCTGCACTTCACCTCAATGGATCTCCTCTTCAAGTTGTTGATCAACACAAATTATTAAGAGTAATATTCGATAAAAGACTTACATGGAGAGATTAGATACAGAATACAAAAACAAGCTGCCTAAATAAAATCAATATCTTAAAAAACTCTAGCTCATCATCAATGGGAGCAGAAGAGAAAATCCTCTTAAGAATTTACAGAACATTGATCGGCTCTAGGTTGGATTACGGAAACATTCTCTACATATCTGCTTCCGACACTCACCTTAAGAGTCTGAATACAATTCACAATACTTCTTTACACATTAGCCTCGGCGCCTTTAAATTAAGTCCTTTTGAAACTCTTTATATCGAATCTTCAGAACCTCGACTTTTTATAAGAAGGCAACGTTTACTACCGTCTTACTTCTCTAGAATTTCCGATAATCCAAAAAACCCAGTAATTAAGTTTTTATGTTACCCAATTTTTATGTTATTTTATATAACAAAATTCACGTTTTGTTTATGAAAAAGTGTTTTTAAATTCAAAACTACATGAACTAGATTATTATAATAAACGGCCGGTTCTTATAATAAACGACATTTAAAAAATATCACACGAAAATTGAAATTTTGAATTATTGGATTTTGGTTTTATGAGATTTGATCATTGTAATATTATAGAAATATCATAATTACCTTTAATGCTTCACCATTTTCATGGCCAAGCAAATATACCGAAGTATTTGCATTTTTGAAAAGATCAATGGCCGATCCCAAATTCAATGTATTATCTTTAGGCCATTGCAGACTAATGGCATATACATCAGAACCTTTGCTGGTATACCAAACCCCATTTGTCAATGAATCATTTTGTGATGTCCATGGCCTTGTACTATAGATAGAGTCACCGTTGATTGACAACCAAGTACCCAGATCTTTAAGACGCTGTTGGAAAATAGGAGCAATTATACCATCTTTTGTAGGTCCGACGTTCATAAGGAGGTTACCTTAAAAATAGTGTTCGATTAGTTTTTACAGGATAGTTATTATAACAAGTAAAATACCTCCACAACTGACTGTAGAAACCAATTGGTACAGAAGTTCTTCTATGGTCATGTAATCAGACAGTTTCGCATTTCTTCTAAATCCCCAAGATTTGTGATCAATTGTCATAGCATTTTCCCACTTGTGTTGTTGAAGAGTACCTAGAGAGAAATAAAATTTAGATATAGCAAGAAATTATATTATATTATATTGTAATGAATTTGCATTGTGTCTCACATTGGGTAGTGTATTTCAGAATTATATTAACAGAAAAATATAATTTAAGAGAAATAATTCAGAGCATTCTATAAGAAAGTTAACATAAGCAGAAAATATTTCAGGGCAACCAGAATACAATGCAGAAGTCAAAATGGCAACCTATTAACACCAAGGAAAGATGTATTAAATAGATGGGTGGATTACTTTAACAAGGTACTTCATATAAAGGAAGATGAAGAAAACCTGGAAGACGAAAGAGATGAGATAAGTAGAACAGACGAGAGGGAAGAGGAACCACCAACGACCTTGAAGTTAAAGATGCAGTTAAAAAACTACCCAAAGAAGAAATCATCCGGAATAGATAATCTCAAAGCTGAACTATATAAAGAAGGGGGCCATGATACCATAATGGCATTACAGCAGCTTATAAAAGAAATATGGATAGAGAAATTCCTCTCCAATGATTGAAATATCATATATACAAAAGGAGATATCTTTGATTGCTCTAACCACAGAGGAATTACACTTCCAAATGCAGAGTATAAAATATTTTCCACAGTACTATTTCATCGTATGGCGCCATATACAGAACGGATAATAGGAAAATACAAGGCTGGTTTCAGAGGTAGTAAATCGACAATTCATCATATTGCAACCTTGAAATAAATTTTGGAAAAAAGACTGGAATATGGCATTGATATACATTGTTTGAACAACATTTTGTTCAATTGCATTGAACAAAAATGTTCAAAACAATGAAACGGGTAGGAATACCAAATCAGTTTTGATATTGAAACTTTGGTAGTAAAAAAATATTGAAAACATATTAGGATGTTTCGAAAGAAAAGTACTAAGGCGAATCTATGGAGCAGTGAATGACAATAGAGTGTAAAGAAGACGATAGAACTTCGAACTTTATAGAATATACCAGGAATCTGATATCGCAAAACACATTAAGATAGGACGTCTGAGGTCGATAGGGCATGTAATTTGAATGGAACAAAATGATCCAGCTAGAAAACGCTCTTTGATAGATCCATTGGTCAGAGAAGAAGAGAACGACCCAGAACAAGGTTGCTTAATTCCATGAATACGTGCTTGACGGAGAAATAGATAGGGACGAATGGAGAGAAATTCTTGAGGAGGCTAGGACCCACGCATGGTTGCAAAGCCAGAATGATGATAATGATGAAAAATATAATTATCTAGAATTTTACGAATCAACCAGAATCATGAAAGGGATAAAAATATCAAGTAAATTCTAAAAGAGCTATGAGGGTACCTATATAAGTTTCCAGTAGCTATTATGGTTATTTAAGTAAAAAATAAAGAGTTTAGCTTGGTCATTTAATTAATTTTATTCCATTTACGATACTGAATGTCGCTTTCGCATCGTAACCAAAAACTAATATCGTAAATTGTATAGAATGAATTGATAATTTTTGGTATGTTGCCGAAGCAATAAAGTTTGTTGAGTTACGAGTTATTCTCCACTAACGGCTTTAACTAAAACAGCATAGGTCAACCTACTTATTTTATTAACGGCCTATACAAATTTGTAATGTAAATCGGGCCAATAATTTTTTTTTGTAAAAACGTTTAAGTTAGTTAAACTTAATATTATGGCGCGTGTGTATTTTAGCGAGAAATTTATTAGGATTTTTTGGTGTGTAAAAATGGTGGCATAACGTGTTCTAGCTTTTGTTTTAGTCAGTTCGATTTAATCAAGCGACGCAATCGAGAGCGGTGGACAATCCTTAGTGTTTCAGGTAAGCATTTAGAAATTTATTGGGTACAATATTATGCTTGCAAATTATTACAGAAAATAATTTTTCACCTAGATACAGTAGTTTGTTCATTAGAAGTGGTTTGTTCATCGCGCTGATCTATACAAGACTGAGGTGCGTGTAGTCTGGTCGCTTCGCTTCGCTTAAGTCTCATAGGGGTGGTGCGTACAGGGGCGTATTATTTTACGTATATAAGACATACACGTAATTAAATAATTAAATATAAAAAAATAACAATAAAAAAGTTATTAATAAAAAATAAGAATATGTGTGGAAGGACGTAACATGGTTAATAGTTGTATTTGTTATCAAACACTTTAGTTTTGTTGCCAAAACAAAGTAGCATTTAAAAAAATAGATTAAGCCAGTATTAGGGTACAATTTTAGTAGTAAATCCAAATCCGGCCAATGACGCGTAATTACGAATGTTCGTGTTTTCTTTTCAATTCAACTTTTTGTTCTTCAATATCAAAAATTATTTAAAAAAAAAATATATTACCAAAAACGTATTATTAAATTCCGTCCCATACTTTTTTTTTCCAAAAGTAAAAAAGGATGTTTCTAACAAGGAAAGTCCGGTAGTTATTTCTAATGGTAGAAAATTGAAAAAATTCTCGAATTTATTACCCAAAACAAATTTTTTTTGTAACTTACTAAAGCTAAAATATATATATATAGTCTGACAATTTATTAATTACAAGAAAACATTAAAATAATTTTATTTAATTCTGGACGATATTAGATTTTATTATATTTTGCATGTGTTCTAATTCCGGTCTAACCCAAATTTAGCCTGACATGGTATATACAAAAAAAATTTTGAAAAAAATTGAGACTCAATTATTCACATTTGTTTTTTTTTAGGAAAAAACATATACTGTTGAATGTCCTAAATTAAATAATTTGTATCTTTTTAAGTTAGAAATAGAATGTGTGGCCTTAAATGTAAACGTTTTAGATAAAACTGAGTTAAATAGAAACATTTGGCATAGACGCTTAGGGCATTTGAATCATTTAGGCTTAAAATTTTTACAATTACCTTTTTCAAACGAACCATGTGAAAGTTGTATTCAGGGTAAAAGTACAAGACGAAGCTTTCATAGTAAAGAAAAGAAAAGCAAAAGAATTGGTGATTTAATACATTCAGATATAGCAGGGCCAGTTGCTAACCCTACTTTAGATGGAGAAAAATATTTTCAGGCATTAGTTGATGATTTCTCACATTTTACAGTACCTAGTTAAATTATTAAAACATAAAAGTGAAGCTGAAAATAATGTTCTTGATTTCATAAATTTAATTAAAACTGAACATATTGTTAAAACTCAGAGTATCAGACTAGATAATGGGGGTGAATTCTCATCAAGAAATTTTAAAAATATTTGTAGACAAAAGGGTATTGAGTTACAGTATACTCAACCATACACTCCACAGGAAAATGGTACATCTGAAAGAATGAATCGTACATTGATAAATAAAGTTAGAGTTAAACTAGGAGAAACTAACTTGCCCAAACATTTGTGGGGTGAAGCAATAAGATGTTATGAAGTTGGTGGAAGTTGGTTGAAGGTGAAGTTATGAATTGAACAGGAGTCCTACAACAGCTAATGGTGGTAAAACACCATCTCAAATATAGCATGGTGAGAATACTATTAATAATCTTAGTATTTCTAATCTTAGTATCTTAGTATCTTAGTAATCTTAGTAATCTTAGTATCTTATTAATAATCTACAGATGTTATTTTTGATGAAAAATAAGTTGAATATAAAGGTAATGTAATCGATGAGGTTAATGATAACAGTAAAAGTCAAACAGTTTGGATCCAAAATGAAGAAAATTCTGAAAGTTTAGATGAAAACAAAGAAGTAATTAGAAATGAAATAGATAATAATGAAGAGGACCTAATATATACTAGAAGAGGAAGAGAGGTACACTTACCAAAACATTTAAGTGAATATGAATTAGATTCAGCTTATTGTTTACTATCATTGAACGGTGAACCAGAGACGTTTGAAGAAGCGCAGAAAAATGGAGAGTAGAATAACGCAATTAATCAAGAACTGGAGTCATTGGAAAACCTAAACACATGGACACCAGTTAATTTACCTGATAACAAAAAGATTGTAGATACAAGATGGATTTTTAAAATTAAAGATGATGGAACTCATAAAGCAAGGTTGGTTGCAAAGGGTTTTCAAGTACAGGAGGAGAATCCACTAAAATCGACCTATGCACCTGTGGCAAGAATGAGCACACTGAAAATGATGCTGGCTCATGCACTGCAAAGAGACTAGAAAATTTATCAACTTGATGTGCCAACAGCTTTCTTAAATGGAAAACTTGATTCAGATATATATATTTATCCTCCACAAGGACTAATAATAGACAGGGGAAAGGTTTTAAAATTAAATAGAGCATTATATGGTTTAAAAGAATCACCAAAATGCTGGAATCATACTTTTAATAGAGTTGTAACAGAGAATGGATTTAGTAGATCAAAACACGATTTTTGTCTATATATTGGAGAAGACATATTTATGATTGTTTATGTTGACGATATAATATTAAC
Organism: Diabrotica balteata; assembly: GCA_918026665.1. Taxonomy (NCBI): domain Eukaryota; kingdom Metazoa; phylum Arthropoda; class Insecta; order Coleoptera; family Chrysomelidae; genus Diabrotica; species Diabrotica balteata. The sequence goes on from OU898277.1 coordinate 52,660,213, forward strand.
AGGACATGAACAGAAAATAAAAGAAACAATAGATATTTTGAAAAACAATGTTTGTGCCAAGGATCTGGGTGAAGTGAAGAACTTTTTAGGAATAACAATATCACAATAAATAAAGAGATTATCACAAGAGCAAATATTCAATAATGAAGAAAAACGAATCGTAAAATTCATATTTTTTTACTGCCGCGGGTTTTCCCGTGACAAGCAATCAGCTTATTAACACCGCAACAGTGCTCATTAATAATTTAAAGAGAGCCAATCCATTTAAAAATGGAATTCCGGAAACATATGGTATCAACATTTCCTAACCCGGTATCCAAAAGTTAGACTTCGTGTATCGCAAAATCTGACAGTTAGTCGTTCCTCCATTACAGAGAAAATAATAAGAAATTAGTTCAAGAAAGTATATGATTATTTCAGTCAAAGAGGCGTCACAGATGTGTTGAAAGATCACGGTCAAGATCAGCTACTAAAGAAAACAGTGATGATATAGATTCTCACTTGAAAGAAAATGACGCCTCTTACTTAACTCTAGATTTAAAAAAAAATGTTTAATACCTCACCTCTTAAGGAGAACGTACCATCAAAAACATCTACAGTAGAATTTACAACATACAATCAATCTCCTATAAATTCTCATGAATCCTATTTTATCACTCCCCTAAAATTTCCAACGCCATGTAAAAATGCATTTTATTTACCCAGAAAAATATCTCAAACGTCCAAAAGAAAGGCTACAAAAATATTAACACCTGTAGTAGCGATTGCTGATTATTTCACGGAGTACCAGAGTAGAGTAGAAGCCGAAAAAAAAAATAAAAAGGAAGCAAGGAAAAAACAAAAACTTAACGAAAAAGAAAAAAAGCACCTAAAATCACGAAGAAAATCGCAGAATCTGATATCAAGGAGGGATAAATTGTGCCGATAAAAAATAAAATAAAATTCCAAAAAATGTTGTTCTGACAGAAAAACAGGTAAAAGAATTAGAAAACCAAAAGCTAACAATTCTATGGATTTAGAAATGGGCGACTACGAAGTAGTTGACTAACGTCATTGTAGTTTATGAGAAGAGACTTTTTTCAGGAATAGTAGAAGAAATAACAAGATAAATTTAAAATCAACGCTATAGAAAAAATAGGATATCATTGGAGATTGCCAGCGACAGATGATATTATATAGTATGATCTAGAGGAAATTGTTTGTTTAATTTCACCATCTCATGCCATTAATAAAAGGGGTCTTTTTTCTGTACCTAAGATAAGAAATTTGTAGACCTATCCTCTTCACTGTTATGCAATAAATAAAAAATACTGTTGCTAAATAGCTTATAGTATTTTTTGTTGTTTTTTTTTTATTTCGAAAACATTTAATTCAGGTTCAAAATGTATTTCGTATGTACATCGTTTTATGTTATTTAGTTTTTCTATGCCTCTTCTATATAAAAATGATGTTTTTATGCTCCTGTATTTTTATAGCTACTTTTAAAAATATTGAAAATAAATATTTAAAAAAAATGTGTGTACAGTTTAAAACAAAAAGTAATTCTTTTGATATACAGGCCCGAATTAGATCACCATTAGGCCGGAATTACCACCAATTTTTCAAGATAGGCTGGAATTAAAGTTTTTGTATTTTAGTGAAAACAATTTTTTTGGCGAATAAAAACACATTTTTTATGTTTTATTAATTATTTTGATAAGGAAAACCTCAAACTATCAAATATACTTTAAATCCATTTTCTCTATTATTTCGTTTGCTTAATATTTACGTCTAAAGTCAAATAATCCTTATCTGGGCAGTTATTACGTTGGTTTACCTTATGAAAACATTGTTTCAATATATTTTTTTTACATATAAGTCATTATGCTTGTTCATTAACGGATTGATACTTATATAAAAGTAAATATAAATAAAAAAGGTTATCACTCCATGTTTTACGCGGTCGGTCGATCAGTTTTCTACCATTTGCCAACACTGAACAAAAAAATTTTGGAACCAGAATTTCTCACGAATCATGTCTGGATAGTGTTATGCAATAATAAGTTAAACCACATTTTTTCTAACATCGAGTTATCACATTCTGTATATTTGAAAACATGCATTTCATCATAAGCTAAAGAGTGTTAAGCATCAAGCAACTTTTTTGTTAAGCAACAAATAATAAATACTGGATACTTTAGTTTGTAAAAATATGTTATGCTGTCATGTTTTTGTAGTAAACAGTATATATTTTTTTAATTTTTAATAGTTAATGAAGTAAATATTTTCATTAGAGTAATACCAAATATTTTTCTTATTTACATAAAGTACCTCGACAGCTATGGCCATTGGTACAGGAACAATAATATTAAATATATAATAAATAATGAAAGCAAATAATATTTATATCACTTTAAATAATGTCTATTAGGTTAAATATTGTGGTAAAGTTCAGCAATTTTTATAAACTGTACAATTTTCTGAAAACAAATAATAATTGTATCACTCTTAGTTTTTTAAATACCTGGATTGTATCTATCTTGACATGAGAAAAATCCTCCATGAGTACAGGGAATTCCAGATCCCCATCTATCGTTTACTACTACTTCATCTTTGACTGGACTTTCGTTGTACAGCCATGCTAAGAATTCTTTCGATCTCCAGTAAGTGTCTGGAGCGTCCCAGTCACCGTCAGACCATATAACGGAAGGTTTATATGTGTTCACAAGTTCTCTTAATTCGGGGTCTGTCTAAAAAAAAACAAAAATAACTAAACAATGAAAGAAAATAATAATACCAAAATTATGTTCGTGTTCTCTATTTTACTTTGCAGAAAGCTTATTATAAACTACGATTCAATAGTTTCTACGATTTGTACATGACAAATCAACAAATCATGTTGTATTTTTCGCTTCGATTCAATAAATCACGATCTAGAATGTGCGCTGAAATTTACTGGTGAAGGTATTATTCCTTTAAAAATATAAAAAATAGTTAATAAAATATCGATTCCCATGAATGGCTATGGCGGAAGTCCCACCCAAAATTAATGATCCCCTCACTCACAATTGTAAAAAGACATACCTTTTGGGTGAAAATTTTGGGGGTCCAAAAACAATGATTAGTAAATGGACATAATCTGAAAATTTTGGCGATTCATAAACAGTGATTAGTAAAACCACATACACTATTAATGCAAATTTTAGAGATCCAAAAATTGTGATTAGTAAACCCACAGACTCTATGGCTGAAAATTTTGAGGAACCAGAAACAGTAATTAGTAAAACTACATGTCCTATGGCTGTAAATTTTGGTGGTCCAACATCAGTGATTTGTAAAGTCACTTAACCTATGGATGCATATTTCGGAAGCCGATGAACAGTGATTAGCAAACCCACATATTCTATTGCGGCAAATTTTAGAGGCCCAAAAATAGTGATTAGTAAATAAAACCACATATGCTTTGGCAGAATAATAAGGCAATCAAAAAACATTCATAAATTAATATTACACCTTATGACAAAGTTGAAGGGCCCAAAACAGTGATAAGCAGAACAAATCCATGTACGCGGTTGCAAATTTCAGAAATCTAAAAACAGTTGAAACCAAAATTGTCCCTTATTCACCATAACTACAATTTTTAGAGGTGATTAGTATATCTAACCAACCTGATCCATGGCTGAATAATTAGGGGGTCAAAACACTGGAAAAAATGATTTGGAAGCTATAGAATATTTTGTTTTGTAAACTTTATTATGTGGGGTTTGGTAATTATATCTATATATGGTGCTTTGAAACTCCGTCTCTGGTAGTTGCTGGGTGAATTGAATAGCTCTGTAACTGCCAGTGCCGGTCGCAAGCCCGGATAAAGTAGGACGGTTTGCGTCAGGTAGGTCAGTCGCCAGTAAAAATCTTGCTAAAACCATGGAAAAAGGAATATAGAAAATAGTATAGAGGCTAGTGCGTTCCCCGTAACCGACGCGCAGTTGTGGCTTCGCCTGACCCCTCCGAAGTGAGCTAGGGCTACCGCTTAAAAGACGGAAGGGGCCAAAGAAGCTAGTCCTTAGAGTTGCAACTCTCAACGTCAGAAGTATGACAGACAAAGAAAGAGAGCTAGCTGATTTCATGAGGAGAAGGATTGGTGTATTTTGTGTGTAGGAAGCTCGTTGGAAAGTAAATAAGTCGAGAGATCTTGGAGATGGATGCAAGTTAATATATAGTAGTTCGAACAGTCACGGTAGAAATGGTGTAGATATTATTTTTGAACAACGAATGGAAGGAAGATCTTCTAAGGGTAACCAGAAGAAGTGATAGAATAATGAGTATCCAACTGAATACAGGCAAAACCAATGTGAACATCATATATGCCTACGTCCACAGGTAGGGTGTGAAGAAAACAAAAAAGAAGAATTTTGGAGAGCCCTTGATTGCGAGATCATGTAGTAAACGGCCTCTTAGAGACAAAGAAACTTGGTGGTGGAACGATAAAGTGCAACAGGAGGTTAGAGAGAATAAAGAGGCTAGAAAGAGGTATGACAGGTCTAAAAGAAAAGAAGATAAGGACATGTACAAGGTGGCAAAGAAGAAAGCAAAGCGCGCTGTAGCTACTACTAAGGAAAGATCGTCTGCACAGCTCTATAAAGAGTTGGAAACACCCGAAAGGATGGAAGATTATAAAACATTGCTAAAGCAAGGGACAAGTCATCAAAGGACTTGACCCATGTGCGGCAGATTAAGCGTGCGGATAGAAGAGTGTTAATAACCGATGTTGAAATAAATCAAACATGGTATGAGTGCTTTAGTAAGTTGCTAAATAAAGAACACCAGAGGAGAGACAGAGGATGAGGATTTCCAAATAAAAATGTAATTGAGCAAACGTGCAAAAAAATAAATTAGTGTTATTCGTTTGTCGTTTTCACAGCAATGGCGCCATAGATAAAGAATATAGTTCTTTATAAACTATAAAAATAGAGATTTAAAAGTTGTATAACTTAATAAAAGGCGGAGGTAGTAGACTATTTATGTTCAGCACATGATGTTCTCCGAAAATCTAGACGATGGTCTATAGTTACTTTTTACGCAATTTTAAATATTTTATGTATAAATCCTCTAGTAATTTATATATATATATATATATATATATATATATATATATATATATATATATATATATATATATATATATATATATATATATATATATATATAAGCGAGGTTCCTACAGCCTCTGCCGTTTCTCGCATTTCGACCGCCATCGTTTTCTGTCCATCCAGTCGTCTTCTCTGATGGCTCTATCTCTCATTATGTGCCGTACATTTTCTTCCCAGGCAACTGAAGGCCTTCCCCTTCTTCTTCTTTGTTGTGGTATGTAATTTAAAGCTTTCTTTGGCCATCTATCTTCATTCATTCGTTTCACGTGACCATACCACACTAGTTGTCTCGTTTCAATTCTATCTACACTGGAATATACGGTATTTGTCCTCCTTCTAATATCTTCATTCCTGATGTGATCTTTTTTGGATATACCACACGCTCTCCTTAGAAAATCCATTTCTACTACTTCTATTCTTTTTCTATCCTTCTGCGTTATCTGCCAAACCTCTGCCCCATAAGTCATAATAGGCTCTACCAAGGTTCGATAGATTGTCAATTTCGTTTCTTGTCTAATATCTTTAGACCAAAGTAGAGAGTTTAGAATGTTTACCACTTTTTTTCCCTGCTGTGTTCTGTTTTCGATGTCTCTTTTGGTAGTGCCTTCTTTAGATATTATAGATCCGAGATATTTATATTCATTGCATGTTTTTGTGTTTCTAATTTCTAACTCTGGATCTTCTTCACCATCTCCTATTTTAAGATACTCTGTCTTTGCCATATTCATATTGAGGCCCCATTTTTCATATTCTTTCTTTAGTTTTCTAAACATGTAGTCCATGTCTTCCTCGTCATTCGCTACGACTACCTGATCATCTGCGAAAAATAAAGTTGTTAGACATTCACCACCGCCTATATCTATACCCATTCCGGATACTTGTTTTCTCCACTGCTCTAACGATGATTGAATATATATTTTAAACAGGGTCGGAGACAGACAACATCCTTGTTTAAGCCCCTTGGTTATTGGAAATGATTCAGATATAAAGTTTCCTTCTTTAACGACACTTCTTGCATTTTTGTATATATTTGCGATAGCATCCACATACTCTCTACTGAGACCTACTTTCGTCAATGTATAAAATAGTTTTTTCAAAGGTACCGTATCATATGCCTTCTCTAAATCTACAAACAATAGGTGGGTAGATAGATTCCTTGCCTTCCGTTTTTCGATTACCTGCTGCAGAACGAATATATTATCAATGCACGATCTTCCTGCCCGAAATCCATTTTGTTCCTCTATGTCTTCATATTCTGATTCAATTCGTTTTTTTATTATTCGACCATACAACCTCCCAACTGAGCTAGTAACAGTTATTCCTCTATAATTAGAGCAATTGCGTTTATCCCCTTTTTTGTATATTGAGCTGATGTATCCAACATTCCAATCATCAGGGATATTTTGTCCTTTTAAGCATTTATTAAATAGTTTAACCATCATCTCGTGTAATATTTTTGGTCCATACTTTACCAGCTCAATTGGGATGTCTCCAGGTCCTGCTGCTTTACCGTTTTTCGATCTTTTGAGGGCATCGCTTAACTCTCCGGTTGTTATCTCAATTATTTGTGTATGTTCAGATATTTCTTCCATTTCTATATCTTGGAATTTACGTCTATCCTCTGTCAATAAGACCTCATAATGCTGTTTCCACTGTTTCAGATCTATTAATTTTAAGTTAGATTTTTCCTTTCCTTCCCTCCGGAGAGACTTTATCACCTTCCACGCTTGCCCAACTCTTGTTCCACCCATATATCTATCCACCTCTGCACATCTTCGATCCCACATCTCATTTTTACTTTTCACTACTTCTCTTTTTACATCTCGATTTAATTTCGTATATACTTTGTGATCTTCCTCCTTTCTCGTTGACATCCATTTCTGATAAGCAGTTTTCTTCTTGTTTACTAACGTTTGCATATTCTCCGACCACCATTCTTGATTTTTTGTTTCATGTTTGTCTTTATACCCCAAAGCTTCACTTGCAGCCTCATGAATGTACTTTTTAAGTTGTTGGTATAATTCTTCCGCTGTTATATTTTCTCGATCCACATTTTGTAATTTTGTGGCCAGTCGTAATTTGTAAAGAAATTTTGTTGAATCTTCTTTTAAGCTTTCTAGGTTATATTTAGGAGATGTTACTTTTTGTCCCTTTTCTATATTCTGTACCTGAGTGTTATTGTTTTTGCGATAGTTAACTATCACATTGGCCATAAGTAAATGATGGTCGGATCCACATTCTGATCCACGGTATACCCTTACGTCAGTTGTTTTCAGCTGGGAAGTTTGACGTTGGATTACAAAGTCGATTATCGAGCGCAGATTCCTAGTAGGTTGTATCCATGTAAATTTGTGGATGTCTCTATGTTGAAAAAATCCATTCATAATTTTGAGAGACATTATTTCACAAAAATCTCTAAGACGCATTCCGTTGTCATTGGTTATTTGTTCTCCATATCTTCCTACGACTCTGCTAGTTTTCTTCTGTCCCTACTCTGCCGTTTAAATCTCCTAGTATAAAGATTTCACAGTTTTCTTTAACTTCAGAGAGTATTTCATTCATATTGTCGTAGAAATCGTCTTTACTTTCTGGATTTGCATCTTCGTTTGGGGCATATACTCCGACAATTACGATATTGTGCCCATTCTTTTTCATTTCCAGTATTAGTAGTTGTTCATTTACTTCAGTCCACGATTTAATGTTGTTTTTAAGATTTTTTCGAATGGCAATAGAGACTCCCCTCTTAGCTCTGTTATCTTTACTCACTCCGCTGTAGATATGTATATATTCTCCTATCTCTTCATTTCCTTTTCCCTTTTTCTTGGTTTCTGTGAGAACACATATATCTATTTTTCTTTCCGCTAATTCTTTGAATACTTCTGCTTGTTTGGTTCTCAGTCCTTGTACATTCCATGTAGCCAATATCATTTTCCTTTTTCGTTGCATTAGTCGTCTTTGTGTTGATCCATCCTTTGTATTCCGAGGCTTTTGGTCGAAATTTTTAGCATTAATTTCTTTTGACAAGGGACGAGTTGCTAGCCCATCGCCTCAACCCTCCTCCTTTATCCGGGCTTGGGACCGGCATCGGCATTTACTGAGCTACTCAATTCACCCAGTACCTACCGAAGGCGGAGTTCAGTAATTTATACGTGTAATAATCATGATTAGGATAAGGTAGTGCGAAGGCAATTTTTAAAACAATAATGGGCCTTTTTGTCTAGTTAAATTAAGCGCTGAGTAAAAATTAGTCATAATGGAGATTTGTAGAATTACAAATACAACTACAGATTACCCTAAATGATTGAGAGGAAAAAAATCAGCAAAATTACTTATAATTATAATGCACATTATAATGTGTTGAAAAGTTCTCGTTCCTTGTCTATTCTTCGCTTCTTCACAGGACTTCTTCGTTTGAGGTGTGCGATGTCCATGAAATCTTGAGGATTCTCCGCTTCTTCTTCTTCCTATGCCGTCCCCATTAACGGAGGTTGGCAACCACATTTTTAAAAGCTTCTCTGTCTTTTGCAACGTGGAATAATTCGTCTACAGTCATGTTTCGAATATTTCGCAGCCATGACTTCCTCTTTCTACCTATTCCCTTTTTGCCATCGACTCTACCCTGCATGATGACCTGCAGAAGACTATATTTATTATTTCTTAGTATGTGTCCAAGGTATGCAGTCTTGCGTACTTTTATCGTTCTCAACAATTTTTTGACTCGACCCATTCTTCTCGGCACTTCCTCATTGGTGACCCTGGTAGTTCATGGGATTCTGAACATTCTCCGGTATATCCAAAGTTCAAAGGCTTCAATCTTTTTAACTATTTGCGCTTTTAGTGACCATGTTTCTACCCCGTACAATAGTTGCGACCAGACGTAACATTCAACAAACCTCAGTCTCAGCGCAATATTCAGATTTTTGTCACAGAACAATTGTTTGAATTTTAAGAACGCTGCCCTTGCCATTTCTATTCGTACCCGGATCTCTTGGTCTGGATCTAATTCTGTGTTGATGTAAGCTCCCAGATATTTACATTTTGTCACTCTCTCTATTTGCTGTCCACCAACACTTGGTTGTTCATTATTTATTGGACTCCTTGATACTATCATAAATTTGGTCTTATCTGTGTTGATGTCAAGTCCCATTTGAATGCATTCACTATTTATTGCATCTAGTAAAGTTGATTCTCCGCTAGATCCATATTTCTAATACTTCCAGTTTATATATATATATATATATATATATATATATATATATATATATATATATATATATATATATATATATATATAGTCCCAAGATTCCTAAGAGGAACATAGGGCTTCCACAAAGTATCTCCAGCGAACTCTATTTCTGGCTAGTGCTTTGATTTCAAGCCAGAATTTTCCCATTTTTCTCCCTTCGTCCAGTACTGTCCTTCTCCAAATTCCCTTAGGTCTGCCTACTTTCCGTCGGCCTTGGGGATTCCAATCCAGCGCTGTCCTCGCAATGTCATTTGGCGATCTACGGAGTGTGTGGCCCAGCCATCTCCATTTTCTTCGCCTTATTTGCTTTATGACATTTTCTTGGTTGCTTTGGTTCCATAAATTTTCATTGGAGATTCGGTTACGCCAAAATATACGAAGGGTTTTCGTAACGCTCTATTGATGAAAACTTGTAATTGGTGTACTATGGGTGCTGATATCTTCCACGTTTCGCAGCCATACAGTTATACAGCTTTTACATTTGTGTTGAAGATTTTTAATTTCGTTTTAGTTGGGTAAATCCTGGATTTCCATATGTTGTTAAGCATGTTGTAGGCGTTGCGAGCCTTATTTATTCTTTTATGTACATCACGCCCTGTACCCCCATTACAGTCAATAAAATTATGCTGCCCAGATATACAAATTCCGCTACTCTCTCAATTTTCTGATCGTTGATCATAATAGGTTGGTTGTTTCTGGTACCAAATCGCATTTCTTTAGTTTTGTTGATGTTTATTTCTAGACCAACCTTCCAGTTTATTTACCGTTTGTGTTTTAAGGATCCACGTTTTAACTGCATAGAGAAGAGTCGACCAGACGTATAGTCGAATTTCGAGTTTTGTTCGAGAATCATATAGCAGCCTCTTGATTTCTTCGAAAGATTTTCTGGCTAATTGTATTCTCGATCTTATTACTAGATCAGAATTTAGGCTTCTATCGATCCAACTTCCCAGGTACTTGAACTTGTTGACTTGTTCTAAAACGTTGGTTTTCTTAATGATTAGAATAAAATATCGTTTCTAATAAATTATCGTACCGTGCATGCTGCACATGCATATTTAAACATATTTATAATATATTAGATGTGTTCGTCGGAGTTGGGGATCGGTCCCCGGACTTCTTCGTTATAGTTAGATACTTTATCACCTGAGCTATCCTATTCACACATGTATATAAAAGAAATTAATATCGGTTTGATGTAAGAAAGAATCTTTAGATAAATATTATCAGATAAACCTACAATAATTATGATATCAAATTCACATAATAAACCGGATACAAATACATTCAAAAATACCATTTTACAACATTTACCTTACGGTCTACGAAATCTTGTGTTTTATATCCATTGGCTTTGTCAGCTAGATATAGTTGATTAAACCATTCATAATAGGAGTGGTATAACCCGAACTTGAGATTCTTAGCCCTTACTGCTGTTGCCAGTTCACCTAAAAAATATTTATATGTACAAACTTATATAAACATAAATTTGCTTTGTGATGTAATTACAAAATATCTTTAACCTCTCATATAATTTTGGTTAACTCTTTAGTACCATAGGCGCCATGGTTGTATTATCAAATAAACCAACATTGCTCGAGTAAATGAGATATAATGATCATACATCGTACAGAGCTTAACCATCACAATTTTAACTAGCAATCACTGTGTAGTAGAAATTCAAAAAGCATGAGACAAGAATTGGCGATAAGACACAAATAATTAAACAATCTAAGCCCAACATTATTGGCGTACCATTACCAAAAGTTTATGTAATTTGTGTTATTTTCTTACAAAATCTACCAGATAATGAATATATATATATATATATATATATATATATATATATATATATATATATATATCTTCTTAACCTTAATCCAACAGAATTTTGACAAATATTGAATTTCCTACAAAATGGGCGCAGGCGATAATAATTCCATTACTAAAACCAAATAAATCACGAACTGGTCCTGATTCGTATATGATAATTTCTCTTACTAATACAATGTGTCAAATCTTAGAAAGAATGGTGACTTATATACTAATTTGGTTTTTGGAAAACAATATATTAATAATCAATAAAAAAAGCGGCTTTCGCATGAGAAAATCCACCATAGATAATTTAATAGACCTAGAGTCCGAAATACATAAATCATTTGCAATTGGACAGGAATGTCTTGCTGTCTTTTTCGATATAACAAAACTGTTTGACATGGCTTGGAGACACAATAGTCTTAACACACTGAGTCTTTGGGTGTCAAAGGTAACATGCTATATTTTATTCATAATTTTCCTAACAAGAAACAATTTAAAGTTAAATAGTTTAGTATCTAGCACTAAAGACCAAACAAATGAAACACATTAAGGATCTGTTATTAGTTCAACACTATTCTTAGCAGCGATAAACCTAATTTAGAAAATTTTGCAAAACTTCTTAAGGCGAGATTATATGCTAATGATTTGGTTATATATTCAAGTGCAAAAATATTCTTTCTATAAAGAAAAACTTACAATGTGCATTAAATCACCTTAAAAACTGGTCGAAAGCTGTGGGATTATTTTATTTTCAAAAAAAAAAAACGGCGCTCTACAGATCAAGTTCTTTAGCTATATGGAAATAACTTAACTTATGTGAAACACTTTGGGAACGATTTTTAATAAGAAACTATGTTGGAAAAACTATCTATAATGCAAATTAAGCAGTCTTATCAATCTGGTCTCATGCAAACACTCATCATCATTGTTGGCTTTTACAACTCTTCGTGAGTTTTTGCCGCATTTACTATTGCCTTCCATTGATTCCGATCCTGTGCTATTATTTCCCATGGCCTTACTTCCATCTTCTCCAGGTCTTCCCTGACTGCGTCTTTCCACCTTTTTCTAGGCCTTCCTGTCGATCTTTTACCATCTGGTCTTTCCCAAAACACATTGCTAATCAGTCTGTCGTCATCACTCCGTACCACGTGGCCTGCCCATCTTAATCTATTGGCTTTTATGTATCTTACGATGTTTCCTTTCCCGAAGAGAGTCTCTATTTCATTGTTGTATCTGCTCCTCCATTCATTTGTCACGCTGTCCCTGCAAGGACCATATATAATTCGCAGGATTTTGCGTTCCCATACTAATAGCTTATTGATTTCTTTCTTTCTCAATGTCCATGTTTTACTTCCATATGTCACTGCTGGTCGTATTATGGTTTTGTACATTTGGATTTTGGCACGCCTTGAAAGAATTGACCTCATTAGATGTTGAATGGCAAATAATGATTTATTCCCCGTCAGTATTCGTATTTCAACCTCCCGTTCTCCTGTGTTTTCACTGGTAATTGCTGCTCCTAGGTATTTGAATTCTTTGACCACCTCAAAATTATGATCGTTTATGGTAATGTTTTGTCTTATTCGCTGTCGTTCCTTTTTTGATACGACCATGTATTTAGTATTTTCTTCGTTTATTTTCAGGCCTACGCTTAGTGTTGCTTCTTCAAAGTTCGATACTATATCCTTAACTTCCAGTGTTGTCTGTGCTACTGCATCTACATCATCTGCAAATGCGAGAATAATCTTTGATCCTCTGGCAGTTATGTCTGGTTTGACTCTGGTATAGATTTTTCGCATTGCGTATTCCAATGCTAGGTTAAATAGTAAAATAGTAATGGGGACAGCGGGTCTTCCTGTCTGAGCCCGGTGCTTATGCCGAAAGCCTTTGAAGTTTTGCCTCCTACTGTCAGCTTCTGTGGTACGCCTAACTCCATCATTGCACTCCACAGTTTTAAGCGACCTATGGAATCATATGCTTGTTTGAAATCTATGAAGATCTGGTGTACGTCTTTATTATTTTCCCAATACTTTTCTAGCATTTGTCTGATAGTAAATATTTGGTCGATTGTTGATCTTCCAGGCCTAAAGCCGCATTGGTAATCGCCAATAATTTCCTCTGTATATGGCAGTAATCGTTTTAGTACAACTGAAGCTAATATCTTATATGTAGTACCGATTAGTGAGATTTCCCTGTAGTTGCCACATGTATGCTTTCTGCCTTTTTTATGTATTGGCACGATAATACAGCCACTCCATTCTTTTGGCATTATTTCTTGTTTCCAGGCTTCTTTCATTAATTGGTGTATTTTAGTTCTAAGTTCATGCCCTCCTTTTTTAATTAGTTCTGCATCAATATTGTCTAGTCCGGGGATTTGTCATTTTTTAAGGTTTCTATCGCCGTGATAATTTCTTCCAGGCTTGGCGGGGGTACTTCTATCTCGGCCGTTTGGTACTTACAATTTGCTTTATTTCCATCCGCGTCTACCTGGACATTTAGCAGACTTTCAAAGTATTCAGCCCGTCTTTCGATTATTTTATTTTCAGCTGTAATCATTTGCTCATGTTTGTCTCTCACAAAGTTCGGTGTTCTTATGTATGCACCTTTCTTATGTTGTCTTACTTCTTTGTAGAATTTTTTATTTTGCTTGCTTCTGTGTTCACGTTTTACTTTTTCAATTTGTTGTTGTAAATGTTGTCTCTTTTTTCTCCTTACTGTTCTTCTGGCTAAGGCTGTCTCTCTATTATATTGTTCACGCTTTTCATCCGTCGGGTTTGCTAGGTAGTTGATTCTTCTTTTGTTTGCTTATTTTAAGGTATCCTCGCATTCTTCATCAAACCATTTTTTTCTTTTTGCTTTTCTCTTCCGACCTATACACTTCTGCTGTTTCTGTAATGATCGTTTTAATGGGGTGCCATTTCTGGCCTATATTTTCTCTTTCGTTTTATTTCGTTTCCAACACTTGGAATCTGTTTCTCAATTCTAGTTGGTATTGTCTCTTTCCCTCTTCTTCTTCTTCCAATTTAGACACATTCCATCTTTCGATCTTCATCTGTTTGTCTGTTGTTTGTGTTGAGATTCTAGTTCTGAGCTTGGCCTTTACTAGGAAATTGTCTGTCTTAATGTCTTAATGCAAACACTGTGCAATCGTAATTGGGCCTCAGATTTTGGTTCATATATTCAAATCACTAGTATGATCACAACTGGATTATGCATTAGTTGTATACTCTTCCAAAGGACCTTTCCGCCTACAATATGTGATCTAATTCTTTCTAAATAAAATAAGCTTGGGACCCCCATGCAACATATATTCAATCGTTTTACAAAATACTTTCTTCTTTCTTAAATGATTGTCATATCTATACAGATTCATCCAAGACTATTGATGGTGTGGGATCAGCAATTATAGCTCCTAACATGGTATTGCAGTTTAAATGATCTTCCATTTGCAACTAAAGAACTATACTCAGTTTGGTAAGACCCATGAGTTCTATCACATATTAGACCTTAAGGAAACTAAAAAGCATATTTTTATGCCATAAAAGCAATACACAGTGCCTCTTCAATATTAGTGAATTTAGTGTCGGTTTTCGACAAATCATTCCTTAAAGAAAAGGTGAAAAATGAATGGGAAAACGATTGGAATTTTTCACAATTAACTGTACTTATCGTAAAGCCCTACCGAATCTTGGTGCGAGGTTAACTTAAATTGTCATCTGTGTGTTAACCTAACCCGTTTACGTAGAGTCATAGCAAACTAACTCATAGCTAATCTCCAAATCAAATCGCTCTATTTGTGACTTATGTAACTGCGACATTAATGTAACACATATCTAATAGAGTGTCCAAAATATATTAGTGAAAGACAAAAACACTCATTACCTAACAATATAAAACCAGTCTTAGAAGCACATTGTAAATTTATAAATATGTTGAATTACCTACTTAAAAGATATTGAAGTTTTAAACAAACTGTAACTTTTAACGTTTTGTAAACCCTATTTATAAATTGTAAAGTATGTAAAATATGACATACTTATCTAATTGTGAACATAATAATTAATCAAAAATACTGTTTAGATTTAAGTATATGTGTATTAATTATCGTACAGCTAATAACCCAAAGTGATTAATGCTGTTATCAATAATAATAAAAAAAGAATTTACATGAAATGTGTTAAAAAAACTTTTTACAAAAGTAATCATTAAACTCTTTTAGAACTAATATACTTAAACTCCGGTTTTTAGGCCTAAGCGTTCGTCCGGGATTTATGTAGTGAGTAACACCGAGTCGCAAGCTGCCATCTCTTGTGGTATTGCTCATATATAAATCCATAGATACACCAACGTATTCTAGTCTAAGCAGAAGATTCTTTTAGATCTTAAACTACTATTATGGCTTTTATGTTTTCCAGCCAGGTTTTGAACCATCCATCCACTAGATCATTCACAGTCGTGAAGTGAATGCGATTCATCTATCTGGCCCGCTTGGCTATCTAACCCACTCGAAGAATATTACTTATTTAAAATCAATACTGCTGATATTAAATACTTACCAAGAATATCCCTTCCTGGTCCAACATCTTGAGCATTCCAACTATATGAGTATTTCGATGGCCATAGACAGTACCCTTCATGATGTTTACTGGTTAAGACAATGTATCTAAAAATTAAACAAACATATATTTAATATATTTTTTAATAATTCTTATTTTTTTTTGTTTGCCGATAGAAACGTGATCTTATATATTGTCGATACATATTACTTTAAAGAAACAGACTTTTACCTAATCATACTTTAAAGACAAATCGACATATTGAATAGTCGTATATCAAGGTGTTTTAACATTTTATTATGATCTACATGATAGAATGCCGTTTCTAAATCGACAAAGCATAACAAAATATCCTTTTGTTGATGGTAACACTTCTGCAACAGTAATTGTAGAGAAAACAAAGTTTCTCTTATCTCTATTCTCTCTGAATTCAAATTGACCGAATCCTACTTCTTCTTCTCATTTTCACAATTAACGAAACATCTTAATGCACCATAAGTTTGAAACTATTTTTTCTGAACCGTGGGTTGGATGTGGATGATTGTTTAATATTAGAGAAGGCTTATCAGTGATAATAGTGTGTAATTCGTGTATAATGTAATGCTATGTGTTACAAATCAAAAAGACTTTTACTCCATTCTATCACCCTTCTGCTAATATGGTAAAGCACAAGAATATACATTTAAAACCAGACTTGCTATGCTTGTAGGAACCAGTGGCGCACCCAAAGGGGGTTTTGGGGGTTAACCCCCCTCCTCTCTCCCGGACCCTATTTCAACACGGTTATTCACAACTTTTAACGACTTAAAATAGTGGAGATAGCATAAAAAAATTCTAAGTGCGCTACTGGTAGGAACTGAGCATAATACTTGGTTAAGTTAATCGAGATATCCGCCAAGTTGTAGAAACTGATAATTTTATACTTCAGATATCTTCATGCCTAAAGCTCATGGCTAAAACATGGAGATGGACCCCATAGGATAAAGCGAGTGGTATCGCATATGAATTATGAGCTTTGTAGAGTAGATACCCTTACTGCCCTTGGTGGATTCTCTATATCCGCTCTTACACAAGCTAGCCTCAATAACGTTGAAGCTCCAATGCCTATAGTGACAAGATGAAGACGAGGACGTCGCAAGAATCCTGACGCTGGACCTCTGGAGGGCGAGCCGTAATATTATGATTTTCAAACCCTAACATATGGCATCTCGAGAGTCGTGTTAGATAGATAAGTGACCTGAGTTTGTGTGGTCTGACCGTTTTGTATATATTTTAGTTTTTCGGATGTAAATAGAACACAAAAAAAGTATTCGCATTATATTTAGTTAGTTAACAGTTAGCTTTTTGTAAAAGAAAGATGATTATACAGTTCTATCAAATCATCGTAATAATGATTGTAAAATAAACCCTAAAAACACTGAGAATAATTATTATTAGTATAACATAGTATTATTTCTTCGGCTACTCCATGTATTAATCACTTATAAAAATTTATTCTATTGAGATTTCTGTCAAAAAAATACGGCCCTATAAGCCTATAACGTACTCAAACATAATATCACCCCAAACATTAACAGTTAACATCCCATCGGTGTTGGCGATCAATAGTGGAAAATAAATCTTCGGTTAATGGATCATCATAATAAAAATTGTTTCTATTTACTATATTGTGAAATGTAGATTCTATAACTAATATAATTTAAAAAAAATCAGGATCTTCTCCAACTTTATTTAAAGCTTGACAAAAAATTTAAACGATGAAAGGCTTGCTGGCGTGAGCACATATTAATGAATGTTATGGAAATAAGTCTTCTACTTATAATACGTAATAGGTTTTCTTAAAGTTAAAAAGAATGGGCTGCCGGTTTCGCTGTTTACAAACTTTTAAAGGATCTTCACTCCCATTCAAAACATTCAAAAATTTATGATAATCCTGTTCTGTCAAAAATGTCGGTGTAATTGAGTGTGATACAGATAATAGTGTATTGTTCTGAAGCTATTTTCTTGTGGCATTTTAAATTAATTACTATTTAACTGGGAATAAGCCACAATTAAAGATAAAAATACGTTTATTGACGTTTCAATTTCCACTTCGGAAATCGTTCTCAAGATACAAACAGTAAATAAACAAATTTTGTTTTTGTTGACGGATATTCTCAAGTTAAAGTTGATTTCATGTAATCGAATGAACTATCTTATAAGTAAAGTCGTCCCAGGAGCGCAACTCAACAATATTGGCAATATCATTTTAAAGTCGTCTACTTTAAAATGCATAATGTATGTCTGGATTGTCAATATAAATGAGTCAAATAAAATTAAATTATTAGAAGAATTTTTCACTATGTAACAAAAAACAAAATTTGTTTATTTACTGTTTGTATTTTGAGAACGATTTCCGAAGTGGAAATTGAAACGTCAATAAACGTATTTTTATCTTTAATTGTGGCTTATTCCCAGTTAAATAGGAGATAATAGTGTAGTCTCAATTATTTTACATACACTCGTTTGATTGATTTATAATCCAACCGAATTGTTTCTTGTACTAGTATCTGAGTTTTCTTTAACTAAAAGTAGGACATCACGTTTGTTGACATTGTCAGCACTAACTGGTTTATTTTTATTAGCTTTTTGCATGATGCAACATTAGCAGTAATACGGAAACTATTGAGCAATCTCTTGAAGTTTGCATATTTTTGGGTGTTTTTTAACAGGATAGTTTTAAGCGTAAAATGTAGAAGCTGAGACAATTTTTTAAACATTCCCCAATGCGATTTGTTGCTGTTACTGTTCCTTGATTCACTTGGAAAAGATTATTAGCTCCACGAGGACAATGTTATCCTCTTTAGAACAAAAGAGAAAACAAGTTTCGTCAATGCTAAATACTTTTTTGATCTTGCGATATATCAAAATAATTTTTCTCATTTAAGTAATTTTTGACGTTGAAAAACCAGTTTTTTATATCCTCAGAAATGTTCCTGCTAGCTGCTTGCATTAGTTACCGCTTCTAGAGTTCTTAGGGTTAAGTTTGGACGACCATACTTTATGTCAGTGTCTTCCAGGTTGGTTGTGCTTAAATCGAATCTTTTGTGGATTGGCGAGAGAAGAATGGATAGCAACCATAACATCACCATATTCTTACTAAGGATAAAGGATAAAGGAGAAGATGCTACATGGACATCTTGGATTAGGGAAAGGAATAAATACAGAACATACCTAAAAACAACATTTTTCCACACAATGTAATAGAAATAATATTATTGCAAAGGGGTACGTTGTATGGTCAGAAGTCTCATACTTACTTTGCTCCAGAATTAGCGAAAATTTCTGCCCACTCATTGGGATCGTAAAATTCAGCTGTAAAGTCCTTTGCAAAGTTTTGGTACTTCCAGTTTGGAGAATAATAATTTTTTAAGTAATTCACAACCTCTGAATCTCCGGCTAAAACAAAATACACAAGTTTTAAAAACAAAAAGAGAAATCATACGATTTCTACCTGGCAAAATCGAATTCAAATCTTAACCACTGTGCTTTCTAAAACTTGCAAAGCAAACAGCTTGATGAATTACTCGGCAAAAGGGAATCTAAGATTGCATTCCAAATGCCGTTCATCTTGGTCAAAATTGGACTCGACAGGGAAAGATAGAAGAACGTTTTAAGGCAGGCCAGGGCTCACGAAGGGCTGTAGCACCAACTGATGATTATAATCAGTCAGTTTTTTTTTACTGAGTTGGCCTCGACAACTAATGATCATTGGCATGGTACAGTCCAGTCAGGTACCTAGTGTAGTGTGTGTGTGTGTGTCTGTGTGTGTGTGTGTGTGTGTGTGTGTGTGTGTGTGTGTGTGTGTGTGTGTGTGTGTGTGGTGTGTGTGTGTGTGTGTGTGTGTGTGTGTGTGTGTGTTTGTAGAGTAATTGCCTTGATATTTAGCAAAGTCGACGTCATTGTCTTTGCTAAGAGACGCTAATTGTATCCGAACGTCTGCGGTCCCTCCGGCGAGTACCGATCGCACAAGGATAGAAATTATTTTCATTCATTAATTTTTAATAAACGAAAATTTCTCCACCCTGGTGAGATTCGAACTCACGACCTTTAGGTTTAAAGGTAGGCGCTCTTACCTCTAAGCCATAGAGGGGGTTTAATCAATGAGTTTGTATGCAGTAATAATAAAACTTATAAAATGTATGAAAACTTTTTATTATCAGAGCATGGTATCATCATCGTTTTATTTCTTTGACGCTTCATCGCATTGCTATCACTTCATGATAAATATGTGAAGAGTAAGTTAAAGCTGCAAATTATAAATCACCAGATACAAGAAATAATTTATGATGTCCAGTCAAAGTAAATAAATAAAAAGTAATGATTATCGCGATGACAATAGTTTTACATAACAAGCTCCGAAAGTGATATTTTGCGAGATGTGCCATAAGTTGTTGTTGTAAACAGATAATAAAACAATTTAAAGTGGGTACTTTAAGTAGGTATGTCAAGCGGATATCTGAGAAAATAAACATTTTAAACTTTGATCTGTATGTTTATCATTTTATATACAATGAAGATAACGGTTTATCGGCCATTATAATAATTACAGAATGTAAAATTATTATAGTAGCTAATATCAATAAATATTGTAATAACAGTAAGTAATAAAAAAATATGATTAATTAAATCAAATTATTCAATCATAAAAGATTAATTATATATCAATAGGCAAAAACAGGCCACCATGTCTGTATCATTAAAACCATTGTGTCAATCAGTAACAACGATAGCCAAAACAGACCTTAACCTATGTTCCATGGAGTAGGAGAGGAAGACCAACATTCGAATTGGGAGAATATATAAAATAATGAAAGATCAATGAGGATGAATGGACCGACCGAAAGAGGTGAAGATCAAATGTGGGGTGCGGCAGAGGCTGTATATACAGTAAACTCTTAAATATTGGGGAAATGAGTATCAATTGTTTCGCCGAAGGTTTTCGCCAAAGAGAATTAATTTGGCTTTTTCAGGGCTGAAAGAGAATAAATTATAATTAGCTACCATATATTATCTATTCAAAAACATTATTGATCTTACCGTAACTTAGAATTGTTGAGTTAGGATGTTAAAAAACTTAGCTAGTAACTTACTTTCCTTTACTTTATCGTGTCCGGACATGTCATTCATAAAATTTCGGCCCAGTATCGGGCTACGTCGGTTCCATCTTTGTTGGCGAGCCACAAATCTTCAAGGGTACATCGATGAGGATAGTTTTTGCATGCAAGAAGATGTTTCATATTCTGTGTTTCTCCACAGTCACAGTTCACATCATCTTGGTCTATTTTACCTCATTTTGCCATGCTTGATTTTACTGTAGCAACCCCCGTTCTTATCCTATTCAAGGTTTTCCACGTTTTAAAGTCTAGGGTCTGGCCGGTCCATTGAACCTGGGGAAGTGGGAAATACTCAGGCGGTTCATCCTGCACTGTTCCAAGGAAGCTTTTCCTAGATTTTAGTCGCTTTCGTGGTGTTCGAGCTTTGTATAGGGCATGCCGATTGTCCGCGATCTGTTTAATTTTCTCTATATGTTCTGCAGCGCCTCTGAGTGTTGAGGGTTTTGCAAAACCCACTGCTCTATATAGATTTGAAAGTGGCGTTGGTTTCATGCACCCGTTACTATCCTGCATGTCTCATTTAGCGCAGTATCAACTTATTTGGTGTGGGCAGATCTACTCCAAACGGGGCACGCATATTCAGCAGTTGAGAAACACAGTGCCTGTGCCGTTGTTCTTAAAACGCCAGGACGTTCACCCCATTTACTTCCCGTTAGCTTTCTGAGTATGCTGTTCCTGGTTGTTACTTTCCCTGTTGTTTTTATGCAATGTTGTCTGTAGGTGAGGGACCGGTCCAGAGTTACTCCAAAATATATAGGTTGATTTGTGTGTTCTAATGCATTACCATTCCACACAATTTGGAGTTTTCGCTTGGCTTCTTTTGTGCGAAGGTGGAAAGCGCAGACTTGGGTTTTAGAGGAATTGGGTCTCAGAGAATTCTGCAGGTAGTACGCTGTCATTGTTTTTAAGGCAGTTTCGAGTTTCTCCTCCACTTCTTCAAAACTATTTCCTTGAGCACATATTGCAAGATAGTCAGCATAGAGGAAGTGCTTGGTTTCGGTCGGAGTAGGTTGGTCGTTTGTGTATATATTGAAGAGCATTGGTGCTAAAACAGTTCCCTGTGGGAGGCCGTTTTTTGAACCCTCCACCTACTTACTTTACCCTCCAGCATAACGAAAAAACGTCTTTTTTGCAGTAAGGAATATACGACCTTTCCCAGATGGTGGTAATTGAGAGTGTCGTATAATTTACGGAGCAATGTTTTGTGCCTTACTGTGTCATAGGCTGCTGTCAGATCTACAAAAGCAGCCCCTGTTATAAGTTTTTCTTCAAAGCCCTCTTCAATGTAAGCTAGTAACAACATAGTGGTGTTTTTTGTTACTATGTGCAAAAAAAGTTTTGTTAACGTTGGAAATGTATGGTAGCTTTGAACTTAAAACGCAAAGGTTTACCCAAGCTTATTCGAAAAACCCAATGTAACTACATTTAAAAGAAAGTAATTCTTTGAATTGTCGGCAATAACTAAATTTTTGATTGTTAGAAAGTTTAAATGTGAGGTTCTGTTTTATCAGAACGCATGTGCTGACAATTCAAGTAGGCCTTTTGAATCTTTATGGCGTTAAGGTTCATTGGTAAAACCGAATGAAGTTAAATCCCAGTTTGGGAAAATATTATTTTAGATTTTATTATTAATATATTATTATTACATATCCCAGATTTAGCCATACGGCTCACACTCCCTTTAAGGGGAAAATTCACTTATCCCAGATACCTACGGTATCAAAAGGATTGAGCTCTGGTGGGACTCTCTCCGTGTTATCGAGCCCTAGGTGACTTGGTATGTTGGGGTATCTCCCAAAAATTTTCGTACACATCTGGACGTCGCGAGGAGTACAGCTTTCGGCATGGCCTTATAAAGGTTTTTGGGAATAACACCAGTAGTAGATAGAACAATAGGTAGTGTCTGGGTACTTTCCATTCTCCATTGTCTTCTGATTTGTATTTCTAGATCTCTGTACTTGGCGATCTTTTCGTTGTATTTAACACTTAAATTATTGTTGTTGGGTATCGCCACATCAATAAGTGTTGTTTGTCTAGTAAGTTTATTAACTAGTATGGGATCCGGTCTATTATGGGCCACTGGTTGGTCTGTAAGCACAGTGCGGTTCCAGTATAGCTTGTAGTTGTCATTTTCAAGCATTCTATCAGGGGCGTATTGATAATAAGGAAGATGGTCGGTTTGGAGAAGTCCCAGTTTGTCAGCTAGTTCTTGGTCTATCTATCCTACTGAGTCATGGCGTTCTTTATAATCAGTACCGACAAATACCTGGCAGCCACTGGTAAGATGTTGGATGGTTTCTTGGGCTTGGCATCCATATCGGCATTTGCCTTTTGGACTTGAGGATCTTTAACAATATATTTCAGGTAATTTTTAGTTGGAATAACCTGATCCTGAATGGCAAGTAGGAAACCCTCAGTCTCGGGAAACATCTTTCCCGAGACCGGAAGACTTTCTCGTCTATTACATATTATTATTAATATTATTGTTATAATAATATTTTATTGAGATGTATCTAAGAAAAGCAAGGGAGTGCTATATTTTTTAGTTAATGAAAATTATTATTAAAATAGGTTAGTTGTTAATGGATATATCAGTCAAGTTAGTTATCTGTGATGCTGTATTGTTCTTATCTGATTTAAGTAAGAAGTGGTATATATCGCTTAGATTACTAATGTCACTCTTAACATTGATTGAGAAATCGTTGAGGAAAATATAAGACATTTCAATGAACTCTCTTTTAGATTTATTATTCTCACGGTGGAGAATTGTAGTGTTAGTATAGTCCCTGAGATGACCAGTGGAATGGACATGTTTGGCTAATGCACAGCGGTCAGGGTGAAGTCGAGAATCACTTTTGTGTAGTGTAATACGTGATTTCAATAATTGAGATGTTTGGCCGATGTAGGAATTGCTGCAAGAGAAGCATGGAACGTTGTAGACAATGTTACTAAGCCTATCTATGGGAGTCTTATCTTTTATCTTAGAATAAAGATTATTAATTGTTAGGGCTGATCTACAAGCCACATTAAGTTTAATGTTGTTATTATTATTACCAAAGCTATTTTCAATACTTTTTTTACAAGAAAATTAAAACTATTTTCAAGGTACCTATTGCCTTATATTATATAACCTAATGTTACATACATAATAACTACATCGCTAAAATGTTAGAAGGCAAACATTAACTAATTGAAAGGTTATTAACTCTATAATGTAATTAGACTTTTAATATTAGTCAAAATTTGCTTATCATTTTTTATCGAAAGAGTTATCATATTTATAAGAAATAAAAATGACACTTTTTGTTATTGTAAAATATAAAATATAACAAAAAAAAAGATATTAAATGTACGATGAAATCAATATTTCAGAGATTATAGAAAGTAAAAATACTTCGACATGCCTGGAATTTACTAAAGTTAATCTTAGTCATAAATAATCTTTTGTATAAATATAACAAGTGAATAGTGCGGGTACAATGAATAGAAGTTAACGATGGTTTTTTCCCATAAGCCATAAAGTGTTCCGTAATCTGGGTTTGCGCCAGGAACAGGACAATAAAAATAGTTAATAAGTAAATGGTTTTTCGGAATTTGTAAATACCCAGTAGAAATTAAGTGTCCTTGTAGAAATAATATGAATTAGGAAAGTTTGTAGGTATTTCTGATTTTATGTGGGGAGTGATATGCGAATTTCTGATTGGACGAGAATTTGGAAAGTGTTGAGATGGGTGTGTATAATGAGAGGTTGGATGGATGGAGAGATGAGATAAGACAGTTAGTTGCAGTTTCTTAAAGTGAATGGTTGGTTTTCGAGGTGGTCTCCAGGGGTAGGAAGCGATAAAGAATAAGTTGTGAGTTGGTGAAGTAAGTGTGTCCGACGGTAGCTAATCTGGTACAAATTTGTAACTAAACTTTTCCTACTTGTAATCTACGTATCGCTGTTTATTTCGGAACGAGAGATTAAGTTTGATGAGAGGAAAAGAGACTGGCATCATTGGAAAGTTACGCGCATTCGAAGGAGAGCATTGAAGACACTAAATTGCAAGATCTTGTTTAATATTGCCAATTACATAGGAGTCTGCTGAGAACAGTTCTCAGTTACTGATAGTTTATTTTGCATAGAACGAGGAATTGGACAACTCAAGGCAGAGGAAGCGTTTCAATGGGAGAAATTTTCATAAATAATTTCAATTTGAGAATTTTGGGTTAAATAATATTATATCATATTAGTAACGTGTGAATAAGTTGTCGATAGTCGAAGGAGATCAAATTGGTTCTGAGAGGGGACGGAGCTGTGGAGAGAATTGGATAATTCATACAAATTTTTCTTGGTACAATCGATATACCAAAAATTGCATTAGGAGGACCACTGAATATTACTTGATTTGTTTATGTAGAATAATAAGCTCGATTTTAGATTGTAATTGTAATATATTATCCATGCATTATTGAAGGTTCACGTACGTAGAACGATTTTTGTTTGATAAACATTGTATGCTAAAAATTTTTGGAGGTATTTTAATTAGTTTATTTTATTACATTATTTTCATCATATTATGTTGTTTTATTCCTGATTCCTTTTATTCCTATTATGCTGATTTACATCAGATGTAAAGTATAGAGATTGAAGCACGTGTAAAACCTGAGATAACAAAATTGAAAGGTATCACAAATTAAACTACGAGAAAATCTAACATCGGAATTTGACATGATAAAAGGACTAAGACAAGGATGTTGCTTGGTACTAACATGTTTAATGTTTTTGTTGAATTGTTGGAAAGGGTGCTAGCTATTTGGTAAAAGAAATAGCACAAGAAGAGTACACCTTTGGATGACGATACAACGTTATAATACACGTCATTTGCAGACGATCAGATTATTGTAGCACAGCAAATAGACAATATAGGATAAATGACATGCAAGATGGCAGAGGAATTTAAAATTTGAGGCTAAGAACTCAACGTAGGACGTATGTAAAACATAATAATTATGTGTGGATTGGAGGAACACAACAAGATTGACAACTAGAAAGCGGTCAGAAAATTACACGAATCTGTATACAAATACTTAAGGATGAAAATAACCAAAGATGGAATACTCGAAGAAGCAATATTGGCCAGAAATAGGAAAGGAAGGAAAGCAATGTCAATGTTAAATAAAATCTTTTGGGATAAAACAATACAATCAACGAGAACAATAGAAGACTATAGTAAAAAGTATAATTATGTATAGTTTCGAAGTATAGCCTTCAAAAGAATGGATAGAAAATATACTAAGAGCCACAGAGATTATGGAGGTAATAATACATGATATCATAGACAAAATACGAGCTAAACAAATAAAACGTTACGGACAGATTATGGTACGTACAAAGATTCTTAATCACAGAAACTCAAAAAAAGTATTAGAATGCAATTCAAAATGAAGGATAAAAGAGGAAGATGATGGAAAAGTTGGAGAGAAGGCGTTGATAAAGGGATAAGAGAGAATGGGGATTAAGACAAGCCAGATTCTGTATGAAAAATTGTGTGACGTTCTATGTCATTTGTCATTACAATTGCTACAAATTTAGCGTGATTTGAGGACTTAACAGACTTCTAATAATTTTGTTATTGACAGTTGTTTGCTTTCAAATAAGTCTACACAGATATCAATCACGATGAAATAATCAATTGTTCCACCAAATGTTTTGTGAAAGTTCTATGCTATAGAACTACCTGCATTATAATTACAATTATAATTATCAATTAAAATTAGATTCAGTTTTCATAATATTATTACGTAACATTAATCAATCCTGACTATATAATGGAACGAGACTGGCTGTAAAAAAACTAAAGAATATTGTCATTGAGGCAGCGATGATCACGGGAAAATACAAGGAAGAGCATGTCTTGATCCCGCGACTTCTCGTATATCGATTTACCATTCGATTTTAAGAGACTGCATTTTCCCATACGTCTCGTCTTTGCGATGACCATAAATAAATCACAAGACCATTGTGTGTGGAATTGGAGTTTCCGTGTTTCGAATAGAAAATAAAGCTGTTTATTAATATTACAATATTACGAATTGCAAATCAAAAGTCGTTGTCTACATACGGTTTTAAAATAAACAAACTATGAAGAAATCGAAACCACCTATGAAACGATCAATCTTCAATCAAAAGTTTAATATCTACATGGATTAGTAAAATTAATAAAACAAGGAAGGTAAAAATACAAAAAAAAAAACGAATGATAGAGAATATTAACAGGAATCTCAAAGAATTTAATCATGCAAGCCAATTGAAAATGATAGTACCCTATCAAAATATATTGTATTATTTAAAAACAACAACATCCTACCTTTCCAATCTGCCCAAAACCACTCTGATTTTACACTAGGAACAGAAAATACTCCCCAATGGATAAAAATTCCTATTTTGTCTTCATCATACCAAGAAGGTAATGGTCTAGAGTCTATACTATCCCATGTCGGTTGATATTTGGTTTGACACAAGCAAAAGTATGCAAACAAAACAACTAATAATTTTTGTATTACCATAACTGTTGCCGCCGGATGAAGTTTATTAACTGACGCAATTGTTATTGTTAATAATGAGTTTAGTTATAAATAGTGCATATCAGCAATTAGATACAGTCACAAACAAAAATATTGCTTAATTACAAAATTATTTGTATCTTAGTTTTCTGCCTTGTATAAATAAAGATATTTATTGGGACCCATAGAGTGTAGGAATATCATTATACAAATACAATTAATTAAGTGCTCTCTATTTTAAATATCAGTTTTGCCAATTATAAATTGAACAAGGTTCCTGATAATTTCTGGGATGTAATTTTGTTTTTTGATTTGTCTGTCCTTTTGCTTAGTTTTATCAACACATTAAGCCAATGGGGTCGCAATTGATCCCATTGAATGAATTATCCCATGATTGAATTATTTTTATTCTGTTTTAGATTTTTTGTTCCTTTTTGCATCGTTTTCCTAGTTGTTCGAGAACTTATGGATTTGTTTTGCGATCCATCCATGATATTTTCAGAATACGCCAATAACACTACATTTCGAATGCTTCTAGCTTTTTAATATGTTATTGTTTCAGTGTCCAGGCCTGAACCACATACAAAAGGGTGGAGAAACTATAAGATAGAAGCATTCTTAACCGGAACCTTATATTGATATTACGATTCCAGATAAGCTTTCTCATTCTGTTGACCGTGCAATTTGAATGCGGCATCTTATTACTGTGTTGTCTAGTACTAGATTCACTTTGGTGTTATGTAAGTACCGTGAACTTGGTTTTCTTCAAATTAATTGTTAGTCTATAATTATTGCAATCTATATTTAGTTGTTGAGTAAGGTGTTGCAGTTCTTCTAGTGTTCTTGCCAGAAGGAAAATATCGTTAGCATTTCTTACATTATTAAGTGTTATTATTGTCTTATGTTATTCTCACCGTTTATTATTAGGCCCTTATTCGGTAATAATTCGGTCATAATTAGGTTTATTATTAGGACTTTAGCCATCGGCTAATCCTGAGATAGTGTTACTCTATAAATTAAACAATAATGGTGATAAAATACACCTTTGGCGTACCTCACGGCGAATCTGAATATCCTACGATAAAATATGATAAAAATTGTAAACATTTTTGTTCTTCTTCTTTTTCTTTTTATGTAGAAATGACTCTGTCTGGTTTTTAATGTACCTCCAAGTTTTGTAATTCCAAGATGTCGTCCCATCGTTTTCGTGATCTTCCTACTGATCATCTTCCTATTGGGAAACCGTCTTTTGTCGTCTTTACTACTCGATTTGTTTTCATTCGGCTTATATAATCGCTCCATTCTACTCTTCTATTTCTTACTCAGTTCTTGATGTTGTCCACCTTGCATCTCCATCATATATCTGTACTTCTAGCTCTGCCCATAGTGTCTTCCAAGTGTTTTCAACTGTGCTGTTTCTAACATCCTTTTTGTCCTCTATGTGCCAGGTCATGTTTCTGCCACCTACATCATTTCAATAGGTCAATTTCCCATAATGGAATGAAAAAAAATACCAGAAGTAACAAAAGAAGTAAAAATCTCACAAGACACTGTGACAACAATAACAGAAAAAGCCGAAATGACAGAGGAAGATATAACTAAAGCTTTAAGAAAGCTAAAAGAAAAACAAAGCACCAGAAGCAGGGAACATAAAAATGCAACTGGTGGAAGAAATATGGAGGCGCAAGGATCATGCCATTCATACGAGGTTGTTCAATAAAATTGAAGAAGGGAAGGAGATTCCAGAGGAGTGGAATCTATCATATATGTCCTCAATTTACAAAAAAATGAAAAAGTCACCAAATAACTATAGAGGAATTAGTGTAATACTTTCAATAGCAAGAATCTTTTCCACAGTAATAAAAAGAAATAGAACAACTCATGGACCATTGTGATGAAGAACAAGCTGGATTCCGAAAAGACAGATCATCTCTAGATTAGATATTTATCATGAGACAGGTAATAAAAAAGAAAAAAATATATATTGAAACACATATCACCTTTTATAGACTTGAATAAAGCATATGATAGCTTGCACAGGAAACAACTATGGGAAGCAATGAGAAAAATGCACGTTAGAGAGAAATGGGTAAATATAACACAAAGAATATATTATAACAAAACAAAGGTGTAAATTAAGTTAAGGCAATGAAATAATAAAAACATAACAAAAAATAACGAATAAAATAACAAAAACAATCACCACAACCAATGGCTTTAAACAGGGATGTGGTCTATCACCTATTTTTTTAATATATATCTGTCGTTCATTGTAATAGTAGTGTAACTCCCTATTTTGTTATTTACTGTTTAATTGTATCATTCAATCAAATTTAGTTTAATCTTTCAATATAAAAACGAAATATCTCTAATAACTAACTCTTTTAACATGTAGATGGGATTACTAGATTTGATCGAGAGCTTAAACTGTAAATATGTCATTATAAAAGTGAAGTAAGTCACAAGTCTCTATTCAGTACAGTTCTCTATTAGAGTTCTGACTGTAAGAATTTGATCCACTGTATTGTAACCCTTTCAGAATCCTGCCTGCTCTATTGGTTGATAGCTATCGAGCTTCGAAGTTAAAGTGTTAGTTATTACTCTCATAAACAGTTTCTACATTTGGGACAGCAGGGAGATTGGCCTATAGTTCTCCATGTCTCCCCTGTCTCCCTTTTTAAAGAGAAGTATTGTCAAACTTTCATTCCAATCATCTGGGACTTTTCTTCTGTGAAGACATTCGTTGATTTTTTTTTTAAGTCTTCGAGAATAATTTCACTCCCCTCCTTCAACATTTCTACAAGTATTCCATCTAGATCCGGAGCCTTATTGTTCTTTAGTTGTGCCATAGCTTGTTTTATTTCGAAGGATTTGTCGTACGGCCGTAGCATCCTCTCCGTTATCTAGAGTTTCTGGACGCTCAGCGACCGCCGCTCTTGAAGATGATCTCGTATTGCGATGATCCATCTTCGTATAGGAGTTGGTACAGATACCGGCTTATTCGTGTAAGAAGCTCTATCGAGCCTCTGCAACAAGCGAGGTGACACCGGCAAACAGAATTCTCTAACAGTTCAAGTTTTCTTACAATGACAATACTTGGCAATTTCTTACAATATATTTCTTACAATGACAATATGTGTTAGAATTCTGTTGCGTGGTATATGCCTCAAAATTGCAGAGATGTCGGTTTCCTTCTTATAGGGAATCGCCGCGTTCTGTCTCGTAGAAAGAGGCACAAAAATGCCCGTTGTATCGGCTCTGGACGTCGTCGTGGCTTGACTCGGAGCGGTGAAATCGAATATAAGTCTCCGTCGAGACTACTCCTCGTATTCACCGTCGTTGTTCGATAAATCGTCGGTGTCAGTTTGGCACAATTTGTAATAGTTCTAAAACTACTGTTTTTCTATTTCAAAAAGCGTATGTTTCTGACGCCACGGAGTAAGTTAGAGTAAGTAAGTATGTTTCTGACAGGGAGCGTTCTACAGCTCTCAGTATCTACAGATACTCAGCTTTCGTGCACTGTGGTATAATAGCAGACAACGAATGATGCCTTCAGGTATCTTCGACGTCTGGATTGGAAATACTCGCTGATCTTCTAAGTCGGTGTAATCGTTAAAATTCGACGTAAGGATGATTTGGATATTTGGATTAATAATGAAACAACAGTTTTACTAGGAAGCACCACTAATTAACAAGGTCTAGTAGGGCTCGAAGTGTCTGACAACTGAAGTCCCGATCGAAAGGTGCGCTGCTCTTTTGTACGTTTAGTAATTGAGAATTCGCAGCACTCCTCCGTCGAGAGGCCAATGACAGCGAAGTTAATAACGAGCGCTGTGATTGGCCGGCCAAAGTAACAATCTTTGTCGAGATTGTGTATTTTGGCGACAGATTCTATGTTAGAGGAATATTTCTGAGTTGACATTCGTTATCTTTCTCTTAAGATCTTCCTTTGCAGTGTTATCTGGGTTCTTGTTTGAGGAATATAAATCACAGTAAAATGTTTGAGTAACTTTTAGAATTTCGTTCTTTTCTCTTATTTCTTTTCCATCTTTATCCTTCAATGCGATTATTATAGGCTTTCCTAAGTTTGATCTTAAGCATTTCAGGCATCGGTTCTTTTCTATTATTTTTTCTACCTTGTTTTCATTATAGATTTTTAAATCTTCCTTTACTCCCTTCTTTATTTGTTTATTCAATTCTTTGAAACCATTAGTGTTTCGCTTTCCTTTGCTTAGAAATGTGCGTCTCTTTTCCATCAACCGTTTTGTTCCTTCACTTATTCGGTCTTTTTTATTTTTCGTTTTCTTTGCAACAGTAAGTCCTGCTTTCAAGAGCTTTCTTTTGCACTTCTTTATTAATTGTGTTCATGTCAGAATATTGTTGTTGATAATCATCAGATCAATTAATAGACATCATAAAAAACGCAAAGTTCAAACAGCCACATTTTTGCGTGACGAACACATTACAGAAAGAAAACTACATGTGGTTACGAGTTCAACTAGCTTAATATTAAACGGATAAGATTTGAAAGAAACCATTCACTGCAGTTTTAATTTAAAGAAACCTTTAATCCTGACGTGCCATTTTACATTGTTGATTTAACTAAAACGAAACAAGTACCCGAAGTTCAGTTAAAAAATATTATACAAATACCAATGTATAGCTCAAAACATCCCATGACAAGCTCAAAAAAAGAAAGATATGAAAGACCTCTTATCCTATATTCCACCGATTTATCACTCGTATTATAAAATCTCTATAACGATATACCAACACGGTCAAAAAATTATCACAGAATCTAATTTAGTTTTTTTTTATTTTTTTTATTTATGATTCGAAACTTAGTCTTATAATGAACAATAAATAATGTAAATAATTCAATACGACTTTAATTTTTTTCCTGTACATCAATTTGCAAATGTCATAATCTCTACAAATTCAATTTAATTGAGTTCCACCACTTTTACAATGAACGACACATATATAGATCAGGCTTTGAAGATATGGTATAGAAAATGGGGAACAATGGGCATACCAGCACAAGAGAATATATTACATTCACTACTTTTCTCAGATGACCAAGTCATTTTTGCACAACACAGTGAGGATATGAAATATATGATAAGGATATTTAAGGAAGAATATGAGCTCTGGAGACTCAAGATAAATATGTGTAAGACCGAATACGTATTGAATCCTAGGCTGCAGATTTAAACCTAAGTTTAAAAGAAGAGACTATTAAGAGTTAAAAGTATTACAACTTACATTTAGGGTAAATGATAAGCCGAGATGGTATTTATATGAAAGATATAATAATGAAAATAGCACGGGGAAAACAAACCACGGAAGCACTCTATAGAGTAACATGGAACAATTACTCTAACCAAAGAAAACAAAATAAAGGATCTTTCAGAGCATAGTGTTAAATATTACCCTATATGGGGCGGAAGTATGGCCAATGACCATCAATACGAAATAAAATAAGAACAGTTTCACTGGACTTTATAAGAAGATGATGCCTAAAATTACCAGATCAGATCTAATAAGAACAAAGAAAATATGGAACAGAATGGAAGTAGAATGCACAATTACAAAAAAGTTGGAAAACAGAGCCTTGCAGTGGTACAGGCATGTACAAAGAATGTCAAAGCACAGGTGGTCGAAAAGGATATTGAACTGGGACACCTCGTGAAGAAGATGGAGAGGAAGACCTGCTACAAGATGGAAAACATACATAGGAAATGTTATATAGAGATCTCAGAGAAGATGATTGGAAAAATAGAGTAAAGGACAAAAACGGCGAACTCATAATGGGAAAAGCCGAAGAAGAAGATTTTTTGAAAACGATTTCCCGATTAGAAATCGAAGCATGAAAACAAATGTAAAATGTAATTATTATTACAATTAATTGTGGTTTAATCCCATATACAATAAAACTAAAATTTATGTAGTTATTTAAAATTTACTTAATTCTTATTTGCAGAGAATTATACTTTATCATGTAAGTAAAAAAACTTTACTTCTTTTCTTAGTAGATGAAATCATCAAAGGCAAGTAAAATTTATCAAAAATATTGGATACGACTCGTTTTCCTCCCTACAAAAAGAAAAGGTATAACAAGTCTTTATCTTATAATTACATATGCGTTAAAAATATATACCAAATTAGCCTAAAAAAATAGTATTAATTTACTTTATGAAATAATATTATCTTGATATTCTTTATATTTTCTCTCCATTATCTTTAGCATTTAATATTTTGTAAAATTGTTTTGCTAATATTGGTACTAATTTCATAACTTTCTATCTAATTATTAAACTTATAAAGTATACTTACTGCTCCATGCAGACCAAAACCATTCAGATGAGACGCTTGGTACCGAAAAAACACCCCAGTGAAGAAAAATACCAATTTTGGCTTCATCAAACCAAGACGGAAGAGGTCTTGAATCCAAACTATCCCAATCTGGTTGGTATTGTGCGTGAGAAGCACATATGAGTGCTAATAAAAACGTTAATAACATAATTTAGGAATAGTAACACTACAAAGTTTATTCATAACGATTGACTATTTATATCATTATATTATCTCTAGAAGTTAATAAATAATAATTTCAATACTTTATCTTCAATAATGCTTCACACAATAAAACAACAACTGACTCATAATAAATGACATCGATTTTTTTAAGATAAGGTGAAATTTCTGTTACTTGAGAGTAAAATAAATATGACATTTAAAAGATGTAGAAATACCATTGCTGCTGTGGTACCATAAGCATTTGTATTGAGATAAACGTTACGGAAAGTCTAAAGGTGGGTACACATATGCTCCGAATACCGTCTCGAACCCCGTCGCGTACAGCGACGCGATCAACAGAAGTTCGCGACGTTGTTACAGGGGCATTGAAATAAGTAACGAACCGAACATCGCTCCGTACTTTGTACCAAACATTTTAGCGTTCCAGAGTTGAATTCGCATGTGCAAGATGGATCTTGCTGCAGCAGCCTACATTCTTATACATTATTCAGTTAATTAAACGAAAAATATTCGTGAAAGAAGATGGTGGCAAACACAAATATATAAAAGTAGGGAGAAATATGGTGGCAATCACTTACTCTTGGATTTAAAATTTCAGTCGATCAGTGGGTTCTATAAAAATTTCACAAGGATATCTTTAAAAATTCATAAACCACTCAGCTGTTCCTGTGCTTTTACTTTTTTTTATTTTTCCTTTTTCTCTCCGTAATCCAGATAGAAAATTGGTCATTTTTTTACACTCATCCACTGTAATTTCCATTTTAGAAGCAATCTTTTCCCATGCATCGTTTTTTATTTTATTGTAGTATCTGGGATTATTTGTGTCCCATAATATCTCTTTTTCCCGATAATTTTCGATTAAGAGTAAACTATTCTCTTCCGTCCACTCCACCTTGATGCACTCAACATTAAAAACACCTTCAACCTTCAAAATAACAGACTGACTATTTTGAATGACTGGAGATTCGATAAAAGATTCGCAAGCTAGTCCAAACATGAATTCGCGGTGTACATTGTCGCGCTCAAATTTCTTTTGATGCGAAGGCATTTTACCGACAACCGATGGATCGCTTCGATGTACGTTGTTGACGCGTCGAGGTACGGTACGCGGTTGCATGACTCCGTCCACACTTGAGAACGCGACGTGGTTCGAGACGGCATTCGGAGCATATGTGTACCCACCTTTATATAACGGAATACCGGAAATAAACAACGGCATATATGTAATTAATTAATTAATAATCTTATATACGCTGATGACGCCGGTATCTTACTTCTTTGATTCTTTTAATGACAAATTTCAAATTCTTCACATCCAAAATAAAGGCAAACAATAACAATAAAGGCAATCTACAAACTTTACTAGTTAATAAATAGTGAATGCATTCAAATGGGACTTGACATTAACACAGATAAGACCAACTTTATGATAGTATCAAGGAGTCCAATAAATAATGAACAACTAACCCTTGGTGGATAGCAAATACAGAGAATGGCAAACTATAAATATCTGGGAGCTTACATCAACACAGAATTAGATCCAGACCAAGAGATCAGAGTATAAATAGAAATGACCAAGGCAGCGTTTTTAAAATTTAAGCAATGGTTCTGTGACAAAATCTGAATACTGCGCTGAGAGTGAGGTTTGTTGAATGTTACGTCTGGTCCCAGCTATTGTACGGGGTAGAAACATGGACGTTAAAATCGCAAACAGTTAAGAAGCTTAGAGCCTTTGAACTTTGGATTGAGTGGACTGCCAGGGTCACCAATGAGGAAGTGCTGAGAAGGATGGGTCGAGACAAAAAATTGTTGAGACCAATAAAAGTACGCAAGACTGCATACCTTGGACACATACTGGGGAATGATAAATATAGTCTTCTGCAGGTCATCATGCAGGGTAAAATCGATGGCAAAAAGTGCATAGGTAGAAAGAGAAAGTCATGGCTACGAAATATTCGAGACTGGACAAACATGATTTTAGACGAATTATTCCACGTTGCAAAAGACAGAGAAACTTTTAGAAATGTGGTTGCCAATGTGTCCAAAATACTGTAAATATCTCTGTTGTATTTTTTAAGCAATCTATTCTTTACTTTAAGTTGTTCTAATATCGATACGTTAGTGCGATGATCAATAAAGGATATTCTCAACATGCGGCGGTATACCCACATTTCAAAAGCGCCCTTACCAGCCTTAGTTTTGTGTGTTTTGTTATGCTAGAATTTTTCCAAATTGCTACCAGTTTCATCATAGTTGTTCTAGCAATAGTCAACCTTCTACGTATTTCTCTGTTACACCCTTCGTCATTTGTGATTAGGTATATGAAACTATTTACTACTTCAAAGCATCCATTTTCTTTAATGTGTTAAAGAATATTCTAAGCTCTGTTTACTATCATGATCTTTGTCTTACTCCTACTTAGCTTTAGTCCATATGTTTTGCTTTTTTCCTCCAAACATCTCATTATGTCTTTCATTTCTTCTTGATTTGCCGCGATTATTAAAGTGTCATCACCATATCTCAAGTTATTGATTTTTTGACCTCCTACTTATATTCCGCCCTCCCATCCGTCTAGTACCTTTCGCATAATGTGTTCACTGTAGCTATTAAACACCTGCATATGTTCTTAAATGATCGGAATGGATGTCGTTTATTTTTACTGTGCACTTATTATTTTCATATAGACTTCTAATTAGTTGAATTAAGTGATGGGGTTATCCCATTTCCGCTAGTATGGACCATAGCAGCTGCCATTTGACTTTATCGAAGGCCTTTGTGTGATCCACAAAGCACATAAGCATATGAGTATTGAATTCACGAGTTTTTTCAATTAGCTGTCTGGCATTAAGGATGTGTTCTCTTGTGCCTTTTACTGAGACAAATCCCGCTTGTTCTTCTGATAGAAAAGCTTGTAATCTTTCATGTATTATATGAAGTCGTTGGGCCACTCTCCGGTTTCCCAAATCTTTTTGCAGATCATATGCATAACATTTACTCCAACATCTCCAGTCTCTTTTAAAACTTCTGCGGTGATCTGGTCTGCGCCAGATTTTCTGTTTTTCAACTTTTTGATTGCTTTTTCTACCTCTGACTTTAGAATGTTTGGTTTTCTCTCTGCAGTGAACTCATCGTGATTTGCATTTTGGGAATCATCTGCATATACCTTCATACCTCCATACCTCTGCAATCCCTTTCTCGTCATTTATTATATATTGATTTTGATTCAATATTGTTTATGTGATTGATATAAATTCCCTGGATAGATATCGGACTTTGTTATATAGCTCATGGGATTTATACCGGATTGCATGTCTTTCTAGTTCTTTGTATTCTTCATTTATATATTTATTTTTATTATCCCTACATGCTCTGTTAATTTCTCTGTTTAACCTTGCTAATGCGTTTTTGTTGCTGTCGTTTTGATATATGAGAAATTTGATTCTTCTTCGCTCTTCGAGAAGTTGCAGCGTTCTATCTGTCATCCAGTGTTTTCTTTTCATGATCTTTTTGTCGGTTCTGGTTCTTTCTACAGAGGTTTCTATGGCATTTCTGAAACCTTTCCACATTTCTTCTGGGTTGTCTTATGTGTTCAACATACTAGTTTCCTTTAATGCATCTCTAAATGTTTTCGAATTTGAAATCTCTAGCCTATTTTGATTTTGGTGCGGGCATTGTTCTTTTTAGCTTCATCTTGAGATGAATCTATGGGCATGCCCATAACAATTTATGATCGGATCCACATTCAGCTCTTGGTCTACTTTTTACGTTTGTAAAACGTGGCTTCCATCTGTTTCTAATCAATATGTAGTCGATTTGGTCTTGTATTCTCTATTTGGGCTGGTCCACGTCGATAAAAAACGGGCATGATGCTTGAACATTGTGTTTTCAATGGCCAAACTGTTTGCGGTTTCAAAATATATTAAACGTTTGCCTCGGCTGTTTCTAATACCTAACCCATAGTTTCCTACATTTTGGATGTTATCATTTCTCGTTTCTCCTACCTTAGCGTTAAAAATGCCCATGATTATGAGTGGTCTTCCACTTCATTTTAAACGCATCTGAGGTTGGCATATAGACCTGAAGAATATACATTTTGTTTGGTGATACTAGTAAGGTTATTTTTATAAGTCTATCATTGATCGGTTGGTAATCATACACGTATTGTGAAACTTTTTTAGTCACCATAATTATTGCAACATCATTTCTTCCTACGTTATTTGCTCCCGATATGTATACAACATGATCTGCCGTTCGGAAGTGCCCTTGTCCTCTCCAATTCGGCATAGAAATCTATATCCTCTCTTTCGACTTCTCGTTGTAGTTTATGCAGTTTGCCTGGTTGCAATAATCCTTGAATATTCCAGGTTGCTATTACCATTGCTTTTCTTAACTGAAAATTTGATTTTCTTCCAGGCTCCAATTTCGCATATGTTGCCTCTTCTTCTTGTAGTGCCTATCCGTTTCGGATGTTGGCAACCATCATGGCAATCTTCACTTTGCACACTGCTGCTCTAAAAATATTTGTGGTTGTTGTGTTGAACCACGTTCGTAGATTTTTCAGCCAGGAAATCCTTCGCCTTCCTGGTCCCCGTTTTCCTTCTAATTTTCCCTGCAAGATTAGTTGCAGCAGTTTATATCTTTCGCTGTTCCTCATGATGTAACCGAGGTATTCGATTTTGGCTGTTTTTATTGTGGTTAAGAGCTCTTTTTCTTTTTTTATTCGCAACAGAACACCCTCATTAGTAACGTGGTCGGTATACGATATCTTCAGGATGTGACGATAAAGCCACATTTCAAAAGCCTCAATTTTCTTGCAGGTGGCGTCTGTGAGAGTCCATGACTCAACTCCGTACAACAGTACAGGAAAGATGT
Source organism: Diabrotica balteata (assembly GCA_918026665.1). Lineage (NCBI taxonomy): Eukaryota > Metazoa > Arthropoda > Insecta > Coleoptera > Chrysomelidae > Diabrotica > Diabrotica balteata. Next base: position 52,699,076 of record OU898277.1, read on the forward strand.
AACATCGTAGTAACCTGATTTTTATGGGCATTGATAAATCATGACATTTCAATAACTTAGCCATCTTCCTTTCTCTATTCTACATTTGATTTCTATGGAATGGTCCCAATTTTCATTGACGTTCGTACCAAGGTAGGTGTATGTTTTTACTCTTTCTATTTGTTGACCGTTTACACTGATTTATCCAAATTGCTGTTCCTTCTTAGAGATCATCATGCATTTTGTTTTCTTAGTGTTTAGTGAAAGTCCGTTTCTCTGACTGACCTCTGTGATTCTGTTCATTAACTCCTGGAGAGCTTCAGAACTGTCAGCGAAAACCACCATGTCGTCCGCGTATCTAATGTTATTGATAGATTCTCCATTGATTCGAATTCCGGCTTCAACATCACCCACTGCTTCTTGAAAGATTTCCTCAGAGTATATGTTAAACAGCAGTTGTGATAGTATACATCCCTGACGGACGCCACGTTTGATTTTGATATCGTCGGATTCACCTGCCTCTGTCCGGATAGATGATGTTTGATTCCAGTACAGATTGCTGACACATCTTGCTTGGTTGCTCACAAACACATGCCCGGTAGCCCATTTGAGACTAGTTGGCCCGGATCGCTAATCGGATCGCTAATCATATCTAACTGATTTGATACATTCTTGATGGTCTAGTCACGGGAATATTATCAGGTGGTTTCCCCTTGCCCGCCTGATCGCAGTATCACGGTCGGTTAAATCATTATGTGATATCCGCCCGTGAGTATCTGTCATTAAGCCAACAGTAGAAATCATTCCGCTATAGCCTAATGAAGTAATGTCATATTACTGCGCTATGCCATGTCCTCAGTTGATCCGCGGGTGCTTATTTGGTAAAACCTTATTCACACCTATCCTAAATATCTGTAGGACATTTTCCTATCAGCCAGTGGGACGCGTCGTGTCCATGTTGAGGACTCCCTCGCCCGTCCGTCTTCTGTGAAGTACAGAAGAGTCACTACTTAATTTAGAACTCCTCGTCCATGCAAGCTGTGACGGACTCGAAAATCTGCTATAGCAGTATATAAAAACTTACAGTGAATTATGCTTTCACCACAACGAAGAGTGAACCATTCTGCACTAACTTAATCTTTGTTTTTTATTTCATTTTTCTTGCTGGTTTACTACATACTTTAATTTACTTCAGATTTTACTGTATACTATTTTTAACAGTACTGCCAGCCATTTCTGGCAAATGGTTTCCAGACTCTATTGGTGGAGTAAAACGCCCCTATGTTGAACCATTGCTCATTAACATTACATAACTCAGTAATTATTTTTAAGTTCGCCCACAGTATGGATTTCACCCATTACTGTGAACGAAACAGAGAAAACTAATCAAGAGAAAGACAATAAATAACTACATCTGTAGAGACATCTAACAATGTAAACAAACAATTGGATTAGTACAGACACTAAAGTGTTCTTCTTCGCATATTTTGAGGTGCAATTTGAAAGTTTATAAAAAACTCTCTTTCGATTATTTAAGTGTAGGAAGCAAATTAAAACAGTGTACAAGATGGGAAAATAAAAATACCACAAACTTAATTATAAAACTGTAACTTTTAAAGTATTTTATTTAAAAATAATAAAATTAATCTTAAAAATTTTACTAAATTCTAAATTATATTGTCCTTATTTTCTACACTAGCTCCAGGAACAATTTTTAACACGTACGCCCATTGACTGAGTACTTTTGCCTTATCCGGGAAGTTAATTGTCACTGAGGAATCATTTAAAGACCACTAAAATATAATAAAGTAGCAATTAGTTAAAATAAAACATTTCAGAAGGTAATATTTTCTTAAAATGGTAATATTTTATTAATAAACTTCAACTTTATCAAACCATATGCAATTTCCAGTATATAGAAAGTGACTTACGCCTGCAAAATGGGAGCAAATATCAGATCTACTATATAGGGCGCGGTTTAAACTGTCAGAATTTTATTTTGTATAAAAATGTTGTGTTGACATATGAGTTAGCTTTAATCTGTTTGTTTATTGTGAAAAATTTTTAATTTGATTATATAGAAAAAATGTTTTATAGAAAAGGTTAAATTTTACAGTATTTTCATTTACAAGGATATCTTTAATTTTAATAATCTATTTTGGAGACATTGTTAATTTTGTATTTTGCAACTATGTATATAGTATATTTTTCGTGCCATCTGTATTTTTGGTAACTGTTTGTTTGAGACAAAAATAAATGTTTGATTCATTTCTCTGATTCATTTTTTTTTGTTTTAATTTAGAAAAGTCACCTAACCCTTGCATGTATTCTTGATTTTAGGAAAGAAGAAGTTCCTTCTCCCAGCAGGAAGTCTTCTCGAAGCGGCGGCGCCCGAATAGAAAATAGCTAGAGGTAATTCTTGTCTGTCCTTATTTTGTTCGTTTTGTTCCAGGAGATTTATGTAAGTATCCCTTTGTTTCATTTTTTAGTTACCCCAATCTGACATCTATGATTAAACCTATCCACGACCCAGCTCTTCAACAAACCCCTGAGTGCCGTACGCACAAGTATCGATTATTTTGTTTGCTCCATCTTAACCCCTTAGTTTATGTCCCCAATTTTCGACCCCCATGTTCTTACCCTGAGGGGCCTGAGGTAGGCAAAATATTATCGTTACAAGTTCTTCTTGTACTTTTACTTTTATTGTGTTGTTTTGGTAGATATTTTTGATCGTTTTGATTATTCCTAGAGGTATCTCTCTTGCACTCAGTTATTGCATAACGTCTTTTAATTTGACCCGGTCAAATGCCTTTGTAAGGTCCACGAAACATAGATATGCCAGTTTGTTGTATTCTAATGATTTCTCTTGCACTTGCCTCTATTCAGCTATAGCTATTGCAGCTATGCAAGAACATGGAGTTAAACTGTTAGGATTACCACCTTATCACTGTAAACCTAACCCTATAGAACTAATCTGGGCTCAAATGAAGGGATATGTCGCGATGAATAATACATTTAAACTCCAAGATGTTCATCAACTATTATCTGACTCCATATAAAAAATTTCATCTGACAATTGGTAAAAAGCCATAAGACGTGTCATAGCAATGAAAGAAACATTCTAGAAACTAGATATGTTAATAGAGGAAACAATTAATTTAATTATTATTTCTGTGGGAAATGAAGAAACTGATAATGATGATGATGATGATGCCTCCTTATCGGAAGTGTAAAGTGTTAAGAAACTTGTGGTTTTAGGTATGCAATTATATATTTATATTACTAATTATCAGTTTATATAACGGTAGTACCCGAAATATATCAATTATTAAATTATAAGGAAATATTCCAATATTCCAAAATAAACCAATATATAGTATTTTTAGAAAAATTAATGGAGGCAAAACTTCATGGCGGTGGCTTAACCCGTTATTGCTTAACACCATCTAAGCATAGAAATTAATAATCGTATATTTTTATCAATTACCTTTAATGCTTGACCATTTTCATCGCCAAGTAAATATACCTCAGTATTTGTATTTCTAAAAAGTTCAACAGCCGATTCCAAATTCAATGTATTATCTTTAGGCCATTGCAGATTTATGGCATATACATCAGAATTTTTCCTGGTATAACCAAACCCCATTTGTCAAGGTATCGTTTTGTGATGTCCATGGCCTTGTACTATAATAGAATCTCCGTTGATTGACAACCAAGTACCCAATTCTTGCAGACGCTGTTGGAAAATAGGTGCAATTACACCGTCTTTTGTAGGACCGATATTCATCAGAAGATTACCTTAAAATTATTATTTAATTATTTTTTTTATTTTTGTGATAAACAAATCCAATACCTCCACAACTGACAGTAGAAACCAACTCGTACAAAAGTGCTTCTATGGTCATGTACTCAGACAGTTTAGCATTTCTTCTAAATCCCCAAGATCTGTAATCGATTGTCATTGCATTTTCCCACTTGTGTGATTGAAGAGTACCTAGAAAATAAAAACAGTATGAAATTTAGAGCCAGAAAATAATATTTACTAGTGTATTGAACGAAGAAATAAAAAATAAAATAAAAGTCATGTCATTTTTAACAGGAGACAATTTGTTAAATTTTGTTTGTTCTTAATTTTTTTTAAAACATGCTAAACAAATGCTGTTAATTTGGCATTTCTTATTCTTTCGTAATACTTTTGTCAATAAAATCGCAGGTCCAGCGAACCTGCTTATAGTGAACAGTTGAAATTTAAAGGCAATGTAATTTTAATATAACCAACAATATAATATACAATGTAGCATTGTAAATACATTTGCAATATTTATTATTGTAAAAAGTTGTCGAACAATTTTGTAAGTGCTGGTAGACGAATTTTTAGGTTTAAATAATAAATAATAGTTCTAATAGAAAGTTTTAATTCCTTAAATACCTGGGTTAAATCTATCCCAACATGCGTAAACTCCTCCGTGGGTACAAGAAGTTCCAGCTCCCCATCTATCGTTTACTACGACTTCATCTTTAACTGGACTTTCGTTGTACAGCCATGCCAAGAATTCCTTGGATTTCCAGTAAGTGTCTGGAGCGTCCCAATCACCATCAGACCACACAATGGATGGTTTGTAAGTGTTTACAATTTCTCTTAATTCTGGATCCGTCTATAATAACAAAATAATCAGGAAATTAAACTTAGTTTTTGTGATGATGATATGAAGTCTGTATTTCTCCTCCATTGGATTATTATTATACCAGGGTGCTACAAAGATTTTGATAAAGTGTAAGAAAAAAAGTGGTTTTGGGGTATTTTTGAGCGGAATTTAAATCCTTTGAAATTTGTTTCCTATCACGTACAGATTATGCTACACAAATTACATAAATAGACATTAAATTTAGAAATGTGACCGAAGATTTTATCATCTGGTGACGAAACTGCTGTGACTTAAGTAATTTGAAGTTAATTACTATTAAACTGGGAATAAGCCACAATTAAAGATAAAAATACGTTTATTGACGTTTCAATTTCCACTTCGGAAATCGTTCTCAAAATACAAACAGTAAATTAAACAAATTTTGTTTTTTGTTACATAGTGAAAAAATTCTTCTAATAATTTAATTTTATCTGACTCATTTATATTGACAATTCAGACATACATTATGCATTTTAAAGTAGACGACTTTAAAATGATATTGCCAATATTATTGAGTTGCGCTCCTGGGACGACTTTACTTATAAGATAGTTCATTCGATTACATGAAATCAACTTTAACCTGAGAATATCCGTCAGAAAAAATCATAGCATGTAATTCGTCTTTAAAACGGATATTCTCAGGTTAAAGTTGATTTCATGTAATCGAATGAACTATCTTATAAGTAAAGTCGTCCCAGGAGCGCAACTCAATAATATTGGCAATATCATTTTAAAGTCGTCTACTTTAAAATGCATAATGTATGTCTGAATTGTCAATATAAATGAGTCAGATAAAATTAAATTATTAGAAGAATTTTTTCACTATGTAACAAAAAACAAAATTTGTTTAATTTACTGTTTGTATTTTGAGAACGATTTCCGAAGTGGAAATTGAAACGTCAATAAACGTATTTTTATCTTTAATTGTGGCTTATTCCCAGTTTAATAGTAATTAATTTACAATGCCACAAGAAAATAGCTTGAGAACAATATTTTGAAGTATTGATAAAGTACCTACTCGATAGCAAAGTTAATAGGTATACATTTAACAATCCTGCTAATTATGGCGGGAAGTATTACCCTCTGATGATAAGCTTAGTTGAGATTGAAGATACAGAAAGCGCGTCAGTTTTAATTCTATTGTCGTGTTGTATAAGCCGATAAACAGTTTTTATTGTATGTTCTAAAATGAATCAATCTTGGAGATCGTATGTAAATAACCCTAATGTTTATTGATATATCTGTGGGAGTTTTGTGATTGTAAAACAGAGACAACATTTTGTAGAAAATGTGTACTTTTCATAATTTGGAGTAAAACTTGGCGACCAAGACAAAACATTGGCCCCTCATACTATTTGTCGAACGAACTTGTGTCGATAAATTGTGACTATAATTAACAGGTAGAAAGAAAGCTCTGTCCTTTGGAACACCGATGGTCTGAAGAGAACCATTAAATCATGAGGATGGTCGTTACTTTTTTCTGACTAATATATATGGCTAATCAGTTAAGAACAAAAAGTCCATGGTTTATTCCAACTTACCTTCTACTATTAGATCAGTAGCTCATAGCGAGCGACATTATACGTGTTCCTGCCCCCTACTGTTCTAAAAGGTGATAACTGTGCCTATAAAAGTAGTGGCAATGAGAGTAGTGATAATGAGAACAATGTATGTGATGAGGCATATGAATCTGATGAAGATCGCTAGCCTAAACTTTATATTCAAGAAGAATTAACTTATTCATTAATTAAACACCTGTGAGCAATTTGGTATGAAAATAAACATTAAAAAAACCAAAGTGATGTCAATCCGAAAAAACCAAAACGTACCTTGCACAATAAATGGGCACATTTTAGAACAGATCAATAGATTTAAGTACCTGGGATGTTGGATCGATAGCAGCCTAAATCCTGATCTAGAAATAATATCGAGAATAGAACAGACCAGAAAATCGTTCGAAAAAATAAAAAAAACTGCTTTGTGATTCTCGAATAAAACTCGAAATTCGACTACGTTTATCAAAAAGCTACGTCTGGTCGACTCTTCTATATGCAGTTGAAACGTGGTCCCTTAAAACATCAACCGTAAATAAATTGGAGGACTTTGAAATGTGGATCTACCGGAGAATACTCAAAATTTCATGGACATCGCATACCTCAAACGAAGAAGTGCTGCATAGAATAGCCAAGGAAAGAGAACTTTTTAACACAGTAAAAGTTAGAAAAACATCATACCTAGGCCACATACTGAGAAATAGTAAGTACCAATATGCCCAACTTATAGTGAAAGGAAAAATCGAGGGAAAGAGAGGCCTAGGAAGGAAAAAACTATCGTGGCTCAGAAACATCCGACAATGGACAGGGCTAAATTTTGAACAGCTAATAAGAACAGCTGAAGATAGAAAAGAGTTTAAAATTGTAGTAGCCAACCTCCATTGAGGAGAGGGCACTTTAAGAAGAAGAATTAAACATTTAAATTGCCCAACGGATGCTGCAGAAGTTCTTGGATCTAGATTAAAACCAAGAAATTTCCTTGCTACTTTTTCAGTGTCACTTTTTCTTGGTATCGTCATCGTAAAAGAGAACTTGCTCCTTACATTCAAGAAAGAGATGCAATGATATTCGGTAATAACATTCAATAAGTTATGGAATATTTTGGAATTTGCTGTAAACCTACTGAATGAAAACTCTTTATAGATTCAACACAAGCTAGATTGTAGCTGTATTTTCACATATACTCATTTGTAAAACCGTTGAATCAGGTTAAACCATGTTTTTAGTATTTGGGTAAGAATATAACTTCTGAGTAAATAAAAGTTGGAATTTTTGTGGATTCTTAAATTTGCTAATTAATGATCGACACTGATGAAACATGCTTCGAAACTAAGCCAAAAAAAATGCATTTAGGAGCCTCAATTAAGATTTTAACGGGTTTCTCGGGAACCAAAAAATAATCCCAATTACAAAGAAGACGTAAACGGTGAAGTAATAAGATGAAAATTGATTTATGAGTGTAAAACTTTATTTTATTCACTGACACCTAGATTATTTCCCCGATAATTTAGGAGATTACATCGAAGAAGAGGGGCAGAAGTTCTAACAAGATATTAAATTAATGGTGCAACATTATAAAGTGATATTCCAGAGTCAGTAAACTCTAGAACCTCAATAAGGACTGTAATCCAGAGGGATCTTTTTTTCTTCTTTATAGAGGGGGATTTGGAATCTTCAAAGGACGTCTTCGAAGGAGTCCACGCCGAAAGCTTACCCGCTAAACCAGCCCCTTCTCTGTCATCCAGAGATCCTGACTCACTTTTCTACCTTCAACTTCCAGCATCTTTCCCGCTTACCTTTGCCGTTGGTCCAGCTATCTTTCTTCCTCTTCTTTTTTCTTGATTACTGCACCGACAGAGTTGTGTACATTAGTCCAACCTACTTTATTTTCAATAATTCTCTCAATCATTTCTCTCACTGTAACGAAATTCATTAAAAAGGGGCGAGAAGTTTGGCATCCTGTGACTCATAATGCAAGGAAAGATAGATGGTAGAAAAAGCATCGGAAGAAGACAAATTATATGGCTTAAGAACCTGAGAGAATGGTTTGAATGCAGCTCACAATTATTTAGAGCTACTGCCCCAAAAATTAAAATAGCTATGATGAACCTCTGTAGCGGAGATAGCACCTGAAGAAGAAGAACAAAATTCAGACCTGTCTCTCTTTCAATTTTGTTCCTTTCTGATATCCATCTGTTGCACTCTAGCATCGTATGTGTCACAGTGCTCGAGTATCCGCAGTATAAGAATTCATCTGTGTCAGCCTTTATGAACCTAGAGAGGTAGCCCTAAAAAACCCGTGTCCTGTGAGCACCTGCGTTAGGAAATAGTCCAGTCACCTGTGCCCATAGTCTACCCAATTTTTTATGTTCGGGATCAGCATCTTTGTCCACTGTGCCACATCCACCGTGTTGTTCAATTTTTCGTGTCATCTATTAATTGACCTTTTCCTTCCATGTTTTCTCGCGGCCAGAGTAAGATTTGGCTCTCTTCTCTTATAGAGCTCTTTTATTTCCACTGCCAAAATATGCAACGAAACACATATAGTGATGGTCCACAAGGCTGCGGTAGACACAGTCCTGTAGAGACATGCCACTCGCAACAAACTTGTTCTGTTCACTCGTGTCATGAGCCTTATGTAGGCCCCACTCCTGTAGGTGCCGCGTAGAGGACAATCGACTGTACAACACCGTGTAAGTCCCTCCTCCTTTCGGATTTAGGTCCTTCGTTGGTTCCTCTCTAACGCGGCAGCACTATTTGCAGCTTTCAGAGCCACCTCCGGCACGTGCTCCCCCATTTTCTATTCTAGTTCAACATCACTTCTAGGCACCTTTCTTGGGTGTTAGACATGCCACCGAACATTGTATTCCACACTTAGTCTGTTCTTTTTCCCCTTCAGAATGATGACTTCGGTTTTCTCTACCGCAAGTTTCAGTCCGTGCTGCGTCATCCATTTCTTTACGACGCCGCCCGTGTTCCAGTATCTGAGATCTGGTTATCCTGCGCCACTACCTCTCCGTATTTCTAGTTCATAACTCCGTCAATTGCCAGGTTCCATAGCGTCGAGTCCAAGACAGATCCCTGGGGGACCCTGGTCGTTCCGTCGATGATCGTTCCTATCTCTACCATAATCCTTCTCTCGAACAGATACTCCGTCACCACATTCTTCAAGAAAATGTAACCAGTTCCTTTTTTTTCTCCTCCATTGCCTTCATTACCTCGTTCCACGGCAGCGTATTGAATCCATTCCTTAATATCTAACAACAGCAAGCCACCCAGCGATGGGTGGTGCGCAATACTTCGAGTACACTCACGATTGCATCAATCGTTCTTTTCCATTTACAAAAACCAAATTGCCTCGGATATAAACCAGCTGACCGCTCAATAATGTCGCCTATACGTACACGCAGCATCCTTTCATACAGCTTACCTATGCTCGGAAGGAGACAGATGGAGAGACACTTTTCTCCTGCCTTTTGGAGCAGTACAAACCTCGATAATGAAGATGAATCTACATTCAGATAAATCTACATCTAGAAACTAAAGAAAAACGAAGATCCTATTGTCTTAATGGCAAGTAACATTATACTAATTTGTCTTATGGTTGTAGAGAATTAAAACAGACTCAGTTTTTAACTTGTAACTAATGATTTTTTAATTTTTTTTCTTCGTCTTAATATTTTCATCTATTAAGCATACTATAGCAAACGTGTCTTTTCTTACAACAGTTAGATGGCGATTTGTGAAAAATTTACTAGGAAAATTCCGATGGCAGATTGAGAATGAACACGTCAAAGTTTTTTTAATTATAGGACTGTGTGTATTTATTAGGTCTATTGATTTTGAGACCCTTTGGTTTTATAGTGCAAACTAAAATACATTTTCTACACAATGTACACAATGTTTAACTAAAGATGGAAGACCAATCAACCACGTCTTAAACCTTTGCTTATTTTGATTTGTTCTATAAAAAGACCATATTTAGTAATGTTTTTTATTTTAACACAGCTGTTGTGTCATTGTCATATCTTTGACATTTAGACCAAGCAAATGAAGACATATTTTCGCTTAATCATAATATCTTTTTACTGAGAAGCTTCATGTAAAAAGATACCACCTCGTAGTCCTTAGCTATTTTTGAAACAAAATTAAATGTCTTCTATTTTTTTTACATTTTGTTATAGATTCGTTTATGTATTACCTATTACTTAATACATGGCTCATTAAGCTGATTGAGCAAGTCTTTACAGTGACTGGCATTATGTTTCTTCGGTATTTCCACGAAGATTGTCTCCAGCTATTATCTTCATTTAGTGTTCAAATTTTGAAGAATTTTCGCATTTATACCGAAAATTTCATATTCTACTTATGACTGTAGTTCTGGTGATACAGTTTAGTCTATGCTTCGGTCATAAGCATTTACGTTATTGCGATCGCAAGAAAGGAAAAAATTTAGTATATATACTTCCTTGTAAGAAAAAAAGGTAGTCAGCGTGTTTGATTTTTGATATATTTTGCAATACTTACCTTGCGGTCTACAAAGTCTGTTGTTTGAAAACCATTGGCTTTGTCAGCTAGATACAGTTCATTAAACCATTCATAGTAGGAATGGTACAAACCGAATTTTAAATCCTTAGCCCTTACAGCTGTTGCAAGTTCACCTGGAATTAAATAAATTGTTTAAATTTGATTCGTGTTTGTTTGTAGGGTGTTTTTATTTAATGCTTTATACAAACTAATTACGGCAACTGACAAAATGAGTAATTACATTATTCACTTCTGTTTGCAAAATCATATTACACGTATTAAATCTCTCTCTGTAGTCCTGACCCTCCGCGGGGAGTGTGGTGGTCATCGTGATATCGTTTATTGTCCGTCTCCAAAGATCTTTGTCTCTGATCATTTTTTTTAACTCATGCATAGGTCTTTTGCATAATATTGTAATTTGGTCGATCCATCTTGTTGGAGATATTCCTCGTGATCTTAAACTCAACTGTCTTCCGGGTTGAACCGCGTTGATTATCATTGCGCCAAGCTTTCGACATCCTCTTTGATGTCTTCTTCAGAACTTCCGAGGTCTCAGTCTCCCGAGCCCCAGACACTACTACACTAATCACTAACCAATACTTTACTGCAGTAATGCAACTGCGGCGCAATGATAATCGACGCGGTTTAACCCGGAAGATTAAGTTGTTATTTGTATAATTTATATATTATAATTTGCCGCTGTTCCCAACAGTTCTATCCCATAGGTCCATACTTACTTTAATACCGCTTTGTATAGGAGTCATTTATTTTAAGTTGTTAACTGGGATTGTTTTCCTATTAGTCAGTTTATGTCTCTCATTTTATGACCCAGTTGTTTTCTTTTGAAAAATTTGTGTATTTTGTAAGTTTTCTATTCAGGTTAATCCCAAGGTATTTTACATCATCTTTCTGATGTATTTGCTTGCGATTAATACATACAGGTGAACATATTCATCTACGGGTTATAAGGAGCAACTTATTATAGCATAAGATCTCCGTATTATCTGCAACTGTAGCCGTTGTTGTGGCAGGTGATGTTGACAGGTCGTTAGTGTAAAGTAGATATAGGATAGCACCAATATGCTTCCCTGTAGATTTCCCGCTGTTATGGGTTGGAGTTCTAATATTTCATGTCATATTTTACTCTAAAACCTTTAGTTGCAAGGTATGACTTTAGTAGTGTGTAATAGTTTAGAGGTAAACAACTTTTCAGCTTGTAGAGCAACCTCTGGTGCCATACCTTGTTAAACGTTGTATGCCTATGAACAGGGCGGAACAATATCTGGATGCCTATAGGTCTTTATGAATTCTGTTAACGATTCGATGTACTTGCTGAACGGTGAAATATTTCTGCCTGAATCCAACTTGATAAGTTGAAATTATTCCCTTGCCTCCTAGAAGAGGGGTTAGTCTTGTTAGTAAAAGTTTTTCGAACACTTTGCAGAGCACTGCTAGTAGAGTAAGAGTCGGAATGATTCCATCCTTTCACGTAGTTTACTTTATTTTAAAATGGGTGTTATTTCAGCTACTTTCCATTGTGATGGGAACTAGCTGATTTTCATGATTAAACTGAATAATTGTGTTAGATTTGTATATCCTTTTTCCGGAAGCTCTTGTAGTATTTGTTCTGTGATGGGGTCGTACCCTGTGGCTTTTTGGGATTGGTATTGAATTTAATTGTGGTTTTTGTTTCACTTTTTTTATTCTTTTTTTCTGGTAATTCTAGCTGGTATTATTCTTCAAGTACTTGGTTTATTGTTTTCTCGCGGTTGGGGTCTGTTGTTTCATTAAGAATGAAAAAAAATTCTTAAATGGTTTGCAAATGTCTCTGCAAATTTTGTGTATATAGCATCCTGCTATATGGCATGAAAGCGTGGAAAAGTTAGCACAATCAGAAAAATGAAAAGCTTTGAGATGTAGATACTTCGCGTCATGCTGAAGATTCCTTAGATAATCCAAGTCAGAAACAAACAAGAGAACAGATGAACATTGATCGAGAATTGCTAGACATGGTGAAAAAGCGAAAAACAAATTATCTTGGCCACATACTTAGGCACGATGGATATAACTTCGTATAACTGATAATGAAAGACAAGATTAAGTGCAAGCGTGATCATGCTATGCGGCAATTGACATGGCTAAGCAATATCAAAATATCACAGAATGGATTGGCTTAGACTTCCAGTCACTAACAAGAATAATGCCAGATAGAGAAGAATTTCTAGAACTCATTGCTAACCTTTGTTAGAAGAGTGCACCCAAAAAAAAACGTTTTAGGTTAATACCTTTATATTTTGCATTAAGTGAAAGACTTTTCTATTTTTAACTTCTACCTTTCTTGTAATTAGATGTAGATTTTGATCATGATGATTAAAATCATTCTGTGTCTAATGCCTAGTTTCAATAATTTTGTTTATAAGGTTGTTATGTTATACCTGTTTGATATTAACACTCTTCTTCTTAGAATACTCTCTTAATTTCTGAAATTCGGCAAAATTCTGACAAATATTTTTCTCCTATGCGGCTCTCGATAAGGATTGAGTAAGTGTCGACTAACTGATGTTTTCATCCATACACAGCTTGATGTTTTTTCTTTATTTCTCTTCCAGGACTTCCTAGACTAAGGAATGTGTTCAATAACACATATAGAGAACACATCATCTACATAATATCTTTATTATCCTTTGATTTTTTTTAGACCAAAATTTTGTTTATAAGTATTATTAATTAGCTGAATCTAAACTTAGTAAAATGTGATTTCGATTAAATTTAATTTCTGATAGTTTATTTAAAAATCGTATAATATCTCAGTGATTGGTTACATACTGTAGTTTAAAAAAAACTTACGTTTTAGTAAACTTTTCTGATGTAAATGATATATTTAAAACAATAATAAAACAATTTATTAAAATATCCATAAGAATTACAACTTTCATCGATTTTGTCTTATGATAATGGTCTAATAAGATCGAAAACATTCTGATGAAAATTGTAATCATTTTGGATATTTTAACTATTTTAGTAATAGTAACACAGAAGTGTTTACTTCATTCTATTTTTTTATTTCCTGTTCCTGTGTATTCCTTATAAAAGTGTCATTATTGTTAATTTTAGAAAATATTTTCTTAAAAAAATATTTTTTATATATTTATATATTCTAGAACCGTCTTAACAATATGTTTTTAAGTATGATCTATAAATAATGTTAAAATAAAATACGTACCAACAACATCCCTTCCTGGTCCAACATCTAGAGCATTCCAACTGTACGAATATTTTGATGGCCATAAACAATACCCCTCATGATGCTTACTTGTTAAAACGATATATCTAAAAATTTAACATTTATTGTAACGTAAAAATAAGTCAAAATCAATTCATATTTCAAAAAATACTTAATAGACACATTAGTGATGATTGGAAATAGGGTTCTGATTAAAAGTCTATAAAAGTTAATAGACAATATACGTATAGAGCAGGATTCTCTACAAAAACTGCACTGTATTATCTCGTACAGAGGGTGGAAAACCAAAGAGGTGATGAATGTATTTCTTGATATAGACATATCATTTAAAAATACATCATCCTACGAAGTAATCACAAGGCCGGGCCGATTAATGGCACGTCTCGTAAAACAGGAAAACAAACAATACAGAAATAGGTATATTAATGTAAAGCAACCGTAAGTACTTATTTCTAATTATTAGTCAGACATGTTCTTCTATTAATTATTCGTCTATTTCGTTTTAGGTATATCGCTATGCATTTGTCTGAGAGAAATAATCTGTACTTATGTATATATGCTTTCTTAAGGAATATATTATAACTAGACTTCGGCAAATATGCATATTGCATATTTTGCATATTGTGCATATTTTATGCAAATATTTCATATTTTGGCATATTTGTATAAAAGTTTGCATAAAGTGCATAAAAGTTCAGATTTTTATACTGTATTTGAAAATTTTTAAACATACCAATTTATTTCAATTCTTGTATAAAATTTTGTAGTCATTTTAATCAAGAAATGATCTAAGTACGTAATCTCTACAGGTACAAAACATTTACAATTTCAAAGAAGATCAATTTAAGTAGCCCTCAACATTCTTAGAAAGTCTCGGTCACTGATGCAATCAGTTATTGGATAATCGCTAAGGGTTCGCTCATTTGCATTTTATGATCTAATCCCCAAATCTATCTACAATTTATTGTATCTTAACAGCAGGTAAACGGCTAATAGTTTTGTTCCTAATTTAGGGATTTTCCAAAATCTCCCAGTTTATTGAATTAGGTACCTAAACATTTCTAATTTGATGCTCAGATTTGTAAATCATTTTTGTTTTGATATTCAAAGCGTAAACACTCGTTGTGCCTAACAAAAAGGAAGATTGTGATTTTATAATGCCTAAAACAACCAGTGCTTCAACTTGGATTAAACCTTATAAAGAGCTGCCTATGGATATGGGAAAAATCTACTGTTCAGTCTGTGGCAAAATTGTAAGTATCTAATATTTTCTATTAAATATCTAATATTTCATACATACAGGGTGTTTCCAAATGACACTTACAATGTTTGACTGTAGATACTTCTCGAAAAATTGAACAAAACGATATAGTTAATGAGCGTATCAAACTTATTTACTTTTCGAGATACAGGGTGTTAAAATTAAAAAAAAATTAAATTCTTTTAGTTAATATCAACAATAACTTTAAAACCAATAAACGTATTTACTTGAAATTTAGTACTCGTAGGTTGTTTTTAAATGAAAAATAGCTTCCTTTAGTGAGAAAAAATTGTCCATGGTACAATACAATGGTGTGTATTTAGAAAAATTTTTCACCTTTACTTTTTTTTTATGAAGTCAGCTATTCTAAAACACAATTATTTTTATTGTAATTGAATTAACAAAAAAAAACTTTTGTTGAATTTTAAAATAAGTTATATGATGTACTAATGGTTAGTAACAAAAACTAATTTGTGGATTAATACTGCATTTAAAACACTTAGCGAGTGTTTTTTTTTTCAAACCAGTATTTGATTAACCAAAAACACCTTGTATATTTTTATATTTTAAAGGTTGGGTTAAAATAAAAGTTTTTATTTTTATTTATAGATAGCATGTGAGAAGAAATTTCAGATAGACCAACATGTGAGAACTGCTTCATACATTGCAAAAAAAGGAAAAATAGGAGGAAAACATCAAACTTCAATGGCTAAATGTTTCCAATCTACTTCAAAAAAACTAGATGACCAAGAAACTTTTAATGAAGACTTGTGTCGCACATTAGTGTCTGCAAACATACCGCTTTCAAAATTAGCAAATGTAAATTTTAGTTCGTTTCTAAAAAAATATTGCAAACTTAATGTTCCAAGTGATCGGTCTCTAAGAAGAAATAATGTGAACGGGCTATACTCGTCGGTGTTAATTAATATTAAGGAAGAAATTGCAGATAATTATTTTTACATATCTGTAGACGAAACCACTGATTCCTCAGGAAAGTATATTGCTCATTTATTGATTGGTGTTCTTAAAGAAGATACCTTACCAAAATCTCATCTTATTTCATGCCAGCAACTTGAGAAAACAAATACTTTAACAATTTCGCGTTTTATACCAGAAACATTAGCAACTTTTTTTCTTCCGACAACTATTCCTTCTAATAAATTACTGCTTATTTTATGATGCTGCTCCTTATATGGTGAAAGCAGGACAAAATTTAAAAATATTTTTCCCAGATTTAATACATGTTACTTGTGTAGCGCATGGATTAAACAGAGTTGCAGAGAAAATACGAGAAAAGTTTCCTCTTGTAAATACCATGATATCCAGTGTCAAAAAAGTATTTCTTAAATCTCCTATAAGAATTCAACTTTATAAAGAAATGCTACCTAACATTCCTCTTCCACCACAACCTATTTTAACGCGATGGGGAACATGGTTAGAAGCAGCTAATTTTTATGCAGATCATTTTGTTAAAATAAAGAACATAATTGATAAGTTAACAGATGAAAGTTCCCAATCTCTTTTGGATTCTAAACAAACTTTTCAGAGTAACTTGCTTCAACAAGAACTTTCATTTATAAAATCAAATTTTAGTTTTGTTCAAAAAACAATTACTTAGTTAGAATCACCATTGTTCGAAAGTAAAGCATTAATAAAAGAATTTGCTTCATGTTGTCGGAACGTTAGAGGTAATATTGGAAAAGATATTTTAAAAAAATTGAAGCTACTATGGAAAAAAATAAAGGTTACCATATTCATTCTGAAGTAGTCAGTGTTCTAGCTGGAAATATTTCGGAAACAATTAATTTAGAACCAAATGTTTTGGTTAGTTTGAAAAATGCTCCCGTTACATCAGTTGATGTTGAACGAAGTTTTTCCATATATAAATTTATGTACTCAGACAGAAGCCACAAGTTTTTGTTAGAAAATTTTGAACACCACTTGGTCATTTATTGTTACCATAATTCTAAATGAGTTTATTCATACTTAAAAATGATGTAGTTACTTAAAATAAATGTAAATCTTAATGAATAGTAGGAAATATTTAGTTATGTACACTTTATTTTTTAAATAAAATTGTTACTATTTTACGATTTTTTTATTTATTTGTATGCATATTTTGTAAAATATTTGCATATTTTCGGGTAAACACGTGCATATTTATGCGCATATTTTCTACATTTTTATTTGCATATTTGCCGAAGTCTAATTATAACTTTTCGAGACTGGCTTAATGACGAAAATCTAAGCCACAAAAAAAAACTTTTAGTCAGAAATACATTTGGGAACTGTACCGATAATAATGATAACATATAATGAAGAACACATAAATAAGTTACAGTTCTTTGAAATGTGGTGTTATATGAGGATGCCTAGAATAACATTTACACAGAAGAAAACTAACACGGAAGTATTGCGAGAAATGGGCAAAGAATGCGAAATAATAAACACAATAAAAATAAGAAAGTTACAATATCTAGGACACGTAATGAAGGGACAGCGATATAAACTGCTAAGGCTGATAATACAGGGAAAGATAAGAGGGGGAAGCAGTATAGGAAGAAGGAGAGTGTAATGGTTGAAGAATTTAAGGACCTGGTTTAAAAGCAGTTCTATAGAACCATCACTATCTAGGATATTCAACCTCTGATTGGGAGACGGCACTTAAAGAAGAAGAAGACTATTAGACGTCTTTAGTAAGGTGCAGCCAAGTTAGAAAAGGAACATGTTAACTTGGAAAAGAATCACTACAGGAGCAATGTGACCAATTTGTGACATTAGAGTTAGAAAACTCTGATGGATTTTAGTTAGAGCAACAATTAACAATATCCGCGGAGGATACTGCTACTTGATATATTGAATATTGAATATTTTCAGCTACCTGAGGAAATGAAAAGCTATAGCTACCTGATGACGTTACAGCGCCATTGTGACAGATAATTATTTTGAGTTTAAGCCCACTTTGATGAATAAATAAAATAAAATAAAATAAATAAATATTTTTCAGTTTTTTATAGTAAGTGTTCAAAATATGCTCCATCTACTACCTGACCGTAATGCATCCTATTCCTAAACTCTTGCCGTACTCGTTCAAATGTGTCGGTGGAAGTTGCCCTACATTCTTCTTTTCACAATATCAATATTGTCGGGTGCCGTGGCGTAAACTTTAGATTTTAAGTATCCCCAAAGAAAAAATCTAATGATGTTAGGTCCGGTGACCGAGCTGGCTATTCTATAGTACCTTGTCGTCCAATCCATCTACCACGATATTCCCCATCTAGGTAACATTTTACTGCATCGTAATGGTGTGCATCATCTTGTTGAAAAATTATTTCCAAGTTGCCGAATTATTATCCTCCAGATTTTCAAGTATTAACGGTTCAATTGCATTTTGTAAAATCTCCAGATACACCTCACCGGTTAAGTTAGTATTGATGAAAAAAAGAGGCCCAACTTTGTGATTTCCCAAAATACCTGCCTAAACATATATGTTTTTGCAAATTGAGTATGTGTTTCACGAAAGACCTGAGGATTTGTGTCACTTCAATACCTTACATTCTGTGTGTTAACATTTGCATTGAAAGAAACAGTTCTTTGGTCACTGAAACAAATTGTTTTTATGTAATCGGGATGTTGGTTAATTTTATTGGACATGTTTTCACAGAATTATAGTTTTCGGTCGGAGTCATCATCTGAAAGTTGTTACACAATATTTAATTTGTGTGGATGAAATTTGTTTTCAGCCAACACTCTGTGCACTGTCTTTTGACTGATTTCATAGATAGATGCAACTTGGGCTGTAGAGGAAGTAGGATTCACTACCATTTCTAAATTATGTCAATTTTTGTGTCATCACCAATTGTTGGTCGACCAGATCGTGTGACATCTTGAACACTATAAACTTCCGAAGGATCTTTCGAAATTAGCTCTCGATGTAGGGAGATTGGAGTACCTCTCATTAAAAGATGTTCTGCTGCATGAAAATTATTTCCAAATTCACCAATTATTAACACAGCTGCTACTTTGTCGGCTACAGTACGTACCATTCTGCCTTTGTTAAAATTTAAACGTTTTGTTAAACAATGATTAAAATAAATATTTAATAAGAACAACTAACTAAAAACAACTTGACTAAACTTGAATTGACTAAACTAATCAGAAACAGAAACTTAGGGCCGATTGTTCAAACGCTAATCAAAACTTGATTGTAATCAAATATTTAATTACAATCAAATATGTCACGGCAGCTGTCAAAATTATTAAAAATTTCTTATTATTATTATTATTGATTTGTAAATAAAAACTTGAAATTAACATCAAAAATAGTTTAATTATGGTTTATTTTAAATTATAACGCAAAATAATAAAATTGAATAAAATAAATCAGTCAACATAACCCCAAAATTAAACGTATTTGATTTTAATTAAATATTTTATTCCAATCAAGTTTTGATTATTATGGTTCAAACAATTGGGCCTAAATATTGAGCTATAAACGCTTTTGCAAACTAAAAACAACTAGAGATTTGACAAACGTCAAATTTTTGACAAATAATCAAACGCGGACATTAGAATTTTTTCTTAATTAAATGCCAAACTAGAATTTTAGTATTTATTTAATTTATTCGTCAAAATCATCTTAAATCGAAACAAAATTAGTATGATTGAATAATTATATTAAAATAGTTGTAGTTTCGCATTTAATTAATAAATATTCTAACGTTCGCCTCTGGTTAATTGTCAACAAGTGGACGTTGACGTAAAAACAATTAGAAAATTGAAAAACGTCAAATTTTTGACAAGTAACCAGTGACGGAGGTTTTAATAATTATTAATGAAATGCGAAACTACAATTTTAGTATTTATAAATTTATTTATTAAAATAATCTTAAACATAAATAAAATTAGTATGGTTATTAGTATGGTATACCCGGTTCGCTATTCCCAGTCCGAACTGTCTAGTGATTTTAGTAATTATTTTTTTGCGAAGTTAGTTACTTTTTGACAGACTCGAAGTGCCTAGAAATTACTATACAACCAAGCATACGTGCTCTTAGTCAATATTAATGTAAACAAAAGTAAATAAAATAGAACTTTGCCGACAATCAATATTTATTTATTTACACCGTATAATGTATTGATAACAAATAATACAATTATTTATTGTACAAAATAAAAAAAGTGGGAATAAATTCTACAAAATTAAAAAGTCAAAGTGAGGTTAAATAAGACACATCAAGTTCCTTATGTTGTGACTAGGATGGAATCAATGATTAAAGATTAACAGTTCATTGGATAGCATTAACATAAACTGTTGTTTTATTATCTTACAAAATAAGTGTACTTCCATATGCTAAAAGCAAATATTAGTAATTTGACTAGGCAAATTCGTGGTTCAATAGTAATTTTTGCTCATTAGCATTTGAGGATGTTCAAATCTTCCACATATGGTGAATGAATTCAGTGTCCTGGCCGCAGTCTGCAGTCATATAAACCCAAACAAACAACAAAAACCTCCATGTAAGTATAAACAAGTTTATATTAAATTAGAAACAACTAATCTAAAAATATTAACTTTTAAAAAACATTTTATCATATTTATTAAGGAAAACTTACCAACGCATTAGCTGATCGAACAAATGGAAAACTTTGAATATCCATAATAATAAAATTTAAAATATAACTATCTAATTAACTGAATAGAACTAACAAAAGAATTAAACAAAGATCATAAAACAATAAAACTATATTAAATTAAATAAACAACGCGAATAATACAAATATTTACTACAATATTTTAAATTGTAACAATTCAAATATTAAATATACAGGAAAAATTTTATGGGTTTAGTATACACTTCCACTATTTAGAATAATTCTTCTTTTTTTTCAAAGAAAGAAGTCTGCAATAGTAGTTTACTTGAGCTATTAATACTGAGAAGTAGGAATTGTTGTGTTGTAGGTTTCCAACAATGAGTCTGTCAAAATATGCCCTAGCTAAGCGAATAGACAA